>CM060903.1:945164437-945789437 GCA_030737815.1 Allium fistulosum
CAAATGTCAAAATTTGGCAATGAAAGTTATACCATTGGATTCGTGTCGATTTTCTAATCAATTTTATTAACGTTTTTCGACCAAAGTTCAAATGAAAGTTTATTAATGTTTGAAGTTTTAACATCGGAAATAATTATAAATGTAAATATGATAATAGAATCAATTAACACTAACGTTAATGGAAGATTAGATGTTAATAAATTTTAACAGTAAATTAAAATCTCAAAGAATTTATATAGGGGGAAAGAATTGAAGGAGATCAATTAACGGAGGAAATAAATACATAGGATAATTGAACAAATGAAACAAATTAACAAAAATCGAACGAATTAATAATCTATCGAAATTGCAAAGCGTAGGTCGACCCACAATTTCCAAGTTCGACCGTTAGCGATCGACCATAGATGGGGGGAGATCGACCCGAACTTTTGTATACGTTGAAATTTGAAATGACCTTAGCGCTTGGATTTAAAGCAGTTTAATTTAGCGGTTGGTATTGATTTGAACCTCTATAAATTCAGACTTAGGCTTTCACTTCTAACACATAATTCTCTAATGGGCATGGAAGCTCTATCATTTTCTCTTCTCCTCCACAACTCTAAATTCTTAGAAAATAGTTTTAGGTTGCTAGTTTGCATATACACACTACTAGAGGATTATAGAAGATAATAGAGACAGAAAAATAGGTTCAAATCAAGTTTCTACAACCAAGGTAAACTTTAAACCTGGATCTAAATTTATAATCAACCTAAATCTCTTCTTTCTAATCCAAATTCTAATAGATCTGTATATACATATTATATGGGAATCCAAATAGGGAGTCAAAGTGAGAATACAGATAACAGGGACTAGATCTAGAGATTTGAAAATGCTTGGAAAGATGAGTGGAAAAAACCTATTTTGTAATAAGACTAGATTAATTTCATTATGGTCTATTTCAATTATGCCTATTTATAATCAATTTGGATATAAATATATAAGTGTAATGATTAGATATAAAATCTATAATTGCATAATGATTAAATATAAATCTATAAGTGCATAATGATTAGATATAAAACCTATTATTGCGTAATGATTATATATAAATATGTAAATGCATAATGATTAGATATAAATTTATTGTTTACATGCAATGGATTTAATGGAATAAATCTAATGAAATTTATTATGAGATAAGATTTGATGAAATTTGGAAACTTGCCTAAATTTATTATTAATAAATACGGAATTATGGAATTATTATGATAGGACAATACTAAATAGGAATTTGAACATAGAAAAAGAATGTAAATTAAAGGAACCTTATTTAGATTTTAGGGGTTTTAGTGATATTTTAATTTATTGGAATTTGGAATGTTACCAGTAAATTTCTATGTATTATCAAAATTAAATAAATAAAAGCACGATGTTTGAAATAACAAGGAATATACTTGAAAAGAAAGAGATATACAAAATAGGGATATTTACCGTATTTTTACTGCCTATTTCAAAAAACAAAAAGATAGTTCCTTGTAATTACAAACATCATAAATCTTTCATTTTGGATAAGACATAGAAATTTACGATGTTAACATTTTTAGAATAGAAATGTAGTTCCAACACATTAAGATGTAGTAAACCCAAAAGTTAAATGGCAAGAAATGAATGAAGTAAAAGCCCCTAAAAAGTTAAGATGTGAAATACCAATAAAATTTTGGAAGTAAATGAAAAGAAAGTATAAAGGATAGGCAAGAAGGAATAAAAGGATAACATCGGAATAGAAATAGAAATAAAGAATGGATAAAAAGGAGCATATGAACAATATTATGAACTTGATAAGAAAAAGCGTTAAATGAGCTTAAAGTAAAGAAAAAGGTGAAAAATATAATGAAATGAAGACCTAAGGTCAACTGTAAAATTGTAGAGGCATGATAATTAAGAAAGTATAAAAGAATATATATAAGTTGCCTCGAATATGCGTTTCTAATGAGTGTGAACTATTATGATTAAAGTACAATTAAATGAGTAATATGACATTTGGTCATTAGAGTAGGTTGGACTACGATGTCAGTAGCATTACACAATAGAAGCATTCCAATCTCAAGTGGCTAGCAGCAGTTGTGTAACATTATGCTGATATGAGACATATCTTACCATAGGACCTGTAACGACCCGTAAATCTTAGTGGTTTATTTAATTTAATTAATTAAAATTTTGTGAATTTTAAACAATAAAATTTTGAAATAAAAAATTTAATATTTGGAATGCGTCTATTTAAACATAACAAATGGTAAATTTTCATCCGATAATATGAAAGTTTATTTTATTGTGAAATTCTATTTCAATTTAAATCAGTTAATATTTGATGGTAATAAAATATTTTCCAAACCTAAATATTTTTACATAGAAAATTTGTAAATCATATTCTGAGCAAGAAGTCATATTTCGTTTCTCAAAATTTGGACCGTTATTGCTCCGTCGATCTTATTTTCGGCGAAATAGCAGCATTTTCGGTACCGATTATCAACTTTTGATCGGATGATCGTACCATGAATATCTGTATACCATTTTGATCGTCTCGTCGTGCTGATCTCCGAAGTATATTCATTTGTGCGTTTCGGTGTCTGGTACGCGGCGAAAACTGTGTGACGGTTCGCTGTGTCGGTATTCGTTCGTGTTCTTTTGTCCCTTGTGTCTTTTTGTTGTTCCTTAGACAATCAAATATCCATTTGCTTTATATGGTTACTGAATTCAACTCTTACTCTTTGATATTCACGTCATTTAAAATTTTATATGATGCGAAGAGACACGTCTCTTTCGGTTGCAAGCTGTCATACATTTATTGTTTGAAACTATTGCATTACTTTTGCCTACTCTAATTCATTTCTTCTTACTTCACCTGCCATTTCCTCCACTCCTCTTTGTTTCATTTCAGTTCTAAAAATAAAAAAATGATGAAAACTTATATATATGCTTGCCTTCGTCTGCTCATTCATGCTTACTTTAGCATGAACATCCTTTTATGGCTGCTGGCCATTTTCACCATGCCTCCCTCTACTCTTTCCCACCTAGCCCATCTAATCACCGACCACCTTGAATGCTGCACCGAGCTCACGTACAGCCACCGCTCTCCTCCACAACGACCTCAACTCCACCGACTTTCCACCGTAACCCACGCCCTTCTCTCCTCCGCATGCCGAGCTCGGCAACACAACTCATGCCCACGCCCTGACAACCGACCTTTTCCACACGGCAGCATCGCCTTCATCATCGCCTCCCGCCTCGCTTGCAACCGCCGCCGAGAAACCCCTCTCTCCTCCTCCTCTCCTCCACTCGGCCGAGACAGCCGACCCAAACACCCATCACCGCACCAATCACCAGCCGCCACTAGAGAATCGCCTCCTCCTGCGTCCTACCATCAGTAGCTCGCGTGATGCAGCACCTTCCGTTCTCAGCCCACCAGATCCTCACGCGTCCCTGCCCTATCCAAGCCTTCCTTCTGTTCAATCTTCCACGTCGGAGCAATTGCAGCACCGCTCCATCATAAAAGTGTAAATATAAATAGGTTAGTATAAGATATGTAAATGATTTAGGCTGCAGACTTCCTTTATACGTATAAGATTAATTTATATAAATAGGTTTTAAACTGTTTTGATCTTTTAGTGTATATTGTACAGCTTTCATATATATATATATATATATATATCAGTATTTGACTCTGGTATTGATATAAAAAAAAGAGTATATAAACATATATATTTACATAAAAGTGTATTTGTGTATTTTGGTTATAGTATATATTTATGTATGTATCGGTTTGCATGAATTTGTTATATAGGCTGATTTCGTGTATTTGTATATAAATATATATATAAAGTTGTTTATATTATGCAAATTATAATATGTACAACATTTTATTCTGGATATATATATAGATGTATATATATGTTAGTTTATATTATTATTATTATTATTATTATTATTTTGATGGGAAAGTTTATGTAAAGACAGAGCTTATTTTATGCTATATTGTTTATAAGTAATGCTTGTGTTTAGAGGAGATATGGATATATTAGTTATACAGTTTATATGTATCAAAGTTGTAGCATATTATAAGTTTTATAGTTTATATATATTAGTTTTGGAAGAAAAAAAAGTTACATAATTGTTTATGTATTAGTTATCACACATAAGTTTACTGGTTTAAGTATAATCAACTGTTAAGTTTATATACATTACTTTGATCTTAAATTATATATAGTTTATGTATTTTGTTTACTGATTCTATGTTACAGCTCAAGTTTATATATATTAGTACCATTGAAAAGTATATAGTGAGGTTACAGTATCATATTTCATCATGTGTTTGTTTAGAGAAATTTATATATTTATATATATATAGTTTTATAATCTGATTTTATATTAGTTTGCTAAGTTATAATATATTCTGTTTGAGTCAAAATATTTATTTTGCAAAGTAAGTTTAAATTTATTTTCTTTTTATAAACATTGATTTTTGAATGTTAAAAATTGGGATTTGTTGGATATTAATTAAGAGAATTCATAATATTTTATATATACATTTTGTTTTGTTATATCAAACAAATTTTGATTCTTGATTTCCTATTTATCAGCTTTGTCCGTCTAAATTCGTGCCAATTTAGCTTTGCTTTGGAATTCGTGCTGGATTTGTAACTCACCTCATTCTCGTTCATCTCTAGCCTCGGAAGGTGAGCAATCACTTACGATTAATGTTCTTATATTTATTAAATTTGATTTCAATTAAAACGACAATTGAAATATGCTGCTGTTAGTTATTTACATTGTTATATATGCTATTATCTGTATCTGTTCACCTGTGACATCTGACACCACTATCTGTTATTTATCACTGATGATATATGCCTGTTACTGATTGTTATATTATTATCATATCTGTTATCACTCTGCAAGTTCCCTATTAGTATAGAATTCACTATGGGTTGAAATGATACATACCCGAACGATTTGTAGAATATGAGAAAATCGTTATGGGTTGAAATGATAAACCCAAGCGGTTTTCATTGAATTGAATTTGGGATTGTGGGTTGAAAAGATATATACCCGTATATATTTTAAATTGCGGATTGAAATGATAAATATTTGTATCACTTGACCATAGGATAGAAAATTATATACAGACACCGTTGGTCTATATATAGATATTTTGAAAATGATTTATGTGGTTTTGAAAAGAAATATATGGTTTTAATAAATATTGATTTTTTTTAGATTTATTAAAGTTGATTTAACAAAGTTGATATATAATATGTTTAAGTATTTATTTAAAATTTATATTTTCAAATATAGAGTTTGTAATGATTCAGGTTGAAAGGATAAATTTGAAATTGATTTGAAATTATATTTATTTAAGAATTTTACTTAAATAAGTTTGATTTGAAATTTATTAAATTTTAAATTTTAAAGATATGTTTTATAACTTGAATTTGATTAAAAGTGACTTAAATGAATATTTCAAACTTATATAAATTTAAATAGGATATTTTGTTTATTTAAATTTGTAAATTGAAGTTGTATTTAGATGATTTTTGAAATGATTAAGTAAATATTTCAAAATTAAATAATAGTAAAGTGAATTTGATATATATATGAAATTACCGAATTTAGTTTTAAAATGTTGAATATTTAAAGCTTTGAAATATATTGAAATTAAATGGTTTATTTTGTGGTTCAAATCTGTATTTGAAATCGATATAATTTGAAATGATTTATTAAAAAATTGAATTAAGTTGAATTTGGAAGTCGAGTTGATTTGAATCGATTTGTGAATTTGTGGAAACTATCTTTATTATATAAAGTATTTTAAATTATATTTAAAACTATTTTTATATCATTTGATAAACTATTTTTAATATAACTATTTTAATATAAACTATTTTTATAACTAATTATTTTAATATAAACTATTTTTATAACTAATTATTTTAATATAAACTATTTTTATAACTAATTATTTTAATATAAACTATTTAAACTTATAATTATTTTTATATAAACTATTTTATTTTATAAACTATTTATTATATACTATTATTAATATCTAAACTGTTTAAGGGTGGAAGTTATGATTTTCAAAATGTTATGGTTTTTCAAAGTATTATGATTTCAAGTGTTTGGTTTCGAAAGTGTTATAACTTTGAAAGTACTATGATTTTGGAAGTGAATATATTTGAAATAGAAATGATATCGTATTGATTTGGTTTTGAAATGAAAATGATATTTTGGTTTTGAAGTATAAACTACTTTGAAATGACCGCGGTGTTATAATAACGATTGGTTGTTAAAGAGACCGAGATCGGATATGGGCATACTCTCTGTCGATACCGAAAACCACTTTAACAACTGTGTACGCGGTGGAGATTCCAGAATGAAGTAGGATGGTGGTGACGATCCTATATGAGGTATATACGTGGACTCGACTCCCGTGAGTTGGCATAAGGTGGCTAAAACAGGAGCAATTGACGGGTTAATGAGGTAGCTCCTCTGATCGGACACATTCCATCGTATGCCATCATATTACTTTGTGATTGTTTTGGTGCGCACCCTTGATTCGAGAGTGTGGCTCGAGGTGGGTGATTGCTGCGGCTCTGCGTTACCACCGGCCCAGAAGTGTATTGGTATATCTATCCTGGCATTGCCTAGTTGTGCCGTGTCACCTACCCTAGCGTGCCTTACTACGAGTTTGATTTGTGTCGTACCTATGGAGTATCCTCTGGTAGCTCCAGTTGACGGGGTATTACGGTACTGTATAGACTATTGGCATACCTAAAAATGTGTTAAGGTGGAAAATGTAAAGCCTTAACGCTATTTTTAAATAGTATACTTTACTTTAGACATACTATAATAGCGTATTGTACTACATAGTAGATAGTTCCACGGATCCTTAGAGGATGGTTATCCCAAACATCCTTTAAGTTGCTTGTATTTCAGTTGATATTTCACTTGAGTTGGGTTTATTGATATAAGAATGTTAATCCTGACTCGAGTGTTTTGTGTTTTGCTTTACGCTCGGGTCAGACTGAGTTGTACCAGTATTCGAGGCTCACCTTTGGAGTTGGAGCTTCGCTTGGAGATCCAGCTATATCGATTCTGCTTTCAGTTATTCAGTTGATTCCAGTGATGTATTCATACCTTGTATTGGACTATTGTATTGAGACATCTATGTATTTGAGACTTCTGTTGTATCTTATTTAACTCTACTATGTCTATGGTAGCTTCATGAACTACTATTCTTTGTTTCCGCTGCATTATTTATATATTACTCTGTGTCTGTGATCCTGTGATTATTTATTTATTGTATATGATGAGTTTTGCCAAATTTAAATTAACAATATGATATTTTGAGCAATTCAAATCCGACATGTATGGATGCGAATGTTTGAAAATTTCAAGATGTTACAGGACCCTTGGAGTATATACGTTTGCGTATAGATAAAGGAATACCCCAATAGATAGAGTGGTCTGCTTCAAATATAGTTTTAAGGGGGTATGGCCTTGATTGTATTTGGAAATCTATATAGGATAATGAGCTGGATCGGGCACTATACAGCAACGGTTAGTACCAAAATTCAGGGGTAGGACTGCATAGGGTAAGAATGTCATCAGTCCTTAGTAGTCAATGGGAAAGACAGAGTTACATCAGTGATCTTTGCCGGCTAACGGTGTAGGCCATGTTGGGTTATGCACTGCAACAGTTGTTCGCTAGTTTGTTTTGTTAGGAAAGACTAGTTAACCAAAAAAGAAGTTCTTTTAAAAACAGTTGGGTGGTCTATAGAGCCAAGTCCACAATAAGAAGCAAATAAAGTAGTAAATCCCCAAAAGCGAAATAAAGTACGACAAAATGTATGAAAATCCATCATTAGGCACTACGGAAGTCCCTCGATAAGTACAGCGATGAGACCATGGTACAACGAGAGTAAGGAATCCGGACGGGGTGCCAATACAAAGATACTAGTGGGGATAGTATATAGGTTTAATTAGGGACCATGGGATACACACACACACAGCTATGATTCTACAGCAGGTAGATGAGAGCGGTTCGTACGTGGATATGGAGTCAAAACGACTAATAAAACGTAAACAAACATAACATGATATAGAAGATAATCGGCATAAACTAGTGTTATGTACAAAATGTATAATTTTACTAGTCACCAGAATGTTGTTCTGACCCCCTCCTCATTACATCCCACATGATAGTTAGAAGGACATGTAACAGTGCTTTGCATATTCCGTGCTAACAAGGACACTTGACTTTGGAAGTGTCAAACCTTGATTAATAATTTATGTGATCTGTTATATTTTATTATTCCGCTATAAGTTATTTCGTTAGAACTATGATATGCATTATTTTGCTTTATTTGTAGGATATCAGACCAACGATTCGTACTTTGGTGGACCTGGGTTTTCGATTTAGAAAAAAATCAATCCCATTAGGGTGCAGGTTGTTACATTTGGCATCAGAGCATAGGTTAGTTGATCTTGAAAATTAGAAAACGATGAGTGAACATATTTGTGTTTTGCCTATAATTATAAATACTAGTATAAAACGTACGTACATGCATCTAATAGTTGAAGATATTTAATTTTCATTTAACAAAAAAAAATTAATGGATGGATGTCTACTATAAGTGTAAAACATTTGGTAGTCACAAAACTTTTATTTCAATAAATTTTGTTGGTGTTGATGGAAAATTGATGGCAAAATCCCATCGATGGATGGTCAAAAAGGGGATGGTGGTGGAGGTTGCAAACCGATGGTGAGATTCTTTTGATGGATGAGGGTATTTTAGGAATCTCAAAAAGACACCGTGTAAATGTATTCATTGAATTCTCTTTATTAATAGTAGAGATAATATACTCTTAATCCTAAGAATTCCATTCATAGAGTAGCTACATTTGGAAAGTCCATAAAGCTAGATAGTACATGATTCCTTGGATGGGCCTTGATAGCCCAATACCAGTATGATTGCCGATTGATGATGTACAGTAGGTCTAGATAAGAGGAAAGTAAAAATTCATATATTATAGATATCTGAAAGTAGTTGTTTCCTGAAGGATAGTGTGAAGTAGTCACTCCATGATAATAGCCGGATTTCTAATATTGGAAAGAAGATAAGTTAATTAGTTGGAGATCAGAAGTTCTATAGAAAGAACAAATAAAAATCCACTTGAAGTCCAACCTAATAGAAAATAGTTTTAAAGTTGAAAAAAATATACAATTTATATATTTGAAAATAAAGCGAGCAAATATTGGATATTAAAATGTAAATAGAAATAGAAATATTTTGTTAGATTGAAAATTTATAGGGCATATATAGCTCGCTAGTTTCTTTGTAAAGAAAGAAAAGTGTAAATATAAAGTACTAGTAGAAATTAAAATTTGTTAAAATCTAAAATTTCAGTATAGGAAACTTTTATAGAAAGCTATTTTCTTTCGAGATGAAATGGTATAGCAATATAGCTCGTAAATTTTTCTATGTAATGAGAAATGTTTAAGCTGTAAAATCATTTTTATGGGTGAATAATAGAAAGTGGGATAAGTTTGAAATAGGATAAATGGTACGGAAAAGAAGACTTAAAACCTTAAAACAAGCTATAGACGAACAAATTACAATGGTTCAACTAAGAAGACGGTCAATTGAGAGAAAAGCAATTAGAATTAGTGTAGCTTAGGTAAATGAAAGTTGAACAATAATTGCATTGAAAAATATAGAACAGTATTAGGAATTAATATAAAATAATGTTAGTAATTAGAAGTAATGTTAGCAGAATATATTAAAAAATAATGCTAAGTAATCTAATTTGGAAGCAACAAAGAAAATGAAAGACAAACAATAAAAGGACATTTTCCAATGTTGTGTGCATTTATTACAAGTATCTTTTAAAAGTCCTCCTTGCATGATATTAGAGACCCCGCCAAGGATTAGGAGTGGAGATAGTATGAGCGGTAAGAAAATGATAGAATGAGAGTTGTTCTTATCTACTCCAGTTTTTGTTGTTCGAGATTATAAAAAGATGTTTAAAAACATTGCAAAGTATATTTTCGAAAGATGCAGTCTGGTGCAACAAATAAGTTTTTAGAAGGAAAACTTAGTAAACAATTTGAACTAAAAATATCAATTTATAAAAGTAAAAGTTGAAACGATCTTTAAAAAGAAAAGTTGATTTGGGAGAAAAAAGAAAGAAATTTGATAACATTTCCTTTCAGATTCAATGAACAAATTAATTTCAAAAATTTTAGATTATAGTTTTAAAAGTTAAAGAGACCAAGAATTTTTTAATTTAATAAAAGGTCACTAGGTTGTGCTTTTTTTTAAAGAGAAAGGTTTTGTGATTAAGTATTTCAAAAAATTTAACTTTATAAATTTTTGAAAAAATGACGAAGATCAAACCAATATTTTAAATGTGGAGTAGACAGAAAAAAGTGGTTAGATAAGATAAGGTGAGGAGTAGGGCTGTGAAGAAGATAACAATAATTACTCATGGAATAGTAATAAGGATCCCCGTAGAGTGTAAAGAATAATGGTAAGAACCTAGGAATATTTTAAAAGACATATGTGCAAGCCATATGAAGAACCCGTAAAGGAATGATAAATGATATTAAAGTACACTTCTATGAGCGCTAGGATATGCTCATATGGAGGGTCAAAGATAAAGGAAATAAATACCAAGATTGAGAATACCATAAACATATTTGGATTAAAATAAGATGGTAATGGAGGATTTCGAAAGGATGGCATGTTATAAAGGTCTATTCAAGTCAGAAGTGATAGAGCCACAACTTCGTTACTGTTAGTTGATATAAAGTGCAGCTTCCAGCAGTTGGTTTTTCAAGTTGGGTTGTTAGCATTAGTTGTCTTTATTGGGGGCAAAAGCGCGTTCTATATTATAGGATTTTTTTCTTTTTATGTGTTTTCTTTGTGGACCGCTATGTTATGGGAAAACAATAAAGATAAGAAAATTTCAAAAAAGACAATCAACTAATGAGAAAGAAAAGAAAATAGTAGAGGCTGAAGGTTAAGGAATAAATTAAAAAAAATTATTTAAATTAACCACTAAAACAAAAATGAAATAAGATTGTAAGTCTCGAAAAATTCGGAAAATAAATTTCAGTGAGCGGAAGACACGAGAAGGATGTTGAGTAGCTACGGGTCAATATTCCTGTACCTCAAAGGTTGGAATTAATGTAATGACTCGTAATTTTATCACTTGCAATTGGAATATTTAATTTATTTTAAATATTCAAATATTTGTTTTAAATGATAAATAATTCATTTTAATTGTTATATAAAGGTAATAATTGATTTATAATAGTTTTATAAATATGTATACTTGTTTTATAAAAGTTTACAAACTTCGTCACATTTTGGGGCAGATCGAGTTCATATTTTTAAAATTAGATTTTAATGTTATTTAATATTGTTTTATAGCTTAAATAATCTTGTTTTAATTATTTAGAGATGATAAGAAATTTAATTTCAAGTTTTGTTTAGATAAATAAATGGTTTGATTAAAAACTGAAAATATGATCGGGATTCAGCTTTCGGATTTTCGACTTTTTATCGAACGAAAGAGTGTGGAACATCATTGCAACTTTGTTAACCTATTTTTAAGCATATGCATATGCATACACATTTTTAAACCAAATTAACATTTATCAAAGAAGACAAAAGGGGTTTACTTTTGGAAAAAGATTTTATTTTGTTTTTGATGTGACATTTGTCATAATTAAAAAAGAGATATTTTTGGATTTGATTTGGCATTTTTGCAACAATTTAATTAAGACATTAACATATGGTTTAAGATGATGTACATCTCATAGTAGGATTTGATGTGTGCTTTTGGTGAAGCGATGTGGAAGTGATTTGATTTGATTAAAGTAAATATATTTTTGATTTTGGAAGGTTAGTTTTATAATTTGGCTAAATTTATTTGTGTCTTATGCCCTTTTTATTACAAATCCTATAAATAGGATCCTTACCTTCACTTTCAAAGACACATTTCCATACTCTTCTCTTAAGTTATTTCCATTGTTTCCATGGGTCTTCTTCTTCTTCTTCCTTATTTTCTTACATTAAATTTTAAAACAATATCAAACGAAGTCGAAACATTTTCAAACTTTGCCAAAGACCTTGTCTCATCAATGAAAAGTTGTATACTAAGTCAAAGTCGAAGGCACGAAGGTTTGGTGACCCATTCCTAACATGGCCATGAGCATCATGAAGTGATGGAGGGGATGGTTGGCCATGGATATCATGGTGGTGGAAGGTGATAGCCGAGCTTAGGATGGAGTATGGTGATGGCCGTGAGCAAGAAAGAAGGGGGGAGGCCTTGGGCCATGAGCTATAGGGGAGGATGGATTGTTTTGGTGATTTTTTTATTAGGTTGGAAGATGATAGTGAAGTGTTGTAGTGATTAGAATGTTGGTAGGAAGTTTGGGTTGAATAAAAGTGAGTTAATCTCATATTGAATTGCTTGATAAATTGCTTATTAAATAACTTAAAATTTTCATTTAAATATTGCTTGATTTATCACTTAAATTTAACTATAAACTTGCAAGAAAGTTAAGACCAAAACTTGTAGAAATATTACTTGCTATTAGTAATAATATTATCATGGTTATTAACTATGTTTGGATTGATAATATGATGGTAGATGGTTGTTCAGACACTTATACTAAGTATGTGATGATGTATGGATTATTATAACATGATCAAAATTGGTTAAGATAATCATGGTTGCTTTGATATGAAGTTTGAATTAGATAATAATCACTTAAACTATGGCCAAGATAGTGTATATGGTATAATTAAGCCTTTTTGGTTTAAATCGGGAAAAGGATATCATTTTGGAATCTATTTAAATGAAAAATAGAGTTTTAGATCTTATTTGAAAAATAAAATCTATGTTTTGATTTTGAAAAATAATAGTTAAAATTGAAAAATAATATAAAATATCATAAAGTTTGATATAAAGGAGTTTTAAATAAAAAGGTTGAAAATTTAATATTATAATAATATAATATTAAATATGAAAAATAAAGATTTTTAAATCAAGTAAAATAGTCAAATATTGGCTTAAATAGGTTTATTATGTTATGAAAATGATTTAAAAATGTTTTGGACAAGTTTTGTAAAATTTGACTAAAGTGGTAAAAATAGGCCATCGCGTAATGGCACTTTGCGATTTCACGATCCGAAATGCTAAACGAATGTTGGGTTGAAATAAAATCGGAATTCTTTGAAATAATAAATTTTTCAGACCCTTATAATCATAGTTTTCAAATGAAAGAGAAAAATCAAGATTTCATTTAGTAAAGTTTGAGATTTGTCTAAATCAAGTTTTCAAAATCATCGCGTTTTGGCAGTTCATAAAATATTGTTTTCAACTCTTTAAAATGGATATTCTAAACCTTTAAAAATATGAGATAAATTCCATAAATATATTAAAATGTGTTAAAAGGGATCTGAGTTATAAAAATGGACATATATGTAATGAAATGGGTGTTTGGATCTATAAAGCTTTAAAAATCACTATTCACCGAAAATTTAGCAACAGAATTTGGTAACTTTTAAATAAACGGTTTAAACATAGGTTTTTCTTCCCAAATCTTTTGGAAATGATTTTCAAATAATAAATCAAATAATTTTAAAGGTTTGGAGTTTATCAAATATCTTGATCGCCTTATGGGTGACAGAGAGATAGTCTCTAGACTGGAGTTTGGAAAACTAGTTGCCTGCTCCCCCTATCTATCTGGACTGGCTCAATGGAGGGGATAGTAAATTTGATTTACTTCGGCCGCATCTTCTTAAGATAAATGAAAAGAGTTTTGAAGTTTTCCAAAGGTTAAACAAGACTTTAAAATAGGATTTTGGTGGTATAGAGAACATTCTAGTTAAACTCTGTATTAAATTACGGAGAGGGAATTCGTACTATCCTTGTGAATTTAAAAGATGATTTCACCATTATTCAATGAATAGTACAGATTGAATACGAAAATTGGTATTGAGTATAATTAGTTTAATCTCTATAGATCTTTTTTACTCAATCTTAATTAGTTTAAGTTTACAATAAACGATGTCTTAAACAACATTATTTTTGGCCCATTTAAAACATGTGTTGGAAAATGAAATCTTTATTAAGATTAGAAGTATACTAATAATAGTATATGGAAATGCTTTCCTAAGAAATTAGGAAAAATGATTTGACAATTTCTAAAAGTTAAAAGAAGTTTTAATTAAACAAAAGGATTTAACGAAAGAGGCTTAACAATCCTGTATACATATATGCACATTCTTTTTATCGATAATTGGTTCGGAGAGATCGGGATCGGATTTGGGTGATTCCTATCCGTAAACCACTATAAGTGTTTGGAAGTGAAGACATGTTAAAGACAATGATTTGAAGACATAGATCTTAATAATGCAGTGTTGCTTGCCACTAACCTCTAGGGTGATTCTCATATTATATATCTGGTGGCTCCAGTGCCTTCGTTCTAAAAATCTTCGATTTGCAAGGACTACTCGCAACTTATCCTAGGGGTGATTCCGAAATAGGATGTAGTAGGAGGAGTGCCTTCGGTTTTTCTTGTTCCTAGACAACTTGTATGGACGAGTGTCTGACATTGCATTTCTAAGACCACATACATTGGTTTTTACAAACGTTAATCTGTTTGTTGGTTTAGGAGGTAACTGCTCTTATACTTAACACCCTTCCTTGAGGCATATGAACTCGAGAGTTGTACTTTGTGGAAATCAATTACTGTGTTGCTAGAAATGGAAATGTGGCATTCAAAGTGGGATTTGCTGTTATGTGAAAGGTAAACGTTACCTCAAGCCTCGCACATCGGGAATGACAAAAACATGGTAAATGCAGCAGGGCTATGTGAGTTGAATCCACTAGGATATGGTCATCACCTTTCTAGATTACCCTCTATATCTCGGCTTTGTTATGTATATTGTGCCCACGGATAGGTCAGGAACAACCGAGGTGATGTCATATTTGGTACTATCTTGGAAGGGGTAGGTGGATCTGTGTTGGTAGAGGGCAATTGGGCTATGCCTTGGTACATTCCCTTAGAGATGTATTGTAAGGAAAGTAGTCCCTTACCTTGTCACTATTGGAATCCATTCTCCAATAAGTACTTTCGGACTTAGTTGTATACCTATTATGCTGGAATTTAATCAATGTAACAGTTTCGGCAATGACTAATAAGTATTTGTACTTTAGAGGCTATAATAATATCAAATGTTTTGGTAAAAGTGTTTGGTTATCTTAAGGTAAAAATCCGTCCGTGTTTATGTGCGGTGTGGTCTTACAAGATGCCCTTTCTTTTTAAAAAGGTTTTGTTTGGTATCAAAGTCGATCTATGACACTGTTATATATATATATATATATTTATGATTTGCATTTCTCATGCTTGTTTGCCAGACTGATCTAGATATTTTTTATACTCGGGTCAGATTCGAGTAGTTTCAGGTTAGCTGTAGACGCTTGAGAGTTGGAGATTATCATCAACCTATGGTCGTAGATTATATTTCCATTGCATTTGTTTCATTATTTTGATTTTTCAGCATTTGAAAGGAAAGAAGTTTATAACTGTCCAGGCTGAGCTTAGGATAGTCTCTGATATATGTGTTGAAAAGTTTTCCGCTGTAAAGATTATTGTTTAATAATATATGTAATTCCATTTGTATGAGATTCTGTTCTATAACTTTTTTCTTTACAATTCACGATCGATTTTTTCGACACCTGAATTCTTGGCACGCAATACAGTGGAAGTATTAGTGTCGATTTTCGAGGGTCGAAAATCCCGATCATTACAATTTATAATGGAACTTGGTTTCTGGCTTCTATTATAAAAAAAAAATTGAAGCTTAAAAATTTATCACGTAAATTAAGAGGAGTCCACTATGGACATTGAACTGTCAATTAAACCTTGATTTCTTAAGATATTGAAAAATTTAAAAACCTATACATATGTGCAATTTAGAAAAAAATTTGTTTGTGCAAAATGTTTTGATTGGTTTTTAGGATTTAAGATTTGTAATATAAAAATATTTTTGAATCGAAAAAAAAGAGAAAAGTTTTCAAATTTTGGAAATGTCACATACTTGACATTGGGGAATAGTTGACAGATTGGTTAGAATAGGTTTTACTATACAGCAGAAGTGATAACAAAATAAAACACAATTAGAAACAAAGGAGAATGCAGTTATAGTTAGGGAATCGCTTTCTCTATATTATGTTAGTAACAAAAAGTTGATCTTTTTATAAAACAAATAATGTTTCCAAACTTTGAAAATAAAAACTTATCTATGAAAACTGTACTTGTAAAATTTGGAAGGGGATATGTGGTCGTAAGTGATGATTTCAAAGTATAATGGGAAGTTGGGAACACAAGAGAAAATGAATGGAAATATAGAATCTTCCATTTAAACCCTTTTCCTAATATAAAGCAAATAGGTGTAGAAAATCTGATTTCTCAAATTTAGATGTTAGCAACGGTGTGCTAGAAATTTGGATGATAGGTACTGGATGCGAAATTGGTTGAACTATACTTCGATCCGTAGAAGTGTGGGAAATTTTGAATGTGAAAACATGATTTTGGTTTTCAAAAGCTGCATGTATATAGAATTGCCAGTATATTTAGGATGTTTGCACCATGTTTTCAGAAATTGTTTTAAAATAAAGCATTCATATAAGAGGCGCCGATTTAAAAGTTATTGGTTTGCATATCATACACGAGTGATACACCATGCAACTGTACACGATTGGTTGCAAAATTGGTTGTACATAAATTGATTTGTTAGCTTAGAATGCATGCATGTTAGATTACATGATCCAACCCTTGTGGATTTTTGGGGACAAAATTCTTTTAAGGTGGAGAATGTAACACCTCGTGATTTGTACAATAATTAATTTAAGTAGAAATTAATTAATAAATAATAAACAGTGAAAAATAAGATTTTTGTAAGTGTTAGAATTTGGCTATGAAACTTATACGGTTGGATTCATGACGATCAATTTTCATATATAATGTTTTCCGACTGGAGTTCAAACGAAAAAGTTATTAACGTTGTAAATAATTATATATGTAAATATAGTAATAAAATAAATTAACGCTAATTATAACATTAATGGAAGATTAGATGTTTATAAAGTTACCTTTAAATTAAAATCTCAGAGAATTTATACAGTGGGAAAGAATTGAATGAGATCAATTGACGAAGGAAATAAATACACAATATAATTGAACGAAGGAAACAAATTAACAAAAATCGAACGAATCAATAATTCACAAAAATTACAAAGCTTGGGTCGACCCATAATTGCCCAGGTCGACCGTTAGTGATCGACCATAGATGGGGGCGGTCGATCCAAACTTTTGTAAATGCTAAAATTTGAAATGACCTTAGCAATCCAAATTTAAATCAGTTTAGTCTAGCGGCTGGCATTGATTTGAACTCCTACAAATTTAGAACTAGGCTTCACTTCGAACTCATAATTCTCTAATGAGTATGAAAGCTCTGCCATTTTCTCTTCTTCTCCACAACTCTAAATTCTTAGAAAATATTTCTAGGTTGCTAGCTTGCACGTATAAAGTACTGGAGGATTGTAAAAGATGACAGAGATAGAAAAATAGGTTTAAATCAAGTTGCTACAACCAAGGTAAACCGTATATCTAGATCTAAATTTATAATCAATCTTAATTTCGAATCCAAATTCTAATAGATCTGTATATATATGTTGTATGAGAATCTAAATAGGAAGTCAAAGTGAAAATGCAGATTACATGAATTAGATCTGGAGATTTGGAAATGCTTGGAAACGTGAGTGGAAAAAATTATATGTTTTGTAATAAGATTAGATTAATTTCGTTGTGATCAATTTAAATTATGCTTATTTATAATCGATTTGGATATAAATATGTAAGTATGTAAGATTAGATATAAAATCTGTAATTGCGTAATGATTAGATATAAATATATAAGTGCGTAATGATTAGGTATAAAATCTGTGGTTGCGTAATGATTAGATATAAATCTATAAATGTGTAATGATTAAAAATATAAATTTATTGTTTATGCGTAATGGATTTAATGGAATAAATCTAATGAAATTTTCTATGAGATATGATTTGTTGAAATTTGGAAACTTTCCTAAATTTATTATCGATAAATATGAAATTATTGTGATAAGACAATAATAAATTGGTATTTGAACATAGAAAAAGAATGTAAAATAAAGGAACCTTATTTAGATTTTAGGGGTTTAAGCGATATTTTAATTCGTTGGAATTTGGAATGTTACAATTAGATTTCTATGTATTATCAAGTTTAAATAAACAAAAGTGTGACGTTTGAAATGATAAAGAATACACCTAAAAAAAGAGATGTACAAAATAGGAATATTTACCGTATTTTGTACTATCTATTTCAAATAACAAAAAGATAGTTCCTTGTAATTACAAACATCATAAATATCTCTTTCAAGATCATACATAGAAATTTACGGTGTTAACATTTTTGAATAGAAATGTAGTTCCAACGCATTAAGTTGTAGTAAACTCCAAAAATTAAATGGTAAGAATGAATGAAGTAAAAGATCCTAAAATGTTAGGATGTGAAATACCAACAAAAATTTAGAAGCAAATGAAAAGGAAATATGAAAGATAAGCAAGAAGGAATAAATGGATGACATGGGAATATAAATGGAAATAGAGAATGGATAAAAAGGAATATATGAACGATATTATGAACTTGATAAGAGGAAAGCTGGAAATGAACTTAAAATAAAGAAAGAGGAGAAAAAGCATAATGAAATGAAGACCTAGGGTCAACTGTAAAACTGTAGAGGCATAAGTAAGTGTGGAAGAATATATATATATGAAATATATATGTAACGACCCGTATTTTTAAATATGTTAAATTATTGCATTTAATATGATAATTGAACTAAATGGTTAAAAATAGAAAAAAAATTTAATGTTTATTTATGCAATTTATTGAATACAAATTTGAATAAAATTTTGAAATAACAAATTTAGAAGATTTTTAACAAGGATTGAAATGAAATTCTATGTATTGAATGTGTTTGTAATCAATAGCTGGAATTAAGTAATAAATGTTGAATTATTTAGATGATAATAAAATAATTGTAAATAAATGTTGAATTATTTATTAATGGTGATTTATTGAAAATTTTATATTGGAATTATTTAAATAATTGAATCCTGAATTAATGTGAATGAAAATGATTTTAAAAGTTGATTTGAAATTTATTTAAATATGAATGAAGTTTGTTAACTTTTAAAATTGGATTTAAAAGTGAATAAACTAAATGGGAAGTACTTGTTTAATTAACGAGTAAAAATAGCCATTTTGGCCACTGTCTTGGATTTCGACGAAACCAGTTTCATCAGATCCGTAATAGTGAAATATTATAGGATTTCAAGTTTCGTAACGATCGGACTTGTTGTTTGGCCGTGCGAGCTTGAAACGCCTAGAATTTAATTAAAATAATTTGATGTTGAAATATTATCTTCTGAATATGATGGAATTAGCTTCCGAAACTAGTTCCATTGTGTTCGGAATAGGGGTAAAACATATAGAACGCCAGGTGGCATGCTTCGTTTAGAGTTCAAAATTTTCGCGGGTCAGTTGGGTCAGAAACTTGTATAATAAAACATGTTAGTTCGTTCGTTCGTTCGTAAAACTCTAACCCATCTAAATAACGCAGCCATTCCTCTTTAAAGCGATTAATGGCCAAAAATTGTGCTAGTTTCTCCCTCAATCTCTCTTAATCCATACGCTTTCACACAACGGCTTCAACATAAAAGATGTTGGGCACAACGAGCTCTACGTTATGTGCGGTTGGATCGTGGCGCAGCAACTTAAAATCAGTAGAATCGAGGCAAATTGTCGCGTACATTTGTGGGTTTTATTGGTCAAACGGAGGTGGTGTAACGCCCCACCTCTATGCCCACGCTAACCAAGAACACTACGATGTAGTGCTGTCAATTAGCACGGAGAATAAGGCTGTGGAGGAGCGACCATCCATGTAACTTCTTTGTGCGAGCACCGATATGTCGGATAGATTAGAATGCATATCATTTAAGGAGGAAATCCGACATACCGATACAAACTCAAAGCTATCACACGGTGGCTATATATAATCTTTGGAAACAAACATAGAAATAATCATAACATAAATCAGTCACAGACATCCATATCACAAAGGCGGAAGAAGATATGAATAAATATATAACACATGAAAGTGTACATCAGAGTAGTGGTCAGAAAGATCCACGATAATACAAAAGAATAGCATCGCGTGCTTTACAAAAGAATAAGTACACAACATAGAGTCTATTCTCAAATGTGTACATACAAAAACTACTAATCTATGTAGTTAGCCAAAAGTCGGAATAATCCTGAAGAAAAGTCAAGCAAAAGCACCTGTAACATCTCGGTCTGACCCGAGTATTATTTATAAGAAAATAATAAACGGATTTGTCTAGCTATAAATATCAGATGATATGGTATAAAGTAAAAGACATGGCATAAGCATGTAATAACTATAATGGCATACTACTATAAGTATGCAAATGATAATCAACAAGAGATTAATCACTATCACAAGAATCTTCTCAGAGATAAAATAGGGTATCATACCCCAAACTTGTATTCATAACAAGTCAATGACACACAAATTCACCAATGCACAAAAATTGATAAAACTTATCAATAGAAATCACAGAAATTGGTGAAGCACAAAATTCCAGAAATCATCACAAGAAATCCAGAAATCACAATAAGGGGGAGGCCTATCACAAGAACAGGAGCATGAAAACTCACCAACACGTGTAACACAAGAACGAGAAGCTATCTCATGGAAGCTATCCATTAAATTTTGACACACGAACGGCCCGAAGACCATGGGTCGCTACCCCATTTCTATGTGATGGTGAAACATCACACAAGCGGGGTTTAGTCTCCCTCGCAGACAAAGAGACATCGCACAGTTGCTAGTCTAAATCACAAAAAAATGATCGTCCTGATCATCAAGAAGTGTTAATTACACTAAGCTAGTAAATATATGAGTTTAGCTTCATGTCCCATAACCACTAGCTTAACTTAAATATTTACGAACAAACTGTAGATCTTCACTAGGAAATTGTCACAAAAGGGTTCAATCGAACAAGTCCAAGAGCTAACCGACGAAGTGAACGCAAGCGTTTCATACCACTCATTTTACTAAGTCGTTTAAGTCGATTTCTCATCCGAGTGAAGTAAAGGCTTGTATATACTAGTAGATTGGAAATCGGTTTTGAGAAAACGAACTTTTGATATTTAAAATAGTGTTGAAATCGCTTTGATGAAAGAGTTTTGATATTTACTACTAGTATTGAAACCTTCATATCTTTAAAGTGACAAGTCACAAAACGATTGTTGAAACGAATCGGATTACATAAATTCACGTTCGAAGACGTGAGTAAAGTCCAAAGAAATCAATCCCCAAAACCATCAAAGTAGGAAGTTCTGTTGAATGTTTTTCAGATAATATCCCCTACGGAGGGGGGGTCCGGGGGGGTGGCAACCCCCCAAGGTGGGGGTGCGGGGGCAACGCTCCCGCTACGGGGTTCGACCTGCCCGGTCAGGTGGCAGGGGTCCAGGGGGCAGCGCCCCGTCCAAAACGGTACGACCTAGTGAAGACAAGCGACCTAGCATGATACGGCAAAACTGGGAATTTTCAGACTTCTGAGGGGTTGGTCCAGACGTCTGGATTTAGTCTCTGGAAATATTCTAGAAAACGATCCAGACATCTGAAACCTAGAATCAGACGTCTGAAGGCATTCAGACGTCTGGGGAAAAGTCCAGACGTCTGGATTCGGTTTCTGGGAATATCCTAGAAAACCAACCAGACGTCTGAAAACATAAATCAGACGTCTGACATCTTTTAAGACGTCTGGAACAATAGTTCAGACGTCTGAAATTAGTCACTGCCCTTTTTATTTTTCTGCCGTATGTTATCTTTCACCAGGAGGCAAAACCAGACGTCTGGCATTGACCTCCAAACGTCTGAACACCTAATCTGGGCAGAAATTAACCTAGGCCAAGATGGCCGAAACGTTCTCGGAAGCGATCGAGCAAGCAATGACAACTAAGGATTTACGTCTAGCGACAACCCGGTTTTAAAGGCGCTTCGATACACTCCAAACAACATATCCAAACATCCGTTGAAGGATTTTCACAAGAATTGGACTTCAAACCAAGAAATTAGGATATTCACCAATTCAATCACAAACAAAAGGAAATGTACATAAATAAGTGTTAGGAATTCATACCCAATCACAAAGATAGATATAAACAAAGATGTGAGATAAAAATCTCACCTTTAAACCCAAAACAAATGAAGAAGAAGCTATAGAGCAAATGGCGATAGCAATCGCACTTCAATTCCAACTCAACAATCTTGAATCAAGGCTAAAAAGAGAAACATTTCCTAAGTTAGGTTTAGGAATTTCTGAAATTGATAAGAGAATGAGTTGGAGAAGAAGAAGAGGAGGCTTACCAAAGCTTCTACTATTAGTTTGGAGCTAGAACCTCCCTTGCAAAAGAAAACTAGGGTTTGGAGTTTTAATTTCCCCTTCCTCTCTCCATTGTTGTAAAAGCTTGAGTATTAGGAAGTAGAAATGAAGTAATGAAGAGAAGATGGGGTCAGACTTGGGTTAAATGAGCTGAAACACAAACCAAAGCCCTAAGTGGAAAAGTAGCAAAATTTTACTATCTCCAAACATATCTAAGTTTATACTTAAAAAGATCGCAAACGTCATTTTGCACTCAATGGAAGTGGTCTCGAGTCCTAATTTGACCGTATGCAAAAAGTAGCTTTTCAGACTAAAATCCGATTAACGATTAAAATATTTAAATAAAATATTTAAATATAAAATCGTCAAATATGCGGGTTGTTACAGGTGGCAAGTTAAGCGACGTCCGAGGCAGAGGAGGAGCAGGCCGAGGCGCATCTGGTAGGGTGCTTTGATGGATGCCTAGTCGTCTCGAGTGGTGTGCGCCTGGAGGAGTTCGCTCGCGTGTAAATGAGTTCTGCATGCCTAGGTTTGCTTGAACGAGATGATGAGGTTACCGTTTAATTATATTTAATTAAGTTAATTTAAATGTTAATTAAAAATCGTTACATTAATTATCGTATAACTTTTCCATGCGAGGTCCGATTCGAGCGAAACGATTCGCATTGCGATCGTATCGACTGTGGCTACGACGTGGAGTGGAACTGGAAATTATTTGAAGCTGGAAATTTTTTAAAGTTTCAAATAAAGATGAGTGTTTTTAAATGCTCACGAATGACTAAATAATTTTTATGTTAGTTAAATTGAAATCATGAAATAATTTAATTTTATTGATTGTTGTTTGGTAATTTAACTGATATAGAAATCGACATAGAAGTTTATATGTTAGAAATTTCGAATTAACAGTTAAATTGATTGGAATTAAATTGCTAGTAAAATTTTCGATTATTGATAACTAATTAATTGTGGTGATTTATTGACTGCTTTAGATGTTGATTGTGATACATGATTATTGTTTGATATTTTGGATGATTGGATGTTTATTTATTTTGATATATCATGTTATCACCCTGTTAATTGTTGACAATATACAAAACTGTTATTTGAATTCTTTCGAATAAATTAAGAAATAGGTTGAAATGATATATACCTATGACACTCTGATTTGGATTGAAATGATATATATCCATCCCTGGAATTAAATTGGAATAACTATTCACTTGGCCATAGGATAGAAAATTATATACGGACACCGGATTGGTTAAATTAAATGATTTTAAATTCTTGGATTTGAATTTATTTAAATGATTTCATTTTATAAAAATAAAATTGAATTGAAATATAGAAATTGAATTAATTTCGAATTTGAGTTTTGAAATGCGAAATTAAAATTTGCTAAACGAGATTGTTTAAAAATGAAATTTGAGATTTTGAAGTTATAATTAAAATATGATTTGAATTATGGATATTGAACTGTTTAAAAGTTTGAACTTTTATTCAAACTTTGAAATCTACTTTGGTGAAAAAAAATCAATATTACAAATTTGAGCTCGAAATTGAATTATTTTGAAGATTTGAATTTAAATTCGAGCATTGAAGTTTAATTTGAATTAAGTGATCTAAATCGATATTTTGAAATTGAACGCAAAATTGAAATGGTTTAAAATTGAGAATCGAGTTGAAATTTAACCATTTAATTGGATAGTTGAAGTTGAATTAATTTGAAATCGAAATTGATTTGAATTGAAATTGGAATCGAAGTTAATTCGAATCGAAATCGAAATTGAGTCGATAGAATTGGATTGAGATTGAAGATGATTCGAATTAGAAGATTTGGAATTGAATCAGTTTGACTTTGAAACAATTTTCAGTTAAATTATTTCAATATAAACTGTTTAAAATCTATCTTTTAAATATTCAAATTATTTTGATTTTCCAAACTATTTTCCTATATAAAACATTTTTAATATCTAAACCATTTTATCAAACTATTTTAACTCTTTAAAACTATTTTAAACTATTTTAAAAAATCCACACTATTTTCAAAAATTCAAACTGGTCAAAGGGTGGAATGTTTATATTTAAATCATGGGTTTAAATGCGAATTGGGTTAAAATGAAGTTATAACCTAAATTGTAATTCGAATCGAATTTTAAAGAGAAAATGACTTTCAAGTGAAAATTGACATATTTGAAGTAAATATGATATTTCGAAATGAAATTGATTTTAAAGTAAAGATGATATTTTGATATCAAGTATGAATCGGTTTCGAAATGTAAAAGAACCAACCGGTGTGTAAAACGCGTTTGGTTGTTAAAGAGACTGGGGCCTCTTATTGGCATACTCTCTGTCAATATTGGAACCACTTTAACAAATGTGTATGCGGAGGAGACTCCAAAACAAAGTGGTTGGATTGGCGTCGTTTGCTGGATTTGAAGAAAGAGAACGATGATGGATAGACCCCAGCACTTAGGGTTGTCAATGGATACCTGAAAAATTCAAAATCCGTCCGCATCCGCATCCGAAAAGCAGATAAATATCCGATATCCAAAAAACGGATGTGATGCGGATTTTAAGACATCCGCATCCGAAAATTATCCGTCCGGTTTTTGTCAAGATTATAGTTCAAATTATGCGTATTTTAGTGAAGTGAAAGATATTTGTTTATTATTTTATTAAGTTAGTGGTTTATAATATATGCACTTAATGCTTTTTAACTGCTCGAAACTATTTATTATCATTATATTTATTAATTTTTAACACTTTTATAATTAATGGGATTGAAAAATATTTATGCTAAACTATAATTAATGACGGGGCCAAGCGGGCTAGCTACCCCTAGCGGACATCCGTTCTTTGATTTTCTTTGGACTTGGTCCATACTATTACTCTTGTTGTTGGTTTCAATTAGTGCACCTTGATTTTGGGTTAACCTCCCTTTGACTCGATATGGGATGGATGGACGCAGTGGGCGATCATGGCTACGATGCATTACCACCAGCCATGCGACCCGAACTGGTAGTATCCTATCTTAGACATTGCCTAACGTGCCTTGTCATACTTTTATCCAGATATGAGACCCTTACGATTTTGGTTTAGTGTTGTCGTATCATGGCGCATCCCTATCCCCCGACGTGCTACTGGGGTGTTATATGCAAACTGTACGACAATGCTTAAAAATGCGTTAAGGGGGATTAATGTAAAGCCTTAACACTAAGAAAAATATTTATTTTAATGATTCGACAATATATATGTTGCGTATTTTGGTATATATAAATATTTTGACGGATCCTAAGGAGTTGAAAAATCCCGTAACATCTCTTGAGTTATTGCACGTACGTTATACACTGGATAGGAGATGTGAAATCCCATAAAAATCTCTGACGCTATTACACTCATATTATATGTATTATCGATTTGACTCATATAAGGATATTTTAGTCCTGACTCGAGTGTTGTGTCTTTTCATTACTCTCGGGTCAGCCCTGAGTATTTCAGTGCATTAGAGATCATTTTCTGAAGGACGGAGATGAAGATTTGGAATATTATTACTATTATTATTCCTTGCATCATGTTGTTCTGCTGCATTATATTTTGTTTCTATTGTATATATAACTCTGATAAATGTTGTAAATTTAAAATCAAATGTATAGTATACACAGCTTCATGAACTGTTTACTTGATTATTATATTTTGTCATTCCACGGCGAGATTCTGTGTTTGTTTTCTTCTTCTTTTCTTATTTTTCTTAATTAACCCCATTGATTATCTATGTTCTGGATTGTTTGAGTTGGACATGTGTGGATTATTGTCATTTTAAACCTTCCGAAATGTGGGTCATCACAGTTGGTATCAGATCTTTGGTTTATCGATAACCTTAGCTTTGTGGGGTTTGACTCATTAGAGATAGGGTAGTAATAACCTAGAATTAGTTTTTTGAGCGTATATATATGAGAGTGCATACTTGTTAGTGTTGTAAAATGTTTTATATTGTGTTTGCTTATCCGTTGAGTTGTTTATGAATTCTGGTCGGTACGTGGGATGCCATGTTATCGATAGGGGTTTCTAAACACTTAAACGAGACAAGTCGACATAATATTGTTTTAAGATAGGGTAAATGAAATAGTTTTACCTAAGTTATATATTATATATGAAAAGAAATTGAATGATAATAAACGAGTTAGTGAAATTAAGGTGAGTAATTGAATTTGATTTAAACTGGATGTAAATAAATTGAATGCAGATGAAATAAGTGAATGTTGAATAAAGAAAAGTGATACACTTAGGTATAAGAGGTAAGAAATATAAGTTTAAATTATGAAATGAATAGATTTATAAAAGAAATTGAATATGAAGTGGATAGGTTGTAAAACTAAGTTTGGAAACATTAAACTAATTTGAGTTTATGGATGTTTATAAACTAAAGTAATGGGTTATGAAATTAAAATCTAATTTTAGTTTAAGTTAAAAGAATAAATTTAAACTGAAAATTTGAGAATTTAAAATTCCTGTGCTTTTGAAATTGTTTCTAAGATTTTGAAAATAATATTAATATTATTTAAAAATATATACGAAATAGATTTTGTTTCAAAAAGGAATTGTAAGGAAATAAATCATGTACTCTCCTCTTCTGTCGCTGGGAAAAAATTTCGGTAATGACGGCCACATCATCAACATTCATTTTCGAGTTTCAAAGTGGGAGAGGCCATTTAATAGCTTTGCTAGACTTTTGATTCAATAAACAGATTTTGATTTAAAATTTCTAAATATGATTTGATATATATATATATATATATATATATATATATATATGAAAGATATGAGTATATATGTTATTTCAAAATGATTTGAAATGAACCTGGTATTTGAATTCCTAAGTTCCTACTAATTAATGATTTCAGTAGTAGAAATAAAGTGAAGTTTTTATATAGATGGAAACTTCTAAAATGAGAAATAATAAATTGAAGCTAAGTGTTTAAATAATATATTATAATTTAAATTATAACTCTTAAATTTCAAGATAATGGAAATTTAACTTGTATAAATTATGAATATTCTTGTTAACTAAAATGAGTAAGATAAATTTGTATAACATTCAATTACATTATATAAACATATATAAAACTTACCAGAAATGTTTAAAAAGTTGAAATGTTAAAGATGAATGGTAATAGAATAATATACAAGTTTGAACTTGAGTAATAAGAAATGTTTAAAGAAATATTCCAAATTAAAATTATGTTTAAAGAAATGTTTATAAATTTAAATTAAGCTGTTATAAAAAATGTTATAAACTTAGTTAATATTCTAAGGAATGTTAAATGAACAATTTGAGTAGTAAAAAGAAAATACTATTTAGATATGAACTTAAGAGAAGGTAAACAAATAATAAATTAAATCATATCTTTGTAAATTGTCTGGAAAATAAAAAAAATTTCACAAAGGATGTTTTAAGATTTAATTATAGCTTTATGAGATAATTATAATTTGAATAATATTGTGTAAAAGAAGATATATCTGTATAAAATGATTATAAACTTAAGAAATGATTAATGAAATGAAATTTCACTTAAGTCAAGTTGAATGGAATGAATTGATAAAATAAGTTAATGTAATAAATTATAAAATGGAAGTTAACTTAAGAAGGTTGAATAAAATCGACTGTGATAAAAAGGAAAATTTATTAATATGAATTTGAATTATAAAATAAAATTTACTTAAGTAAAATTATTAATATGCATTTGAATAGATGAAGTGAATAAATGAAGTGAATAAATGAATTAATATGAACTTAAGATATGTATAATAATAATAAGCATGAGTTTTGTTATATAAAATGTTTATAATAAACTTAAATGGCTTATAAATGATATTAGTATCAAAGAGAATATACTAAGTGGTAATAAAATAAAATTTAACTTAAACAAGGTTAAATAGAATAATTTTATAAAATGGTTCATAAATGAATTTATATGAAATATGTTAAACGAAAAGTGAAGCAATTGAAATTTAACAAATTGAATTGAACAAATTGAATGTAAATGAAACAAATGTGAATAAATTTGAAGCAAGCCAATTAAATGTTAATAAAAAAATTAAATGTAAAAAATGAAGTATATAAATTGAATATTGATACTAAAAATTTAAATTGTGATAGTTTGAATTAATTAGATGAATATTATTTGGTTGGATGATTTCTTTGGTTGTAAATCATTGTTATAACTGTTTTGATTGCATATGATTGGTTTGTTGTGTATTCGTGCTTGTGTTTATGGTTTGGATTCACAATATATGTTATATGGTTCTATTAGACTCATATATGTTGCTATATCTTTTATAAGTTACTAATATTCTAAACTTGAGTTGAGATAGGTGCATACGAAGACCGTTTGGACATATATGCGGATTTATATGCTTTTGCTTGCTTAGTACGAGCGAACTCGCTCGTATTAATAATGATAAGGTAATCTTAGATTACATAACGCACTTTTATATTTTTCCCTTCGGGATGCCTCATCATTTAGATGAGTTGTATATTTGGTATATATACTGTATTGTAAAAAATTTCCGATCGAGTCGCGCAAAGGAGACGTTGTCGAAATTTTTCGTAAATCCAGGTGTTAGAAAAATTTCGAGATTTTAAAATTTTATAACTTGTTCTTATATATAAGTTGTAAATTTTGTAAGCCGGTATTGGAGTGGCGTAAGAAGCGTAGTAATGGTTTTGCAAATAAGATGTTTATGTTTTATAAGTTAATTATTTTGTGAAATTATATCAAATGTTAAATTCTCTACTTAACCCCTTTTCAAGGACAAAAAGTTTTGAGTGAGGGAGAATGTAACGACCCATTTTTTAACTATTTTAAATTATTGCATTTAATTTGATTATTAAACGAAAATGGTTAGAAATAGAAAAAAAAATTAATGTTTATTTATGTAATTTATTGAATACGAATTTGGATAAAATTTTGAAATAACAAATTTAGAAGATTTTGGCAATAACAAGGATTGAAATGAAATTCTATGTATTGAATGTGTTTGTAATCAATAGCTAGAATTGAGTAATAAATGTTGAATTATTTAGATGATAATAAAATAATTGTTAATAAATGTTGAATTATTTATTAATGGTGATTTATTGAAAAATTGAATTGTTTAATTTAATATTGGAATTATTTAAATAATTGAATCCTGAATTAATGTGAATGAAAATGATTTTAAAAGTTGATTTAAATTTTATTTAAATATGAATGAAGTTTGTTAACTTTTAAAATTGGATTTAAGAGTGAATAAACTGAAATTGGAATTACTTGTTTTAATTAACGAGTAAAATTAGACATTTTGGCCAATGTCTCGGATTTCGACGAAATCAGTTTCATCGGATCCATAATAGTGAAATATTATAGGATTTCAAGTTTCGTAGCGATCGGATTTGACATTTGGCCGTGCGAGCTTGAAACACGTAGAATTTAATTAAATGAATTTAATTAAAATAATTTGATTTTGAAATGTTATCTTCTGAATATGATGGAAATGTCTTCCGAAACTAGTTTCATTGTGTTCGGAATAGGGGCAAAACATATAGAACGCTAGGCGGCACGCTTCATTTGGAGTTTAGAATTTTCACGGGTTAATTTGGTCGGAAACTTATATAATAAGACACGTTAGTTCATTCGTTCGTAAAACCCTAACCCATCTAAATAACACAGTCGTTCCTCTTTAAAGCGATTAATGGTCAAAAATCGCCCTCGTTTCTCTTTCAATCTCTCTCAATCCATATGCTTTCACGCAATGGCTTCAACATGAAAGATGTAGAGCACAGTGAGCGCTACGTTGCGTGCAGCTGGATTGTGGCGAGGCGACTTGAAATTGCCATAATCGAGGCAAATTGTCGCGTGCGTTTTTGGGTTTTATTGGTCAAATGGTGGCGGCGAGTTCAACGGCATTTGAAGCAGAGGAGGAGCAGGCCGTGGCACATCTCGTAGGGTGCTTTGATGGACGTTCGGTCGTCTCGAGTAGCGTGCGCCTGCAGGAGTTCGATCGCGTGTAAATGGGTTCTGCGTGCTTGGGTTTGCTTAAACGAGATGACGAGGTTAATGTTTAATTATATTTAATCAAGTTAATTGAAATGTTAAATAAAAATCGTTACACTAATTATCGTATAACTTTTCCATGCGAGACCCGATTCGAGCGAAACGTGTCGTGTTGCGACCGTATCGACGGAGGCTACGACGTGGAGTGGAACTTGAATCTATTTGAAGCTGGAAATTTTTTTGTAGTTTCAAATAAAGGTGAGTGTTTTTAAACGCTCACGAATGACTAAATAATTTTTATGTTAGTTAAATTGAAATCATGAAGTAATTTTATTTTATTGATTGTTCTTTGGCCATTTAACTGATATGGAAGTCAACATAGAAATTTATATGTTAGGAATTTTGAATTAACAATTAAATTTAAATTGGAATTAAATTTCTTGTAAAATTTCCGATTATTGATAACTGATTAATTGTGGTGATTTATTGACTGTTTTGGATGTTGATTGTGATAGATGATTATTGGTTGATATTTTGGATGATTGGATGTTTGTTTATTTTGATATATCCTGTTATCACCCTGTAAATTATTGACAGTATACAAAACTGTTCTTTGAATTGTTTCGAATAAATTAAGAAATAGGTTGAAAAGATATACTATGACACTTTGATTTGGATTGAAATGATATATATCTATCCCCGGAAATAAATTGAAATAAATATTCACTTGGCCATAGGATAGAAAATTATATACGGAAACCGGATTAGTTAAAATAAATGATTTTAAATTCTTGGATTTGAATTTATTCAAATGATTTCATTTTATAAAATAAAATAAAATTGAATTGAAATATATAAATTGAATTAATTTTTAATTTGAGTTTTGAAATGCGAAACTAAAATTTGCTAAATGAGATTGCTTAAAAATGAAATTTGAGATTTTGAAGTTATAATTGAAATATGATTTGAATTATGGAAATTGAACTGTTCAAAGTTTGAACTTTTATTCGAACTTTGAAATCTACTTTGGTGAAAAAAAATGATATTGCTGATTTGAGTTCGGAATTGAGTTTTTTTGAAGATTTGAATCTAAATTCGAACATTGAAGTTTAATTTGAATCAAGTGATTTGAATCGATATTTTGAAATCGAACTCGAAATTGATATAAATTGAAATGGTTTAAAATTGAAAATTGAGATGAAATTTAACCATTGAATCAGTTAGTTAAAGTTGAAGTTGAATTAATTTGAAATCGAAATTGATTTGTATTGAAATTGGAATCGAAGTTAATTCGAATCGAAATCAAAATTGAGCCGATAGAATTGGATTGAGATTGAAGATGATTTGAATTGGAAGATTTGGAATTGAATCAGTTTGACTTTGAAACAATTTTCAATTAAATTATTTCAAAATAAACTGTTTAAAATCTATCTTTTATATATTCAAATTATTTTGATTTTCCAAACTATTTTCCTATATAAAACATTTTTAATATCTAAACCATTTTATCAAACTATTTTAGCTCTTTAAAACTATTTAAAAAATTCCAAACTATTTTCAAAAATTCAAACTGGTCAAAGGGTGGAATGTTTATATTAAATCATGGGTTTAAATGCAAATTGGGTTAAAATGAAGTTATAACCTAAATTGTAATTCAAATCGAATTTTAAAGGGAAAATGACTTTCAAGTGAAAATTGACATATTTGAAGTAAATATGATATTTTTAAATGAAATTGATTTTGAAGTAAAGATGATATTTTGATATCAAGTATGAATCGGTTTCGAAATGTAAAAGAACCAACCGGTGTGTAAAACGCGTTTGGTTGTTAAAGAGACCGGGGCCTCTTATTGGCATACTCTCTGTGAATATTGGAACCACTTTAACAACTGTGTACGCGGAGGAGACTCCAAAACGAAGTGGTTGGATTTGGCGTCGTTTGCTGGATTTGAAGAAAAAGAACGATGATGGATAGACCCCGGCACTTAGGGCTGTCAATGGATACATGAAAAATCTGAAATCCGTCCGCATTCGCATCCGAAAAGCGGATAAATATCCGATATCCGGAAACACAGATGCGGATGCGGATATGAAGACATCCGCATCCGAAAATTATCCGTCCGGTTTTTGTCAAGATTATAGTTCAAATTATGCGTATTTTAGTGAAGTGAAAGATATTTGTTTATTATTTTATTAAGTTAGTGGTTTATAATATATGCACTTAATGCTTTTTAACTGCTCAAAACTATTTATTATCATCATATTTATTAATTTTTAACACTTTTATATTAATAGGATTGAAAAATATTTATGTTAAACTAAAATTTTCTTTTTATAATTCTTGATTTATCGGTCGTTAGCGGATAGGATAATTATTCGATATCCGTCCGTATCCGTGGATGCGGATGTCCGAAAATGATTTCGGATGCGGATATGGCACTATCCGCATCCGAAAGCATCCGTTGACAGGCCTACCGACACTTGTGCCAATTTGAAATAACTAAAACAGGACGACTTGACAAGGCCAAGCACGCTAGCTACTCCTAGCGGACATCCATTCTTTGATTTTCTTTAGACTTGGTCCATACTATTACTCTTGTTGTTGGTTTCAATTGGTGTACCTTGATTTTGGGATAACCTCCCTTTGACTCGATATGGAATGGATGGACGCAGTGGGCGATCATGGCTACGATGCATTACCACTAGCCTTGCGACCCGAACTGATAGTATCCTACCTTGGGCATTGCCTCACGTGCCTTGTCATACTTTTATCCAGATTTAAGACCCCTACGATTTTGGTTTAGTGTTGTCGTATCACAGCGCATCCCTATCCCCCGACGTGCTACTGGGGCGTTATATGCAAACTATACGACAATGCTTAAAAACGCATTAAGGGAGATTAATGTAAAGCCTTAACACTAAGAAAAATATTTATTTTATTGATTTGACATTATATATGTTGCGTATTCTACTATATATAAATATTTTGACAGATCCTTAAGAGTTGAAAAATCCCGTAACATCTCTTGAGTTATTGCACGCATGTTATACACTGGATAGGAGATGTGAAATCTCGTAAACATCTCTGGTGCTATTACACTCATATTATATTTGTTATCGATTTGACTCACATAAGAATATTTTAGTCCTGACTCGAATGTTTTGTCTTTTCATTACGTTCGGGTCAGCCCAGTGTATTTTAGCGCATTGGAGATCATTTTTTGGAGGACGGAGACGAAGATTTGGTATATTATTACTATTATTATTCCCTGCATCATGTTGTTCTGCTGCATTATATTTTCTTTTTTTTGTATATATAACTCTGATAAATGTTGTAAATTTCAAATCAAATGTACAGTATACACAACTTCATGAACTATTTATTTGATTATTATATTTTGTCATTCCGCTGTGAGATTATGTATTTGTTTACTTCTTCTTTTCTAATTTTTCTTAATTAACCCATTGATTATCTATGTTCCGGATTGTTTGAGTTTGACATATGTGGATTATTGTCAATTTAAACCTTCCAATGTGGGTCGTCACAATATATAAGTAGCCTCAAATATACATTTATAACGAGTGTGGACTATTATGATTAAAGTATAATTAAATGAATCATACGACATTTGGTCATTAAAGTAGGTCAAAATGCAAGGTCACTACCATCACATAATAGAAGCATGCCCACCGCAAGGGGCTACCAATAATTGTGTAACATTATGCTGATGTGAGACATATCCAGCCATAGAACCTGTGGAATATATAAGTTTGCATATAGATAAAGAAATACCCCCAATAGATAACCCCCAATAGATAAAGTAGTCTGCTTCAAATATAGTTTTAGGGGGGTATTGTCTTGATTACATTAGGCATTCTAAATAGAATGATGAGCGTGTATGCAACAATGGTTGGCACCAAAATACAGGGGTAGCACTACATAGGACGAAAATGTGGTCAGCCCTTAGTGGTCAACGGGAAAGACAAGGTTACACCTAACCGGTCTTCACCCCTACCAGGGTAGGCCATGTTGGGTTACGCACCGCCACCATTGTTTTCTAGTTTGTTTTGTTAGGGTAAGGGTTGTTAGCCTAAAAAGGAGTTCTTTCAAAAATGGTTGGGGTGGTCCGTGGAGTTGAGTCCATTATAGGAAGCAGACAAAGTAGTAAATCCCCAAAAGCGAAATAGAATACGGAAAAATTATGAAAAGCCATCATTAGGCACTATAGGAGTCCCCTGATATGCACTGTGATGAGACCGTGATACGACAAGAGTAAGGGATCTCGACGGGGTGCTAGTAAAGAGATACTAGTGGGGATAATATCTAGGTTTAATTGGGGACCATGTAACACACACACACACACACACAGCTAGGATTCTACATAAGGTAGATGGGAACGATTCGTACGTGGATGTGGAGTCAAAGGACTAATAAAATGTAAACAGGAATAACATGATATAGAAGATAATCAGCATAAACTAGTATTATGTACAAAATGTATAATTTTAGTAGTCACGAGAACGTCGTTCTGACCCTCTCCTCATTATGCTTGGCGTCTTCGGTGCTGACAATGACATTATACTTTGGAAGTGTCAAACCTTGGTCAGTAATTTATGTGATTTATTTTATTTTATTATTTCGCCGTATGTTATTTCGTTAGAGCTCTAATATGCATTATTTTTCTTTAGTTGCAGATACCAAACCAATGATCTGTATTTTAGTGGACTTGGGTTTTCGATTTAGCGAATTCAAGCCCATTGGGGTGTTGGTTGTTACACTTTATGTATGAAATACACAAGTAGAATGCAATATTGTAGACAATACATCATATATGATAATTTCTATTGCCAATGCATAAGGAATCCATCTTATATGCTTTATATTAAACATATTAATATGATGTTTGCATATCGTTTGAGACATTCCCAACGTCTTTTTATACTGATTGTAAAAGATGTTTTCAAATCCTATACTGAGAACTAAACAACCAAACTAAAATGATTTTAACACTAATACATCGTCTTCTTTCTTATAGACACACACTTGCTCTACATTCTGATTGCAAACCAACCTTTTGATTTCTTTGTCAAAAGATTGCTCAACCCTGATGCTCGTCAAACAATACTTTTGTATCAGTTCTTGGATCATATATGAAACAAATTCAGTATCACTCACGCTGATCTCGAGACACTTTGGTTGTTATGTGCAAATAGTCTATTCTAAATCATTATTTAGAATTGTTTCAACTTAAATTTCCCAGAGCTCAAAATCATATTGGCGATAATTTTGCAAGTAAAATCTAAATTAACTTAAGAACGTTAAATGATGAATATATGATGTTAATTTGAATGAGTGAAATTTGCAATGTTATTTTTATCAACGTATCTTACTATATTCCAACTTCATTGGCCTTTTCCTCGAAGGCACATTTGTTACCCATGGATCATATCCCATCAGGTACAACTACCAAAATCATATTTTGATAATGTATTTGAGATCCATTTCGTATTTACGCACCATGTCGTATAGCAGAGTCAATACTCTTCATGGCTTCTTGATTAATGAGGAAATCATTTTCGTGACATCAACAAGAAATTCATTATAACAACCCATACCTTAATGTGCCTGAATTTTGACTAAATCGAAACTCAAGTCCACTAGGGTATAGGTCATTGGTGTTGGTTACTTGTAACAAATATAAGTATATCAGAGAGTGAACTCACAATCGGAACAGTAAAATACAATAGAACATACATACCGACTAAGGCTACTACCTTGGAATCAATATTATTACTTGAATATCTAGTTGCCTTGTCAGTGCCGAGTGTGAATGAGAAGACCTATCTATCTACCGTTCCCATCTTGCACTAGTAGTTTTTCCAATTAAATATATCATGTAGATTGTAATGAGGAGGGGTCAGAACAACGTTTTGGTGACTGGTAAATTACGTACTTTATCCATAACATTAGTTTATACCGATTAATTTATATTTGAGTGTTATATATATTGTTCATGGGATTTTTTATTTAATTCCACTTACGCGTATGATATATATATCAGCATTGTACAACCCAAAAGAAAATCCTGGCCACTTAATAGTTCTTAAATAGGGAGGTGGCATACCCAACGGCGATTTAATGTCTCGACCCCAAAGTGAGCCTTCCCTAACGTAATCAATAGTCAACCAGCCCTAACTACGAAGGGCGATGACCCCTATATACGGCTTCATGATTTAATTAGCCGTATTACTAACACATTTCAAAGACTTATCTAAGGGTTAATTAGCACACCCCTGACAAACAAACAATTAATCAAACCATGAGATCCTTGCATTTCCCGTATGGATTTTACACTAGTACGAAGCGAAATACATTAGGGCGTAACCCAAGTCTTTGCCAACGACCGCTTATGATCGCTGGTAATCAAGCCTATATGCTAGCCCCACTTCTAAATACAGGTTTACCAACAACACTAACACAGCCCAGTGGCCACCATAGACGAAATCTCATTTAGAATTGCCTAATGCTAGTTAACGAAAATGCATGCTCCAGTTACTTAATACTTCTTGTTTAGAAATAAAGCAAACCATATTTCCTAATTAGGCACTATCGTAGGTTATTAAGACTTCTTAAATAAGGAGGAGGTAGACCCAACGACCATTAATACCTTAATCCCCGAAGTAAACACTTTGACCTCCCTAAATGTACTGAGCCGTTTAGTACTTCAAATCCGAGACAAACCCTTGGCATATTTTCTCATACCTATCTACGAACGTATATTTCCTTACCCTATAGGTCCTATAGTTGGAGATGTTCCACATCAGTAGTACTTATACACAACTGTTGATAGCCCCTAGGTGAAGAGTAGAATTCTATTATGTAACTCTACCGACCTCGCATCCCAAGCCATACTAAACCAGGTAATTTATCCTTAACCTAAATATTAGGCTAAGCCTACTAATTCATGTCCATCATAAACGTACTATTGAGGCCATATAATTTCCACTATGGAAATTATTACGCCTCTTTAAGTTCATTTGTTAGTATTCATTTTTTTACTTGCTACGTACTTGTTCGTATCCTATACTCTTATTTCCATCATTCTTTATTTCCTAAATGTCATTTATTTCTTCACTTCTAATTAATTGTCCTCTATAAATGGTCATCATTATTCAAATTGGACAGTCACTAATGACATTTATTTCTTTGTTTCAAATCTAACTTATTATGCCTATTCAGTTTTCTCCATAAATGTCATATTTAATTCTGTAATTAATCTCATTAAACACATTTATGTCCCCATTTTATTTATGTAACTCCCTATTAACTGTGCATTTATTATCCATTAATACTGCAATCAGTATTTATAAATGTCGGAGTTATTACCTCTTTTTCATTGTAACCTCCTAACCCTATGATTTACTATGTTATTAATATTTAAACGTTCTAACTGTAACTAATAGGTGTGTATTTATTTATTACACTTTATCCTTTAACTTATATATATAAGTTAAGTTTAGTAAGCGTGGTTATACGCACTCGCATGTGTATATCTAACGTTTAATTTCTATATTAAGGAGTCTCAGAATATACACCTATGTGTAAATTCTACAAAAATGTTTATTTCTACATTTTAATTTATTGAAGATATCTTTTCCAAAAAGGAGATTATTATCGTTATAATTTTCCATAAACTATCTAAAAGTGAGACTTTTGCTCCTTTTGAAATCACACTGAATTATATCTTTTTATTTCTATTGAAATAGACAGTGCAAGTTATGGAGAAGAACAATGTACTTTACACATCTGTTTCATTTAGGTATATTCTAATTATTCCAAACGATGCACTTTTTATATATAGTGTGAAGTTTGATAGTTTATGAAAATTTATACAAAAGTAGGTACAACTAGATTGAACATTCAATACTCCCAACAAATTAAAACATGAAAATTTACTTCTAAGCCAAACCAGGCCATTCCTAATGAATGCTAAACAATTTACAACCTAATTATCGTAAATATGGAATAAACTTCATAGTCTTGTCAAATTCATACTTTACAATATTTAGGGACTATTTTCACCAACTTTCCATCTTATGGTGTATATGCCATTCCATCATAATTACATGACTTCCAGAATATGTAGGCAAGATTTCAGTCAAATATATTCATTTTAAACCTATAATTCAATGAACCTTGCAAAGACATAATAATCAACTACAACTCAATGATATAAATTTCAATGTTATAAATAAATCATATAATTTCTCACTGACCTTTCTAGCTTTCCGAATCTCCAAATACAAATTCATTCTTTTAATTGACTCATTTTTTCTTTCCAACTCAAAAGTATGTATAAAAGATAATACATACCCATTAGAATTATAGATTTGAGATGAGATTTGAGTTAGGTGAAAATTTAGATCTATAATTACAGAATAGGGCTAGGCCTTTATTTATATGCGCTCAAATCAATTCTGCTTGTACAATTATATTCTATTAAGTATTATTAAATCTAGGCCATTAAGCCAAGGTTCAAGGCAAGCTTGTCCTAAGTTGACAGGTCTACTGGTCCTAGGCAACGGTCGATCGTTAGGGATCGACCGGCCGTTCACTTGCTGTCGATCAGCGGGGTTCAGGTGTTAATTATTATTTACTTCCTTTATTAATTTGATTTTGAATTTGATTTTAAATATTTTCGATCCAAAAACTTCAAACGCTTATAACTTCTTCGTTTGAACTCCGATCGCAAAACTTTATATATGAAAGTTGCTCAAAAAATCACCATGAACACAATGGTGCAAGTTTTGTGGTCAAATTATGATGTTTACACAAATTCCATTTTTGAGCCTTATTCAATTATTTACTGATTTCTTTTTATCTATTCACTGTTTATTTTAAGGGGTGTTGCATTCTCCCCTCTTAACATGATTTCGTCTCCAAAATTCCTCAAGGATTAAATCATGTAACATAGCATGCAACCATTCTAAACTATCCAACCAATTAGTGTATAACTAATTTTGCAGTCAATAGTGTACATGTGCATGGTGTATCAACCCATATGATATGTATGATGAATAATTCTAAATCGGTGCCTCCTATATAAATGCATTCTTTAAAATTATTTTAAAAATATAGTGCAGACAACCTATATATACTGGCAGTTCTATATGTATGCAAGTATTAAAAAACAAAAAATCCTTGTTTTCAGACAATATATTCCACACTCCTAAGAATATAAGTATGATTCAACCAATTTTGTATCCAATCCCTACCATCCAATATCTAACACACAATCTCTAACATCCAAAATTTTAAAAATCCAAATTTCCAAAATCTATACGCTAATGCCAGAAATGAATTTAGATGGAAAAATTTATTTTTCCACCCTTCTTTTGGATATCGATTCTGTAGCTTGGAACTTTCTCTTTTGCCCCCAAATCTTTTCCAATTTTTCCAAATACAATTTGCAAAACGAGATTTATTCTTAAATTTTAAAAAAGAAGTATTTTTAAAAACAAATTTTATTTACTATCAACAAGGTATTGAAATAGATATTCCAAAGCTAAAACAACCTTTTCTCTTGTTATTATCTATGTTTTATATACTGTCACCCTTGCCTGACAGTAAAATTCATATTCACTAACACATCAACCCTCCTTATGCTGAGCATGTCACATTTGAAAATAAAAAATCCACTCATGTTTTGCTAAAAATTCTTTTCCCTTTCTATCAAATATGTAGTAGTTTTAAAATTGAATTTTTCAAAAGCATTTAAACACTATTTTCCAAAAGCATTTGAACATAATTTTTCAAAGTATTTGCCTTTACACCTTTTAAAATAAATCAAATTACATCTTAATGTAATCGAGATTCAATCAATGAGTTAATCCATATGATTGACTCGAGCATTGCATAGTTAATCTTAGATTTGAAATGTTTTTCTTTTATTTTGACTACAAACAATACACAACACGTTTATAAATTTTAGCTTTTAAGGCATAGGAATAATGACCTATGGTTTTGCAACAATCCTTTTCGTCTTTCGCTCACTAAAATTTATTTTTTCCAAAATTCTAATGTTTTTGGCATTTAAGCATTCTTTAATTTTAGTTTCTAATTGAATTAATTTCCTAATATATTTTTATAAACTTCCAGCCTTTCCTTACATTTATCGTTAGTTAAGTGTCCTTTTGAGAATTCCTTATTGACACCGTTTTCCAAAATATATTGTGGTCAGAACTCATTTAGAAAATCAACACAGTAATAAATAGAAATATATCTCATATTATATCGTACGCTTATTCAATACACGAAAAGAGACAACAAGCGTTTATAACCCAAATGTCCCAAAAGAAACAATTGTTGGAAGCTGCCCTCCAACATTAACTGGTGTTAATTATGTTGTGGCTGTATCACTCATTGCTCAAATAAAATGGATATTTCTAGTAAGTTATTATACTATAACTAATATGTCTATACTTACTCTTTTGCCTTTCAATAAATAAGGTCCATCCAGTACTATAATTATTACAACTAATTATGGGATAAACAGTGCATTCCCATACTGTAGTGTGTAAGAAATATAAACTATGCACATTTATAATAACTCATTGGAAAATTGGCTTGGTGGAATAACTTTCCTACAACCTATCTTGCTTTCCTAAATCCTAAGACAACCGACTTCCCATGTAACGATCGAGATTTTCGACCCTCGAAAATTGACACTAATACGTCCACTATATTGCATACCAAGCATTCAAGCGCTGGAAAAACTGATGGTTAAGGGTAAAAAGAAAAAGAAGCCATAACAAAATATCAACGAATGGAATAATTTATGATATTAACAATCGTTGTAGTGGAAAAACTTTCAAATACATATATCAGAGTCTATCCTAAGCTCAGCATGGACAGTTATAAATGTCTGCCCTTACAGATGCTGAAAAACAACAAATACAGTGGAAAAGTAAACTACTTCCACACGTTGATGAAGATCTCCAACTCTCCTCTGGAAACTCCAAGCGTCTTTAGCTAATCCTGAAACTACTCAGATTTGACCCTAGTATTAAAAATACCAGGATCAATTTGGAAAACCAGCATGAGAAATGCAAAACATAAATATATATAATAGTGTCATAGATCGACTTTGATGCGAAAGAAAACCTTTGAAAAGAAGAGTATCTCATAAGACCACACTCCACATAGATACGAACGGGCTTTTACCTTACGATAAATAAAACATTTTCATCTAATCATTTGATATTATTTATAATTACATTCTTTGAAAATCCTTTAAAATAACATATTAATCATATTCGAAATTGTTACATTGCTTAAATTCCAACATACTAGGTTCTACAATCAAAACTGTAAAGGCACGTATTGGAGAATGGATTTCCAACAACGACAAGGTAAGGGGCTACCTTTCATACAGTACATCTCTAAAAGAATGTACCGAGGACCCACAGATGATCCTCTACATCTGGCAAGATCGGCTTACCTATTTTCAGTGACCAACACAATGGTCCTGATAGTACTGAATATGACATCACCCTAGTTGTTACCAACATTTGTTGGGATCCCATAGCATACACCACATAATCGAGAGTAATCTAGAAAGGTGATGACCATGTCTTAACAGTTGTGAACCACATAGCCTTGCAGCATACCTATTTTAGCCATTTCTAGGGTGTGAGGCTTAAGGTAACGTATTACCTTTCACATGACAAATCCTATTTTGAGTGCCACATTGCCATTTCTGATGACACACTAATTGGTTTCCACAAAAGTATAACCCTCGAGTTCATACGTCTCAGGGAAGGTTGTTAAGTATAAGAGGGGTTACCTCTTACACCTTCAAAAAATGTACGTTTATAAAAACCAATGTGCGTGGTCTTAGAAATGCAATTTTAACATTCATCTATACAAGTTGTTCAAGAATAGGATAAACCGAAGGTACTCTACTGCATCCTGTTTGGGAATCACTCCTAGGATTAGTAGCGAGCAATTCTCTCATTGAAGATTTCAAAATGAAGGTACTACTTCCACCATATGTATATAATATGGGAATCATGAGGTTGATGGCAAGCACCACTACATTATGTAGATCTTCGTCTTCAAAATTATTTTCTAACTGTCTTTAATTTCGAACGCGTATATTGGTTTGAAGTGGTTTTTAGCTAGGAATCACCCAAATCCGATCCCGGTCTCTCTGAACCAATTATCGATAAAAGATGCATATATGTGTATACAAAAATGTTAAGCCTCTTTCGTTAAATCCTCTTTACTTATTTTACTCAAAATATTATTTAATTTTGAAGATATCTTTTTATTCAATAAAATATCTTTTATAGATATATATCTTTAAATATTTCTGTTTCAGGATATATAGAATTATTAAACCTCAATTTAACTTTAGAAATACCAAATCATTTCCTTTTAATTACTTAGGAAGATATTTCCATATTTCATTATTAATATAATTCCAATCTTAATGGAGATTACTTATTTCCAAAACATATCTTTTAATGGGTTAAACACAATGTTATTTGAGACATCGTTTACTGTAAACCCAAATCACTTAGTATTGAGTAAAAAGGAATTCATAGATTTTAGATTATTTATACTCAATACTAATTTCTGTTTTCAACCTGTACTATTCGTCGAATGACGATGAAATCACCTTTTAAATTCACGTGGATAGTACAAGTTCCATTCTTGGAATTTAATATAGAGTTTAAATAGAATGTTCTCTTTAACATCAAAATCCTATTTGAAATCTTGTATAAGTTTATGGACAAATTCCAAATCTATTTTCTTTTACCTTAAGAAAATGCGAACCGAGTAAATCAAATTAACTATCCCCTCCGCCGAGTCAGTCCGGATAGCTAGGGAGAGCAGACAACTGGTTTTCCAAACTCTAGCCCAGAGACTATCTCTCTATCACCCATAAGGCGGTCAAGTTATTTGATCGACTTCAAACCTTTAAAAGTATTTGATTTCATTTAAAAAACAGTTCAAAAAGATTCGAAAAGAAAACCCAAGTTCAAATCATTTATTCAACAGTTAGCAAATTCCATTGCTAAATTGTTGGTGAATAGTGATTTTAAAGCTATGTAGATCAAAATACTTATTCCATTATATATATGTCCATTTTTATAATTCAAGTTCATTTAAAAATATTTTAACATATTTATGGAATTTATTTCATATTTTTAAAGATTAAAAAATATCCATTTTTAAAGAGTCGAAAATAATATTTTACGAACTGCCAAAATGCGACGATTTTGAAAACTTATTTTGGACATATCTCCAACTTTACTAAATGAAATCTTGATTTTTATCTTTCATTTAAAAACTATAGTTATAAGGGTCTAGAAATTCTTATTTCAAAGAATTTCAACTCATATTTTATCCTACACATCCGTTTAACTTTTTAGGTCCCGAAATCACGAATTGCCGCAACACGACGACTTATTTTTCACCTTCTAGTCAAATTTTATAATCTAAAACACTTTTAAATTATTTTAATAATATAATAAACTATATTAAACATTTTTCACTATTTTACTTTATTAAAATCTCATTTTCACTTTATTCCCTATCTTTAATATTATATTATTATAATATTCGATTTCCATCTTTTTAATTCAAAATTTTTTTATACAAAGCCTTTTGATATTTCTATATCATTTTCCACCTTTAAAAGTATTATTTTCCATGAATGAAACCATATTTTTTTTCCAAAAATTTCAAAACTCCATGTTTCCAATTTCTTTCTTTTAAGAACAAATTCAAAATCTTTCCAAAAACATTTCCTTTTGGTTTAAGATTTAAAGAGAGGCTTAACCTATCTTATACACATATTATTTTGGTCATGACATGGATAATTTTTCACAAGATATTTATGGCTAATTCAAATAGCCATCACTTCTTAACATATATGATTTTCTAATCATAAATCATTATAATCCCACTTTATCATAACCAAGCTACTATATACTTGATATGAGCAACCGGTACTCAGCCAATCATCATCCAAACATATTGAACAACCATATAAGCAACCATATCATCAATAATATATTTTATAATTAAAATAAACCAATTTAAAAGTCTGTTCTCACTATTAAGCTATCTGCTTTGAAACTTCTCAAAATAAATCCGACGGCATTTCTCTTCGCTCCGGGACCTCCTGGACTTGCTTCTCAACCTCAATTGTGCTCAGCCATGCTTGTTGGGAGGGTTGAGCTCAGCCATGGTGGATGTAGGTTGGTTGACCATGGGTTTCATGAAGGAAAAGGAGTAGTTTGGCACTCGATTGTTCTTGAAATGATATTCTGTATGTGTGTGTGCGTGTATTTATATTTTATTTCTTTTTGTTGCTTCTTTGCATAACATTGGAAGATATTTTTCTTAAGAGTAGGAGGCCATTAAAAAGCATGGAAGAAGAAGAAGAGAAGTAAAAAGAAATGGTATGGAATGAATATGAGAATTTATAAAGGAGGCAGGCCTGTATTTAGAGCCAAATTTTCACAAATATCTACAAACATCATCATGTGCATTCCACCTCACCCATGTGCACATCTCCCATACTAGGTATGGCCTAAGCCACCCATTCCACCACTTCATATTGTAGGTGTGTATGGTGATATGTAGTTTATTGTGAGTTTGCTTTTTGACTCTTAAGGATGAAGCTTTTATTTGTATACATATAAGGAAGCTTACGTATATATTTTGATATTTACAAATATTTGATGTGACTAATTGTGTATACATATATGTTTTTATATGTATGTACATGCATATGTGTATGTGTATCAAATAACGTTGCAACGATTTGAAAAAACTTTTGTTCGACGAAAGGTCGAAAATTTGAAAGTTGAATTCCAATCACATTTTCAGTTTTTAATCAAACTGTTATTTATGCAAACAAAACTTTAAAATAAATTCCTTATCATCTTTATATAATTAAACTAGATTATTTAAGTTGTAAAACCATATTAAATAATATTAAAATCCATTTATAAAAATACGACATCGATCTACCAAAATGCAACGAAGTTTATATATCTTTATAAACCAAGTTTGTATATTTATAAAACCATTATAAATCACTTATTATCATCATATAATAATTTTAAATGGATTATTATCATTTAAAACAATTATCTATATATTTAAAATTAATTAAATATACCGATTCAAAATGATAAAATTATGGGTAGTTACATTCCATATGTGTGTTTGCAATCTCATTACCCTCTTCTCTAATTATATTATCTTCTTTTAATCCAAATTTCTTGATAGCATTAAATTTTATTTATTTATTTTCTTTATCTTTGATCTTTCATGCGAGTATCCTCTAGGACTCGCAGAAGTGATAGAGTCCTTACATTTTTAAATAGATTCTTTTATAAATGCTTTAAATATTTTTAGGAAATATAAATTCTTTTGTTAAATTCTTTCATATGGGGTCAGCCTCAAAAATGGACTTTAATTTTACTTTCTTTCAGACCTTTCTTTATTTCCTTTTATTCTTAACCTCTTTTTACTAAGAATATATATTAAAATTCTAGCTATTATCTTGTGATGGTTAATGCACACCTCCTTGTAGGAAATTGCATAACTCCTATTTATACTTTACCTTTGGAAATTTGAAATATAGGTTCTTACTTCCCATCCATCTGGATGAAATGTACATTTCCGATCGTCAATCGAACTAACTCAACAATCATGGAGTAGCCTAGGCTCAACAAAGGAGTCAAGTACCATCCAGCTTTAGGGATCCTTCTATATGCAGTGCTCATGCTTCTCTTGATCAATGTCTTACTGTATGGCCTACACCTCATGGGGTAATTAGGGTAGGCGCATAAATTAACTTGTTCCAACTCATAGTTGCCTTATCCATCTTTTTAGGATATGGTCGCAATTACAGTTACAGTCAGAATTCAAAGAGTTTGTGTATAATATATATAGTTATATGTAAAAATATAAATAGGTTCACTCAACTTATATTAAATCCTATGATTGATTAACCTAAGCTCTGATACTAAATGTAACAACCTATATATTAATGTATATGAATTTTGACTAAATTGAAACCCAAGTCCATTAGGGTACAGATTATTAGTACCTTATAGTAAACATAATACATTAGAGAGCAAACTCACAACGGAATATTAAAATACAATTAATATATATACCGACTAAGACTAATACCCTGGAATCAATATTATTCCTTTGATATCTAGTTGCTTTATCAGTGCCAAGCATAAATGAGAAGACCTCTCCATCTACCATTTTCGTCTTGCACAAGTAGCATGTTCCTCTAAATCTATCATATGGGTTATAACGAGGAGGGGGTCAGAACAATGTTCTGCTGACTAATAAATTACATACCTTGTCCATAATACTGGTTTATATCGATTAAGTTCTATTTGAGTGTTATGTCTACCATTTATGGGATTTTTCATTTAATTCCACTAGTCTGTACGATATATCCAACCTTCTTTGAGGTATAACTATACATACATACATACACACACACACACACACACACATATATATATATATATCTGTGTGTGTGTACAAGTGTTGTACTATCCAAAAGAAAACTTTGATCACTTAATACTTCTTAAATAGGGAGGAAGTAGACCTAATGACAATTTAATTCATCAACCCTGAAGCACGCCCTTCATAACATAATCGATAGTCAACCAGCCCTATCTACAAAGGACGATGACCCTTACGTACGGGTTTATAATTTAATTAGCCGTATTACTAATGCATTTCAAAGACTTATATAAGGGTCAAGTAACCCACCTTCGATAAACAAACAATTAATTAAACTTTGAGGTCCTTGTGTATCCCGTATGGATTCTACACTATTAGGAGGCAAAAACCGCCAAGGCATAACCCAAGTCTTTGCTTACGACCACTGGTAGTCAAACTATAGGCCAGCCTTACTTCTAAATACTGGTTTATCCACAACACTAACATAGCTCGTCGACCCCACACAACCGAAATCCCGTCTACACTTGCCCAATACAAATTAAGGAAAATACCCACTCCATTTACTTAATACCTCTTGTTTAGAAATGAAGCTGACCCCATTTCCTAATTAGGCACCATCGTAGGTTATTTAAGATATCTTAAATAAGGAGGAGGCAGACCCAACGACCATACAATGTCTTAATCCTGAAGTAAACCCTTTGACCACCCTAAAGGTGCTGAGCCATTTAATATTTCAAATCCAAGACGATCCCTAGGTATATTTTCCATACCTATATGCAAACGTATATTTTCCTACCCCACGGGTCCTATAGTTGGAGATGTCCTACATCAGTAGTGCGTATATGTAACGATCGCCTTCTCGATCCCCGGATGTCGACACTAATACATCCACAGTATTCATGTGCTGAGCATCCAAGTGCCAGGAAAACAAAAGATATGGTAAAATAAAAGAAAAATAGAAACGAAAACAAGAAAGAAAACAATATCAGAATCTAACATGCAGAATGATAATATATAATATACTAAAAGTGTAGTGCAAAGAGTTACTCCAATATACATGAATTTCAAAGTTATAAAAGTGACTAAGTAGTACCATTAGCCTAGACAGATACAACTGGCTGTCCTCATAATATTGAATACATACATAATAATGAATAGAAATGAAAACATGTAGATAAATAGATAGGTGGAAGCATCCAGCTTGTCTCTATAAGCTTGAAACATCCAACCCTAAGACCTGCCTTACTCAACCTACATGAAAGAGCATACGAGGAGTTTTGGGGAAAACACCACGAGTCAGACATGAGTTTGGTATGAAAAACTTAGAAATGCATATAAACACACAACAATACTTCCGAGAGCAACCGAAACACCGAATTGGTTTTTCCTCGAAAGAACCAACTCAATTAATATTTACATTAGGTGATATTATAGATAATGTCCAAGATGTGTAATATAAATATGAAAATGGCTGGAATGTCACATTGGTTACATTTAATAGTATATTTAGGTATACAAACAAAACTATTAAGGCACGTTTGTACAAATGGATTTTTCGTGGAGACCTCCTAAATATGACCGATCTCCTATGACAAGGATCAAAAACTACCTTCTGAGCGTTGTATATCTCTAGATAAAATATACTATTTGGAGATAGATCATCGAAGGGAATTTTCACCATAAGAAAAACACTACTGGGCCATCATCCAAAAACTCACGTGAAGAATGTGTACCAAGTATCAACAACTCCCTACAAGCAACATCTATAATCATACTCTAGATATGGAGTTGTTACACCCCTTATGGGTCAGCTAAACCCCAGGATCGTGCAGCCTACTCTATGTTTAGGCATTTTCCGATGTCGAGGCTATGTTCGACATCTTCACATGAATCTCTTATACTCAATCTAATCATGAATCCCACATGGATTCCATTATCTCAACAAATTTCGAAACCACACATGGTCTTCATCATTCCACTTCTAAGACATAGAACCTATATAATAGTTTTGAAGTGGTATTCAGCAAGTAAAACATTTACTGATCCCGGACTCTCCAAAACAAATCGATGAATTCCCGGTTAACTCAATTTTGGTTTTAGAAGTAAACGAAAGCTAGAGGCATTTCATACCAACGCTCCTCCCCGAGGGTTCTCATTTGGTATAAATCTGTGAAGCATTTCGTATACTTCCTAAGTTAAGTTTGGTCAAGTTTGGTAGTCAACTAATTAACTATCGAATCTCAAGCACTTACTTATGGAAATCAAGGTTCGCATACTTAACTTGTTTCCGACATTTCTTCTTAACTATTCCTCGGCCTAAAAGGATGTTTATAGGTTAGAGCTCTATTGCTCCATCCCTACCTAGACATCAGTCTTGACTCTCACAAATAGGGAAGCTTATTTGTACGGCTTTTAGTTTTAAGCATAATAATACTAACATTTCATAGGCAATCAAACTAATGTCATTACATAGTTGTTACTTGTCATTCCTTCTTTTAATCAAAAATCTTTTGAAATTATTTGTATAAATAGATTTGAAACTCTTTTTAAAATGATTTATATATACTAGTATTATTTAATAAGAAAACAGAATTTAAAATAAATTAAGGAAGAAAGTGTGTAAAAGTTCTTATTTTAATAAATTAGCAAAAAATGGTTTTATAAACTTATACATAAATTGAATACCTTTAAATTACTTATTTATAAGAAATAAATAGTTATAGGAATTATAACTTTAAAAATAGTTACTTAATGTTGATTTTGAAAACCTTTACCATATTTATAAAATAAACCAGTTTTATATAAATTTGAAACGACCTTTTCTTTTAAACTTAAAATAATTGTTTAAAAAGAAATTTAAACTTCTTACTTCTTTTAAAATACTTACTTATCTTTTATAAAACGCTCTTTAAAAGATTTTCATAAAAATACCCAAATTACAACATTTTCACTTTGTTAAAAACTGATTATTTTTTCAAAACTGCATCTATAGCAACTATCGCTATGTGGACCATAACTTCTCTAACTTTGTTCGGCATTTTAACTCGTCTATATTGAAATGATTGCACAAGTCAGATTCGTCTGCCATCAAAGCCGATGACTCTAGAGTAATGATCTTGGGGCCCAGAAGTCAAGTACAGATGGTAAAATGAAGTCAATGTTAAATGGACTTGATGGATATGAAAGGCAGAGTGTTCAAAATATGAAATATGGTTCAACACCTAGGAGGGATCAGCATAAATTTGCTTCAATAATAGGGATCAACATGTTTTTGGATGTTAGAGCATTCCTATAGAAAACAATTAATATCTCAAAATCCACAAGTCTAAATGCATATGAAATTTTGTGAGCAAGACATGGGGATCCAAGGGAGCCTACCCTAGGGATCGCACCTCAAGGGGATGAAGTTGGAGGGATCAGTATACTTCCTTTGAAAGGGATCGGTAGAAAGCAGCATGCAAACAATATTGAAGCAAAGATCAAGCAATAACTCGAACTCCACTGATCCAGTTGGCATGAAATTTGGAGGCTAAGCATATTTTAGCATGGGGAAGCCACCATATGGATTGCACCCCAAAATTCAACCAAAGTAGGGATTAGTAACGACCCCTCTTCTTTGGGAATTGGGCCATGCGACCCTTCTTGTGGGCCTATACGGTTTTGAGGGTCATTCTACCGAGTTTTCAGAGAGATATTTGGCCATCTTCATCTATAAATACCGGCTTGGTTATTCATTTTGGGGGCTAACACTGCTAGTTGCTTTATACTCTTTTGTAACTAAGGATTTTATTCCGATTCCTTTTGTACTCAGATTATAAAGTGATTAAAAAAGCAATCTATTCAAAGTGAACATAGGCAAACAACGCTGAACCACTATAAATCATTATGTGTGTGTTATTCTTTCAATTAACTAATGTTTTTTTGTTATTATCCACTGTTTCCATTTTACGTTTCATTTCAAAAAGCTTATATTGGGTATTTGTCCTAATTTTTGGTGCAAGCATTTTGGCGTTTTCACTAAGAACCTTAATTCTCAGCTTATTAGGATTATTTTGTTGCTACTAGATTGCATAAATCCTCCGATTGAGATCCGTAATTATCTTTAAGGAGTTGCCCATACTACTCAGATTTGCAAAAATCTAAGCAAATCTATTGATAATAGTAAGGAACCCTAAATCTACTTCTCAGAATGAGGAAGGAAACGAGAATGCTAGTATCCATCAAGGAGGCCCGACCAGTCAACCAATGGATGTGAATGTTAAACCAGTTGAAGTCCAGAATTCAACTGATTCTATTGGAAGGGCTAGGTTCCAGAATCTAATGAGAGAGCTAATGGATAGCCGTTGACAACTAGATCAGCAAATTCAGACCAATATCAACCTAATGAACCAATTCAGTCAGTAACAACAAGGAAAAGCTAGGAGGGATCCTACTCCTTACTTGGCATCAGAGTGTTCTATTTCATTGGATGAATATCACAGGCATATGCATCATAGAACAAATAGATTTCACGCAGAAACTTCGGGGCATCAGCAAGAAGAACATCATGGTCTACTAGGACCGATCTGTGTCGATCCCTCCTTTAGAGGAGGGAACTTACCTATGCACACTGTAATTCAAGCTGGAGCTGCTGCGGCCGATTTAGATAATGGTGTTCAATTAAATGTTGACCAAATGCTTCCTTGGAACGATGATGAAGTGAATTTACGAGATATACATCGAGAAGATTTTGAACCAAGGAGACGTTGAACGACCCATTGACATCGACTAGACCATTCACGTGAGCTGGAACACGACCACCACTTGGCACTGGCTATCTAAACGCTGGACTTATCGGCTATGGTTAGACAGTTAGTAAGAGAGAGCCAATGCTTGACCAATGATGACTGGGGAATCTCGAGAAGCCATACCCCGTTCATTGATAATGTCCTACATGCAGGGTATCCAAGAAAGTTCAACATGCCATCGATGCCTGCTTATGAGGGAAAAACTAACCCTAGGCAGCACATCATGAGATATGAATGGCTGATGGAATCTGCACGAGCAGATGATGCAACCAAGTGTAGATGTTTTCCCATAACTCCCTCTGGAATAGCAAAGATGTGGTTTATAAGGTTACCCCCACGATCGATCTCTAGATTTGATGACTTGGCAACAAGGTTTGTGGAGCAGTTCCAAATGCACGCAACTCACCCCAGAGATGTAATGTTCCTATCCAACATGATCCAAGCTCCGGGAGAATCGTTGAAAGATTATTTGGAGAGATTCCATACAGCTGTTAAAAAATCAGTAATTTGAAAGACCATGCAATATTGACAGCCGTAATAAGAGGGATTTATTCAGAATCTGATTTTGGCGATTGGTTAGCTGGCAAGCCACTCGCAACATTGGAATGCTTTTACACAAAGGCGGCTCTGTATTTGAGTAAGAAGGAAGCCAGATCCTCCAGAAAGTAGAATGTTGCAGGACCAAGTGGAGAGAGAGTACAGAGAAATATTGCTGCAAAGCAGTCTAATGATAGCTGTGGAAAAATTCAAGTGAATGTCCAGAACAAACCGAATCAACAAAAGAAAGGGGGAGATAGAAGTCGAGAATGAAAGAGGGATTTTGGAAGAGGAAAGCCTAGGATTCTGATGTACAATACTTACACCCCAATGAATACGTCCTTTGAGAATATCTATTTGTCTACTTGCAATACCATGTAGTATGAAAAGCGGCCTCTGAAAGAATCAACGGGGAAGCAGAACCGGAAAATATTGTCGGTTCCACAAATGCTATGGACATTGCACAAATGAATGCAGGCTTCTCCAGGATATTATCGAAAAGATAATTCAAGAAAGAAAGTTACAGCAGTTTGTAAAAACCCACCAGGATGGCAGGAAGGGGACATCCGACCCCAACCGAAGACAAGCATCGCATAGGGCCGAGGAGCCTGCGTGGACTGGTGGAAGATTGTTGATCAATACAGTAGTCAGAGGATAGCATCTGGCTGATAAGAGTTGGCATGAGATGGAGCGTTGTGCGAGCGCGCTTAAACATGTGGATTTTGAATATTGTTCGAATATAGAAGATGGAGCTCCGGGAAAATAGCAACGTATAATAGCAGATGATATTGTGTTCAAAAACACAGATGCAGACAAGGTGGAGGCTCCAACGATCGACCCAATGGTAATTTTGGCCATGATCGGCCCCGCTTTAGTGAAAAGAATATTGATTGACTTTGGAAGTTCTATAAATATAATTTCAAAAAAACTTATGATCGGATGAGGATGGACGCCAAGGACTTGAAACCGTCTAAAGCCTGCATTCATGTCTTTAATGGTGCTACAACTGAAGATATTGGTTATGTTGAATTACCTGTAGATTTAGGAGAAGGTGGCCGTAGGAGAGTGCGGATTCTACCTTTTGTTGTTTTGGATGTTGACTCTCCATACAGTGCTTTTCTAGGCCGACCGACCTTAGCTGAGTTCCGGACAGCTCTCGCCCCATGGTGTTTAACTTTGAAGTTCTTGACAAATAATGATGTTGGAGTTGTTCATGGTGATCAGGCAACTGGACGTGCCTGTTATGTAGCTGAGTTGAGGGATGCTTAATGGAAGGAGAAAGTTAAAGGTGTGGACAAGTCAGTCTGCATCCAAGCCACTAAAGATTGACAATTAGCGCCTGAGCCTTGGCTCGGATGCCACATTCGGCTCATCATGGGTCCTAAAGATCGGATCGCAGCTCAGCTCCCCAATGATGAAAGAAATTACTAGATTTCTCCAAGTGAATCTTGACGTGTTTGCTTGGAATCACTCTTATATGTGTGCAATCTCACCTGCCATTGTGAGCTATGCATTGAATATGGACTCAAGTCATGTCCCGGTGAAATAAAAAGGACATGGCATAGATCCGGAGAGATCTGTCGCTCTTAAAGAGGAGGTGGATAGACTCAAAGACAACGGGTTTATTCGCGACGACCTCTAACCTAAGTGGGTATCTAATCCTGTACTTGTAAGAAAGGCAAATGGGAAATGGTGGACATGCCTTGACTACTCAGACCTGAACAAGGCATGCCCAAAGACAGCTTTCCTCTTCCAAGGATCGATCAGCTGGTAGACTCGACCTCAGGACATGAATTGCTATCTTTCATGGAGGTGTACTCAGGATATAACCAAATCCCGATGCATTTTCCCGATCAAGAGCACACCAGCTTCATTATCGATGTTAGATTATATTACTATGTGGTGATACCGTTTGGACTAAAGAATGTAGGAGCGATCTACCAGCGCCTAGTTAACAGAATGTTTAAAGATCAGATCGAAAAAACGATGAAGGTATATGTGGATGATATGTTCGTGAAGTCACAACAGTCTGGCGACCACATTAGAGACTTGGCAGAAATGTTCGGCATCCTCCACATTATAAAATGAAGATTAATCCTCTGAAATGTTCCTTTGGCGTTGCATCAGAAAAGTTCTTGGGTTTCATTGTTAATGCCTGCGGAATCAAAGCTAATGCCGAGAAAATTCAAGATATTCGCAATATCCAAGTGCTAAAGACTATCAAATAAGTACAGAGCCTGAATGGGAAGGTCGCTGCCCTAAGCCGATTCATTTCCAGAGCTACCGGTAAATGCATTCCTTTCTTTGACTTGATTAGGAGAGGAAAAAGAAATTTTGAATGGACATAGGATTATAAAGACGCATTCCAAGCTTTGGTGAACCATTTTGAGAGACTTTCCATCTAATCAAAGCCAGTGGACCATGAAGATTTATATATCTACTTAACTGTGTCGGTACACGCTATAAGTGTCGCGTAAAGAGAATTGAATCCATATACTGGTCTATTATGTTAGTAAGCGGTTGACAGGAGCTGAAAGGAACTATCTGAAGATAGAGAAACTGGCATACTGTTTGCTAATTGCATCACGAAAGCTCCACCCTTACTTCTAGGCACACCCTATCAATGTTTACATCGACCAGCCATTACGACAGGTCTTGTAGTGACCAGAGACATTTGGAAGGTTACTCAAGTGGAATATCGAGCATAGCTAATTCGATATCATTTATCTTCCTCGGAGGGCAATCCAAGGTCAGGCACTAGCAAATTTTATAGCAGAATTTACTGCACAGGATGATTTCCCTGAGATCAGCGAAACCCCTGCCATACGGTGGAAGTTATATATGGATGGAGCATCCAATGATCATTGTTTTGGAGCTGGAATTGTGCTTGTACCTCCTAAATATCAATCAATTTGCTATGCTTTAAAACTCGATTTCCCTGCAACAAATAACGAAGACGAGTATGAGGCTCTGATTGTTGGACTTAAACTCGCCAGAGAACTAGGGATTAAATCTCTTGAAATCTGTTGTGACTCACAATTAGTAGTATATCAAATCAGGGGAGATTAACAAGCTAAGGGACAATGGCTTGCTCCATACCTTATCCAAGTCCAAGAGTTGTTTACTGACTTTGAGTACTATGAAATTACGCACATTCCTCGGGATCAAAACAGAGAGGATGATTCATTGGCAAAGTTTTCTTGCACCGGGGATGCACAATAGATGAGGTTGGTTCCAGTCAAAGTTTTAAATCCCCCAAATATAAACATAATGGAAATTGACTGGGTACTAGAGACGGAGCTTAAGAAGGAATCGTGGATGACTCTGATAAAAAACTATTTGCTATGGGGAGTTCTTTTTGAACAAAGAAATGAAAAATGACAAGTCCTTCGTAAAGTTTCATGATATATCATACAGGGAGGAGTTATGCACAGGAAGGGTTTTTCCATTCCCTTACTCTGGTGTATCGCTCATGATGAGATAAAATGAGCCCTAAAAGAAATTCATAAAGGAGAATGTGGCGATCACATTGGGAGGCAAACTCTAGTAAAGATAATACTCCGTTATGGGTATTATTGGCCGATTGTAAATCAAGATGCTACCGATTATGTAAGGCGATGCGACAACTGTTAGATATATGCAAAATCTCCTAGAGCTCCGATGATGGAAATTAGACAAATGGTCAGCTCATGACGTGTGCCATATGGGGCATAGATATTATCAGTTCCTTGTCGATCTCTAAAGGTGGTGCGAAATATGCTATCGTCGCAGTTGATTACTTCACCAAATGGGTCGAAGTAAAACCCTTAGCTATGATCACAACGAAGAAAGTAATCAACTTCATTGTCTGGAACATCATCTGTCATTTTGGCCTTCCACAAACTATTGTAACAGACAACGAAACTCAATCCGACGGTGTTGAGTTCAAAGACTTCTGTTGTCGGCATCGTATTGAAAAAAGATTTGCGGTAGTTGCTCACCCTCAAGCAAATAGGCAAGCTGTTGAAGCTATGAAAAAATATATCATACAATCCATTCTTAAGAAGCGTTTGGAAAAGGTTAGAGGCAAGTGGGTGGATGAACTCCCGACAACACTATGGGCTTACAGGATCATCCACAAGTCTACGACTGGCACACTCCATTCGCTTCGCTTACGGTTCCGAAGCTGTTATTCCCATTGAGCTCGAAGTTCCTTCCCATCGAGTGATTTACTACGATCCCATAACAAATAAAGATCTCCTCTTGGAATCTCTAGACTTTATAGATGAGAAGCGTGAGGAAGCTGATTTGAGGGCAGCTGCACACCGATACCGAGTCGCCCGATACTATAACATTAAAATCCGACCTAGAACCTTTGAAATTGGCGGTATTGTCTTGAAAAGGGTTTTTTATGCCCTGTCGCATATGAATCCAACCTGGGAAGGACCGTAGGTCATTGAGCAGAGACTTGGAGATGGAACTTTTAAGCTAGCGACTGTTGATGGCATCACACTCCCAAGGGCGTGGAATAACGAGCATTTATGATGTTATTTCTCTTAGTTTATTTCTTTTTCATTCAGTTGTATTTACTTTAAGAATTTTCTTTAGCATTTGGTTTTCTGGATATGTAATAAGACAAATTATGTCATTTCCTTCCGTTTAGCAAATAAAGTTGTGAACTTCCTTTATATCCGACCGTTCATTTGATAACTCTCGTTCATAACCTGGTGAACAGAATACATAATGAGGAATGGATGTGACTTGACCATCTGATGACCGAATAAATCCCACCAAGTGATGGGACTGAAATAAATCAAAAGTAATCGTGACACGGCCGATCGCTCACTAAATCAAACCCCGGACCTCGGGGATAAATTGATCAATTAAGAATAGTACAATCCTACTATTCTTCGAACTAAGTCCCTAAAGTGTGGACTAGAGTATAAACATAAATCGGGTGTGAATCGACCTTCCACGAACTAACTATAAGTCCCCAGAGTGAGAACCGAAGTATAAACGTAAATCAGGTGTGAATCGACCACCCACTAACCAACTCTTTTCCCTAGAGTGTGGATATGAATATAAATAAATAGATGAGTGTGGTCTGGCCACTCGCTATTCTATGAATTCTGGCCTGAAACCGACAGGAGAAGTATAAAATCATTAGGGATGGAGCCTGACCATCCACTGTCTAACTCCACCAGCCCAAGACTGGGGGAAGGAGCATAATCACTCCAACCGCTAAATCCTACAGTTAACATTTAGGCTCGAGCCCTACATTTGGTACGACTCAAGGCCATGACTGCATAGAGGCCTTGGAATAGAGTTAGTGGATTATTGGATCATTGCTATTAAGGAAGCTAAAAATATTAAGGAAGCATCAACTGATGATTATTGGATCATTGCTATGCAAGAAGAATTAAATCAATTCGAACGAAATGATGTTTGGGATTTAGTTCCAAGGCCTAGTGACCAATCAGTCATTGGTACTAAATGGGTTTTCAAAAATAAAGCTGATGAACAAGGAAATATTACTAGGAATAAAGATAGATTAGTAGCACAAGGATATAATCAAGAAGAAGGAATTGACTATGAAGAAACGTTTGCACCAGTCACTAGACTAGAAGCAATACGAATCTTACTGGCCTTTGCATGTTTTCATAACATCAAACTTTATCGAATGGATGTTAAAATTGCTTTTCTAAATGGTTATATAAAAGAAAATGTTTATGTTGAACAACCTCCTCTATTTGCTCATGAAAAATTTCCAGACCATGTCTATAAACTCAAGAAAGCTTTATACGGTTTGAAACATGCACCCCGTGCTTGGTATTATCGTCTTAAAAGATATCTTATAGACTCTGGTTTTGACATTGGAAAGGTTGATCAAACTCTTTTTATTAAAATAACTAAACAAGATATTTTAGTCATTCAAATATATGTTGATGATATTATTTTTGGATCTACTACTGAAAATTTATGTAAAGAATTTTCAAATATTATGACAAAAGAATTTGAAATGTCACATATGGGTGAACTATTATACTTTCTTGGTTTACAAATTAAACAATTACCAAATGGTGTATTTATTAATCAAGAAAAATATTGTAATAATTTAATCAAATGCTTCGGAATGGAAAATACTTCTGCCAAACCAACTCCTATGAGTACAACTACCAATCTTGATAGAGATGAAAATGGCAAGAGTATTGACCAAAAATTATATCGAAGTATGATTGGATCATTATTATATTTAACAGCTAGTCGTCCAGATATTATGATGAGCGTCTGTTTATGTGCTCGATTTCAAGCTAACCCAAAAGAATCTCACTTAAGAGTAGTCAAACGTATATTACGTTATCTTAGTAATACCAAGGACTTTGGTTTATTCTATCCAAAAGAGTGTCCGTTCGAATTAGTATCATATAGTGATGCTGACATTGGTGGATCTCGAACAGATAGAAAAAGTACTAGCGGTACGTGCCATTTTATTGGAAAATCGCTAGTATCTTGGTTTAGTAAGAAACAGAACTGTGTTTCACTCTCTACTTGTGAGGCAGAATATATCTCTGCTGCATTAGCTTGTGCTCAAGTAATTTACATGCAACAGACACTTAGAGATTTTGATATAAATCTTTCAAATTCTACAATATATTGTGATAATTCAAGTGCTATTAATTTATCAAAAAATCCTATCAATCATTCACGAACAAAACATATTGATATACGTCATCATTTTCTTCGTGATTGTATTGAACAAGGTTTGATAAATTTAGATTTTGTCTCGTCCGAAAATCAATTGGCTGATATCTTCACTAAACCACTTCTTGAAAATGTATTTATCAAATTAAGACGAGAACTTGGAATCGTCTCTTTTAAAGATTTGTAGTTAATTTTTTTGGATACTTATATTCATATCATTTTGTATGAATTATATTATCTACCTTTGTTAAAAGTTGTATTTTTTTGGTATTTTATATCTTATCTGTTTCTCAATCAAGTGGTCTATTGATGTCCATTCTTTTGTTGTCTATTTTTAACTTTGAATTTTTCTCTGAAACCTATGTTTTCGAGAGCTTCTATCATCAATCTATGCTTTTTTCTTGTTTAGCCACAAAATATAGTACTATTTTTATCTTTTAATTCTTATATATTTTCCACTTCTCGGTTGTTTTGTCTCACTCATTCTGGCTTATAATATTTTTTACTAAACTATGGATTTTGTGCACTTCTTTGCAATATTTTTCTATACCATGGCTTCAAACGGTTACTCTTCTGAAGAACCATCTGCATATTCCTCCGAAGATTTTTCTACACCCTCTTTTGCATATTCTTCGAACTTACCATCTCCAACCCCCACTCATCAACCTGCCCGGCATGTTTCTCCAAACAATCATACCGGTCACACTCCAGAGAAGAAAAGGGCTAGACGTTTCTTGTTTTTCGGTTCTCCTCAAACTAAACAAAAGATAGATGAAATTCATCATTATCAACGAGAATCGATGGGAATTCAACGAGAAATGTATTACGAATCAAAAGTTAACTCGCAACGGCTTAGCTTTCTGGAGAATCTGGGCTTTAAATTTTGTGGTGTGTCTCGTTCAAATGTTCATCAACCAACTTCATATTGTACACCACCACGTCCCCCTGTTTCACCTAACTCATGGGAGCATGGTAGTACCCGACATTTTTTAGAATCGTCTAAAGGGAAAGGAAAACAGAAGATTGAACCAAACGAGTATAAAACACCCAAAAAATCGCCTTCTTCATCAAAATAATTTATTTGTTGTTCTTTATTATTGTCTGTCTCTATATTATGTATTCTTTGTTTCATGTGTTTTTAATATAACATCTTTGTCTTAATTAATTTAGATACCTTAGGTTTTTTTACAATTGTGCATTTTTAATCAAATTCAGCCGTTTGAAATGATGAATTCAGACGTCTGAATACTATCAAGATCATATTTTTCATTTTAGATTCAGACGTCTGAACCCAATATTTCTGACGTTTGAAAGTGCCTTAAAATACACTGTTTTTCTTCTGTTTTAAAATTTGCAATTTCAGACGTCTGAAATTAAAATTCCAGACGTCTGAATCGAACTGTCAATTCAAAATTCAAGGGTTATTTCAAATTTTTCCATCCACCAACCAAATTAAAATCCTTCATCTACCACTTCAACCCACTACTTCATCCGAACCAGTTTTATAAGAACTTCATTTTTTATCAAAAAGTAACTTCATACTCTTCAATTCTATCACAAAAATCTCCAATGGCTCCAAGATCAAAACGTCCAAGGGCTTCAACCTCTTCATCTACACCAAATGTAGATCAATGGCTATGGAATGATGAAGCTAAGAAAAGATTTGATTAAATGGATAGATCTAGTTTCTTCCCGGGAGCTTTTGTCAAATTTGATGAATTTGCACCCTATAGAATTCAACAAATTGCTCGCTCAAGTGGTTTAGAAACTCTCTTATTCCTCTCTGCAAATAATGTTAAGATAAATCATCTTTTAGTTAAATTATTCTATGCTAATATGAATTTGGACCATCATCATCCTCATAATAGAGAGGACTGTATTTGGACTTGGGTATGTGGTGTCAAAATCTATCTTCCCTTAGTTCATCATAGAGATATTTTACAATGCCCTTCATCCGGAACAAATTTGGATAATATTGAAGCTTCACTCTCTTTGGATCAAAGAGATGAAGTCTCTCATAGATTTCTTTCCAATGATATCACTAGGCTTACTTCCGTCCAACTCCAGCCACAAGCTCGTATTCTTCATCGAGCTCTAATTCGCTCCGTCTTACCGAGAACCGGAAGTTATGAAGTTGTAAATAAACGCAACCTCCAAGCTCTTTATGCCATCTATTCGGGACAATCAATAGATTGGGGTCGTGTTATTCTTGAGGAGTTTATGGATGTTAATCGTCGCCATCGTTATAAAACTTTTCATTATGGTGCCTATATAATGAAAATTCTTAGAAATTATGGAGTAACTTTTCCGTATTCAGAATTTTCACCTATAAAGGAGCTAGGATCCAAAACTTTAGGTCTAATGAACTTGCCTAAGCATCCACAAACCTTAAGTTTATTTCTTTCCAAGAAGGGATCACAAACCGAGATCAAAATAGACCTCAACCTCACCAACCTCATCGACACATTGCTCCACAAGCTCCCGAGCATGACGATGATGACATAGAAGTACTTTCTCTCGAGTCAACACCGAAACAAGCCTTGGTTACAATTTTAAAAATCAGGCTAAGCTCAATACCAATATTGATCGATTCGAGAAGCAAACCAATAGGAAGTTTAATTCTATTCGTGGCTTCCTGAATAAAATTTGGGAACGTATTGGTTGCTCCTCTTCCACTTCTACCGAGGTTTTTGATCCCGCACCCTTTCAATGGTCTTCAAGCTCCGGTACTAACAATAATGAAGATGATGATGACGATAGTAACGAAGATGAACCTAGTACATCTTTTTAAATTGGTGGTGGTATGGATCTTTCATTTCATTTTATAACTATTGTTTTTTTGGTCTGTTTTTTAAATCATGACTTTTTCTAATATTTTTTGTTATGACTTTTTTTTAGTACTTCAGTTATGTGTTTTTGGTATGTAACTAAACCATATGCTACTACCTGTTGGTTCTATCTATTTTATGATGATACTGTTGGTTCTTTGCTCTCCTACTCTTGTTTGTGTTATGTAACATCTATGATATGCATGATTTTTTAACTTTCCTTTTTGTCGATGTCAAAGGGAGAGAAATATTTCCTATCGATAGGGGGAGTTTATATTAAGGGGGAGTATTTGTATTTCCTGCTTCTATATGATCATGTTGTATACTATAATTTTATATAGTTGTCATCGTCAAAAAGGGGGGGGAATGTTGAAACTTCATGTTTACGGTATTTCGTAAATACGATATTTTGACTATGACAACTATACAATCATTTATATACTAACTTGTTTTTGCAGGGATTAATCTATGACAAGATTCGACTAGGTATAAATTTATATAAGGTTGCTTCGAGTCCTTGTCTAGAAGTTAAAATATGTTAAAATCTCTCCTATACGATATATACTACATCTCTTTATCATTGCATTTGCATATATTTTGTTTTAAGGCAAAATTTCATTTTTCTTGTTACATTCAGATGTTTGAATGATCCAATCCAGACGTCTGAATCTGGAAATTTGAATGTTGTAAAATACAATATTCAGACGTCTGAATTGGATAGTTCAGACGTCTGAATCTGGCAATTTTTTGCCTATTTTCTTTCTAGTCTAAGTTCGTTGCATTTCAGAAGTCTGAAATTTTAATTTCAGAAGTCTGAATATTTACAACGGCTAGTTTTTTGAAAAGGCACTTTTATTCGTGAAGAGTTGCAATCTTTATCCAACAGATATGATCATAACTCTTGATGATAACTCTTCATGAACAATTGCAACTATTTATTATCTATATAAACACATTAGAATCAAGTTTTCAAAAAACAATTCAATTGATTATTATTCTACTCTCTGAATTCTTGATTCTAATATACTTGTGCTTTCAACATCATTCAAATTCACTTTCTTACTTCCTTGTTCTTCATGCATTCACATATATATCATAAAGGAGAAGATTATAGGAAGGGTGTACTATAATTGAAAAATTCGTGTTACTCAAGAACACATAGTGTCAAGAAATATTGTTCTGTATAAGTCCCGTTCTACTGCTTAGGCAAAGTGAAGTCCTCTTCGGCTGTTGAGGCGAAATCATGTTATGTAGCTCAGGTCCCTGTTTGGCTGCTCAGGGTTGTATAGACCTGTTCCTCCGGGTTAAGTGAGGGTTGTTGTTAGTGGAAATTCCAGAAGGTGTCTGGGACTGGACGTAGAACGGGAAGTTCGAACCAGTATAAAAATTCCAGGTGTGCTCGTTTATTATTTACTATTATCTGCTAATTATTCTATTATTCCGCACTGCTTTTATACTATTCCATATTACACGATCTATAGTCACTTTCACATAGATGTTTCCTTGGCACTCTTTTCTGCCTCAGTTAGTTTTGTAATCAACTCCGAGATCTCATTATCTTGGTGCATAGCTATATCTTTACCGTGGATCGCCTCTAGCTTGAGATGATCTATCTCATGCTGTCGCTCGATAGACACCTTGGAGAACTTTTGTGCCAAGTGTTGGAACGATTCATGCTGCACGAAAACATCGTTAACGCATGTGAGAGAGCTTGCTTTGACATTACCTGGGATTGCATAAATGGAGAGGAGGAACTTAAGCCCGTCAAAACAAATCTTTGGGAAAATGACCTTAAGTTCGGTCAATTTCTATACTATGGAAGCTTCAGGAACAGCGGGCGGCAAAGATGGATTGGAAGCAATAATCAAACGTTTGTTCGACCTAGGGTTATGGGGCTGCTTGGAGTTGGATGAACCAGAATATTGCTTAGGTGGTACGACAGCTGGAGGACCGTGAAAAGTGGTCTGATCGCCACTATGCACAGGAAGATTAGGTTGCACTTCCTGATAGGACGACCAAGATTGGGATTTATGTTTTGAAGATGAAGATTACCTCGAGCGACGACTTCTGTCTCAATCGTCATCCCTTTGTGTACACCTATCTGATTTTGAATCATGTCTGGATCCATATTAAATCGAGGAGCCCCTCAAGCGATCAAAAGCTCGAGATTGAGACATCGAACCTACAAAAAACCAAATACCAATTATACAAAAGATAGATGGAAACTGTACGGTGAAGTGCACATGATTATGAGTGTCCTAGTGTCCCCTCCAACTGACTGGTTGCTGCAGCCTTGCTCTTGGGAGTTTTCTCTCCTTTGCCGGTTGGAAGAATGCCATCACCACTCCTGGTGGGAAATTGAGCTCATCGATATTGATGTTGGGAAAATCATAAGTCATGATGTCGTCGGGGATCTGAAGATTCGAAAACCATTTCATCGAGCTTTCTAAATGTTGGGAGGATGACTCTTCGTCAACAGAAGTGATAACAAACTCCGGATCCTTAGCATTTTTTCTCTTACGAAGCTTATATGCCAGCTTCTTTCTACTCTTAGCTAGCATATGGGGTTGCATGCCTTGTTATAGTTCGACCACAGGCGCCTTGCCTGGGCTTGCATCAGCGTCACCAGGCTCACTGATCTGGGTACCTCTAATTTCACCTTCTTCGGCATCATCCCGAGTCCCCTCAACTGGGGGCACGATAGGGTTATTGATATCCCTTTCTTATTATACAGTGTTTCTTGGTAATGCAGCACTTCCAAGAAGCCCAATGCTATATACTTCTTCTAGTAGCCCAAATAGAGATAACAACTCGTCGATTACGAGGAGTCTGATGTCTCTATCTTCAACAGGGGTAGCTCGAATTGCAGAGATCACTGTTAAAAACTATTGCCCTCTGGACATGGGCGGACACCTATAGCTATTCAGAATGTTAGTTGATCCAGAATATGACTCGGATTAGAGAATTCGAAAATAAAGTAAAGACGACGCTTACATCCTTCCAAGCATCGCCTGGCAAAGCCAAGCGGACATCGAATGTAGAACCATTCATGTTTAAAAGGGTAAGTTTGTTCCAAACACCCGTTAAAACTAAACAATTGGGTAAAGGCTCAAGGAAAACATAGGTTGGACTTCCTGACCGTCGTTTAAAGTTATAAATGAACCTTATGACCTCAAGTGCTGGAGGGAGGAATAAAATGCTCATGAATAGTAAAAAAGTTCCATGGAGAAAGGTATAGCTGTTCAGGTGAAGTTGAGTGGGAGCTATTCCAAGATATCTTAACATTTCCCGAATAAAAGAATTAAAGGGTGGCACGCATCCGGCCCAACACATGAATTTCTTGCATGCTGTGCACCCCTCCAGGGGCAAGTGAGCCTTATTATTTATCGAAGGAGCCAAGACATCTTCGAATGGAATTCCATATGTGGAACATAGTCTGCGAAGGGTGGCCTCACCAATTCTGGAGGCTTGAGAATCTGTCGGGTTATCTAAGAGTATAGCACCTTCTACAACATTAGGCGTAGGACTTACATCTTCCTCCAAGAGGATGAGAACGTCAGAAAAAGGTTGGCTGACGGGCCAAAAACTTCCATTTGTTCAGTTTGATGACCAGGGGAAAGCCTACCAGATATGGTTGTGGAAATCGAATCAGCTACGGGATTGCTATGTTTCGAGGCTGCTCTATAAGACATTGCAGCTAGACGCTCTGAACGTCTGAAGTCCATGTCAACTATACTCAGTAGATAATCGAGATTAGAAAAGTTTACATGTTCCCCTATGCTAAGTGTGAGCTAGTGTGATGCAGTGTGGTGTATTTTAGAAATAAGCAGCTTAAAATAAGAAAGCAAAGTGAAATGATGAGACTTTGGATTCTGACCAGAGCGACCGTCATCGCTGATAGGCTCAACTGGTGAAGAGATTGATCGGTTGTGTAGCTTTGGGATCGACTATAGACATATCAGAGTGTGAAATCTGTTATTCAAGTTCATGTGCCAAGTTTTATTTCATGTTCTAAGTCCCCGAGATTTGATCATTCAGTTTCGAGTACAATAATGAATATGCAAGTCCTATTGTTCATCGTCGTCATATATTTAAGTTCATTGAAATGAGATTGGTTGTAATTGCTCAAACAAGCGATTATGGATTAGGTTTCAAGTTCAATTCAAAGCCTAAGGATCAACCAAGTATATAAATTCCGACCCCTATATGCCAACCCATATTTGCCGATCCCTATCCCAAAGCAATGGTGTCGATCTCTCTCTTCAAACAAATGATGTCGATCCCTTTCCTTTAACAAAATTTGTCGATCTCTTCACATTTTCTAACTCCACCAATCCCCTCTCCCACTTAGTCGATCCTATCGATCCCTCTACTTTGTTATTTTTAACCTATCACTAAACTTCCACTGCCGATCTCTCCCATTCAACCAAACAACCGAACCCTCCATCCAACATACCATCCATCAACTCACTCGACCGAACCCTATGCCATAAACTTCCTCCTTTTTGCTCTGCCGAACCCCTCCATACCCAACATTTCATCTCCTTCAAACAACTTCGGCCATTGTTCCATCACTACCTCGAACTCCATCCTAATCGCCGATGGCATGGAACCCATTATCTCATTATGAGATCGAGTGATAAGGACCAGAAAACTTACTTATGCATATATATGTGTTAGAGGAATTGGCGAACGACTCGGAGATAATTGAGATGGAAAGCAAGGGGAAGTCGATTTGTAAGAACAAATTGAAATACAAGAAGATTTTGTTTTGAAGCTAAGTAAAGAAAGGAAGGATGGTTCGGTTTCAATAGAGGAATGAGAGGGTTCGGTAATGTGAAGGATGGTACGAAAATGAAGCAAGTAAGGATGTAAAGGGGGTATGTTAGTTTATATATGCTTTCGACATGAAATGTGGACAGAAGGGATCGACATGAAAGATATCGATCCCTATGACCATGTGAACAATGAAGAAGAAAGAGAGGAGGGATCGACATGAAAGGTATTAACTTATATATGGGACGAGGGTTTGGCCCAAGGTTCCTATTCGAAGCATAGTGAGAAGGGATCAACATGAAAGGTACCGATCCCTGCAAACATAAAGAAAGAGGAAGGGATCGGCTAAGCATATGCCGACCACTACAAACAATCCAAAAAAATGAGGGTTCGGTTATGAGCATGTATGCAAACCAGCATGAACATGGGAATTATTGGCAGCACGTACATACAAAATGCAATGAAAATTGGCAATGACCCATGAACGTACAAACATAACCGGGAGCCGACAACAAAGAACGTATATATGAACATGCACATGCATGAACTAAAAGTTAAAATTTTTGTAATTGACAGAAATTGGAATCAAACCCGAAGCCTTCAAGTTTGAGGCTGGACTAGATTACCAAAGCTTGTTAGTCTTATGGAAATAGACTTATATATATCAACTGATGGAGTATAACCCTAGAATTATACTATTGGAAACCGAACAAGCGTCATGACGACCGATGAGAAATACAACACCTTGGAAAAATAATTCAACAGATGGATAACAACTATACAGGAAACTAGACGGATTTCTTTTTGACACTTTAACTTGCTTCGATTCAAAGCACGTCATGTTCATCACAAGACCTACTTTAGGGGGCAAGTGTTATCCAACATCTTAACCTGGCTATATTAAACTGATTGCATAAGTCAGATTCGATTACCATCAAGGCTGATGACTTTAGAGTGATGCTTGTGGGGCCTAGAAGTCAAGTACAGATGGTAACATGAAGTCGATGTTGAATAGACTTGATGGATAAGCAAGGTAGAGTGTTAGAAATATGAAATATGGTTCAACACCTAGGAAGGATCGGCATAAATTGGCTTCAACAATAGGGATCGACATGTTTTAGGGCGTGAGAGCATTCCTACAGAAAACAATTAATATCTCAAGATCCACAAGTCCAATGCAATATATGAAATTCTGTGAGCAAGACATGGGGATCCTAAAGAGCCTAACCTAGGGATCGCACCTCAAGGGGATGAAGTTGGAGTGATTGGTATACTTCCCTTAGAAGGGATAGGCAGAAAACAGCATGAGAACCATATTGAAGCAAAGATCAAGCAATAACTCAAGCTCTACTGATCCAATTGACATGAAATTTGGGGGCTAAGCATATTTTAGCATGAGTAAGCCACCATAGGATTGCACTCCAAAATTCAACCAAAGAAGGGATCAAAATCGATCCTTCTTTTTTGGGAATTGGGCTATGCGACCCCTCTTGTGGGCCTATATGGTTTTGATGTTCTTTCTGTCGAGTTTTCGAAGAGATATTAGACCATCTTCATCTATAAATACTGGCTTGGTTGTTCATTTTAGGGACTGACACTCCTAGTTGCTTTATACTCTTTTCTAACTAAGGATTTTAATCCGATCCCTTATGTACTCAGATTATAAAGTGATTAATAAAGTATTCTATTCAAAGTGGACGTAGGCAAATAACGCCAAACCACTATAAATCGTTGTATGCATGTTATTCTTTCAATTAACTGTTGTTTCTTTGTTATTATCCACTGTTTCCATTTTATTCTTCATTTATTTCTCTTCAAAAAGCTTTTATTAGGTGTTTGTGCCAATTTTTGGTGCAAACACTAGTATAAGTACATAAGACATTATACTTGAAAAGGATTGAAATATGGAGTTTAAAAAAGTGAGATAAAAGGAAGGGATTTCAAAATGCATTCACAACGACTATCACTATACGGAAAATTCCATATTCAAAAAAATAATTACTGCCATTCACTTTTATACAATTATTTGATACCAAATTCCATCCACATTACTACTAAATAAGTTTTAACACATAAGTTAACATGTCCATTTTAACCATTCGAATGCACTTAATTTAAACTACACATCTTAATGGTTTAAAAGGCAATTTTTAGCAAGTCGCATACTTTTTGAAGCATATAATCATGGTCATAACTTTAAGTAGTAAATATCTATTATTACTAACATATAGCAAGCAATATTATCAAGCAAAATTGTAACGACCTAGAATTTTTGATAATTAAAATTCGAATATTTAATTGATTTTTAATATCAATAAATGGAATTTAGAAGTCGGATAATTTATTTATCGAATATTGGATTTACCTGGGTAATTAAATCGATAATTTAATAGTTGTAATTCCAGAAATAATTGAAATCTGGATTAAATGTGATTGAAAACGATTTGGAAAATTTTATTTAATCATACTGGAGTTATAGAAAGGTTATAGAACTTTTAAAATTTAATTTGGAGTTAATCTGTGAAAATTGAATATTTTAATATTTAATTATCGACTGTAAAAATAGTCAATTTTCGAACAGTCTTAGAATTGAACGAAACCAGTTCCATTGAATCCGTAATAGTTAGTTATTATCGGATTTCAATTTTCGTAGCAATCGGAGTTGTCGTTTGACCGTGGCAACTCGAAACGCATCGATATCGTTTTAATTTTAATTCGGCGAGTTAAAATAGTCATTTTTCAAAAAGTCTCGGATTTCGACGAAACTAGTTTCATCGGATCCGTAATGTGATATTATTGCATGGTTTCAAATTCCGTAATTTTTGGATGTACCGTTTGTCCGAGGCAAGCCAAAACGCCTTGAAATCGATTTAAATCGGTTTAATTTAAATTGATCGTTTAATTCCGTAACTCGCACAGATGACCGAATAAGCTTTCGAAACATGTTCCATTGCGTTCGGAATGTGGGGTAAACCTTAAAAACGCCAGCCAGCATGCTTCGTTTGGAGTTCGGAAAATTTCGGATTAATAGTGTTTGGCAGTTTTCTATAAAAGCCCTCGGTTTTGTTCATTTGCAAACAAACGACACTAGGGTTTCAGCTCAAACCCTGGCCGCCACTAATCTTTTTAATGGCCATAAAACACTCAACTTCCTCCTCCATTATCTCTCCATCCATCAAACGATTCGTGAAATGTTCAACATGAAAGTTGTAGAGCTAGTCGAGCTCTAGAAGATCAACGGTGGAGATCGTCTGAAGCGGAGCCAATCAACGGCAATTGGGGCTTGAAGGTAGCAGCTCCTCTCACGTTTTTACAGCAGTAGGTGGGGCCGAGCTTCACCAAACTCTGGCCGAGCGTAGAGGAGGCGATGAACTTTCCGATGGTGGTGGAGTGATGAAGTTTCGAGCTTTGTGGTAGCCGTAGTCTCAAACCCTAGTGGGCGGCTCATGGGTTCAAGGTTGTACGTGAGAAACCTGGAAGTAACGTGAGAGGAAGATGAAGAAGTCACGGTCCAGATCTGAAGCAAACATAAACCAACGGCCCGGATTGATTTAGGTTAAAACAAATTGTAAATTAATTACCTTTTAATTCGTGTAAACTTCAAATAATCATAACTTCTTCATACGAGGTCCGTTTTGGACGAAACGAATTGCGTTGGCTTCGTTTTGTCGAGCACTATGCAATGGAGCTGGTTTGGAGTGAATTGGAGTCATTGAAAATTTCGGATAAAATTAAACGCGCGTTTAATTTTATTCGAAATAAACGCTGGAACGGAATTTAAAATCAAGGTGAGATTTTCTCACTCAAATGAAAGTGGATTTTCTTTTACAGTTATTGATTGATGATTGACTGTTTGGATGTGATATTAGATATAGTAGGATATATCTATTATATATAGCAATATATACATATTGGCATATGTATATATTGGATTGATGATTTCCCGCCTCGTATAGCGGATGAGACCCTATTGCGCCGTTAGTAAGCGGATTTTTATAAAAACCCATATACCGCGATATTCCACCTCGAAGTGGAATTGGTATTGTGCTAACGTCTTTGGATGCAGGGAAACAGGTTGGAGGGATCCAACTGGACCCCTCACATTGATTGAATTTATTTATACTGTGATATGAATCTGTGAATGATTATATTGATGTTATTAATCATATTGATATTTGGAAATGGTTTGAAGCTAAAATTTAGCCGAATGGATGTTTGATATCATTGGATTCCAAAAATAAATGAAATTGAATTTTTGAAATCAAAATAGGAATTTTTAAGTAAATAAATTTTTAGAAATTGAATAAATTCGAAGAAAAGAATTTAAAAGTATAAAAGCTGATTTTTATAATCTTATCGAATAAATTCCAGAATCAAGTGAAAATGTTAAATAAATGGATTTCGTAAAAATAGTGATTTCAAATTGAAGAATTTAATTAAAATTTGGATTTCTAAATAGTTTGAAAGAGACAAAGAAATTTATTTTCTTTAAAAGGAATTTATTTAAAAAGAGATAAGTTGGAAATCCAATTAGAAATTTACTTGGTAAATTGAAATGATCTTGGAAATCAATGTAAAATGATTTCAATTTAAAGAATCCATTTAAAAACAGGATATTGAATAATTTGAAGGTAAATAAGGAATTTATTTTAGTAGGGATAAATAAAATTAGAAATCAATCTATAATTGATTTAATATTTGGAAATGAAATTTTGAGAAATCAGTATGGGAATTTTATTTAAAGTTGAAAATAAATTTAAAAATCAATATCGAAATTGATTTGGGATTGAAGTTTTATAAATAGAATTGGAATTTATAAAAGTTGTTTATAAATCCGAAATCACTTATTTTGATAAGTAAATTATAGAAGTAAATAAAAGAAAATTTATAAGTCAAAGTTGTTATTAAAATAGAAATAGAAATTATAGACGTGTTTATAAATTCAAAATCAGTTGAATTTGAGAAATTAAATATAGAAGATTTTTAAAGAAGATATATTCGCGATTTTGGATAGCGAATTTTTATTGAGATAAAAATGTGTAGAAATGATTGAAATTGGGATAAGTGAATTATATTCACGATTTTGGACAGTGAATATATTGTTAAATAAAAATGGATTTATTTTTGAAGAAGTGATATTAAAAATGAAGTTAAACATTTTAAAGATGTTTTAAAATGTATTATGAATCGAAAGCATAGATTTCAACGTTCATTGTTGAAATAGGCGTTTTCGAGAATATAAGGAAATGATGGACTATAACACTGTTGTTATAGTAAATGATTTCCGAAAGGAAATGTTTTGATGTAGTATTGGGATTTACATATCTATCTTAATTTCGAATCCCTATACTAGAGATTTTGAGTCGTCGTAACGATGTTTTACGTAACATTCGTTTTGACTCAAATAAATGTTGTTATAATAAATGATTTCCTTAAAGAATGAATATATACTTAATATTGATTTAAGTATATCGAATATTTTCAAATGTTGAAAATAAATGATTTGTGAATTACTTATTATTAAATAAGTATGGAAATGCTTTTCCAATATGAAATGAACGTTTTGAGAATTTATCCTTGTAAAGATAAATTGAAATTGAATATTGAAATCGATTTGAAAATCGTATATCAGTCAATATTTTGAAATATAAATTCAATATGGAATTTATAAAAGAAATGGGAATTTGTTTAAAAAAAATAAATATTGATTTATTTTTGAAGTGTGGAAATTATATATCTAGTAAAGGTATTTTGGAAATGAAATAATTTGGAAAATTATTTGGAATCTGATGATGTTGCGCATCTTTATTGATAGTTAAATAACCGACTATCAATAATTACCTATAGATAGGTATTTGTTGTGATTGGATGAATTCGAATGCCACACTTATTTTTGAATAATCGCTCACTATTCGGGTTAGCCGGGAAAGGACCATGGGGTCGTATAACCCATTCCGAATATGTGATACGTCGTTATGAATTGCATTCGAAGACCGGTGTTGAAGACCGGATATTTTTGAAAACGGAAGGATTACCGTCGAGTTACTCTACATCGGCTGATCTCCGGTTTAGAGGTTTCTATCACCCTTAGTGACGGGAAGTCCTGACGTGATTGAAAATTATCCGGATATGCAAGGGCTTCGTGAGAAGTGCCTTCGGTTCTGTTCGATCCCGGAACAGACTTGTATGGATTGTGTGTCTGACGTTACAATTTGAGATATAAAGCTGATTTCTTTCAAATACATTTCTGTTGGTGGCGGATAATTTATTCTCTTAGCTTAACACCCTTCTCTGAGACGTACGAGCTCAGAGGTTATGTAGTTGAGATTTATCAGCGATATACTCCCAATTTGGTAACGTGGCATACTAAGTGTTGCTGTGAAATGATCAGTGTTTGATCATTTGTGATATGATCATTTGTTTGATCTTATATCTTTGTGATCATAGGTTGATCATTTTTGTTTGACCCGAAGCAGGGCTTTGTAGAAAACGTAGCTTTGTGGACGAGACTTCGTCGAGCCTCACACCCCGGAAATGGTCGAAACAGGAAGGATGCGGCAAGGTTCTAGGGAGTAGCGCCCCTTAGTGTATGTCATTCCTTCTGGATAGAGGTGGTATCATGGTATGGAGCCCAGATACTTAACCTATGTGGTTGCTGCATTATTATCTATGTGGTTTGTTGGAAATCGGGGATCCTCGGGAAGATCGGTTACGATCGGGGGATGGCATACGCGTGTCAGTAGTTACCTATTTTTGCAGAGGTAACCCGGCCTTGTGTTGGCAGAGATCCGGTTAGGTTCTCGGGTCGTCTATTCCAAGGACGTACCCATCGTGGATAGGAAGTTCCTTAGCCTGACCATTTGTTGGAAATCCAAAGAAACAATACGCGACTTGTACGGTTTTAGTTGTATTACCTGCTATGGAATGTGGCGGTAACCTGCTATTGAACATAGTAGCTATAGTAGGCATAAGTGCGGAATGCCTATGCTGGCTAAGATTAATATTATACTTTCGAAATATTTTCTACACTATGCACTAATAATAATATCAAAAATGATTTGATTTTGCGTAGTAAGCATCTTTGACTATCATAAGAAGAAATCTCCTCCAATTCTGCGTTTGCATTGTGTGTGTGGTGGGAGGTCTTATGGTAGTCTCATTTTCCAAAAGCATTGCGAATTTGTTTTATTTTCTTTGTGAAAAATAACTGTTTTACGATCTCACACCAGTCACCATGACTGACTCGGAGTTTATTGTTTCCCTTCTAAACTCTGGGTGCCCACCAATTTCCACACGGGCAGCCTAGAGTCATATTATTAGGATATTCTGGATATTCTGGAGCTTGGAGATAAGCTGGATGACGAGACGTAGTATTTGTATCTGATAGTATTTATTCCGCTGTGTATTCTGTATGAGGACAAGTTTATATAACTGTCCATTGTTGTATCGAGTTGTATATTGACTCTGATGATTGATGTATGTATAAAATGATATAGATCTTTGTTTTAAAGATTATTCATTTATCTATTATATATTGTTCCGCTGCGATGTGTAAGATTCTGATATTGTTCTGTTTCTGTTGCTGTTCTGTTGTTCTTCTTCTTCTCTTTTCTTCTATCTTTTCTTCTATTTCTTTTTCTTAAACCCTCACTATTGGAGTTTCCGGCACTCGATTGCTCGACAGTCGATAAAGTGAGTATCGATGTCGAATTTTCGAAAGTCGAAAATTTTGGTACGTGACAGCGTGGTATCAGAGCATATGGTTAAGCGACAACCCTGCTCTGTTGGGTGTTACTCATTAGAGATAGAGTCAGTAGTACTCTAGAACGAGTTGAGTGTAATAATAGATACGAGCGCGTATTTGTTAGTGAATATAAAATTGTTTTATATTGTGATGATTGGTTTGTTGAGTGGTATATGGATTCTGGTCGGTATTGTCCGTACAACTCTATCGATAGGGATCTCTAAACACTTGAATAGAAAAATTCGGCACAATATTGTTTTTAAATAGGGTAAATTAGATAATTTTGCCCAAAACTATTTTTATATAGAAAATAAATGTTTTTCTATAAAGTACTATAGTATATGGTTGCATGGATGTTAGGAAGTAATAATAGTGAATTATCATCACTAAAATTGAATAAGAAATTGAAATCGTAACTCCAAAGTTAAGAAATAAATCCATGTACAAATGAAATTTGAGAATATAAATTATAAATGTGATTTGTAATTTAAAACAGAATTCCAGAGAAGTTTTTGGAAATGTTTGAAAAGAATTTGAAAATTTTGGAGATTTGGAAGGTTTAAATTCCTTTTTGATTTGAAAATGAATTTTAAAGGTTTTGGAAAGTATTTTGGAAAGATAAAAGCTCTAAACTCTTTTCGGTCGCTGGAAAATAATTTCGATGATGATCGCGACATCACCGGTGTTCATTTTCGGGTTTCCAAAAGAGGAATTGCTGCCAAATTGTTTGGAAAATTTGGATTTTGTTTTAGAAAATTCAAAAGATAAATTTGAATTGTTTTCAAAATGGTTTTGAAATGTTGCTAAGACTCTGGAATACTATGAAATATAATTAAGTTGATAACTTATACAATTTGAATTTAGATTGAATAAATTTAACTTAAGGAATTTTAAGTTGAATCAAAGTAAGTATAAGTGAATCAATTAAATAAAGTGAAAAGATTACTTGAAGAAAAATTTATTAAGTTGAAAATAAATTTGGAGTAGTAACAAATAACTGGAATTAAAACTGAATGTTGAGAACAAAAATTGAATCTGTAAGTGGATTAGTAATTGAAATGAATTAGTAATTGAAACTAATCTAAAAAGAGCAGTTATGAATGAAAGTTGTTTGGTTAATAAAATAAACCGAATGAAAATATGAAATGCAAATTAAATTGAATGGAATCAATTGCCAATGAAGTGAACTAAAGATAATTGATAAATTCAATATTCAGAATAGAAGATAAAATTAAATTCAAATGAAATTTGAAATGTAAAATGGAATGAAAATGAATATGTGTAACTTCAACAGTGAAGTAAAAATGATATAAGAAGTACATATTGAAATTTTGTAATCGAATTTGCAAAATAGTTTGAATGCTGTAACTAGATATAATGGCTAGTAGGATGTACAGGTGTATAAAGGGATTGGAAAATTTATTTCAAAGATGAATTTGAATTTGCTCGAAAAAGGTATGTATTTAAATTTGAATATGAGATTTGATGACTTATTTCTCTAGCCGCTTGGCTTTTTCTTTTCTTTTTGAAATCTGAGAGTCCGTAGGGACGTTTTGTAGTTGTACCGTATTAGCCGCGCAAAGGAGACGCTGGCGAAATTTTTTGGAAATTTAGGGCGTTAGAAAATTTTTGAGAAATTTTGAAAGTTTAAAATTTGAATTTAAACTCGAATTTGAATTTGGAAGTAAACAATGTTGTTTGGAACTTATAATTGAAGTTGGAAAAGTTAGTAGAATTAATAACGAATCTTTAGTAGAAAGATTTGTTTTGATGAATTGATAAAACTATTAGATATTGAAAAATAGTAGACGAGTTAAGGACCACTTTTCCTAACTTGTAATTTCGAGGACGAAATTCTTTTAAGGGGGGAAGTTTGTAACGACCCAGAATTTTTGATAATTAAAATTCGAATATTTAATTGATTTTTAATATCAATAAATGGAATTTAGAAGTCGGATAATTTATTTATCGAATATTGGATTTACCTGGGTAATTAAATCGATAATTTAATAGTTGTAATTCCAGAAATAATTGAAATCTGGATTAAATGTGATTGAAAACGATTTGGAAAATTTATTTAATCATACTGGAATTATAGAAAGGTTATAGAACTTTTAAAATTTAATTTGGAGTTAATCTGTGAAAATTGAATATTTTAATATTTAATTATCGACTGTAAAAATAGCCAATTTTCGAACAGTCTCAGAATTGAACGAAACCAGTTCCATTGAATCCGTAATAGTTAGTTATTATCGGATTTCAATTTTCGTAGCAATCGGAGTTGTCGTTTGACCGTGGCAACTCGAAACGCATCGATATCGTTTTAATTTTAATTCGGCGAGTTAAAATAGTCATTTTTCAAAAAGTCTCGGATTTCGATGAAACCAGTTTCATCAGATCCGTAATGTGATATTATTGCATGGTTTCAAATTCCGTAATTTTTGGATGTACCGTTTGTCCGGGGCAAGCCAAAACGCCTTGAAATCGATTTAAATCGGTTTAATTTAAATTGATCATTTAATTCCGTAACTCGCACAGATGACCGAATTAGCTTTTGAAACATGTTCCATTGCGTTCGGAATGTGGGGTAAACCTTAAAAAGGCCAGCCGGCATGCTTCGTTTGGAGTTCGGAAAATTTCGGATGAATAGTGTTTGGCAGTTTTCTATAAAAGCCCTCGGTTTTGTTCATTTGCAAACAAACGACACTAGGGTTTCAGCTCAAACCCTGGCCGCCACTAATCTTTTTAATGGCCAGAAAACACTCAACTTCCTCCTCCATTATCTCTCCATCCATCAAACGATTCGTGAAATGTTCAACATGAAAGTTGTAGAGCTAGTCGAGCTCTAGAAGATCAACGGTGGAGATCGTCTGAAGCGGAGCCAATCAACGGCAATTGGGGCTTGAAGGTAGCAGCTCCTCTCACGTTTTTACAGTAGTAGGTGGGGCCGAGCTTCACCAAACTCTGGCCGAGCGTAGAGGAGGCGATGAACTTTCCGATGGTGGTGGAGTGATGCAGTTTCGAGCTTTGTGGTAGCCGTAGTCTCAAACCCTAGTGGGCGGCTCATGGGTTCAAGGTTGTACGTGAGAAACCTGGAAGTAACGTGAGAGGAAGATGAAGAAGTCACGGTCCAGATCTGAAGCAAACATAATCCAACGGCCCGGATTGATTTAGGTTAAAACAAATTGTAAATTAATTACCTTTTAATTCGTGTAAACTTCAAATAATCATAACTTCTTCATACGAGGTCCGTTTTGGACGAAACGAATTGCGTTGGCTTCGTTTTGTCAAGCACTATGCAAAGGAGCTGGTTTGGAGTGAATTGGAGTCATTGAAAATTTCGGGTAAAATTAAACGCGCGTTTAATTTTATTCGAAATAAACGCTGGAACGGAATTTAAAATCAAGGTGAGATCTTCTCACTCAAATGAAAGTGGATTTTCTTTTACAGTTATTGATTGATGATTGACTGTTTGGATGTGATATTAGATATAGTAGGATATATCTATTATATATAGCAATATATACATATTGGCATATGTATATATTGGATTGATGATTTCCCGCCTCGTATAGCGGATGAGACCCTATTGCGCCGTTAGTAAGCGGATTTTTATAAAAACCCATATACCGCGATATTCCACCTCGAAGTGGAATTGGTATTGTGCTAACGTCTTTGGATGCAGGGAAACAGGTTGGAGGGATCCAACTGGACCCCTCACATTGATTGAATTTATTTATACTGTGATATGAATCTGTGAATGATTATATTGATGTTATTAATCATATTGATATTTGGAAATGGTTTGAAGCTAAAATTTAGCCGAATGGATGTTTGATATCATTGGATTCCAAAAATAAATGAAATTGAATTTTTGAAATCAAAATAGGAATTTTTAAGTAAATAAATTTTTAGAAATTGAATAAATTCGAAGAAAAGAATTTAAAAGTATAAAAGCTGATTTTTATAATCTTATCGAATAAATTCCAGAATCAAGTGAAAATGTTAAATAAATGGATTTCGTAAAAATAGTGATTTCAAATTGAAGAATTTAATTAAAATTTGGATTTCTAAATAGTTTGAAAGAGACAAAGAAATTTATTTTCTTTAAAAGGAATTTATTTAAAAAGAGATAAGTTGGAAATCCAATTAGAAATTTACTTGGTAAATTGAAATGATCTGGGAAATCAATGTAAAATGATTTCAATTTAAAGAATCCATTTAAAAACAGGATATTGAATAATTTGAAGGTAAATAAGGAATTTATTTTAGTAGGGATAAATAAAATTAGAAATCAATCTATAATTGATTTAATATTTGGAAATGAAATTTTGAGAAATCAGTATGGGAATTTTATTTAAAGTTGAAAATAAATTTAGAAATCAATATCGAAATTGATTTGGGATTGAAGTTTTATAAATAGAATTGGAATTTATAAAAGTTGTTTATAAATCCGAAATCACTTATTTTGATAAGTAAATTATAGAAGTAAATAAAAGAAAATTTATAAGTCAAAGTTGTTATTAAAATAGAAATAGAAATTATAGACGTGTTTATAAATTCAAAATCAGTTGAATTTGAGAAATTAAATATAGAAGATTTTTAAAGAAGATATATTCGCGATTTTGGATAGCGAATTTTTATTGAGATAAAAATGTGTAGAAATGATTGAAATTGGGATAAGTGAATTATATTCACGATTTTGGACAGTGAATATATTGTTAAATAAAAATGGATTTATTTTTGAAGAAGTGATATTAAAAATGAAGTTAAACATTTTAAAGATGTTTTAAAATGTATTATGAATCGAAAGCATAGATTTCAACGTTCATTGTTGAAATAGGCGTTTTCGAGAATATAAGGAAATGATGGACTATAACACTGTTGTTATAGTAAATGATTTCCGAAAGGAAATGTTTTGATGTAGTATTGGGATTTACATATCTATCTTAATTTCGAATCCCTATACTAGAGATTTTGAGTCGTCGTAACGATGTTTTACGTAACATTCGTTTGGACTCAAATAAATGTTGTTATAATAAATGATTTCCTTAAAGAATGAATATATACTTAATATTGATTTAAGTATATCGAATATTTTCAAATGTTGAAAATAAATGATTTGTGAATTACTTATTATTAAATAAGTATGAAAATGCTTTTCCAATATGAAATGAACGTTTTGAGAATTTATCCTTGTAAAGATAAATTGAAATTGAATATTGAAATCGATTTGAAAATCGTATATCAGTCAATATTTTGAAATATAAATTCAATATGGAATTTATAAAAGAAATGGGAATTCGTTTAAAAAAAATAAATATTGATTTATTTTTGAAGTGTGGAAATTATATATCTAGTAAAGGTATTTTGGAAATGAAATAATTTGGAAAATTATTTGGAATCTGATGATGTTGCGCATCTTTATTGATAGTTAAATAACCGACTATCAATAATTACCTATAGATAGGTATTTGTTGTGATTGGATGAATTCGAATGCCACACTTATTTTTGAATAATCGCTCACTATTCGGGTTAGCCGGGAAAGGACCATGGGGTCGTATAACCCATTCCGAATATGTGATACGTCGTTATGAATTGCATTCGAAGACCGGTATTGAAGACCGGATATTTTTGAAAACGGAAGGATTACCGTCGAGTTACTCTACATCGGCTGATCTCCGGTTTAGAGGTTTTTATCACCCTTAGTGACGGGAAGTCCTGACATGATTGAAAATTATCCGGATATGCAAGGGCTTCGTGAGAAGTGCCTTCGGTTCTGTTCGATCCCGGAACAGACTTGTATGGATTGTGTGTCTGACGTTACAATTTGAGATATAAAGCTGATTTCTTTCAAATACATTTCTGTTGGTGGCGGATAATTTATTCTCTTAGCTTAACACCCTTCTCTGAGACGTACGAGCTCAGAGGTTATGTAGTTGAGATTTATCAGCGATATACTCCCAATTTGGTAACGTGGCATACTAAGTGTTGCTGTGAAATGATCAGTGTTTGATCATTTGTGATATGATCATTTGTTTGATCTTATATCTTTGTGATCATAGGTTGATCATTTTTGTTTGACCCGAAGCAGGGCTTTGTAGAAAGCGTAGCTTTGTGGACGAGACTTCGTCGAGCCTCACACCCCGGAAATGGTCGAAACAGGAAGGATGCGGCAAGGTTCTAGGGAGTAGCGCCCCTTAGTGTATGTCATTCCTTCTGGATAGAGGTGGTATCATGGTATGGAGCCCAGATACTTAACCTATGTGGTTGCTGCATTATTATCTATGTGGTTTGTTGGAAATCGAGGATCCTCGGGAAGATCGGTTACGATCGGGGGATGGCATACGCGTGTCAGTAGTTACCTATTTTTGCAGAGGTAACCCGGCCTTGTGTTGGCAGAGATCCGGTTAGGTTCTCGGGTCGTCTATTCCAGGGACGTACCCATCGTGGATAGGAAGTTCCTTAGCCTGACCATTTGTTGGAAATCCAAAGAAACAATACGCGACTTGTACGGTTTTAGTTGTATTACCTGCTATGGAATGTGGCGGTAACCTGCTATTGAACATAGTAGCTATAGTAGGCATAAGTGCGGAATGCCTATGCTGGCTAAGATTAATATTATACTTTCGAAATATTTTCTACACTATGCACTAATAATAATATCAAAAATGATTTGATTTTGCGTAGTAAGCATCTTTGACTATCATAAGAAGAAATCTCCTCCAATTCTGCGTTTGCATTGTGTGTGTGGTGGGAGGTCTTATGGTAGTCTCATTTTCCAAAAGCATTGCGAATTTGTTTTATTTTCTTTGTGAAAAATAACTGTTTTACAATCTCACACCAGTCACCATGACTGACTCGGAGTTTATTGTTTCCCTTCTAAACTCTGGGTGCCCACCAATTTCCACACGGGCAGCCTAGAGTCTTATTATCAGGATATTCTGGATATTCTGGAGCTTGGAGATAAGCTGGATGACGAGACGTAGTATTTGTATCTGATAGTATTTATTCCGCTGTGTATTCTGTATGAGGACAAGTTTATATAACTGTCCATTGTTGTATCGAGTTGTATATTGACTCTGATGATTGATGTATGTATAAAATGATATAGATCTTTGTTTTAAAGATTATTCATTTATCTATTATATATTGTTCCGCTGCGATGTGTAAGATTCTGATATTGTTCTGTTTCTGTTGCTGTTCTGTTGTTCTTCTTCTTCTCTTTTCTTCTATCTTTTCTTCTATTTCTTTTTCTTAAACCCTCACTATTGGAGTTTCCGGCACTCGATTGCTCGACAGTCGATAAAGTGAGTATCGATGTCGAATTTTCGAAAGTCGAAAATTTTGGTACGTGATAGCGTGGTATCAGAGCATATGGTTAAGCGACAACCCTGCTCTGTTAGGTGTTACTCATTAGAGATAGAGTCAGTAGTACTCTAGAATGAGTTGAGTGTAATAATAGATACGAGCGCGTATTTGTTAGTGAATATAAAATTGTTTTATATTGTGATGATTGGTTTGTTGAGTGGTATATGGATTCTGGTCGGTATTGTCCGTACAACTCTATCGATAGGGATCTCTAAACACTTGAATAGAAAAATTCGGCACAATATTGTTTTTAAATAGGGTAAATTAGATAATTTTGCCCAAAACTATTTTTATATAGAAAATAAATGTTTTTCTATAAAGTACTATAGTATATGGTTGCATGGATGTTAGGAAGTAATAATAGTGAATTATCATCACTAAAATTGAATAAGAAATTGAAATCGTAACTCCAAAGTTAAGAAATAAATCCATGTACAAATGAAATTTGAGAATATAAATTATAAATGTGATTTGTAATTTAAAACAGAATTCCAGAGAAGTTTTTGGAAATGTTTGAAAAGAATTTGAAAATTTTGGAGATTTGGAAGGTTTAAATTCCTTTTTGATTTGAAAATGAATTTTAAAGGTTTTGGAAAGTATTTTGGAAAGATAAAAGCTCTAAACTCTTTTCGGTCGCTGGAAAATAATTTCGATGATGATCGCGACATCACCGGTGTTCATTTTCGGGTTTCCAAAAGAGGAATTGTTGCCAAATTGTTTGGAAAATTTGGATTTTGTTTTAGAAAATTCAAAAGATAAATTTGAATTGTTTTCAAAATGGTTTTGAAATGTTGCTAAGACTCTGGAATACTATGAAATATAATTAAGTTGATAACTTATACAATTTGAATTTAGATTGAATAAATTTAACTTAAGGAATTTTATGTTGAATCAAAGTAAGTATAAGTGAATCAATTAAATAAAGTGAAAAGATTACTTGAAGAAAAATTTATTAAGTTGAAAATAAATTTGGAGTAGTAACAAATAACTGGAATTAAAACTGAATGTTGAGAACAAAAATTGAATCTGTAAGTGGATTAGTAATTGAAATGAATTAGTAATTGAAACTAATCTAAAAAGAGCAGTTATGAATGAAAGTTGTTTGGTTAATAAAATAAACCAAATGAAAATATGAAATGCAAATTAAATTGAATGGAGTCAATTGCCAATGAAGTGAACTAAAGATAATTGATAAATTCAATATTCAGAATAGAAGATAAAATTAAATTCAAATGAAATTTGAAATGTAAAATGGAATGAAAATGAACAGGTGTAACTTCAACAGTGAAGTAAAAATGATATAAGAAGTACATATTGAAATTTTGTAATCGAATTTGCAAAATAGTTTGAATGCTATAACTAGATATAATGGCTAGTAGGATGTACAGGTGTATAAAGGGATTGGAAAATTTATTTCAAAGATGAATTTGAATTTGCTCGAAAAAGGTATGTATTTAAATTTGAATATGAGATTTGATGACTTATTTCTCTAGCCGCTTGGCTTTTTCTTTTCTTTTTGAAATCTGAGAGTCCGTAGGGACGTTTTGTAGTCGTACCGTATTAGCCGCGCAAAGGAGACGCTGGCGAAATTTTTTGGAAATTTAGGGCGTTAGAAAATTTTTGAGAAATTTTGAAAGTTTAAAATTTGAATTTAAACTCGAATTTGAATTTGGAAGTAAACAATGTTGTTTGGAACTTATAATTGAAGTTGGAAAAGTTAGTAGAATTAATAACGAATCTTTAGTAGAAAGATTTGTTTTGATGAATTGATAAAACTATTAGATATTGAAAAATAGTAGACGAGTTAAGGACCACTTTTCCTAACTTGTAATTTCGAGGACGAAATTCTTTTAAGGGGGGAAGTTTGTAACGACCCAGAATTTTTGATAATTAAAATTCGAATATTTAATTGATTTTTAATATCAATAAATGGAATTTAGAAGTCGGATAATTTATTTATCGAATATTGGATTTACCTGGGTAATTAAATCGATAATTTAATAGTTGTAATTCCAGAAATAATTGAAATCTGGATTAAATGTGACTGAAAACGATTTGGAAAATTTTATTTAATCATACTGGAATTATAGAAAGGTTATAGAACTTTTAAAATTTAATTTGGAGTTAATCTGTGAAAATTGAATATTTTAATATTTAATTATCGACTGTAAAAATAGCCAATTTTCGAACAGTCTCAGAATTGAACGAAACCAGTTCCATTGAATCCGTAATAGTTAGTTATTATCGGATTTCAATTTTCGTAACAATCGGATTTGTCGTTTGACCGTGACAACTCGAAACGCATCGATATCGTTTTAATTTTAATTCGGCGAGTTAAAATAGTCATTTTTCAAAAAGTTTCGGATTTCGACGAAACCAGTTTCATCGGATCCGTAATGTGATATTATTTCATGGTTTCAAATTCCGTAATTTTTGGATGTACCGTTTGTCCGGGGCAAGCCAAAACGCCTTGAAATCGATTTAAATCGGTTTAATTTAAATTGATCGTTTAATTCCGTAACTCGCACAGATGACCGAATTAGCTTTCGAAACATGTTCCATTGCGTTCGGAATGTGGGGTAAACCTTAAAAACGCCAGCCGGCATGCTTCGTTTGGAGTTCGGAAAATTTCGGATGAATTGTGTTTGGCAGTTTTCTATAAAAGCCCTCGGTTTTGTTCATTTGCAAACAAACGACACTAGGGTTTCAGCTCAAACCCTGGCCGCCACTAATCTTTTTAATGGCCAGAAAACACTCAACTTCCTCCTCCATTATCTCTCCATCCATCAAACGATTCGTGAAATGTTCAACATGAAAGTTGTAGAGCTAGTCGAGCTCTAGAAGATCAACGGTGGAGATCGTCTGAAGCAGAGCCAATCAACGGCAATTGGGGCTTGAAGGTAGCAGCTCCTCTCACGTTTTTACAGTAGTAGGTGGGGCCGAGCTTCACCAAACTCTGGCCGAGCGTAGAGGAGGCGATGAACTTTCCGATGGTGGTGGAGTGATGCAGTTTCGAGCTTTGTGGTAGCCGTAGTCTCAAACCCTAGTGGGCGGCTCATGGGTTCAAGGTTGTACGTGAGAAACCTGGAAGTAACGTGAGAGGAAGATGAAGAAGTCACGGTCCAGATCTGAAGCAAACATAATCCAACGGCCCGGATTGATTTAGGTTAAAACAAATTGTAAATTAATTACCTTTTAATTCGTGTAAACTTCAAATAATCATAACTTCTTCATACGAGGTCCGTTTTGGACGAAACGAATTGCGTTGGCTTCGTTTTGTCAAGCACTATGCAAAGGAGCTGGTTTGGAGTGAATTGGAGTCATTGAAAATTTCGGGTAAAATTAAACGCGCGTTTAATTTTATTCGAAATAAACGCTGGAACGGAATTTAAAATCAAGGTGAGACCCATATACCGCGATATTCCACCTCGAAGTGGAATTGGTATTGTGCTAACGTCTTTGGATGCAGGGAAACAGGTTGGAGGGATCCAACTGGACCCCTCACATTGATTGAATTTATTTATACTGTGATATGAATCTGTGAATGATTATATTGATGTTATTAATCATATTGATATTTGGAAATGGTTTGAAGCTAAAATTTAGCCGAATGGATGTTTGATATCATTGGATTCCAAAAATAAATGAAATTGAATTTTTGAAATCAAAATAGGAATTTTTAAGTAAATAAATTTTTAGAAATTGAATAAATTCGAAGAAAAGAATTTAAAAGTATAAAAGCTGATTTTTATAATCTTATCGAATAAATTCCAGAATCAAGTGAAAATGTTAAATAAATGGATTTCGTAAAAATAGTGATTTCAAATTGAAGAATTTAATTAAAATTTGGATTTCTAAATAGTTTGAAAGAGACAAAGAAATTTATTTTCTTTAAAAGGAATTTATTTAAAAAGAGATAAGTTGGAAATCCAATTAGAAATTTACTTGGTAAATTGAAATGATCTGGGAAATCAATGTAAAATGATTTCAATTTAAAGAATCCATTTAAAAAGAGGATATTGAATAATTTGAAGGTAAATAAGGAATTTATTTTAGTAGGGATAAATAAAATTAGAAATCAATCTATAATTGATTTAATATTTGGAAATGAAATTTTGAGAAATCAGTATGGGAATTTTATTTAAAGTTGAAAATAAATTTAAAAATCAATATCGAAATTGATTTGGGATTGAAGTTTTATAAATAGAATTGGAATTTATAAAAGTTGTTTATAAATCCGAAATCACTTATTTTGATAAGTAAATTATAGAAGTAAATAAAAGAAAATTTATAAGTCAAAGTTGTTATTAAAATAGAAATAGAAATTATAGACGTGTTTATAAATTCAAAATCAGTTGAATTTGAGAAATTAAATATAGAAGATTTTTAAAGAAGATATATTCGCGATTTTGGATAGCGAATTTTTATTGAGATAAAAATGTGTAGAAATGATTGAAATTGGGATAAGTGAATTATATTCACGATTTTGGACAGTGAATATATTGTTAAATAAAAATGGATTTATTTTTGAAGAAGTGATATTAAAAATGAAGTTAAACATTTTAAAGATGTTTTAAAATGTATTATGAATCGAAAGCATAGATTTCAACGTTCATTGTTGAAATAGGCGTTTTCGAAAATATAAGGAAATGATGGACTATAACACTGTTGTTATAGTAAATGATTTCCGAAAGGAAATGTTTTGATGTAGTATTGGGATTTACATATCTATCTTAATTTCGAATCCCTATACTAGAGATTTTGAGTCGTCGTAACGATGTTTTACGTAACATTCGTTTTGACTCAAATAAATGTTGTTATAATAAATGATTTCCTTAAAGAATGAATATATACTTAATATTGATTTAAGTATATCGAATATTTTCAAATGTTGAAAATAAATGATTTGTGAATTACTTATTATTAAATAAGTATGGAAATGCTTTTCCAATATGAAATGAACATTTTGAGAATTTATCCTTGTAAAGATAAATTGAAATTGAATATTGAAATCGATTTGAAAATCGTATATCAGTCAATATTTTGAAATATAAATTCAATATGGAATTTATAAAAGAAATGGGAATTCGTTTAAAAAAAATAAATATTGATTTATTTTTGAAGTGTGGAAATTATATATCTAGTAAAGGTATTTTGGAAATGAAATAATTTGGAAAATTATTTGGAATCTGATGATGTTGCGCATCTTTATTGATAGTTAAATAACCGACTATCAATAATTACCTATAGATAGGTATTTGTTGTGATTGGATGAATTCGAATGCCACACTTATTTTTGAATAATCGCTCACTATTCGGGTTAGCCGGGAAAGGACCATGGGGTCGTATAACCCATTCCGAATATGTGATACGTCGTTATGAATTGCATTCGAAGACCGGTGTTGAAGACCGGATATTTTTGAAAACGGAAGGATTACCGTCGAGTTACTCTACATCGGCTGATCTCCGGTTTAGAGGTTTTTATCACCCTTAGTGACGGGAAGTCCTGACGTGATTGAAAATTATCCGGATATGCAAGGGCTTCGTGAGAAGTGCCTTCGGTTCTGTTCGATCCCGGAACAGACTTGTATGGATTGTGTGTCTGACGTTACAATTTGAGATATAAAGCTGATTTCTTTCAAATACATTTCTGTTGGTGGCAGAGAATTTATTCTCTTAGCTTAACAACCTTCTCTGAGACGTACGAGCTCAGAGGTTATGTAGTTGAGATTTATCAGCGATATACTCCCAATTTGGTAACGTGGCATACTAAGTGTTGCTATGAAATGATCAGTGTTTGATCATTTGTGATATGATCATTTGTTTGATCTTATATCTTTGTGATCATAGGTTGATCATTTTTGTTTGACCCGAAGCAGGGCTTTGTAGAAAGCGTAGCTTTGTGGACGAGACTTCGTCGAGCCTCACACCCCGGAAATGGTTGAAACAGGAAGGATGCGGCAAGGTTCTAGGGAGTAGCGCCCCTTAGTGTATGTCATTCCTTCTGGATAGAGGTGGTATCATGGTATGGAGCCCAGATACTTAACCTATGTGGTTGCTGCATTATTATCTATGTGGTTTGTTGGAAATCGGGGATCCTCGGGAAGATCGGTTACGATCGGGGGATGGCATACGCGTGTCAGTAGTTACCTATTTTTGCAGAGGTAACCCGGCCTTGTGTTGGCAGAGATCCGGTTAGGTTCTCGGGTCGTCTATTCCAGGGACGTACCCATCGTGGATAGGAAGTTCCTTAGCCTGACCATTTGTTGGAAATCCAAAGAAATAATACGCGACTTGTACGGTTTTAGTTGTATTACCTGCTATGGAATGTGGCGGTAACCTACTATTGAACATAGTAGCTATAGTAGGCATAAGTGCGGAATGCCTATGCTGGCTAAGATTAATATTATACTTTCGAAATGTTTTCTACACTATGCACTAATAATAATATCAAAAATGATTTGATTTTGCGTAGTAAGCATCTTTGACTATCATAAGAAGAAATCTCCTCCAATTCTGCGTTTGCATTGTGTGTGTGGTGGGAGGTCTTATGGTAGTCTCATTTTCCAAAAGCATTGCGAATTTGTTTTATTTTCTTTGTGAAAAATAACTGTTTTACGATCTCACACCAGTCACCATGACTGACTCGGAGTTTATTGTTTCCCTTCTAAACTCTGGGTGCCCACCAATTTCCACACGGGTAGCCTAGAGTCATATTATCAGGATATTCTGGATATTCTGGAGCTTGGAGATAAGCTGGATGACGAGACGTAGTATTTGTATCTGATAGTATTTATTCCGCTGTGTATTCTGTATGAGGACAAGTTTATATAACTGTCCATTGTTGTATCGAGTTGTATATTGACTCTGATGATTGATGTATGTATAAAATGATATAGATCTTTGTTTTAAAGATTATTCATTTATCTATTATATATTGTTCCGCTGCGATGTGTAAGATTCTGATATTGTTCTGTTTCTGTTGCTGTTCTGTTGTTCTTCTTCTTCTCTTTTCTTCTATCTTTTCTTCTATTTCTTTTTCTTAAACCCTCACTATTGGAGTTTCCGGCACTCGATTGCTCGACAGTCGATAAAGTGAGTATCGATGTCGAATTTTCGAAAGTCGAAAATTTTGGTACGTGACAAAAATTAACATGTATAATATCACATATGACATGTTTTATGGGATTTGATTAATGAGTGAGATAACTCACATTTACTTGAATCAAATTCCACTATCTTCCTACCAACATTCGATCAAAACTCTAGTACACTTCCTTCCTTCAACATACAAGCCTAGAATCAAGCACAATAAGAGAGAAAGGAGCAAGAAAAGTATCACGACCAAGGCACCAAATGGCCTAGATTCCCACGACCTAAAGAGGAATGAAGAGAATGGATTCACTTCTTTTGGTTTTGAGTTTATGGAGTGATGTTATATGCTATATTAGGATGATATCTTGAGTTTGGAGAAGTTTGGAAAATGTTTGATAAAGTTGCTATATTTTAGAGAATTTTTGAGAAGAAAAAGGAGTGAAATGAAGCGAAACTTTTCAAGTGAACTTGTGAATATCTAAGGAGACTAAGGGTGCTTATTTATAGAATTTAGGAAGTGGCTAAATGACCCTCCTTGCCCTCAAATTGCTGGCCAAGAAATCATGGGAAAACATGCTCTTACACACCATGCTTTCTATAATTCACTCCACTTTTTATTCCTTAAATCAAGGGTCCTACCGGTACTTATTTATGGAAGCTTTTTAGTTAATTGATTACCATTAGATATAAGAGGTTTTAAGCACTTATTAATGTGTTCATATGACATCCTACAAGTGTGTAATTATTCTCGTAACTTTTATTTAACAAAATATTGATTTTACCAAAACATTTTTCGGTCACATTTTCAGTATTTCTTCAAAGAATATATTTTTGTAAACACATTTCAAAAATAAGTTTTCTAGCATTAGTTATTAATTAAAAAGTATTTAATAAGATTATAAAATCATATTTTCAATATTTAATCTTTTTCCCAAAAGTTAAGATATTCGAAGATGACGTGTTCGAATTTTCAAGATTGTTACATTCTCCCCCCCCCAAGGATATTTTGCCCCCAAAATCCAAACAAGAATAACACAAAGAGAATAGGAGAAAGGTGTATATATAAAATGCTGCTCAAACTACATATAACAAAAATAGAAGCTTAGTGACTCCACCACAAGCGGAGAGTACATAACAAAAGATAAGATACGACAGAATCTACTAACTAAGAAAACAACTATGGATAAGAGGCTCTTACACTCTCCTGTGTCTCCCAAGTGCAATCCCTAACAACCTCACTCCACTGTTCCTTGGCTAATTCCACAACCTTAATGCTTAACCTCTTTGTATCATGATCAACAATACGAATCGGTTGTCTCATAATGGTCAAGTCGGGCTCAACATCCAAATCCTATTGTTGTGTGGCTCGATAATCAAATAGGATCATGTACATAACTTCGTAGATGAGATATGTGAAAAACATTATATACACCAGATAACCTAATCGGTAACTCAACCCGATTGCCAAAGTGTCTATCTTCTCCAGTATTGGAAAAAGTCTAATAAAACGTGGTGCTAACTTCCTTCCCTTACCAAATCGAATTACACCTCACATTGAGAAACTTTGGTAAACACAAAGTCCCCGATTGAGAACTCAAAATATCGATATCTCACATTAGCATAGCTCTTCTTCCTACTCTAAGCTACCATCAAGTGCTTCCTAATCTCTGCTACCTTATCCGTAGCCTTATAGATCATATCTGGTCTAAGCACTAAGCGATCTCCAAGATTTACCCAACACGAAGGAGACTTACATGGTCTTTCATATAACACCATAAAAGATGCCATCCTAATACTCGCCTAAAATCTATTTTATAAGAAAACTCAACAAGTGGCAAGTGATCCTCCCAGGATCCTACAAAGTCAAGAATGCAAGCTCCAAGTAAATCTTTCAAAACCCAATTTATTCTCTCGGTCCATCCATCCATCTAAGGATGATAAGCAGTACTCAAACTAAGCCCCGTTCCAAGCACATCACACAAACCCTTCCAAAACTAACTTATGAAGGTCGGATCTCGATCATTCACAATACTAAATAGAATGCCATAAATCTTAACAACCTCTCTAACATAAAGCTAAGCTAAACTAGATGTCGTCCTCATTGCCTTAACTGGTAAGAAGTGCGCACTCTTAGTTAATCTATCAACAATAACCCAGATGTCTCCATTACCTCTTCTCGATCTAAGAAACCATTAATAAAATCCATAGAAATCCGCTTCCACTTCCACTTTGGAACCTCAAGTGGATGAAGCAAACCAGTCGTCTTCTGATGACTACCCTTCACCTGATGGCAGTTAGCACGTCTGCTTATAAAGATAGAAATGTCTCTCTTCATACCTTCCCATTAGAAAGCATGTTTGATATCCTGGTACATCTTAGTGACTCCTGGATGTATCTCTCCATAAGAAATTCCATGGTTGTCTGTCTCAAATCATGTGTACCTCTCATGGGTAACATTCTTACTAACTACTTTCTCTATCTGAGCTAGACAAATATCCTTCTGCTGATTCTCCTTTACACGACTGATAAGAGTTGGTCGAACCTTTATATTAACCATAACAGCATACTTCCTACTTAACACATCAACAGCAACATTCGCCTTTCCCAACATATATGAAATCTCAAGACCATATGCTACAAGAAACTCCAACCAACATTGTTGCCTCAAGTTCATCAAGTCAACAAAATAAGCTGGAGCATTGGTTAGGCCTAACGGCATAACCAACCACTCATAAAATCGATCAACATCATGCTTTACGATTTTTAGGGACTAATTTCCCAAACTTTCCAGATTATGTGTATATGCCATTCCATCATAATTACATAACAAACAGAATATGAAGGCGAGATTTCAATTAAATATATTCATTTTAAACCTACAACTTAATGATCTTGCAATGACATAATAATCAAATAAAGTTCAACGATATAAATTTCAGTGTTATGCATAATCATATAATTTCCACTGACCATTCTATCTTTCCAAATCTTCGAATCCAAATTCATTCATTTAACTGACTCCTTTTTTCTTTTCAACCTAAAAAGGTATATAAAGAGATATATACATAGCCATTACAATTACAGATCAGAGAGTTAAGTGGAAATTTGGATATATTAATATAGAGTTTACCTTTTTGCATAATTGATTCACTCCTTCTCTTGTTCTCTTTTATTTTCTACCCTTATCCGATATATATATATATAGTATTTTGATAGTTTTTAGAAATAATGGAGAAGGGAAAATGGCAAAGCTTCGTTTCTTTGTTTAGAAAATATGAGAAGAAAAGTGAGGGGCTAAGCCTTTATTATAGGCACTCGAATCAATTCTATCCATCCGATTATATTATATTAAATATTATTAAATCCGGACTATTCGGCCAAGGTTAAGGGCACACGGCCCTTGCTCGACCGGTCCTAGGTATTAATCGACTGCTAGGGGTCAGTAGGTCGTTCCCATTTTGAGTCTTATTAAATTATTCACTAATTTCCTTTTACCTATTAACTATTAATTTTATAGGGTGTTACATTCATAATTTCTCTTTAATGTTTAAGAATATTTTTATTAGACATTCTAATAAGTTTGTGTCCATTTTAGGCTTGGTTAATCTATTTTATCTTACAAAATTAGTTTCTATGTTAGAGTCTTTTCGATCTTATATAAGTCCATTATACTACCACTAATTTCTAAGAGAAATTCCTTCACCGTCAAGGTGACTTTTATTAAGACAACAATTATTTCTTAGTAATACAGATAGGTATTCATAAACATTTTATGAATTGCCATTACGCTTTCATAAAAATGATTTGGTATTAAGTTTATGTAACTTATATTCTCATTATAAATTATTCAACCAGACATTTCAAATGATTGTGGATTTGGTTTCTTATCATTTCATGTCTTATATGATCTCGTAAACTATGCCCAAGATGAAATTGAATTAACGTATGCAATTTCTCGTAAGTACATATCCTAGTAGAAATAAATTAACCCAACTTCACTCATTATCAAACATATTTTCTCTAAGAAAATTCGATTACTCCTTGTCGATGCATCGCCATGTATCTTAGGAAAGTGTAACTATTGAGACTGAATCTTATTTTTTTTCAGGTACATTAGGAACTTTTTCAAATACACTTAACTATTCGAGCAAATCATTTCCTTTGCATGTTATGTCATCTATACTCGTTTTATATTTTATGAACCTATTATAGATATACCACTTTTGTACCAAATATAGTTGTTCATGTCCATAATAATTCATCGTTGAATTAAACAAAGTAAGTGGATTCATTTTGGAATTATTAGATCTTTGATTGCATGCATCTGTATGTATTAATTTGAACAGTTCATTAACACTTTTGTCGCTTCAACTAATTGGTTGCTTTAGCACTTAATCCTTGAGGAACAATTTACCAGTTTCATATGATTCAGAATCATAAGATTTAAATAATTATTTCTTTGAGATATGGTGTAATCCAAAATTCCTAAAATGACTATTAAAATTTTTAGTTGCTTCTATATTTTATAGCCGATGCATCAATACCATTATAATAATCTATTTATTTTATAACGAATATTCATAATGAAAATAAAACTATATAAACTTTCAGTCAATACCAAAAATGGTTATTATTTCAAAAATAATATTTAGTATACATACGAAAATACTTTTCATATCTTGATGCATCCATTAGAAAGTGACATACTATGACAACACAAGAAATATGAAGCTCCATTCAACTACTTACTGTGGGATTTTATTGCAATCATTGTAACTAGTTTATTGTCACGAATTTTAGATTAATTATATTGAATTTGAAGAAATAACTTTCTCAAAAAGAAATTTCTTATATAAAAATACAATTTGAATAGAAATCACATTTCTCATTTTATAATAAATATCTTTTGGTATTTTATACAATTCTGGTTTCCAATGTCTCTTCATGAAGCAAAAGTGACCACTTGCTCTCTGCATCCCAAATGTACCTAAGTTACACCCACTCTCATACATTTTATTTCCTTTCCAAGTAGTCAAATCATTCAATAGAAAACCCTTACTACAAGACCGCAGTGAACTCTTTATAAAAATGCATTTGGTCATTCTTAACATTTAAGGATATCGAATAAGCTGCATCTTATGTAAACCGATCAAACTGACAATGATCGAATTGCTATGTACACCTTGTAACTCTTGGTTTAGTGCTACATCTAGCATAACAAGATCATTATTGTAATCAATGTATTGAATACACGATTTCAAAATATGGTTTACTTGCTTATTTCATCAAAGCTTCGTACATTACAAATAGCAATTATTCACCATATAACATTTATATATGATCGAATAGGGATTAGATATCTATATTCTTGTATTGCTTAAGAGTTCATAACTTATAAAAGATAATACACAGTCTTGTGCAAATAAACACTTAAGCTACCGAGGCCTAAATTTTTTTGTGGTTATATCAGTTGGCTCTTGCATGGGTCTTGAAGTAAGACCATGTTAAATGATTTATTAACAATATATTTTATATTTCTATTTTAATCTTAATTCATTTCAATTGTATAATTTAGCTAATAAATTTTCCATTAATTATATTAATTATAAAGTAGATTATTTTGACTTGTATAAATACAATATTAGAAAGTCTAAATGTTACCATTTCATTTTACTAATAAGCTTCCACTAGATTTTCAAGTTTCTCAAAACCTTAAGAGTAAACATAGAAATATTTATATTCCTCTACCAAGTGTTAGGACTTGCTAGCCTTGAGATTCTAAACTTAAGTTTGCTTAACAAGTCATAGCCCTACAAACGATGGATAACACGTATTGGTTATATCATATACAACTCCTAACCTGTCATCCTTACCCTAATCTCAAACTTGACCGTGAGTTTGCTTAAAAAATCGAAATAAATTATTCGCTCGTACCGATCATTTCATGACTGCCTAAGAATAATGCACATACCTTGAGTTTGCTCAATAAATACATGCATTTATCCTACCTCATTTGACAGTATATTAGTAGCATTACATATAACACTCCTAGCTTGAGTTGGCTCAACAACTAGAGAGTATGCAAGTAATCTATTAATATATAAATGGTACAGAACAACATTATATACCAAAGATTCACAATCTTTAATATATTTGTACCGAGTGATATCGATTTAGGGAATAATGTATTTCTTATTGTCGGACACATCGAAAATCATGATATACGTACATTATGTATATACTTATTCCTAAAATTTGAATTAGTTTCTATAATTCCACTCTTTTTTATTAAATCATATTTAATTTAACTTTAATTTTCTTAATTATATCATATTTAATCAAATATCCAACTAAGACTTAAATTAATTTAATTTATTCATAACATTTTAGAATTGAATATTGTCTATAACAGTTAAAATAATGTTATATACACATATATCATTATACTTTTATATATTATACATTAAGTACCATTTAAATAATTTAAACAACTAAAACAATTTTACTTATAACATTTATTAATTTTAAAAATATTATTATTATTTACCTTAAATATTTTAAGATAAATACATATATATCATTATATATGTTTCAATTTAATTAATTAACTTTTAATTTATTTAATTAATTAATCCAATTAATTAAAATAAATTTCGAAAATAATTTATTAATTTTCAAAACAATAATGAAAAGTACTTTATAAGATTTATAAAATTAACCTTTTATGTCGTCAACTTAACTTTTAAATTTAAAATATAATTTTAAATTTTCAAACAAGTATTGAAAATAAGCCTAAGGCACAAAAATAATTTAGGCATTTATATTTAGAATAACTTTTGGGCTTACTTCATCCATTAGATCATGCTAGTAGCTAGGTACGATAGAGTTAAATTGTTATTTATAGGATACTATTTAATGTGTCATAAATGTTATGAATATGCAATTAACTAGGAATTACACCTACTACTTTGGTTTGACCAAAGTTGTGATTGGTAAGTTTATGAGTATATTTAAACATAATCATATGAGTGTCGTGCAAATGCAAAAATTAAAATTAGATCTATGATTTTGAACAAATTCCTTTTGTAAATATTGGATTGAAATTATGTATATATACACATATACATAAGTAATAACAAAATATATTTTATATTCGAAAATAACACACTCACACACACACATACACATACATATAACTAATATTCAATTTTATAAAATAACTTAAATTAATTTATGTATGTAGTTTACTCTAATTTATATGCATGTTATTAAAAAAATTAACTAATGAAAATAGTTTTAAATCTAATTTTTTGAAACAATTTCAATAAAATGCTGTTATGATTTTTTTTCTTTTGTTATTAAACATTAATTTCTAAAATAATATCAAACAAATGATTGGACAACATAGTTATATATAAATTCGTTGTATAAGATATGAGATCTAAACTGTACTAACACAATGTAATATATAATCAAAATGAGATTGGATAATTACTTTACGAAGTAGCTTAAAATTTGCACCTTGGATGATTGAACAACTCCTAATTTGACCGAATCGACCTTTGGATTTTGCTACGATCTAAAGACAAACACTAACTTGTATTAAATTGATTTTATTTTGCTTTTGAGAATTTTATAGCCTTATCACCATGTAATTTTTGGCTAATGGACAAGGGAGGGAGTGCAAAACAATGAAAACTAGTGTGTTTAAGTAAGCATTTAAAAAGAGGAAAAGGTGGACTTTTCTCCTTCTATTATTTATTAATTTAATACCATTTCAAATAAAAATTTGAACATTAAACCCTATCTAGCCATGTTATTTTTGGTTGGAATAAACTAGACGAGGAGAGATAAAACAATGACAATTAATATGGTTAAGGAGGCATTTAAGAAGAGGAAATGATGAAACATTTTTCTCCTTTCTTTCTCATTCTTTTAATTCCATTTCCAAACTATTTTAAACATTTAAACTTACCTACTTGCATCCTTATCTAGCCATATATATGCCTTAGAAAGGCCTTTAAGAACCCAAAGTCCATTTAGTATAGATTTAAATCAAATTTGAACATTTATCGATATCGTATATCAATAGTATATATATAACTTTGATACACGTACTTTATTGAATACTAATTGCATTTAAAAATTAGATATAATTTAAATAATTAATGTTTCATAAATATTAATTAATTAACAATAATTATAAATTAAAAAGTCCTTTGGTGTTTCAAAGTATTCACCATTACGGTCATGCGACTAGTAGGTGTAAATCGAATTAGCAATTAATATCAAATAATTCGAATATTAATGTTCACATTTTACTTTTATCAATGGTGTGATAGTTTACTGAATTTATCACTTACACGTCATTTGCTAAAATTAAATTTTACTATTTTAAGTAGCACCTTTTAGTAAGGGTTGTTTACTCCAATTCTCTTTGTCAAATTTGCATCACTTTAGGAACTATTGAATTTGGTTTTGGTTAACATTCCAATATCATCCACGTTCAACTCAGTTGGTTCAAACAAAAACCATTTTTTTAATAATAACATTTATTATTAACTATATTACTCTATCTAGATATTTTGACTTTGAATTGACTATAATTGACCGTGATACTAACCTCATGTAACCAAGGAGAAAAATTCTCTATTGAATAGTGTTTTACATTTAATGCTTCGGTTCAGACCCAAACATAGTTGCTTGATGGATCGCCATGCCTAATTTGATTATAATCAAAGTAGAGAATCCATATTGAAGATCCACATTATTCTCAAGATGAGGTATTAAGGTCAAATTTTATATAGTCTTAGAATAGACTTGAATGGATGAATCAGACTTCAAAATGATGAAGGAATAAGTCAAGAAGCTTGGAAGATGTCAAGATTGATAATATCAAAGATTTGGCCAACTTTTAGAAGTGCAAATTAGGTAGGTACTGACATGATTTTCACCAACATGATTCAACATGATTAGAACCATCTAGAATGATGATGTTGAGAAACTAAGGAAGTTTGAAAAACTTTCAAACAATAAAATCATGTCATTACCGACATGATCTGGTTGGTACCAACATGATTTTATGACTTGGAATGGCAAGATATTGATGAATGAAGCTTAAATATGAAGAGAAAATCGACTTTGGATGCATAAATTTAGGTTAGTACCGATCTAATTTAGGTTGATACCGACCTAATTTTCTTCTTGATATTTATGTGGTGTGACCTGTTCTACCTGCTGGATTATCGAATCTTGAATATTTGGATGAATTCAAGCCCGGATAGCAAGATTGGTGTGTGGAATCACCTATAACTTGGAAAGGACTTTTCCTTTTGGATTTTTTTCTCGATCTTCTTCCTCCCCAAACCCTAAAAATCCTAGATATACTAGATTGTGGTCGAATTTAAGTGGTAATCTTTGTATTTCAGAGAGAACAAAATATAATAAAATTAATATGGATGTAGGCTGGAGAATTTGTCGAGCCACTATAAAAATTGTGTTCTTGTCTTTATTTATTTTGATAAATCTAGATTTTTAGTATTTTTATTTGAAATTAGGGTATTGTGTTAACTTTTGGTGCAACATTTACGGTGCTTTCATTGAGAACAAGCTTAGATCTAAATTTTGGAAGAGATAAAGAGATATACTACCAGAGCTATTGCTGGACCAGGTCAACTGTAGCGTGGGAGAAGTCAAGAAGTGTTCTTAAATTCAAATCCATCCATCTACATGACCAGAGAGAAGATGGAAATGATGATGAAAGAGATGCAAGATGGGATATTAACTCGATAGCAGGAAGTGCTTGAGAGAATTTTCAGAACAATGAATTAACAAAGAACGGCCAAAGTAGCTGGAACTCAGAATCAACGGCCAAAAACCAATGCAAAAAATCTAGAGTTAGAACAAAGCAAGCTAGAATAGAGCCTCCACAACCAATTAATATCGGTACTGAATAGAATCAGGTGGACTCTTTATGGAAGGGGACAAAGTGGATCTGAACTTAGAATGAGATGATATGCCGAAAGCGGACAATGTTGGAGTTATAAATGCATATCAGAATGCGGGTGCACAACAACAGGAGTGGGAACCAGTAGGTCACCATAGGAACTAGATGGCAAAATGAAGTTATGGATCAGAGACTTCAATTAGACGACAATAACCGAATAGCTAAACTGATTAGGGAAATTGTGAGAGATGGACCTTCAAACTAGAGTTCAGAGGATATGAACATGAATCCATTTACCTCTAACATTCGGGTTGTAAGGAATCCACCCAATTTCAATCTATCGACGTTGGAACTATAAAATAGAAGGATAGATCTGGTCGTTCTTCTGATGAGATAATTCCAACATATGGAGGTCGGGTGCTTCTGAAGAGGTAATGGGACAATGCTTCCTATTGTACTTGATGGAGTTGGCTACTATATGGTTTAAGGAGTTAGAAAATGGATCCATAAGCATATGGGTCGGATAGGTGGATAGATTCTTGCGATAATTTAGAGTTCACATTTCTCGACCGAAGAATATGATGATGCTTTCGAATGTGAAGCAGATGGCCGAAGAGACCCTAAGGAGTTATCTTACTTGATTTAAGTAGAAGCCATTGCAATCCATAAGCCAGATACATCGATAGTTCTAATGGCGGCAGTGTCTAGAGTCACAAATAAGACAGACTTCAAATTGCTTTGGAAAGGGATCCACTGATTGTCCTTACGGAGTTTTACCATGAAGCTGAGCTATATCTACGCCAGGAGGACGCTGAGACTGAAAATGTTGAAGTTAATGCTATGGATGATGCAGGACTATCTAGAGCAAGATATAATAAAGACAGAGGAAATACAAATGTTGATGAAGGCTTTGGAGGATCGAAGCAGCAAAGGAGGAAACCTAAATTCTCTTCCTACAAAAATATAACTAAAACCCCAGAGAGGATATCTAGATACTGGGGAAAGATCCCATATCATAGGCTAGCTAAGAGAGAACCAATAGATCGGGAGAAAAGATCCAGAAGGTTTTGCCTTTTTATGGGATGGATGGGCATGAGACAAACGAATACAGGAATCTGCAAGATCTGATAGAAGAGTAGGTTTGGAACAACCTACTACAACAATACATAAGGTACCTAACCATAATGGTGCAGTAGGAGCAGCCACCATCTACGAAAAATGCAGTAGGATACGACCATCGGATCTGGGCCAAGAACGATTATCCTATGATTAGGATGGATAGGAATCAGGTTCGATTCCCTCATTTTACATATTGCTTTGAGAAACTAAGATAATGTTACTCTCAAGCTGCTTACATGTGTACGGGACATCAATTGGTCTATAGGCATGCTTTGAGTTGGATGTCTAATACTAATCATTGATATAGGAATGTTTCAGATATTTGTTTGTTGCTTTGATTTGGTTTTAGTAAATGATATTTGATTTCAAAAATCATTTGAATACAGTAACTAATATTTAAACTGAAAAGACATGGTTTTCCCGACCGAAGAGATAGGGCAAAGAACCATAAGTTCAAGTCCCCTTGTCTTAGAGCGAGTGGATGGACCTGTACATAAAAGTAAGTCCCTTTATCGGAGAGTAAGCAGATGGACTTGCTTAATCGTTAAGTCCTCTCATAGGAGAGGAAGTGGATTGGACTCAGCATGGAAATATAATCTGGAGAGATCAGACCCTAGATTGGACATTGAGAGTATGATTCAAAGAGATAAGTTGTAGCATCCCCTATCTAGAGACCTAAAGCTAAGCACTACAGATGCTGCAGTCATTTATAGTATAACTTCCGGTGACTAAACACGGCTATGTTAATGGTATCTATAATATCAGAAGCAATTGAACACGAAACAAATCACAGATTTGAAAACAGAATTTTCCATTACATTTCAAAACACATGTTCCATATTCATAGTACATATTCCCAATGCATTTCCCAGGCAATGATAAAATATACTCATTACAAAATACGCCAAGAGCGGCATATGAGGATGCCCCCTTGGATGATCAGAGCCATATAGCCATAATTGACTTAATACATACACAATGGAAATAAACATAAAACAAAGAACTGAAACTCCTAAATAGCTATCTGTTAGCCTTCTGCTTTCCTCCGGTAGCTTTATTCATCATCCTACTAAAACCTTAAAAAACCTTAACCCTCAAGCTACTCAAATCAATTTTTAGCACCCGAGAGTTTAAGGGGAAAAACATAAACTTCGAGTCAAACATAAAGCCTGGTGTGAATAACATTGTACATCTCGGTTAATTGATATTAAGAGAGACCACGCCGCTTAGCGGAATTGGTTTCCCCTCACTAATATCAGTTTTAAAACATATCTTCTATAAATCTTTATCCTGCAACCAAAACTGGTTAGTACTATAAAGCATCATTAATATAAACATATATATCATATAACAAATGGACTATCTGCCCAAACAATATAGTTTTGTTTGGTTTACTATTAACCTTTGGCTGACTCGGGCCTACTAGACAAAAAAATAATAATCTAACATCTGTTAGACATTCTTTTTCTGGAATATTCGTCCTTCACTATCTGTTAATACTTTTCTTCTGGACTGTCTATCCCTAACTTAACATCTCCCAGAGTCACCTGATCCTAATGGTTTTGTGGGCTCACCAACAACCTATCTTATACAATCATATGTTCCATTATGTGTGTAATCATATTTTAAGTCTCACCTGTGATAAAGCCCTACACATTGGAATTTTGGATTAAATTAGTTGGGGCTAATAGCTAATGTATAGGCTGCAACCCTATACCAGTTCCATCTGGTATTCTAATATCCGAGTCCTTTTCACTTAGGGATAACCTCTCATGATTTTCCTTGAAAACCTTTCCATATGAAATTGATTTATAACCTTTTAAACCAAACTTAAACAAGGAAACATTTATACTTTATGCTTTACTCAAAATCACCTTGCCATGTTATATACATACTTTACTCAAATCTTTGTTGGTGAAAACATTTGGACCTTTGAAAGTACCCATTTTGAATCCATTGAAAGTACCCCTTTAAAAACCATTGAAAGCATCTCTTTCGAAACCAAGTAAACCCTTCATTTATCTCGGCTGAAAGGCCAAAACCTTCCTTTTGAAACCTTGGAAAACCTTCCATTTCGACCCTTTCAAAACCATCAAAAAATTGCACCTTTCGACTTCTTCGAAACCCTTTAGGGAACCACCCCTTCAAAACCAATTTCAAAACATTTCAAAAGAATTAAATCATTAGAAACTCAAACCTTTCGAAAGCACTTGGGTTCAATTTAAAACATGTGGAAAAACACCTTTCGAAACCATTGGTTTATACTTCAATCAGAACAAAAAGGTCATTTAAAACATCTAAGTTGAAAGCCTTCCTTCTGAAACCTATTCCTAACTAAAGAAGTGATGGTGTCGAAACCATCCTTCCGAAAGCATTGGAGAAGTAATTAATTTTAAAAGTAAGTATACCTTTCGAAACCATTAGCTTCGAAAGGTAAAAAGGCTGCAACTATGGGTTTCGACCCCTTCGAGAGCTTTACTTAAAACAAAAGAATGCAACCAAGTCAAAACCATTCTTTTGAAAATATTTGACCCTATCGAAAGCAACTAAGTCGAAACCTATCTCTTCCGAAAGCAAAGCAGGCGCTACCTTAGTTTTAAAACAAACATACTCCAACCCCTTTGGAACCTAAGGTTTCGATCAAGTACCCCTTCACCTTTATCCAAAACGCTACATACCAAGTAGCTAGATACCATGCGCTTCAGTTTCGAAACCATTGGTGGCAAAAGGTCTGGTTCAGTACCCCTTGTGCCGAAAGTGGCGGAACATGCAAAAATCAGATTATCTTTGTTTTTAACTTAAAATAGTAAACCTTTTTTTACTAACCTGCTTTTATTTGTCAAATTTTTATTGGTTACTAAATACTTTTCGAAAAAGTGCTGCCAATAATTTCAGAAATAACAATAATTTTATTTTTCAAAATGCCTCTTCTCCTTAATTAAATATATAAAACATTTAAGTCCCATACCTTAAATAATTTTATATATTCATCAAAACACTTAGGAAAAATCCTAGAAAATTTATTTTGATATGTTTTCAAACATATAAAAATTTCTGACCCAAATAACTATTTATTTTTCCATAAATAATTTATAACCCAATAAATCATTTTCTTCACTAGAAAATCAATATAAAATCCACATTAATTCAGAAAATTATGAAAATTGAAACCCATCTCTAAAATAACATTTCTGGTCTATATCTAAAATCGCAAGGGATTTTGATGTCATTAAATAGGGTTTTCACATCAAACATATTATAAAAACCAATATAAATATGCATAAATCATCAATAAGCTATATATACACATTTTGCTCCTCTAAAACATGGCTAAATCATGCAAGATATTCAGGTTTTCATTTAAAACCAAAAACATATAGAAAATGAGATGTAGTCATTATTCACCTTAGCTTTTTGATTAGGATGTGAGATTTGATCTTGATTATGTTGATTTACTTCTTCCTCTTGAAATTCCTAACTTTATCTTCTCTTGAGATTAAAAATGGTGGCCAGCCTTAGAGTATTGTTGTTTGAGAAAGTGAAATGAACGTGAGTTTGGTTTCCTAAGGGTTTAGGGTATAAGTTCTATCATTTTCCTATTTTACCCCTTACTTATTTCCTAACACTTATGTCCATTTTATTTCTTTAGTTTATTTTGCATATAGGCATGCCTACCCTTGGTTAAATCAAATCCCAATCCATTAATCAACACATCATTTTATTTTATTTATCTAATTAAATATCCTAAATAATGTCACTAAAAAATATGGGGTGTTACAATCTCCCCTCCTTGAAGAATTTCGTCCTCGAAATTACGATAAGGAACACATCTAACAATCAAAGGTGCAACATACCATCAAGTAGATAAGGATAAGTGTCTCGAATCCTACTCTCAGTTTCCTAAGTACATTCTCTAGCATCATCACTCCACTGGACTTTCACTAACTTGACTTTCATGTTCCTCAACTTCTTCTCATCTCTCGCGACTATCCGTATAGGCTTCCTAACTATAATCATGTCTGGTTCTACTACTAAATCTTCTAACACAGTCGGTGCTATCGTAGTATCTAGATCCCTAACATACTTCCTCAGATGAGAAACATGAAAAACATCATGAATTCTCGCCAAACTACTCGGTAACTCTACTCTGTATGCGATTTTCCCGATCCTTTCTAAAATAGGAAATGGTCCTAGAAACCTTGGTGCTAACTTTTCTGTCTTCTCGAACATGATAACACCTTTCATCGGCGATACTTTGATGAAAACATGGTCTCCAACAGAGAACTCTAAATCTTTTCGTCTTCTATCTACATAGCTTTTCTGCCGAGACTGAGCTTCCTTCATCTCGCCCTTATCAACTCAATCTTTTCTCCTGCTTCTTTTATCAAATTAGGACCAAGTACCAATCTATCCCCAGTCTCTAACCAACATGTTGGGGATTTGCATGGTCGTCCATACAAAGCCTCAAACGGTGCCATCCCTGTACTAGTCTGATAAATATTGTTATATGAAAACTCGACTAGGTGTAGATGGTCTTCCCATGATCCCCCGAAGTCTAATACACAAGCTCGCAACAAGTCCTCAAGATCTTGTTAACCCTTTTCGTTTGCCCATTAGTTTGCGGATGATAAGCGGTACTCATCTTGAGCTTGGTTCCCAAACTTTCCTGAAGACTCTTCTAGAATTCGCTAGTGGATAAGGAATCTCTATCACTAACAATACTACTAGGAATTTCATGCAGCCTAACCACATTCTTTATAAACAACTTAGCCAATACAGGTGTCGTTCTATTTGCCTTAACTGGAATGAAATGGGCGCTATTAGTCAATCTGTCCACTATGACCCATATGCTTTCATTCCCTCTATTAGATTTCGGTAACCCGTCTATGAAATCCATAAAAATAGAATCCCACTTCCATACTGGGATATCCAATGGCTGAAGCAATTCACTTGGCTTTTGATGCTCGGCTTTTACCTGCTGACAGTTCAAACATTATTTCGCCCATAAGCCAACATCTCTCTTCATGCCTTCTGAGAAGAAACTTCTCTTCATATCTTGATACATTTTCGTTCCCCCTAGGTGGATAGTGAACTTTGAACGATGGCTTTCCTCCAAAACTTCTTTTCTTATGTCTCCCGCATATGGAACACATAATCTACCCTTCTTTCTCAACCATCCATTTTGGTCGAGACTAAAATCTTTCAAGTCATCGCTCTTCGTTCCATCCTTTAATTTCCTGATCCTTTCAGCTAACAATGGATCCTCTTCCTGTTTAGAAGCGATCTTCTTAATCAATACCGGTCGAACTTCTAAATAAGATAATATAGCAGATCCCCCACTAGACCCAGCCTTGGACCTACACTGTACTCTACAGGTTGTCAAGGCTTCTATGTCTTTCCATTCCGCTATCATGGCTAACACCACATTTTGATGCTTTCTACTAAGCGCATCAGCTACCCCTTTGCCTTTCCCTAGCATGTACTCTATTCCAAAATCATAAGCAGCTAGAAACTCCAACAATCTTTGTTGTCTTATGTTTAGCTCCTTCTGAGAGAACAAGTACTTCAACGACTTATGATCTGTATAAAGCTCAAACCCTCCTCCAAAAGGTATTGCCTCTACACCTTCAATGCAAATATAACTGTAGCTAATTCCAAATCATGCGTCGGATACTTAACCCCATGCGCTCTAAGCTGTCTAGAAGCATAAGCAATCACTTTACCCATCTGCATTAAAACAACTCCCAATTCGGTACCACATGCATCAGTATAAACAACTAAATCTTGATTCCCCTCCGGAACCACCAATACAAGTGCATGGGTCAATAAGTGCTTCAAGCTCTGAAATGCTTTCTCGCACTTATCGGTCCATACAAACTTTACATCCTTTCGTGTTAGCTTGGTCATCGGCGCTGCTATCCGTGAGAAATCCTTTATAAACCTCCTATAATACCCAGCCAACCCAAGGAAACTCCTTATCTCAATCACCGTTTCTGGTCTCTTCCAATTATTAACAGCTTCGATCTTTTCTGGATCAACTGACAATCCTTTCTCTGAGACCACATGACCAAGAAACTTTACTTCTTTTTTCCAAAAATGGCACTTCGAAACCTTTGCTTTTAGCTGATGCTGCCTCAGCGTTTCAAGCATGAGTCTAAGATGAACTTCATGCTCCTTCTCATCCTTAGAGTATATCAGGATATCATCTATAAAAACCAAAACGAATTTGTCCAAGTGCTCTTGGAAGATATGATTCATCAAATCCACAAAGAATGTCGATGCGTTAGTAAGTCCAAATGGCATAACTAACCTTTCGTATGACCCATACCTTGTTCTAAACGCCGTCAGTGGTATACTATCTTCTGCTACTCTAAGCTGATGAAATCCTATCACTAGATCCAACCGAGAGAATATCTTAGATCCACTCAACTGATCGAACAAATTGTCAATCCTTGGCAATGGATATTAGTTCTTTATCATCTTCTCATTCAACTTACGATAATGGATACATAGCCTTAACGATCCATCCGGATTCTTAGCAAATACAGCGGCTGCTCCCTAGAGCGAACTACTTGGTCTGATAAAACTTTTACCTTCCAAATCTACCAACTGAGTCTTTAACTCCCTCATCTCTGTAGGTGTCATTCTGCTTGGCGTCCTACTCACTGGTTCTGCTCTAGGCACCAAATCTATCTGAAACTCAATAGCTTGTTTCGGCGGCAATCCAACCACAGGTTGAAACACATCCGGGAATTCTCTAACTACGAAAATGTGATTCAACTCATCTTCCAATTCCATAACACCCAACAAAGCGTTTACCTCACAACTGGGGTTTTCTATGGTATAAACTATTCGATCAATACAATACGGGTGTCTAAGTGATATTTTCCTATCAAGGCAAAATGTCCTAGCATCGTATTTACTTAACCAATACATTCCCAATATAATTTTGAACCCTACAAAGTCAAATATGTGCAAACTACAGACAAAGGTGTAACCTAGCAAGTCAAACTCTACATGGTCACACTTCATCCCAAGCGTCGCATACCCTCCTATCGGATTTGCAACTCTTAAGGAAGTAACTAAATATGTGGGTTCTAGGTTAAGTTTATCTACCAAACATCTAGATATGAAAGAATAAGATGCACCAGTATCAAATAAAACACTAACAGATATATCTTGGATCTGAAGAGTACCTCCTAACACAGCCTTTCCCTTCTCCTGCGTTGTTGGCTTTGACATAGCAGGCTCCAATGCAAACACCTGGCCTTTATCCCCTTTTGCTAGCTCTTTGCACTGGTTCTTGTAGTGCCCAATTTGATCATAGTTAAAACACCTAATCCCTTTCTTCTCAGTAGTCTTCTTTCCCTTGCCTACTCATTAGCATAATGGCCCTTCTTATCACACTTATAGCAGACCATCCCAGACTTTCCTTTCTTCGCTACTCCTCCTTTTTGACCATTCTTTTTATGGAAAAACTTCCTCTTTTGGCCTTTCCAACTTGAATCTCCTTCTTCTTCTCCAAATAAGCTAACATCTCCTCATATCTCAATGCTATTTCAACCACTACATCACAAGGATCTCTAATGTGCGGTAAAGTAGCCCTAGCCAACTCCGGCTTCAAACCTCTAATAAACTTTTCATTCCTTTTCAAACATTGTATCAATAGTGGCATACCCATACCGAGCTAACTCTTCGAATCTACTAGCATATTCCAAAACTGACATTTCTCCTTGTTCCAGTTCAGCAAACTTCCTGAATAAGACTAACTGCGCCATTACGAACATGAACCTTTCTTGAAACCTCCTTCTAAACTCCGCCCACGTTATATTCTCTTCATCTACACTAGCATTTATAGTGTTCCACTAAAACAGAGCAGCTCCTTGAAGCTGTCTTGAACCAAGTCTCCTTTTCTGCTCGTCATTGAGCCCTAGGTCAGCAAAAATCCTCTCACAGTGTAACAACCAGTTTTCTACCTCAATATCATCCTTCGTCCCAATAAACGGCTTTCCTCCGAGCCTGGTATAATCTCTGCTCAAGTTAGCATACTGATTGACTACTGGGGCCTCCTGAACTCCTCCCGCAGCATTTCCTCCTATAACACCAGCTGCGATCCCAGCTTGCATCATGTGTACAAAAAACTGGTGCATGGCTCCCATGTCTACTTGGGGAACCCCAGCACCAACATTCTCAGCCTGGGCCTGACCTCTTCTAGCATTTGGTCGGGCATTTCCATTTGTAGTGGTGTTGTCTCCTCCTAGATTGACTCTGCCTCTTCTTCCGTCCATATATGTATTCAAGTCTCGTGAGATACAGATGAATAGCCTAACAAAGATAGAAGTCTAGAGATATAACGTATACTTATATATATATATAGCAAATACAAGTACGTTACTATAGCGTTATCTCATACCCCGATCCTGTCTCTAATTCCTAAGGGTTATGTTTTTAAAAATCACTTTTAGTTAAAGTATTTCATAATCCTATGCTCTGATACCAAGTTGTAACATCCCTTATCTAGAGGCCTAAAGCTAAGCGCTATAGATGCTGTAGTCATCTATAGTATTAACTTCCAGCGACTAAGTACGGCTATGTTAATGGTATCTATAATATCAGAGGCACCTGAATATGAAACAAATCACAGATTTCAAAACAGAATTTTCCATTACAATTCACATGTTCCATATTCATATTACATATTCCCAATGCGTTTCCCAAGCAATGATAAAATATACTTATTACAAAATACGCCAAGAGCGGCATAAGAGGATGCCTCCATGGACGATCAGAGTCATATAGTCATAATTGACTTAATACACACACGGTGGAAATAAACATAAAAAAAGAACCGCAACTCCTAAATAGCTATCCGTTAGCCTCCTGCTTTTCTCTGGTAGCTTTATTCATCATCCTACTAAAACCTGAAAGAATCTTAACCCTCAGCCTACTCAAATCAATTTTGAGCACCCGAGAGTTTAAGGGGAAAAACATAAACTTCGCGCTAGACATAAAGTCTAGTGTATAATACTGTACATCTCGGTTAACTAATATTAAGTGAGATCACGTTGCTTAGCGAAATGGGTTTCCCCTCACTAATATCCTTTTTAAAACATATCTTTTGCAAACCATTATCCTGCAACCAAAACTGGTTAATACTGCAAAGCATCATTAATATAAATATATAAATTAGATAACAAATGGACTATCTGCCCGAACAATATAGTTTTGTTTGGCTTACTATTAACCTTTGGCTGACTCGGACCTACCAGATGAAAACAAAATAATCTAACATCTATTAGACATTCTTTTTCTGGACTATCTGTCCTTAACTATCTGTTAAATACTTTTCTTGGACGGTCTGTCCCTAACTTAACATCTCCCAGGGTCACCTGAACCTAATGGTTTTACGGGCTCACCAATAACCTATCTGTACACAATCATATGTTCCCTTTTGTGTGTAATCATATTTTTAGTCTCTTCTATGACAAAGCCGTACACACTGAAATTTTAGACTGAATTAGCTGGGGCTAATAGCTAATGTATAGGGGGCGACCCTATACCAGTCCTATCTGGTATTCTAATATCTGAGTCATTTTCACTTCGGGATATCCTCCCATGATTTTCCTTGAAAACCTTTATATGAAATTGATTTATAACCTTTTAAACCAAACTTAAACACAGAAACATTTATACTTTATGCTTTACTCAAAATCACCTTGCCATGTTATATACATACTTTACTCAAATCTTTGTTGATGAAAATATTTAAACCTTTGAAAGTACCCTTTTCGAATCCATTGAAAGTACCTCTTTCGAAACCATTGAAAGCATCTCCTTCGAAACTAAGTAAACCCTTCATTTATCTAGGCCGAAAGGCCAAAACCTTCCTTTTGAAACCTTTGAAAACCTTCCTTTTGAAAGCATTAAATTCTTAGACATCATATCTCAAAACATTTCAAAACATTGCCTTTAGAAAACCATGGAAAACCTTCCATTTCGACCCTTTCGAAACCGTCGGTTCGGCTCCTTCGAAACCCTTTGGGGAACCACCCCTTCGAAACCAATTCCAAAACCTTTCAAAAGCATTAAACCTTTATAAACTCAAACCTTTCGAAAGCACTTGGGTTCGATTTAAAACATATGGAAAAACACCTTTCGAAACCATTCTCTTTCGAAACATTGGGTTATACTTCAGTTAGACCAAAAGGGTCATTTAAAACATCTACGTCGAAAGCCTTCCTTTCGAAACCTATGTAAAGAAGTGAGTCGAAACCATCCATCCGAAAGCATTGGAGAAGTAATTAATTTTAAAAGAAAATACACCTTTCGAAACTGTTAGCTTCGAAAGGTAAAAAGGCGGCAGCTAGGGATGTCGACCCCTTCGAGAGCTTTACTTAAAACAAAAGAATGTAACCAAGTCAAAACCATTCTTTTGAAAATATTTGACCCTATCGAAAGCAACTGAGTCGAAACCAATCTCTTTCGAAAGCAAAGCAGGCGCTACCTTAGTTTTGAAACAGACATACTCCAACCCCTTCGGAACATAAGGTTTCGATCAAGTACCCCTTCACCTTTATCCAAAACATGACATACCAAGTAGCTTGGTACCATGCACATCGGTTTCGAAACCATTGGTGGCGAAAGGTCTCGGTCGGAACCCCTGTGCCGAAAGTGGCAGAACATGCAAAAATCAGATTATCTTTGTTTTTAACTTAAAAGAGTAAACTTTTTAACTAACCTGCTTTTATTTGTCAAATTTTCATTGGTTGCTAAATACTTTTCAGAAAAGTGCTGCTAATAATTTCAGAAATTTTTTAAAATGCCTATTCTCCTTAATTAAATATATAAAACATTTAAGTCACATACCTTAAATAATTTTATATATTCATCAAAACACTTAGAAAATCTGGAAAAATCCCAGAAAATATATGGTAATATGTTTTTTAACATACAAAAATTTCTCACCCAAACAACTATTTATTTTGCCATAAATAATTTATAACCCAGTAAATCATTTTCTTCACTAGAAAATCAATATAAAATCCAGATTAATTCAAAAAATTATGAAAATTGAAACCCATCTCTAAAATAACATATCTAAAATCGCAAGGGATTTGGATGTCATTGAATAAGGTTTTCACATCAAACGTATCATAAAAACCAATATAAATATGCATAAATCATCAATAAGCATATATATACATTTTGCTCCTCTAAAACATGGCTAAATCATGCAAGATATTTGGGTTTTCATTTAAAACCAAAAACATATAGAAAAATGAGATGTAGTCATTATTCACCTTAGCTTTTTGATTAGGATGTGAGATTTGATCTTGATTATGTTGATTTACTTCTTCCTCTTGAAATTCCTAACTTTATCTTCTCTTGAGATTAAAAATGGTGGCCAGCCTTAGAGTATTGTTGTTTGACAAAATGAAACGAACGTGAGTTTGGTTTCTTAAGGGTTTAGGGTATAAGTTCTATCATTTTCCTATTTTACCCCTTGCTTATTTCCTAACACTTATGTCCATTTTATTTCTTTAGTTCCTTTTACATATAGGCATGGCTACCCTTGGTTAAATCAAACCCCAATCCATTAATCAACACATCATTTTATTTAATTTAGATAATTAAATATTCTAAATAATGTCACTAAAAAATATGGGGTGTTACATAAGTCCTTAGGATTTGAATGCCTTGTAATTGGATAATGATTTCTGAATAATTAATTATTATCACTGCCTCGATTTAGTTAGGCTTACTTATAATGGGATACCGATTATAGACGATACATGAGTAACGTTCCAGTCGGTAGCAATGCACTCTTACGATAAACAATGCATGATTACATGATAAATAATTAACCTAAGATATATAAATCTAGGACGAACATGGAGTGACATTAAAATATGATAACTTAACCCTGGGTGGACAGGGATGGCTCTGATAATGATATATGATAACATAACCCCAGACGAACATGGGATGACTTAGATAGTGACATATGCGATATGGTAACTTCGGATGAACATAGGATGATTATGATTTATATTGACACTTAAGCACGGACCAGAGTCCTTAGCTATAATGGTCTAGAATGACCTTTGGTTTGCAGAGAATCCAAAAGGAATTAGATGGTTCACCCTAACTTGGATCGATGGATAATTAGAGAGTTCAACTATCGATCACTCCTGATACTTGTTTTTGGGAAAAGCACACCTTACATTTATAAGGCATACATTGGGGGGGGGGGGTATCATGGACAAAATTTACAAGGTTTTAGAACATACTCGAACAGATGAATCAGACTTTAAAATGATAAAAGAACGAGTTAAAGAGCTTGGAAGATGTCGAGATTGAAAATATCAAAAATTTGGGTCAAGTTTTAGAAATGTAAATCTGGTTTGTACCAACATGATTCATGTTGGTACCAAGATGATTTTCACTGACATGATTCATGCCAACATGATTAGAACCATCTTGAATGATGATATGAAGAAAGTTAGGAAGTTTGACAAACTTTCGAATAACGAAATCTTGTCAGTACCGACATGATTTTGAGACTTGAAATAGCAAGAGATGGATGAATGGAGCTTAAATATGAAGGGAAAATCGACTTTGGATACATAAATTTAGGTATTAACGACCTGATTCAGATTAGTACCAACTTGATTTTCCTCCTGATATTTGTGTGGCGTGACCTATTCTGTATTAGATTATCAAATCTTAAAGTCTTGGATGAATTCAGGTTCGGATAGTGAGATTGGTGCATGGAATTGCCTATAAATAGCAAGCTACCTACAAATTGGAGAGGACATTTCCTTTTGGACTTCTTTTTCGATCTTCCTCTTCCCCAAACCCTTGTAAATCCGAGATCTACTAGATTATGGTCGGGTTTAAGTGGTAATCTTTATATTTGGGAGACAAAACATAAGATAATAAAATTAAAGTGGACGTACATCGGAGAATTTATCGAACCACTATAAAAATCGTGTTCTTGTGTTTTTATATTTTGATTGATCTAGATTATCGATGCTTTCATTTAATACTAGGGTGTTCTGTCAACTTTTGGTACAATATGACGTAACCGTATAACATCGTCACTTCGAGATCTCTCATTTGATCTTAGTCATAATTAACCAATGGAAACTCTCGAGTGTGTCATTTCATAGTTATCCAATAATAATTATTAGTACATAATCTCTTGGTTCCCCTGGTAGCGATGAGTAATACACTGTCCAATATTTGAAGAGCGCTATGTATTCTAGTCTCAATGGATGAGTTGATATCCTTTCTTGGAACATCTTGACTAGGAATATTACGAACAATTTGTTCTCTTTCAATGTGATAAAATTCTCATTATTACAACCATTTGTAATTGTTATCGCATAACATACTATTTAAGGATTTTCTATTTATACTATTGACGTCCAAAATGGATCAACACCCAAACACCTGTAGAAATATTAAGATCTAGTAGTAAATATATGAAGAATAGTAAGAACAACGAGATTTTTAAAGTGGTTTAGCAATCTCTGGCCTACGTCCACTATAGATTTTAGGGATTATAGATTTTAGAGTCCTAGTACAAGGGATTCACTGATCTAACGGTTAGAATAGCAAATAGTAGCTTCCTTAGTGACTTTAATGGAAGGGGGATAGAAGGTAAAGAAGATATTGAGCAAAAAAGTCCTCCTCCAATTGTTTTAGGGTTTACATTTATAAGGAAACTATCTAGCAGAATCGATAGTCCACGAAATACTAAGCCCCGATCTAGATCCAAAACTGTAGGATGGAAAGATGGGGCCCCTTGGGCCATAATTTCTATTCGGTACCAACCAAAACTGGTCGGTACCAACATGAATTTTAGAGGGGGATCATCCTATTCTTCCCTCCTTTGGTCTTCTACCCTCGATCCATTATGTTTCGAGCACTTCTTCATTAAGATTAAGTTGCTTCTAAGAGGTCCTGATACCATTTGTACTTGTTGGTTTTCCCATAGAAATTCCTTTTGTTCATGCATTCCTTGAGAAAAGCACTCCATAAACAATTGCCTAGACCATAGCACCATGTACAAGGGCTTTGGGGATGTATAGGGGGTATAAAAAGAGGTATGTACCGAGTAGAAAGTACTCGGCACCTAGTTGTTTCCTTAGCTATAGTGAACCCCAAAATTCTTGAGTCTATTCCTATTGCTTTCCTAAGCCTGTTCCTAAGTCCGCGAATCATTTTGTCTTCATCGTGACGTCCAAATTCCAGTTAATACCTGCTTGGTCAAAAAGACGGATAACACTTGCCCCTCAAAGTATGCATTCGTTAAAAACAAGGCATACTCTGGAACAACACAAGCATTCTATTATCATTTACTTTCGTTGATTATCCAAGAGTTGCTTCAAAATATTGTATTCACTTTGTGGATATCCGTTCAACTACTTTAAGTAATAGAAATTCCATTTCCAATGCGAAAGACCAGATCAACGCTCTGGGATCGTTCTGTGTCTTAGTTAGGTATGCTATTCTTTTCTCTGCTTTTTCCTCGATTATTTTCTTGAAAATTCTACTCGGTAACGAGTAGTTCTTCTCAGTGCCAAGTACTTCGGTTTGATCCGAGTGCTATATATTCGGCATTTAGGGAAAAATCCCTCGTTTTTTTGTTCCTACTCGTGCCCAATTACCTTCTCCTGAGTTCCTTGTCTACATCGATCATTCACAAGCTTTGCTCTGCCATGTGAAACCGATTTCCATCGTCGCTTCCTCATCACCGTTGACCTCCCGTGGACGCCGCCACCTCCAGATCTTCACCCCAATCACCGTTAGACCCCTCAACAAGCTTGCCACCAAATCCTCTATCGTAACTCGACCTCGAGTTCATTGATCTAGCATCCGAGTCTCCAAATCATCAAGGTGGGCTGGTCGATGATCAGATCTTAGTCATGGTGTAGTGGCCAGTGATGGTGAGGGTGATTTGGTGGGTTTTGATAGGGGTTGTTCGAAGTTAGGGCTAGATGTTATACTCGGTTCTGACCAAGGATAATCTTGAATTCAATCTAAGGCGTCCTCAGACTATTCCAAAGAATGCTTGACCCCTTTGACTTCTATCCCTTAAATTCTAGAATGTTCTAACCTACTTCTATCGATACTCAGCCGATCGCTTACTGTTGTTCGAATACTGATAGGAAGGTTCTTTTCCAAGAGCGGTCATATTGGACGGATTCCAAAATTCAAACGATTTCATCACCTAGCATTTTCAATACCTAAATATTCTTATAACATAGCACTCTCCATTATTGCACTTTCGATGTTCCTAAAAAAGAGAAATTTTCACATCACTCCAAATGGCAGTTCCATTATCGATTATCTAATGATAAAGGGTAAGATACGTTGCACAGTTCTATCGTGCGGCATGGCTCAAGCACGAGCGAGTTATCTACACAGGGTGGTCCATTCTTCATGTACAGGACACGGGACTCACAATGCATAGAATAACACTTTCACTTGCACCAATCAACCTCCAGAATCTGATTGGTCAACACTCGTCGACATCCATTAGACTCTGGGCGTCGATCACATAGGTTTGAAACCAAAACAGAATTCCAGAATAAAACATACATAACCAAGTTGAATACTAAGTTTTCCTATCCATAATGACTTGTCAATCATCTCACTTTAATATCAATGTTGGGCCATCTACCCCTTCTAAAGCCGATCCACCACTGCTCAGGCTTCAACATCCATGCCTTCTGTAATTAGGCGTTCTATTACCGGTTAACTACCAGGAATGATCGTTCCAGCAAATCCAAACCAAAAACAACCTCCTTCATTGAATGGGTATCTCAATTTAAAAATTCTAGACGATCTACCGAAAAAAACACCGACAATCCATATCCTAAGACGCTTTAGACTATTTTCCGATAACATGGAATCCCAGAAGGCGATATCCTACTCCTACTCAGGGTCAATGGGCTCACGATCCTTCGGTAGGCTATGCAGCCTGCAATAAATACATGTGCTTGGGCAGTGATGTACTGCCCTTCAATTTGATCCTTCGAATGAACCTTTAAGAGCTTGGACTGGCTCCATTCTAGGTTTACCCCAATGTATATGAACTTCTAAGCTCTCCATCCATGTCATTCATTAACCGATCCCAACAACCTCTAACTTTCAAAGAGCCGATTTTTCTCTTAAGTTTCAAGCACCAACAAGACTCATGATTATTGAAGCCTGGTGCAGGTGCAAAGTTATAGAAGCACTCTAAATGCTCATATTTCAAAAATGAGTATTTCTTCATCTGATGCCCCTACGGCTTCAATGAGCTTTGGCTTTCTAGCAGTAAGATCATTTTATTCTTTGCTCTTCATGCACTTTGATTCCTTTTTTCCTTGTGACTAATTCATTATCTTCTATTATGCATATTTTCCCACTTGAGATGCACATGACGAGCATGTCGACACCTTAAGAGCTCTAAAGGAGATTAGTTTCTAGCACTGCACTACTGCACATCTCCTAACAAACGAGAACCTGTATCAGTGCGGTTTATTATCTCCTACCGCCTCTACCATTCCCGCGATTGCTCCATCAAGTAGTTCGAGAATGTCGACCCGATCTTCTGCTCCCATTCGCAGCTCTGGCAATAATATTCAAGGGGAAGTTGAAGTTTTGTCGGGCACTACAAACATCGATGAGCCAATAGAAAGGGCAGCGGAAGAATCAGACGCTGGTAAAATTTGGAAAGATAGGGATGAATGAGCTAGAATGCTGACGATTCTAGAGGAAAGCGAAGAGGAAGGAAGGAGGGAAGGAAAGGAAGAGATAAGGATGGAAGAAGTAGAAGAAGGATAATGAGGAGAAGGCTAGCAAAGTTACAAGGGAAGCGACAATGACTACGATATTAGTCCGGAAGGAGATAAGTCATTTGATGAAACATCTCCTGAAGCCATTGGACTTCCTGCTTCCCCATGTTCAAAACACGTGATTATCAAGTCTCCAAAGAAAGATGTAGAGATAAGCACGTCAGTACCAATGGTGGTGACTCCTTCAGCCTATTCTTTTGATGACAGCTTTGGCTCTTTAGGAGACTTCGATATTAAAATTGATGGTCTTCTTAAAGACGGCTCCCCAGGCTTTAGCTTCCCATTTGGGGATATCAAGGAGGCAAGATTCCATCTTTAATTCTACGCAAACACGGTCTATAAAGTACTTAGAGAGACAATGGTATGCTACACACTTCACTAGGATCACGCACACACATCCTTGCATTCACTTGAATCCTTTAATTCCAAAGCTTATATGTCCTTTCTTCTCATTGCAGGTACTATGGCAAGAGATAGTTATAGCACGCTCTAATATGGCATTGGAGAATTGAGAAGGTGGACTTCCAATCCATGTCTGCCCCGTTCCAGCTATTGTGGTCGCCATGAGGCCAAGGAGGAGAGATTTCAAAGGAAGGAACGAGAGGACGAAGATGACTGCCACACAAAAACAAGTGGAAAGAAGAGGCATGCTGAAGAAAAGCAACCTAGTGATCTAACCAAGTGGCAACAAAACTCTCATGATCGCCGTGACTTCCCTTCTGGCATTCCTCTACCCTATAAAGAATCCAAATTTCCTGCTTACTAACAAACTCCACTACTCGCTCGTTAACTATGAACATTCCTCCTCATTCGAAGGGAACATCTATTTCCCCAACTCCTACTCTTGGTGCACTACCCTGCTTACAGACTATTTTTCCTAACCTTTTCTTATAGGGTGCCATGTTTGACCATGACATCAAAGATATTCCAAAGGGCGAAGCAGACTGAGATGTTTAGCGGATTCAAATGCATATTCACTAGGGCTATGAGTGGAAAAGACTTCACTATGCCCTTTTCAAGGTCAATTGTATTAACCATATGAATGTCTAATCCTTTAAATCTGAGAAAAGGACTTACGATAGCCTCGTTGTAGGGTGCAAAGAAGACCTATAGAAGATGAAAGTGGAAAGAGATGCTATTTTTAAATCTAAGGCTAATATTTGATAGCTTAATAGTGGAAATGAGGATGGCACATACCAATGTAGAGCTCGTGCTGAAAAACCTGCTGAAAATTGCATATGAAGATAATGTCGCTCTGAAGACGTATATTGCTATAAGGACCTGGCCCTTACTACAAAAGATGAAACCTTTCAGGTTAGAGACAAAACCATTGAAGGGAGGGTGATAGAGATTTGAAAGCTTTGCACGAAAAAGAATAAGATTGAGGAGAGCTTTCTATTAGCGAAGACCAGAAAATTGGACATGAAGGTCGATTATTCCTTTACCATACAAGAACCGAAAGACCTCAAGAAGGAAAAGGGCAAGGAAAGGGAAGAACCAAATGGTATACTCTAGCAATTCTTTTCCAACGTTATTCAGTTCAAAAATCTAAAATGGCTGGGGGGTACATATGCCGTAACCCCTACTGATGCCAAGGAAGAGGTGCTTCGAGGTTTGGAAGCGTCCGGTGAAGGCCTCACTAAGGAGAAACTAATGGCCAAGTACTTCAACGCCGTAGATATAGTAAAACTCGAGGAGGGAAAGGTCATGCTTGTTGCAGAAGATGTTGACGCTGCTATTGCTGCTGTCGAGGCTTTTACCGGCCCAAGTACAGTATGTCCAGTTGAATCATCCACTCCAAAATCCAAGGAGCCTATGATGGATATTCCTAAAATAAGGAGGCTAGCACTGAGGCCACATAGACCATTCCAACATCTATAGTGACTACTTTTGTTAAACCCTGCATTCCATCCTTTGTAGACCAATCGATCAAGCACTTGCCCGAAGACGGTGAAATTTCTAAATCTCCTCCTTCGCCATCAATTTTGGGCAAAGATACATCTTTTGTTTCACCAATTTTTAAGAAAATCCAGTTCTCGCACGAGTCTGTTTCTAACCTTTACTGTTCTATTTTCTAACTTGTAGGCCATCCACATCTTCCTCCTCTACAGCAAGACACTCAGGGCTTGGGTCCTACAGTAATCTTTACCGCATCAACTTCTATCTCTACCGCATTAAAATCCGCCAGCTCTGCATCTATAAGCCCAACTACCAAGCTTCCCCCAATTAAGCTAAAGCCCCTTGGAATCAAATCCTCTAAGACCTCTGCTTAGAAGACTATCGAGCCTCACGCTGCCACTGAGGGAGACACTACCCAGTTCGAGGGCAACACCTTTGAAGAAGGGAAATCCAAGGGTGGATGAAAGCACAGGAGGCGACCCGACAGCTCTAGCCACAAGTGTAGCAAGAAAGGTAAGAATAAATAGATAATTCTTGGGTCTTATGAGCGAGGCAACTCTTTTTGTTGCACCTGTTGGCTTTCCTTTTTTGTTGTAAACAGGCAATGTTTATGCGGGAGCGGACCCCGCAATCTTTCGTATATAAAAGCTTAAATAATGAAAAATAATTTCCTTCTGTGGTCTTTACACCATTTACTTTTCTGCACTTATATATGTTGTACTTGCCTATATGCAACTGCTTGTGTATACAATATAATTGCTTGTTCTGCAATTTATTCATATTATATATACACATGTTCCTTTGCAATGCTTTTATTTACTGTAACTTTGTGCATATAAATAAAATTCCTACAATCACTTTTGTTATATTCCAGTGTTTAGTCATGTTATTAGTTGCAAACGTGTTCCGTTTGGTGCAATGAAGTTATTATTTAACAAACTTACAATCATTCTTGTTTTTGCTAAGTCGAGTTTCCTTCAACCGATTACTAAACGTAAGTAATTCAAGTTCTGTGCTGCTTCCTATTGCTAGGGAGAACCGACTGGAATACTTATTTCTTTCCATATATTCCGTTGCGAAGCAAATCCTATTCGTAGGACTTGCTATTCTATATGCAAGAATTCAGGCACTGATAGGAGACAAACATTTTAAGGCAAATTATCTGATTGCCATTAGTTCGATCTTGCATTTCTAGTCCTGATCTTGGACAAGAAGAGTCTAATAATTCCTACCTTAGTTTTTAATGACTATCCTTGGTTATCCTCGACTAAGCATGTCCCACTACCGCTAGCGCAATAGTGGGAATCTAGTTCGTACACCAGTTCTTGTCTCTAAGAATAGACGGTTTATATACTTGTCTTTGGGCATCGGTCTTCGACTACACCAACCGCCTAGTGTCAGCTGGGAGTGTCTGTCAATAACCTCACCCATCCTCGACCTAGCATACCCTACTGGGCCGCAAGCATGGTCCTTAGAATTCTGACCACTCACTAGTTTCTATATTAGACAGCTGACACTTCAACCATCCAATTCTGAATATTCCTTCTTGTCATTTCCAAATTCCAAGAAATGGCCAATACTTGCAAGCCAGCATCGAATTTTTCAATCAACCCTTGAGTGGTAGTCCTTCTTAAGGTTGCCAAATTCCAAGCAATGGCAAATACCTAGAGGTTGGGGTCAAATTACCTAATCAACTGCTGGATGGTCATTTATTTTTATCATTGCCAATCCCGGCAATGACAAATACCTAAAGGTCAGGGTCGAATTATCCGATCGATCCACGGTGGTCATTCCTTCTCGATGTTGCCAATCTCAAGGCAATGGTAAATACCTAAAGGTCGGAGTCAAATTATTTGATCGACCCCTATGTTTACTCTCCCCGGTATTGATCTTAAGCTAAAGGAAATGGTTCCATAGGGCCGAATTATTCGATCGACCGTTTCAAATTATACTCCTCGGCCCCGATCGTGGGCCAGATGAGTTATAACCATTTCTGGGTTTTGGAATGGTAGGGTCGAATTATACTATTAGATTGAACCAAAGGAGTTTGTACCTGATTGTACTACTAATCGTGCAACTCAACATTTCTTGCTTATAAGAACGCGGTTCTATCAGTTAAGGAAGAAAATCCCTAACTACTGAAATAGAAATAAGCTCATCCTATGGTAGGTCTAAAGAATAAAGATAGCTCAACATAACTGGTGCTTGCAGATTACAGACAACCTCTAAGCTATGCATGTTATAAGAGTCCAATCTAACAGTCCACCCATCACATTCTATTATAGCCCCATATAGGGACATCCAATCCACGCCTAGTATCAGCCCAAACCCAGAGAACCCACCACATAGGCATCACACTCAAACTCGACCCCAAAAATTATAAATCTTAAATCCCGACATATCATAGACAAATAAGTCAATCCCCCATGGGATTTGACACAACTATAGAGCCGGTCACAGTACGAGTGTCTAAGTGCAAGTCATCAAAAAGTCTACTAGATATAAAAGAATGAGAAGCACCAATATCGAATAAAGTGCAAACAGAAAGACTAAAAAGAGATAGCACACCTTCAACCACCACCTTCTTCCCTTTATCCAGTGCTAGCTGGACACTGGAAATGGGAACATCCCCCATAACATGTGCCCGAACCACTTAAGTAGAAGCTAGAGAAGTAGGCCTAGGTGGTGCTCGATAATTCCTCTTAATGTGCCCAACCTGATCATAATTGAAGCACTTCGACTTCTGCAGCAAACAATCCCTAACATGATGCTTGCCCTTACATCTGAAACACTTCAACTCCTTCTTCTAGACATTCCCTTTAGGTGAAGGTCCACCCTTCTTCTTTCCTTTCTAAAAATTCTCTACTTCAGCCTTTTGGAGCCTCATCCACCTTCTTAGCAATAGAAGTAAGCAATGCCATCTTAACCAGACCCTCATAGGTTGCTCCCATAGGAATATGACTCAGTACTAAGCCCTGTAGTGGTTGATTCAAACCCTTAGCAAACTTGAATGTCTTTTTATGTGGGTTATTGATCAACTCTATTTTAAACCTCACAATCTCATTAAATTGATTAACATGTTCTTTAAATGACAAATCACCCTGCTTCAGATTTATAAACTTCTCTACCATAACTCCTTCCTTAGCCTGTGATAAGAACTTCATCTCAAACCTCTGCCTTAACTCTCCCTAAGTCACAATACTAGTACCAGTCTCAACCTCAACAACCTCCCACCAACCAAAAGCCTCCCCCTGTACCTAACAGGTAGCAAGCTGCCTTCTAATCTCATCGATCAAACCCATAAGTCCAAATATATGTTTACAACTATAGATTTAAGATTTAGCATCAACAAAAGTCTCATTGCCTAAGAATAGCTTGTTACCCAAGTTGGAAAAGTCCTTGCATTGCTTAGAAATGTCATGAGCGACATATGGGTGGGCATAGGCCCCACCAACTGCCATCTCTGTAGGATCTCTAGTTGGAGGCTCAACCGGTCCTCTAGCCTGTAAGTAAAAGTGGAACCAAATGGGAATGTTCACGCCCAGAATACCAGGGACATCGATAGAGCTAGATCCTACGGTATCAACCATCTTTATCTACGAATAGTAAAAATTTAATTAATTACTTCCATATATATCTTAAACAAGATTTAAGGTAAAGAATAGCACATGCGGGAATTATAATAAGCACTGGCACGAATTTGAGGGATTCTTAAAGATTTTTTTTTCAAAAGTACCTATATGTATATATAGTTATACTTTCGACATCCATTTTGAAAACAATTTCAAAAGTCTTTTTTTTTCTTTTTAAAATCATATATACATATATATATCCATATGGGTCAACTATACTCCTATCCCTAGGAATATTGAACCTCGCTCTGATACCACATGTAACAACTCGCATCTCTTGACATACCAAAAACACACATCAAAAGACATGGTTCGTCGGTTTAAGGTAAAAAGTAGTATCACAGAGACTATGATATCAATAAAGAAATAACCTTTCTAATCCAAATGTTATCACAGTAGAAACGTAGTATCATATAAAATGATAATCTCATAAATAACAGCAATAAAAATCTCAGAAGTATCAAAAATATCCAATCTCAAAATATCATAGTCTTAAAAAATCATCAGTACATATCAAATACCAGAGTATCATAAGAATAACTCCTCGTAAGCAAAGTACTGAAAAAGTAAAATGTACTGATAGGAAATACATGATAATAGATAAATAGAGCTAGACTCCAGGCACGATAATTCGATGGCAGCAATGGACCTGTCACTGGCAACTCTGTCCACCTGTGGTGGGGGTAAACATGGAATGGGTCAGACATAAAGTCTGGTGAATGAGAACAAGACTAACAAGGAAATTAAATATAATTGACTCAAGGTCTACTCTAAGTGATATAGAGTGTATAAAGTGTCTGTGCACCTAAGGTCGCAAGCTTAAGTCATAAGTCAACAGTCTGATAACATGAAGGATAACAATAGATCGTAAACGATCACCTGATAATTGAAAAACAACATATTGTCCCACTTTAACTCATACTAGGACTAGAGAGGAAGAACACACATGTAAACTTGCATAGTGACTCAATGAATGCATCCATGCCCAACCACTTGATCCTAGTAGCAAAATACCTCTTAGATACCCCTGGGAGTTATTACGCCCAACTCCTACCAGTACTGGATATAACCTAGCTTTAAGCACCATAAGCCCATACAAGCACAACAAACAAAAGATCGAAAATTCGATCACAACAAATAAGAGACTGATGATCCCAGTGTCATCACATAAGTGCACCTTTAGTCGTCTAAATGACACATAGATCGAACTTCATAATATGGAAAAAGTGAATTAAATACGCACCTCAAAATAAATGACATAAATTTCCACCAGTCAAACAATCTAAAGGGCAACAAGGTCCATAAATCTAAAGGCACCATGTTGTTAAACAGTCTAATAAGCCCAAAAATGGCATACAACGGTCGACTTATGTCAGTCTTAGGTCGATTGCCTATGAGGAAATAGCAAAAGGCCCTAAATAGTTTACTTAGTCCCAAACAACATACGACCGTCGACCTATGCCAATCATAGGTCGGTTACTTATAGGCTAACATCTTCATTTTACTTATATTTTATAATTCAGATTTCACTTAATTACATTTAGTTGCCAAAAGATATTACAACTAATCATTATGCTTCAACAAAAATGCACTCTAATCATTACGCAATCTAATTATTACGTTTCTACGATATTAGCTCTAAACATTATGTAGTCTAATCATTATGTTTCTACAATTTAGATCTAATCATTACGCAACTTTCACATTATTTAAATCCTCAATTTAACAGTTTAAAATCATGTTTTAGTATTGGATTTAGGATTCTACAACTTGCATATGTCAATTGCAATTAGAGAAAAAGATTCATTATTTCAAATTCAAGATTTACGATTTCAATAGATTAAATTTAGAAGTGACAGTCAAATTGGAATAGGGTAGAATTTAGAATTTATTAGTTTAATTATCATTTACAATTTTAATAGATAAAATTTAGTATTTGCAGTCCAATCAGAATAAGGTAGAAATTAAAATCAATTAATTTAATAACCTTGTTAAAATCTATGCCCACTCATCTCCATCCTAAGCTCTATATTTGCTCTAAATGCTGCAAGCCTTTCTCTTCATTCTCCGCTTAGATCTCTTCTCTAGTTGTAAGATTTCTCTTATTTTTAATTTTAGGTTGAGATTTGAAAGAGAATTGGATTTTAGAAATACATTTAGAAAATTAGGTTTATGGTTTTATTTTGATAGAGCTTCGCTAGGAAGAAGAAGATTAGTTTTAGGCTAACCCTAGCTATGGATTCATAGAGCAACGCCCTCAGCCAACACGGTTAGATCAGAACCCTAACTGATCACTACCGCTCTCCAAAGTCTTGCCATGCGCGAAAGAATTTGGGATGAACGAACAACTCAATCGAAAAATCATGATCTTCCGTTTCACCCGAGGTCGGATCGATCGCCCACGGTCAACCTAGCCCATGTCGGATCGACTGCCTCATGGTTAATTATTTATTATTATTTTATATTTTATTTCCTTTTCTATTTAAATTTCACATTTATTCAAACCATTATAACTTTTCATTTTAGTTCGGATTTCAACATATTATATATAAAAATTGTCCAGAAAATTACTATGGACACAATGGTGCAAGACCCGTAGTTAAATTTGGACGTTTATGAAAATTCTCCTTTTAGATTAATTCTTAATTTTTAATTATATTTTCGGAAAATTCCAAGGTGTTATAGTTTGAATTTTGTTTAGTTGAGCTCTGAGTTGAGAGGATTTAAGGGAACCTTTGCCATATTCTCAAAGTGCCCAAGATCTAAGATAGATTTTTGTGTTTCTCAGTTGAGACTGATTCCTGTATGTGGGATTACCATGAGTAGTGATGTTCCATGCAAGCAAAACAATGTTAAGAAAATGTGGATTTTTAGTCCAAAAATTAAAAAAATTAAAAGAGGGGAGCTTTTTGACATGTCCATCTTTCAAGGAAAGGACTTAGGGACTGTGATCAAACAGGCTAGGGGTGGGAATAATGGTGGATAGGGAAGGCCATAAATTCAAAGCAGGTAGGTTAAAAAAGCTGCGATCAAGCTTGCAATAGGTTCTTTTACCAAGATTATTTTTGTTGTTCCAAGTAAATTGTGGGCCAGTATAGAATATAGGATATAAACCAGAACGTTGTAAGGGGTAGTTAAGGGGAGATATATCATTGAGGAATAGGAGTGTGCTACCAGCTTCTGTGATACATTGCGCATGCAATTGTAATCACCCATGCATATCCATGGGATGCTTGGAGAAGAGAAAGATGAGATGTGATCTACAAACATATTTCTTGTAATGGACCGACTAGTGGCATAAATGAAAGAGATTTGGAAGGTGACAGATGAGGAAAGATGAGATAGGTTCAGATGAATAAACTGGTAGTGCTCAGTGATATTGATAACATGGAAAGTGGAAGTATTCCGCATTATAATGATTCTACCATATGGTGCTTCTTAGAGATTGTCAACATAAGTCCAATTTTTATTTATATAGGAATAAGCTTTTTTAGTCAGAGGATCATTCAACTTGGTTTCAAGAATTGCAATCATTTGAATTTGATGGCAATTGATGACTTATTTGATTTCATTTTAGTTGACTTGGAGGTGGGCACCCCTTATATTCCAAGCAGCGATTGGATCAATCATGGATTTTAGATGATTTGTTTTTACCTGAAGCATTTAGCTTTCTAGATCTTGTGTGTGTGTATTCTCATCAGTGTTTTATGTTTTATTGGTGCTAAATATTTCCTTGATTCCAAGGTTTTATCATTTTCAAGTCTGTGTGAAAGGCTTCTTGTAGCTTAAGCTCGGATTTCTTCGTTTTCTTTTCCTTTTACTCTTGTCATTGAGTTGTTGTTCATTGATTTATGTGGGCGGTATTGTATCATTATCATCTGATCTTTCATGCTCAGAAGAAACATTGGTATTAATATGGTCATCACTAGTATTTTGATGCATAGAGTTTTCACTGGTAGTGGAGGATTGTGGGATGGTATCAGGGTCAAAGAAGGTAGTAAATACATATTATTGGCATTCATGAGATCAGTAATGGATTGAAATAGTTTGATGTGAGAATATAGTGAGGTGATAATGGATGGTATAGTAGATGTGGTGGTAGTTGAATCTGTGTAGGTAGTGAATTGGTTAGTCTGTGGTTGGATATTGGTTGAGGATGAGAAATGAAGGGAAGGTATGATCTTGATAGAGTATGGATCATGTAGAATTCTAAGGTTTCAAACTATGGCTGGGTCAATGGAATCCATGCGGATTATCTGTGAAGGACAATTATGAAAAACCATTGGAGGTAGGAATGGTTTGTGAAGTGATAAGGTCAGGACAGGTAGCATTGTGTGCAACATGGAAGTGTTTATGATGTCTTTGTATGTTAAGGTTAGAATCTTGGTTTGAAAGAGACTGTGTGGTCTGGACTAGGTCAGGTTGAACATGTAGATTATTGATTTGGTTATATGAATTATGGTGGTTTGGTAAGCTACCCAGTGAGGAGAGAGGGGTGTCATCTTTTGTGTGCAAGTTTATGGCCTGTGCACGTGACATAGATGATTTGTGTAACATTTCTTTTGCACTGCTAGTATTCATATTTCCAGCAACTTACTTGCCTTTGTTGAAGCAGTGGGTGTTTACTCAATATAGACCGATCATTTCAAATGTTGAGCCTATTATCTTATCTTTTTCCAATACTTATGGGATAACTCACTAACAACTGCATGAATTGGCTTTTTTCTAAGCTCTAATTCAAAAACCTCTTATGGACCACTGAAGCATCCTTAACACCAGGAGCTTAGAAAGGTTTTGAAACTGTGACATTTGCATATGGCATTTCAGCATCTACATCACAAAGTACTAATCTGATGACCGAAGCACTTGCAACTGGTACATAGCAAATGGTTTCCAGTCATAACCAATGTCAACTATCAAGTTATTGTCTCCACAAAGGATGAACTTATGCAATTCTCGGTCTGTTTAATCTTAACTAAGAACTTTGCATATTCCAAGCGACTAAGTTTTTCTATAGCCTCATTGAAGCATATAAGGTTACCCACATGGCATGCGAGCCAGTTAATGTCCAGGTGATGAGGGGGATATTGTATAAGTGTTTCCAAATTGGAACACTATGAACCATAGAGTGTATATTACCGAAATCATGCTGCCTTGAAGAGATAATGAACTTCTTATCTCGAATGAATATGGGATCAGATTTTAATAACTTGGCTCTGTCTTCATGACAAGAGAATTTAAAGTAGAAGTTCTTGGAATCTGACTTGACCTTCATGTTTCCTTTTAGCTTCTAATGCTTTTGTAAATGTGCCAGGACAACTGAGTAGGATAGATTTCTATCTAGAAAAAAATCCAACCAAGTACTCCTTCCAGTAATTGATGTCAACAGTCTTGACTTCTTCAGGAACTTGTAATGCGGAACCATAATAGTCCAAGTCATAGGAAAAAGGTTGGAAAGAGCCTGGTTCTTAGGTTTGTGGCTAAATAGAGAGGTCTATGTTTTGGTTTGGATAATGGAGGAGGTGGAAGGGTTGATGATAGATGAGATGGAGGTAGGAGGAGGATTAGAAGGAAGAGACTGGGATGATGATCATGAGGTTTGGGAAGGGCTTTGTCAATGGGTGGAGATGTTGGGATGGATTGATTGATGGGAGGAGGGATGATCAAGGATGTAGATTGGTCTTTGGGAGGTGGGATGATGGGTACGACAGGGATAGTTTTGGTTGAGGAGAGAAGAAAGGATGGAGAAGTGGACGCGGAAAAGATTTTTACTGGATGGGGTCAATGGGTGATCAAGAATAGACATTTTCTAAGAGATATAATTAGTTAATATCATAGGCTTTAGGGTCAATCCCTTTGCCTAATCTATTAATTCTTTAAAATCTCTTGTTATATTAAAGTACACATTATTCCGATATATAAAAAATACATATGGTTAAAAATAAACCCATTAAGTTTTATTATAGTTTCATCACATCATGGTTATTTACCCAATATTAAATTTTATTAACCCTCTATGTGTTAGTTTATTAATAAATAATCAATTAAGCAACTAAATTTACATTTCAACTTTAGATTAGTTATTTAATTCATTCATTTATAATAACATATTCATAACTTGGTCACACTAAAATACGAGAGGTTATATTCTTCACTTCTTATAAGAATTATGTCCTCAAAATTTTAACAAGGATAGAAATGCACACATAAGCACATAAAATATACAACACAAGTACAAACAATGCACTAGCCATCCACTAATGTAAAGTCAACGTAATGTATCGGTGCATCTACTAACACGTATCAAACATACTAGTATCACTAATACTTATAACAAATAATCAAATAGCTTATAATTAAATGAAAATCAAGAATCAATGAATACGGTTAAAGCTTTCTAATGACATTATGCACTTCCTAAGTAGGATCATCGGCGTCGTTCCTCCACTAAATGTAAATAAGTTTGATAACTTTATTCCTAAGCTCTTTTATATCATGACCCGCTATTCCTTTTGGTTTATGCGCATTAGTATAATATAGTTCAATAGACAAATCTTAAATTTCCCTTGGTTTGACTATCGTGCTAGGATAATGCACACATTTCTTAGATGTGAAATGTGGAAAACGTTATGCACACCTGCTAATCTATTAGGTAACTCAACTCAGTTTGTGAGTTTACCGACCCACCCAAGTATAGAAAATGATCCTAAATATCTAAGAGCCATCATCTCCACTTTTTCAAAGCATAATAACACCTCTTATGGATAGGACCTTTACAAAAAGGTGATCGCCAACTATGATTTTTAATTCTTTCACCACTTATCAACATGACTTTTTATACCTTAATTGTGCCACGTTCATCCTTTCGATCACCTCAATCTTATCTGTATGAGCTCAAACCAAATTTGCTTTGAGCATGAGCCCGTCTTCTATATCTAACCAATATATTAGAGACATACATGACCTTTATTAAAGTGTCTCAAATGGTGCTAAACCAATGCACAACTGATAACTACTTGTTGGAACTGGCCCAGTCTGTAGCGGATAAATTGGGTAAATTTAAATATTTCCTTATTTGGATCATATTGGGCCTATAAAGTCTAATAGATTTTACTAAATCCAATCTAGTTTATTTAAATTAAATCATATTTTTATAATTTTCTTTATCTATTTAATTAATGTATATCATTAATTATTATTTATATATAAATCAGTGTATATCTATTTATACTCTTGTGTATCATATATTTTTGGTACAACGATCAAAATCCTTATTTTATAATGTACCTAGAATCCATTCTGGATTTGTGTATTATGCCATATAGCAGAGTCAATACTCTTAATGGCTTACAAACAACTGAGTAAATTATTTTCTCGACGTTGATTAAAACTCATAGTTTCTTTTTTAATGTGCGAGTGTTCTTATTAGAGATTCTAACAAGTGATGTCTATTTTAGCTTAGTTAATTTCATTTCATCTTATGTAATCAATTTTATCTTTGAATTATATCTAAATCCATTTTATTACCAATAATTTTGAAAGAATTTTCTTCATCATGATGTTGGTATTTCTTGAAATAACAAGTTTTCTCATTATAACGAAACATGCATTCAAAAACATTTTATGAACTGCCTTGGCGTATAAAACTATGTTCACGGTATAAATTAGTTAACCAATGTGGGGTTATTCCAATCTCCTTTAGGGGTGGTTCACACAAGATCCCTTAGAGCAAGTATAACATACACCATCTCGGTGCACACAACCAATCAACTCCTTGATCTAGGATACGTAGGGGTTTTTTATCAACTCTTATCTTGTATAAACTCATAAAGTATTCTTTAGATGAAACTAAATTTACTCTTATGCACTTACTCTTAAGTACAAGTCCTAACAGAAAGAGGTTTACTCAACCTCCATCAATCGTAGTTTGCCTAACAAAATTTGATTACACTTTATTGATACATCACTACGTACCATAGGAAGGAGTGACTTCTAAGATTGTATCTTATTGGTTTTTAGGTTCTTTTGGAGCCCTTTTTCAGTGCACTCATCTAGTCGATCAAATCGAATTCTTTTATTTATTTGCATGTTATGTTTTCTAATTCGTTTTATATTCAATGAACTTATCATAAATATACTACTTGTGTATCAAATACACATGTTTGTTTCTATAATAATTTATCTATGAATTTAACAAATTAAGTAGATTTACTTTGTAGACTTTAAACTTCATACATTTACATGTATCAATCTGAAGAGTTCATAACTCTTTTGTCGCTTCCACTGAATAATTGTTTTACCCTTAATTGTTTGAGATACAATTCACTAGCACCAGATATGATTCATAATCATATGATTATTGTATTATTTCTCAAGGATGCCGCTTAGTTCATAATTCCAAAATAATTGTAAATAGTTTAGATACATCTATATTTTCTATAGTTAACACGTCACTGATGTTATAAAATAACTGTTGTTATAATTGGATTATTTCATAACGAATATTCATAATAATCATAATAAAATACAAGTATGTCTATTATCAATCAAAATTGAAATAATAATTATTTCATAAATAATATTTGGTACAGTTACAAAAACAATTTTTTTTATCTTGGATTCTTGATGCACCCACTGATAAGTGTTATATGGCATGCTCCTACTATTTTGTCATTACTATAAAAGTGTATGAAATACGAACTTCATTCAACCACTTAACATAGGCAATTTATTTCATTTACTATAACTAGTTTACGTCAAGATTTTTGATCAAATATCTTAAACCCAAAAAAATAACTCTCGTTGAAAATATTATCTATATGAAAATATATTTTGAATAGAAATTACATTTCTTATTCCATATTATCCACTAGTATCTTATACAATTCTTATTTTCAATGTCTCTTTATAAAGTAGAGGTCACATTCACTCTTTTCGTCACAACTATTCATGTCTTCCATTTACTCTTGAACATTCGCTTTCCTTTCTAAATGGTTGAAACATTTAAAGGATATCCTTACTATAAGATCGCACTGAATTCTTTACAAATGTGCATTTGTTCATCCTTAGCATTTAACGATATCAAATAATTTGTACTTTAAATAAACCGATCAAATGACATTTCAATGATCGAATTCTTAGGTCCATCTTTTAGCTTTTGGTCCAGCACTACATTTAACACAACAAATTCCTTAGTATAATTAATCATATTGAATACATGATCTTACATCATGTTTTACAGCCTTATTTCGATTGAACTAATTTCATTGAGTACTTGTATATTACAAATGCGACTATTCATCGTACAGTTTTTGGATGTGCTTGCATATGGATTAAAAATCTATATTCTTATGTTGCTTTTAGAGTTCAAAACTCATAGAATGCAATACACGGTCTCAGGAAAATAAGCGTCTCTTTAATAGGAGAGGGAGAACACAATACATTTCTTTTAGAGTTCATATGTGCTTGCATATATAAGTATCTTATTAATTAAACCATATTTAATTAATGTTAATTCATTTTAGTAAAATCATTTTATTGACTTTAGTCTTTAACTTTACTAATTAAATCCTATTTAATTAATTTAATTTATATTAAATTTCTAAAATTATATATATTATTTCTTTAAAACCATTTAAGATAAATAATCAACTATAATATTTAAAGTTTGTTTATGTATACATATCAATATATGTATACATTTTAATTAATTAACTTTTAGTTAATTTTATTTAATAAAATTATTTATTTAATTAATTAAATTTTTTAATATAATTCATCTAAAAAAAATTAAGATAAATATATAACTATAATTAGTATAGCTACATACATATATTAGAAAATTTATATTTTTAACTAATAAATATTTTAATTTATATTTAGTTCAATTAATCAAATTAATTAAATATGTATATTGAAAATTTGAAATTAAATCAAAACATTTATAATAAATTTAAATTTATTTTATAGCCCTTTATAAAATTTCATTTTATGTTTCAAATTTACCATTTAAATTTAAAATATATTCAAATTTAAAATATATTTAAATTTTCAAATATTAATTTGAAAATTAGCCCAAAGCCCAACTAACTCTAGGCCTTACATGTGCTCCATCCTTTTGGACTTACTCTACCCATTGGGCTAGGCCAGCAGTTAGGGAGGGGATAACAATTGACTATTCTAACCCAAGCTTAGGCACTACTTTTCTATAAATCCATTGGATAAGTAGGTTTATGTAGTTGTCGTAAATGTTGACTAATCAGTATTCATAAACTATTTGGGCTCTAATACCATTGTTGGAACTGGCCCGGTCTATAATAGGTAAATTTTGTGAATTTCAAAAGAAATTCCTATTTGAATCGTAGCTGGCCTTTGAAGTCTAATTTGTTTTACTAGATCCAATCAAGTTTATTTAAATAAAATTAGATTTTATTTAATTTTCTTTATTTGTTTAATTAAAATATATTAATTAGTTGATGTTACATATAAATTAGAGTATATCAATATATTCTCTTATGTATATTACGTGAAACAAAGTAAATGTGTACGTCATTAATGTATAGATATACAAATTTAGGATTTACATCTACCACGCACATATTCTCCATTTATACGTGCATTGGTTGGCTTCAAACATTATTAAAAATACACATAAATATTTGAAAAATTCAAATTTTATTTGTATATTAAATAAAATAAACTTTTGAAATATTTGGTTAAATTTTGACAAAGTGAGTAAAATATAAATTCAAATATTATTTAAATATATATTAATTTTTAAAATAAATATTGATTTATAATTTATAAAATTACCTTGATTTTTGAAAATAATATTAATTTTTTTATACATAAACTATTTAAAGCTGCATAAAAGAATTAATGTATGTATTCTATAATAAAATAAATATCAAAATAATATATCTTTATTTTATGTTTTGTTATCTGAAAAAAAAATTCCAAAACTATGTATATATAATATTTAAATATTTATCCATACATATATATGTATATGTATTATAGTATAAACATTATTTATAATTATTAAAATATAAATATGATAAAATTATATTAAAATATCTTCAAAGGAATTTTATTTTTTAATTTCTAAAACAAAATTTTACATATGTATATATATATATATAAATATTTTTAAGTATATAATTTATAATATAATTTAAAATAGTGAATAACATTTTTATATGGTTAAAAATTAATTTTATTGTTTAGAAAAGTAATATATAAAATATATGCATCATGGCTAATTGAAATATGATTCAATATATTTTATATAAAGATTTAAACCGCAATATCTATTAACATAGATAGTTTAATGAGATTTAATAACATATTATTACAAAGACAACAGATGCACATATAAAATTATTATATAATCTATCTAACACAACACACACACACACACACGCACACACACATATATATATATATGATATAAAACATATATGGACCTTATAACTTAAAGAGATAACATTTGAATGCATGGTGATTAGTGGGATCTCTAGGATCAAGTTAAATCGATCACTGGATGTCGCTACAATCAAGTGTACCACTTTTATTTTATGTTGATGTGTTTCAGTCTAGAGGAGCTTGGCTAATTATTGGTGGATATGGAGTAGCTCATAGCTATAGGAGAAAGAAAAAGCTAGAAGAAAAAAATATTGAGGCTGGCTTGATTTAAATAATGGGAGAAGGGGAGACAAATTCTACTCTTTTTACTCTTTCTCCTTTTACAAATATTTAGACTTAGATCTGAAATTAAAACCAACTTCCCTCCATTACCGATCTTATAATGGATCCATATGGGGCATTAAAACCCAAAAACCCTTTAGTCAATCAATATCATTTGTAAAAGGTATTGACATCATATTTAGTACATACATATATAATTTTTATATACACATCCAATTAACTACTAATGACACCTAAAAAATACTAATAAAACCCAACACATCGAATAAATAAAAATTTCATAAATATTAATTTATAAAATTTATAAATCAATTAAATTTGTGGTACTTCAGAGAATTTGCTAATATGGGTGTGTGATTCGTAGATGTAAATTAATTCAACGACTAATATCAAACAATTTGAGTACTAACATTCGTCCATCACCTTAGCTAGCACTGTGACAACTTGTTAAATTTATCTCTTGTATATATTTATTGTTAAAATCCAAGTTTATAATATTAGTGGTATCTTTTAGTAACGATTATTTACACCAATTCTCCTTTTCAACACTATAACACTTTAGGATTTATGGAATTGTTTTTGATTAAAATTCTAACATCATCTATATTCAACTCAGTTACTCCATGAAAAATACTTAGTTTAATAATTTATTATCAACCGTACTACTCTAGCCAAATATTTTGACTTTGAGTTGACTACAGTAGACGTGCACTTACAATTATGGAGAGAATTCTCTATTGAATATCATTTCACTTTCAATGCTTTAACTCAGACCCAACTATAGTCGCTCAATGATCGTTATGCCATGATTTAGCTATAATCAGAGTGGAGTATACACATTGAAGCTCAAAGTTATCCTCAAATCTAGAGAACTGTATAATATCATCACTCCAAGATTTCTTATTTATCCTGGTTATTAACCAGTTGGAATCTCTCATGTGAGTTATTCCATAGTTTTCCAATCATTATTGGTATGTGACCCTTGTTGACCTCAACAACTATGAGTAATACATTGTATAACATTTAGAGAGCATTACGTACTTTGGTCTTAACGGATGTATCGATATCCTTTCTCAAAACATCTTGACTAAGAATAGATAAATTAATATGTTTTTGATGTTAGGATAATTTTCCCATGATTATAATTTTTTTTAATTAATAACACATAACATATCATTTAAGAATTTTCTGTTAAACATACTTTAAATTAATTACATAATTAATTATATCACAATGTAATAAAGTATATGTTAGAAACTCTATTGTGAGATTTCAATGACAACAACTATACAATTACATATACAGGATATATCTTTTCATATTACAGGTATATATATTAGAAGAAGATCACGGTGTACAACAAGATTATGGTTCACGGGCAATTAAAGAAAGATGGATCATACTATTTAAAAGTAAGGTCATTTTTTGTATATAGTCATAGATATATATTGTACGATCTCCTTGAGTGATAAAAACACATATAATTTCACATTGACAAATCTTACTAATAAATATTTTAATTTTATAGCTCACAGTATGATGAACGTCTGTCACTTAGTCACAAATGTCAGTGACAATTCTCTATTTATTATTTCCAGAGATCTACAGACGTCTATGATATAATGACAGACATCTGTGAACTGTCTCGGCCTAAAAACAACAAACTGCAACTGTCGTTTTTTGAATGGATGCTTCTCTCTGAACAAACTTCTTCCTCCTTCAACAGTTGCAATCATTCAGAAAAGAGTAATCTTTCAAGAAGCCATAACTTTTTAAAAACAACTCTTTGATTCTATAAATACTTCAATCAATTGAGATTTTAGTTTAACCTGTTTACTATTCTCTAACTTCTATATTCAGACTTTTTTATGCTATCATTTACTTAATATTCTCAGTCACTTCCAACCAAAATCTATATATTTTGGTTAAACTATTTCTTACAATTCTAAGCAACTCACACTCATTATCATTCAAAGGAGATTATAAAAAGAATTGTACTAGCAGTCAATATCTGCGTTATATAGAACACAAGATTGTTAAAGAAATACTATTTGTATCAGCCTAATTCTCCGGGCGAAGCGAGGATTATTGTTTAGTGAAATACTGAAGGGGAGATTTGGTATCGAACGTAGGACGGGAGGTCCTAACCAGTATAAAAACTTTGGCATACACATTTTTTGTACTTTATTTATATTTATTATATTGCCACATTTAGCTCATATCTTGGTATACATTCAGATACTAATACACTGGTCATATTAGATATGATCCATTAGACTTTCATTTGGTATCAGAGCACGGTTATTTCAATTTATAGTAACACGTGATTGAAATCTTTTTAATTTGAAAAGTATATTTCAAGAAGGACAATCAACTGCTCATCCCCTACTATTTACTTGTTCAAATTATGCTTATTGGTCAACACGTATGCGAATTTTTATGCAAGCCAATGGTTTAGAGATTTAGCAAACTACTCAAACTAGATATGAAGAACCTACACTGATATAAGCACTTGGATCGATGCACAAAAAAACATCAACTAATAATGCCAAAGCCATGAATGTTTTATTTTGTTTGCTTGATAAAAATGAATTTTCACGAGTTATGCTTTGCACTGCTGCATATAATATATGGCGCACTTTGAAAGTTACTCATGAAGGCATGACAAAAGTCAAGCAAACAAAATCTCTATTGTACAAAATCAATTTTCATCATTTAAAATTAGGGCTGTTACGGTTGAATCGTTCAACCGTTCAACCGTACCAACCGTTCATGCGGTTACCATCTATAACGGTAACGGTTACGATTGAAAATTTTGAAAACCGCGGTTAACCATACCAACTGTACATGATTGTTTTGTGTAATATTTAACATTAAAGTATAAAAATTAGTAATTTAAGTTAAAGAAATAGCATGTACATTAATAATATGTGTCTTAATGAACTAATAACATGTGTATACATTTATAAACAAATAAATAAATTTGCAAAAAATAGTTAGAGCTGTATCAATTTATCATCACAATGCATAATTGAAAATATATGTACGACATGCTTCAAAATTGAAAATACGACGGTTAACCGTCATAGGCGGTTACGGTAACGGTTATAAGAATTTATAACAGTCAACAACGGTTACGGGTACGGTTGGTGATAATAACGACGGTTACCACAACCATAACACCCCTATTTAAAATGAAAACAAGTGAATCTATTATTGACATGTAATTTAGATTTCAAACTATGCAACACGATATCATGGCACTTGGGGTCAAATTCACTGATTTTGATTTAGTTACATAAACCTTAGATTCTTTAATCGTCGAATGGGAAAGGAAGGTTTTATCCATCGAAGAAGCTAACGATTTATCTCAACTTAAAGTCAAAGAACTAATAGGTCATATGAAGCTAATTTGCAGCCAAGAAAGGAGCAAAATCAACAAAAGAAGAATATTGATTTTCAAGCAAATAATGACAGTTCCAACTTGGATAAGGAATAATTTGTATTTATAGCTAAGAACTGCAACAAATTCAACAAATTCAAAAGGATGATAAAATTTCAAAATGGTGGCAATTCAAACTCATCATATCAAACATCAACCAAATATTATGGATGTGACAAGTTTGGTCATATAAAGAAAGATTGTCCATAACTCAATAATGACAAAAAGAAAAGCAAATTAGAAAAATTCAAAAAGAAGATAAGAGCCTTTTAAGTAACTTGGGACGACTTCGGTTCTTCTTCTTCTTCTGACAGTGATAGTGAAAGTGACTCGGAACAAGCTAACGTCTTTTTATGGCTAATATGATGAGGTACGCCCTGAATTAACATATGTTGAAATTTTGGAAATTAGCATAGAATTAGATGATAAATATAGATAATCCAAGAAACTAAACAAAGAATGTATTGGAAAGATGAACAGTGTTGAGATAGATATTGGTTTATTAAAAGTTGAAAAAACAATATTAGAAGAAGAACTAGAAATAGCTCAAAAAGAATGCAAAAGTTATCTTCTGAAATACTACTCTATTACATGATTTAGAAAATGGTAGATTAGAAAACACCAAACTTGAAAGAAAAAAAACTAGAACTTAAGACAAGTGTAGTTTCCAACAATATTGAAATTTGTCATCGTAAGAACAAGTTAGATAAAATAACTATCAAAATTTAATAAAGGAAAACACAGCATAGAAAATTTGATCAAAATATTAAGACCATCAAGAAATCGAAATGCATCTGGATTTAAAGCTAAGAAAAAACATAGAAGCTATAGTACACTATATACTAAGTTCAAGAAACCTATTTCTAAAATTAAGTTTAATACACTTGAAACAAGCAGTGTCAAAATATGGATTCCTAAATCAAATAACAAATTTATTAGGAAAAAACATATAGTTGAATACTTGAAAAATATTGGTTATAATAAAATTTTTGTTTTTAAAGGTTCCACCCACTTAGGTATGGCTACCTTCACCAACTAACACATAAGACCCTAACAGAGGAAATGGGTACCAATTAAATCTTTACTATTTTGCAGGTACTCAAAAATAAAATTAAAAGAAAAAAGAATTGGATACTCGACAGTGGATGCTCCAAGCATATGATGAGAAAAGCACACATGCTATCAAATATAACATATATCGATGGCGGCACTGTGACATTTAGAGTTAACTCAAAAGGATTTGCCATCGGCATTGGGGATGTTATCAACGTCAGTATATCCACTTCTCCTCCTATTACTAATGTTTTGTTAGTAGAAAATTTAAAACATAACTTATCAAGTATAAGTCAATTATATGATAAAGGATTTAAAATTGATTTCAAAAAAGGTAATGTAGTATATTTGATCGAAATAAAAATTTTTATTTTTGAAGGAATAAGAAAATGAAATATTTATGTTTTAAATATGAATATTAAAAATAACAGTGATTATACCTGACCGCCGATCATAATGACTCTTGGCTATGGCACAAATGCTTTTGTCATGTAAATTTTAAATATATAATTAAACTAGCAAACACTGATTTAGTAAGAGGATTACCCAAAATAAATTATAAAACTAAAAATCTGTATGATGCTTGTCAAATTAGAAAATTAAAGAAAAGCTTCTTTAAATCTAAGAAAGAAATTACTGCCAAACAACCACTTGAATTACTTCATCTAGATTTATTTGGCCCGACTCAAGTAAGTCAATAAATCATAATAAATATGTATGTGTTATCGTCAATTATTTCTCACGATACACTTGGACCCTATTTTTAAAACATAAAAGCGGTATGTTTGAAATGTTTAAATTTTCGCTAAGAGAATTAAAAGTTAATGAACTTAAAAATTAAAAGTATAAGAAGCGATCATGGTGGAGAATTTGAAAATGATATCTTTGAAAAAATTTGCAATGAAAAAGTAATTAGTCGTAATTTTATGTTTCCACGAACACCGCAACAAAATGGCATAGTAGAAAGGAAAAATCGAACACTACATGAATGTGCACGAACACTATTTAGTAGCAGTAGTTTACCAAAAAAAATTCGGGCCGAAGCTATTGCTACCGCATGTTATGTATTGAATCATGTAACAATTCGACCTATGACCAAGAATATATGTTACGAAATGTTTTTGGAAAGAAACCTAAAGTATCATATTCTCGTATTTTTAATTCTAAATGCTTTATTTTGAATACTAAAGATAATTTTTGAAAATTCGATCCAAAAGCCAATGAAGGAATTTTTGTTGAATATTAGGACCATAGTAAAGCATATAGAATTTTTAATAAATGAACTAAGATTATTGAAGAAGGCTTCATGTTTCTTTTCACGAAGATTTTCAAAATACAAAAAATAATGACGATGACAAAGTCTATAATAACAATAGCATCAATATACTTCTGTAACTGAGAATAATAATAGGAAAAAATGAGTTTTATAAAATAAAGCAGATGAAAATGGAAACATTGTTCGTAATAAAGCAAAATTAATTGCTCAAGGATACAACCAAGAAGAAGGAATTGATTATTAAGAAACATTCGCTCATGTAGCATGTCTTGAAGCAATAAGAACATTTCTTGTTTTTCATGTCATCATAATTTTAAATTATTTCAAATGGACGTTAAGAGTGCATTTTTAAACGATTTCGTAAAAGAGAAGGTTTATGTTGAATAGCCACCCTTATTTGTTCATGAGAAATATCTAGATCATGTTTTCAAACTTAAAAAGACATTATACGGATTATAACAAGCACCCCGTGCTTGGTGTAAGAGACTAAAACCACATTTACTAAATTCCAGTTGTCAAATTGGAAATTTTGATTCTACATTATTTATAAAAAGAGAAGAAAGCAATATATTAGTTGTACAAATATATGTTGATGATATCATATTTGGATCAACTAACGAAAAACTATGTAACGATTTCTCTAACATAATGAAAAATGAAATTGAAATTTCGCATATTGCAGAATTAAATTTCTTTTTAGCTTTACAAATAAAACAACTAGAAAATGGAATTTTTATAAATCAAAAAAAATATTGTAAAGAATTATTAAAACGATTTGTTATGGATAGTACTTCAAGTAAATCAACTCCAATAAGCACGAGTTTTCGTTTAGATAAAGACGAAATTGGGAAAGATTTTGATAAAAAATTATACCGAAGTATGATAGGTTCTCTATTGTACTTAACGACTAATAGATCAGATATTATGATAAGTGTTTATTTATGTGCAAGATTTCAAGCACAACCTAAGGAGTCACATCATCGAGCGGTTAAAAGAATTATACAATACTTAACCAACACTAATGATACAGACTTTTCTACCCAAAAGGCAGCTCTTTTGAACTCGTATCGTATAGCGATGCAGATTTTGGTGGTTGTAAGACAGATAGAAAAAGTATGAGTGGCGTGTGTCATTTCATTAATCAATCTCCGGTTTCATGGTTCAGTAAAAAGCAAAATTGTGTTTCTCTCTCAACATGTGAAGCCGAGTATATATCAACAGCCTTAGACTTTGCACAAGTAATTTATATGCAACAAACACTTCAAGATTTTTTAAAATTATAACCAACTCTCCTACATATTGTGATAATACTAGAACTATAAATTTATCCAAAAATCCAATTAATCATACTCATACAAAACATATCGACATTTATTATCATTTTTTAAGAGATAATGTAGAAAAAGGAATTATTTCTCTTAAATTTGTTAACACTGAAAATCAAATTGCCGCTATTTGCACCAAATCACTATGTGAATCAACTTTTATAAAGCTACAACGAGACCTTGGTATATGTTCAGTTAATGAATTAATTAATTAATATAGGACACATTTATTCATCATTTAAAATTTTAAACCTTATTTCTCTATATAAAATTTTAACTTAAATTCATTTCAATCAGTCTTTTAACAACCATAAAAACAAAACCGTTAACAAATTTATTGTTAAAACAATTCTATCCATACTAAGTTTTCACTATAAATAGACTATACAATCTATTTATACATGATTAAAGAAAAAATAAAAACAGAAATATTATTTATAAATTTACAAAAACTAAACATGTCTTCTGATCATGACTCCACTTATTCAACTATCGACTTTAGCTCACCTTCATCAAATAGCACCAACATATCACCAACAAAAACCACACCTTTGTTAGTTCGATCAACCTCACTAAATATTATGGCATTACCTACATATCACGCTGGCTTCTCTCCTAAGGAAAAGAAAGCTAAACGAGCAATTGATCTAGAATCAACGTCTCTCAACACTAAAGTTGATGCAATATATCACTATCAACAAGAAATGATGGGAGTTCAACGTGAAATGTATTAGGAGCAATGACGTCAAGGATCTCATCTTAACTTTCTCGAAAAATGTATTCTAGCAATTTGTGGTCATTCACCAACAAAATTTTGCATTCATCAAAAATCTCTTCTTTTAATAGAAACTCCTGTAAAAATTTGTAACATTACCCCAGGAAATTTATGCAAGGCAAGACCATTAAAACAAGACTGTATTGATACTTCAGCTCGCACAAGTTGGTCTCCAGTTAAGCCTCAAGATGAGCAAAATAGCACAAACTCTTGCGATCAACCTAAAATCAAAAATTCTTTGGCAGATAAATAATTCTATGTACCTATATATAGATACACACACATACACAAAATATAGAAATAAATATGTAAACCATATAATATATGATTTTTGTATATTTATTAATTATAATTATCATTTATTATGATGAATCTATGAAACTATTCAATTAAAATAAAAAAAATCAAACAACATACTTAAATTTTCACCTCTACCTCTCTTAGACGTTTGTGAAGAAATGATAGACGTTTGTCATATTCCTCGGGAAAACAATCCTGAGTGATCTCAGACGTCTGTCACTCTTCCTTAGACGTTTGAGCCAAGTTTCGACTATTATCAAAAGGTAGTTCATATATATCTTTTTTACCCAACTCTTCAACTACTCACCAATCTACTTCAAATATAAAACTCCAACTCTAAAACCCAAACTTCCCAAAACCCTAATTCATCAAAAAATGGCTCCCAAAGTAATAAAATCTCGTTAACAAGAAATAAAAGAAAGGTCAATCTTCTTCTTCTGAAAACCATCCTGTCACCGATGCCCATATTCAAGAATGTCTCTGAAATAGTCCAATTGCAAATAAAAAATTTGGAGAACCGAAGCAAAAGAGACTTTATTTCGATCCATCTACCGATTATGCAAATTTAGAAAATATGGTCTTCAAGAACTCACCATCACCCCCGGTTGTCGAGAATTAATCAATTTTGATGAAAATGGGGTACAAATTGATCAATTGGCCATCTTTCCTTTTTATGCAAACTTATGTAGTAATGATATTTGGACACCTGAAAATGAAGATGATTAGTTATGGACTAGTGTGTACGGTCATGTTTTGAAAATTAGCGCAAATACAATTGGTCGGTTATTGTTCCTCTACTGGAGTTGGTTTAGAGGAAATTCCTAACCAAAGAAATCTGCCACATGATGAAGTAACACATCAAATTTGAGAGGATAGAATGTCGCAATGGAAATCCATTTATCTGCGACCGAAAGCTATGCTATTAAATCATATGATAATTAATGCTATAATTCCCTAATTAGGAAGTCATGAATAGATATATGAAAATGACCACAACACCCTATATGCTATATTTAGTGAAATTCATGTAAATTGGGCTAAACTTATTCATGACGAAATTAAAAGCTTTTTGTCTCACCATAAATGCACAATTATGTATGCTCCATACATCATGCTTCTTTTACAAGGTCTCGAGGTACCTTCTTATATTTCTCATTTCGAAGAAATTCCTATCGAAGAAAGTGTTATAAGTTTTTTATCCTTAACGCATCTTCTCGAAAGACCACCTCCAATCATGCCCCTGGCTCAACGGACTACGTAGAAACAACAACAAATGCATCTGGTCCCTCCTCAACAGGCTCAAACTCCTCCTCCTTCATAGCAAACTCAATCACCTCGTCCTCTATAACAAACTGGTTCCTCTCATCATACTATCGAATATTATTCTGGTTTGAAGATTCATGAAGCTCGCACTAAACCAACTCAAAATGAATCCATCCATGATTTAACGCTTTGAAATCAAAAATTAATCATAGTCAATTAGAGAACTTTGGAGAAAAATCAAAAATCTTTGCACACTAAAATGGCCGGTTTGGAACGATATTTTTCTACAGGAATGACTAAAATGGATAAAACTATGGAAAAGGTTGTTTCCACTTTAGGCAAAGTAATGAGAAAAGTTCATGGAAGATCATCTTCTAGGTCATCCTCCTCCCCTTCTCCAACACTACCTCCTTCAGCACAAACTCCAGTCTATCGTCCTTATAAATCATCGTCGTATGGATGCAGTTCTTAACAAGATCGAAAAAAGACTATAATGCAGGAAGAACCAGAGGAAGAACAAGAAGATAGCAATGATATGTCTTGGCCCGATCCTTCAGCACCACAACAAATGAATCTTGCAACTTTTCAAGTATTGTCTATTCAAGAAAATGAAGAATATACGCAATGGCCGAAAATCTATCACTCTACTTCATCCTCCTACCATGACTACTCTGGTAATTATGGAGATTTCTTTAATTATAGTTACCGTGACTATCAATAATTGTTCCTTGCAATTTTAGGATTGTTTATTTTCTGTTTGTTATTATTCATTCGTACTAGTACTGATGTTGTTATTTCCCTAACTACTTTTTGATTTTTATTGTTCTAAATTTATGGGTAACATCGATCACACCTGATTATCTGTAAGATCAAGAACGTCAGGAAATGGACGTTTAAACTACCTATTCCTTGGAGGAAGGGAATAACATAGAACTTGAATTGTTTATAATTTGGTAATGGTCAAAGGATACTCGAACTAGAATAAATAGGAATAATCATGGAATTGGTAAAATTTTAGTATTGCTTAGCCAAATGGAACACTATGGCAGCTATAAATAAGATTGAATAATGGAATATGGATAAAGCAATTGTAGGAATTTATTTATATGCATAGACTTGCGGTAAATAAAAGCCTTGCATGAAGACAAACATGTATAATATGGATAAATTGCAGTATAAGCAATTATATTATGTACACAGGCAGTTGTATACAGACATGAATAATATATAAAAATGTGAAAATGTAAATGAAACAAAAGGATTGCAATTAAAAAGTAGTATTTCGTTACATCACTTTTTATACACATCAGTGTTCGTAGGGGCTGCTCTTGAACAAATGCGGCCTATGTATAACAAAAGGAAAAACAAAAGGGAAAACAAAAGGGTACAACTTAAAAACAAACACATAGAAACTGTCTCACTATCACCAAGAGATCGACAAGGAGCCAATGCTTTATGACTCTTCTTCTTCTTCCCGGCCTTGCTGCCAGGCCACCGTGAGGCCTCTTATAGCCCTTCTCATCTTTTTGTGTGCTACCTCCAAAAGGGGTAGTGTCACCCTTTATGGCAATGATTAGCAAGACCTTCAGGGTAGTCGATAATGGGTCGAAAGTCTCCGTAGTAGCATTAGTGCTGCTTCTCTTTGAAGGTAGACAGTGATAGAAAGGATATGAGAAGCCGATTTTGGCTCTTTAGTGCTTGTAGGCTTCTCAAGACCCGGTTCAGTTTTAATCTTTACCTTGGACATGTCAATTTTCCACCTCTCCACCATAGAATTGGATTCGATCTGGCCCGAGGCACTGTTAGAGTAATGTCTTCCCCCAAGGACTGGGAAGTGTCATCCAACCCTTCCAAAGAAGAAATTTTCTCCAAATTTGATCTAGGTACATTGCTAGAGGAGTGGCTTGGAGCGACTAGTCCCGTGGTCATGGAGGTCGACTTGGTAGTGATAGTAGCAGTTCCCTGCCTTGAGTAATTGGCTGCAAAGGAGGCGAAAGAGAAAGATGACCTGTGACTTCATAAACGGAGAAGTAAAGGTTAGTTACAGTCTTAGGCAAGAAATGAAGGACTGCAAATACTATAAAAATAAGGATATACCTTCGCCTGGACTCGATTGTTGAATAGGGTATCTAGATATTTTTCCCTCTTCGAGTGAATGCTGAGTTGGTGGATCTACAAAGGGGGAATAAAGGGTTCGACATGAGTAATCATCATAGAGGCTGGAATGATTTGAGGAGCCCTTGGAGCTGGTCCCCCGAGGAATTGGTATAGTTGTTTTAAGCTCTTGGGATTTAGGTGTTGATGATTCTCCTAACTCAATGTGCTTAGGTCGATAGGAGCTTCGGCGACAGGTTTAGTAGCAGCTTCTTCCACGACCAAGATAGATTTTCCCTCTTTAAGTTTAATGATGTCTTCAGCATCAAGGTACTTAGCCTTAAGCTTATCTTTAGTGAGGCTATCACCAAGTGTTCTACACGTTGAAGAATCTTTTCCCAGGCATCGGCAATTGTGATGCCATAAGTACTGCCCAACAACTTTAGATTCTTGTATTGTATTATATCGGCAAAGAATTGTTGAAGAGTGGTATTGATTTCTTCTCTCTCTTTGGCATTCTGCTCTTTGAGCTCATTCAGATCATGTACTACTATAGTGTATTCGACTTCATCCTCCAGTTTCTCAGTCTTCACTAAGAGTGGTTCGTTTGTATCTTATTTTTTAAGGACATCTCGAATTTCGGCTGCCTGCTTAATAATAGTCTTATCCTTTGCTTGGATAGTCCTGTCTTTCTCATGGAGAGCCAAGTCCTAATCAGTAATCTGTGTCTTTAGCATAGCATTATCTTTATGAGCGGTCTTTAACGGTTCATCACGATTTAGATTTGATTGTGGGCTCTTTTCATTTGCTCCATCAAGTTTTTGGTCTTTGTCATGGATTTTAGGGTCGCGTCTCTTTTATTTTTGACCTTCTCCAAGTATTTCTTATAGCCTTCTATGAGACTACGTCTATGAGACTATCATAAGTCTTCTTTTCCAATTGAAATGACTAGATATTCATTTGGTTGATTCAGTTGACATTGAGGAGGGATGGCAGAGCTTCTTCCACTCGTATCCTTGACCGACAAGCTCTTGAAACCATCCAACCTTGTGGTCTGTTTCTTCCTTAGGAATTTTTTTAATGTCATGATCAAACATGACACCAGTTAAGCCAGAGATCAGGAAAAGTGGCATGCATGCGGCTAGACGGGACTAGAAAAGGAGCAGGAGGAGGAGTGATTCCTTTAGGTCAAGGAGGAATGGTTGCAGTAAGCGAAAGTGAAATCGGATTTTGTTTCTACGAAGGAAGCTGAGGTTAAGATCGAGTCAGAGGAATGCCAGAAGAGGAATTGTGACAGTCATTTGAATCTTTGTGCCTCTTTCCTTGGCATAGGACTACCTTTCTTCGGCCTGTCTCCTCTTCCGACCCTTCTTGGCCTAATAGTCTATTTCTGCCTCCCACTTTCTATCTTTTATGTGAGCTCTTTCTTCTTTAGTCTTGCATCCTATACAAAAATCGAAACGAGGCCGATCGGAAGCGTGCATCCTTTCCTCAGCAATACCGTACTACCTGGAATGAAAGAAAAGATCGTACCATTTTGTAATATTGGAATACGAGAAAATACGAGGAATGTGCGTTCATAATCCTAAGAGTGTGTAGAGTGGCGGTATCCCCTAAGTACTCTATGGACCTTGTTTGGAAGGAAATAAAGATGGAGTCTCGCCTTCTTCAGCTAGGATACCCTCAGATGGGAAGTTGAAACCTAGAGAGCCCTCCTTAAGGAGATCGACAATTAGAACATCAACATCATTCAGCGAGGTAAAGATATCATTAGAGGAAGCATAAGGAGGAATCACCTTGACTATTGGTTACATGGTTCTTTTATTTGCTTGGGAGTTTTGATCATAATATGCTTCGGATGAGGTGAGGTAGAAAGTTCAGTGCCTTCGAGATACGTCTCATTGTACGAGTCATCTCACTCTTGACCGATGTCATAGGCACTATCACCACCTTCATCACCCTTTTCTTTTTCCTCCTCTTTTCCCTCTCTTCTTTCTTCTCTGTCACTTTCTTCTTGAATCGTTAGCATATCAACTCCCTCGTCTCCTTCTCCTAGAACTTCACCGACAATGTGCACTCCAATTGCTCCATCAACTGGATCATTAACATTTTTCATACTGGATGGGCCTTCAACTTACCCTTAAAGATTGCCACTAGAGCTGCGAGCAGGGGTAGAATACCTAGTCTGCGGTTTGGAGCTACTCGGAGGGGTTTTAGTAGGAATAATGAAACAATTAGGATGTAAAAGATTGCACCAACGAAGGTTCTCATTCGTAAGAAGATAAGGGGTGGAACAATATCAAATGGAGATTCTCTTAAGGAACCTAAGCGTTTCAAAATGCTTTGCACCCATGTCTCGAGCAGGAATATCTGAGTGGAAAGGAGATAACAAGTTGGATGCATAAGGGATGAAAGTCAGAGCATGGAGATGAATGAAAAGGAAAGAATCTTGCTTCTAGAAAGCCAGAGCCTGTTAAATCCATATAGACATCACACAAAAAAGTATTCACTCTTGAAGTACGAGAGTTTATTATGAAGCGCTTCGGTGACCTTAAAGTGGCACCATACCTCGATGATCATATAAGACGATGATTCACATCGTTGTTTAAAGCTCAAGATATGTGTTAGCTCTCTGAAGTTAGAAGGTCGTTGGAATTGGTTCATGAATAAGATGTATAAGGAGCTTAGCAAGGCACATCCATTTGGGATGGACTTGGGTTGGAGCAAGCCCAAACTTCGGAAGGAATGAACGTAGGAAAGGATTGAAAGGCGGTAGAGCGCTGCCTAAACACATATATCTATTGCATGCTGTATAGCCCATTGGAGGATCGTGTGCCTGTTGGATTTGCGTTGGAAGTAAGACGTCATCCTCGGGAATCCCATGTTGCCGACATATGGTTAAGAGCGTCTCTGTGGTTAGAATTGTTGGCATTTGTTTGGGCGAATCATCCAGAACTCTTAAGCAAAGATGTTCGTTTGAGGTAGGAGGCTAATCTTGAATCAGTTTTGCTGGTATAATCATCCTTTGCAACTCAACGGTAATTTAACACCTATGCCCAGAAAGCATGGAGGCAGAAGCCTGAGCAGTGGTAGACCTAGCTTCCAGAGGAGTTGATGGCCCAGTGCTAATATTGAATCTGGAAGAATGGCAAGTCATTCTTGGTAGAAAAACTTGGCGTTCAACACGGCCAAGTATTTAGAATTTCAATTTAAATTTGAATAAGACTGACATCCAAAATCCAATGGATGTCAACATGTGCCGACCAATCGAATTATGAACATTGAACGAGGCAAGTGAAAGTGTTAATATATGCAGTATGTGTAATGACCCGTATTTAACTGTTTTAATAACGTAATTAGTTGAAATTTTGTGAATTTTAAACGATAAAATTTTGAAATAAAAATTTGATATTTGGAATGCGTCTAGTTAAACATAGCAACTGGTAAATTTTCATCCAAAAATATGGAAGTTTATTTTCGTGTGTAATTTTATTTCAATTTAATCAGTAGGAATTGATGAAAATAAACTGTTTTCGAAATCTAAATATTTTTACATAGGAAAATTCTAAATCATCTTCTGAGTAATACGTCATTTTTCGTTTTTCCAAATTCGGACTTCTTTAGCTCCGTCGATCTTATTTTTCTGCGTTTTTGCTGCATTTTCCGCTGGTAGAAAATTTGAATTTTTATAATTCAATCAAACCACTGATATCTATATACCATTTTGGTCGTTTCATCGTGCTGATCTCTACGGTATATCAAATTCTATGTTTCGGTGTCTGATACGTGACGAAACCCGTGAAATAGTTATGTATATCGGTACGGTTCCAGTTTATTTTTTTTGTGACTTTCCAATTTCCTACCGAGAACATCTATAGCCAGCAGCTTTTATTCCTCTCTGAATTTAGCATATGACCTTCACTATTCTCTAGATTTCGAGAAAAACCAAGAAAATTTATTGCTTTAAATTTCCAACCGTTGCCTTGCTACTTTTCTAATATATGCATATTTATAACTTTTACCAGTTCTGTACGTTTCCTTCTCTTCTTTTCTATTGCCTCTTCATTTTGGATCTTAGCCTCCTCCCTCTCCCTACTTCCTCTGCTTACACAAGCATGCACCATCTTCCCCTTAAGGCCTCGCCATCCCAAACTAGAGCCGAGCCTCTCCCACAACTCCAACCCCACTCGGCCCCTCTCACCACAGCTTGAACCATACCTTCCCATGCCGAGCTCTGTGCTTCCGCCACTGGTTCAACCGAACCCATCTATCAGCCCACCCTCCATCAACGCCGACCAATGCTCACCTCTCCACCGTCTCGGCCTCCCTGCCAAGCAATCCTCCTTGCCTAAGGCCGAGCACCACCTTTGTAACTTTTTGGTCTATGGCCTCCTTTCGTTTGAGAATCTTCAATAGCTTCAGCCTGTAGCCGAGGCCTTGGCCTCATCCTCACCACCTAGATCGACACATCTCGTCCACCATCGTGATTGCATCCATTTTGGTATATATATAATTTATATAAATTGTTTATTTATGAGTATATAAAGATATATACGTATCCTATATGTTGAACATTCTGTGTGAATATATTTAGATATATATATATAGATTTATATAATTTGTAATGGGTCAGTTTATATATATATAGGTTATGTGCATAGCTGTTTATATTTTCGTTCTTTCGCTTTATATTTTCTTATGTACAGTTTATACTTTTCTTGGTCACAGTTTTACATATTACTGTATCTGAGAATTTGTTGAAATATAATTATATCTAGTGTATATAAACTTTATACGTATGTGATAATATATTATGTTAGTTATATTAACTACAAATGTTAGTTTATACAAATATGTTATTAGCTTATATAATCTGTTAAATGATGTAATGGTATATATGTATACGTACATAAGTCAGTCTGCACACAAGTATGTATATATTAACCGAGATTTGTTACCTATATATATATATATAGCTATATAAGTTTTATAATGACAGTGACAATCTGTGTTTCTTAAATAATTGATGTGAAGACTGTACATACTTGTATTGTTTATATATATGGATATTAAGGTATATTTATGTTAGTTATAAATATACACCGTGTAAGTACATAGGAATTTGGTTTTCATATGTATATAGATGTTATTTTATATTAAAGTTAAATTATTAATGTGAAAATAAATATGTATGTTTTAATTTAATATGCGTTAAAAATTTAACATGCGTTAAAAATTTAGAATATAGTTTTATAAAAATAGTTATATATATTTATATACAAGTTTGCTTATACCAATTTTCTTCATTGATTCAGACTCTGATTCATTTCATCGATTCTATCTACTAGCTTTGATCGTCAAATGCGTGCCCATTTCACCTTACTTTGGATTCATAACTCATCCTATTCTCGTTCACCTCTAGCCTCGAAAGGTGAGCAATCACTCACGATTAATGTTCTTTTATTTATTAAATTTGATTTCAATTGAAATATGCTATTGTTAGCTATTTACACTGTTATATATGTTATTACCTGTATCAGTTCACCTGTGACAGCTGACACCATTATCTATTATTTATGCAATGATAATCCAGTTTGGTTGATAAATGATTGATTGTTTGATGTTGACATTGGACGTTAAATTGTTAATGTTGTAAGTGATAAATAATACGAAATTGAAATTGACATAGGATAGTTAGATTTGATATATGTTAAATTTGATTTGATGACATTTGCATAATATGACCCCTTTAAATGTTTAATTACTTGACACGTAGTAATATGGTTAATTACACCCTAAACCATTTGAATGTATGTTGTATAAATTGATGTAGTATGAATTGAATAATAGATACCAAGTGAAGAACCGCATAAAATATTAGTGCAATGATCTTTAATCTACATGAAATGATAGTGTAGATTCTAGAAATAATTATATTAATTTGCACAAACAACAATGTGAATTAATATGGTTATTTAGGGATTATTTGAATTGATTATTGAATTGTTATTGATTGTTGTTATTGCTTGTTTATTTACTTTGACACCATCCCAGTTATCACACTGCAAGTTCCCGTTGTTATGCTTTGATTTTTGAATTGAAATGGAATCGGGTTGAAATGATAAATACCCAAATAAACTTTGACCTAGGATAGAGAATTAAATAAAACCCGATTGGTCAATAATTTGATTTAAAAATAAAATGAAGATTTTATTTGAATAAATAATATGGTTTTGAAACAAAGTTGGAATTTGAATTTTAATGAAAGGAAATGTTAATATTTAATAATCTGAATCTAAATATTAACATGATAGTTGATGAAAGAACGTTGTTTTAATTTAATTATTTATTAATTAAGTTTGAAATTATTTAATAATTAAGTTTTGAAATAATTTAATAATAAGCTTGAAATTATTTAATAATTAAGTTTGAAATTATTTAATAATTAAATAAAATTGAATTCTTTGATAAGTGAAATTGAACTTCTTGAATAAGTGAATTAAGTTTCTTTATTAATTGAGTTTTGAAATTGTAACTAAGTAAATAAATAAGTGAAATTGAATTTCTCTAACAAGAAATAAAATGTGTTTTATTGAAATAAATTTAGGACTCGTAATTTAAAGAATTTGATTTGACGAAATTAACTTAATTAAAATTGTAAGTTTTGATATAATGGAGTTGAACTTAAATAATTGATTTAATAAATTGGAAGTAAAATAGAAATTGATTTGAAGGATAAATTTACTTAACGAATATTGAATAAAATCGATAAATGAGCTTAAATTGATTTGAATGTAGATTAAATCATTTTAGATGATTTCGGAATGAAACTTATATGCGAATTTAAATGAATATTGGAATGGTTTTAAATAAAAATTGAAATTGTATTATAAGATTTTGAAATGGTAATTTGGAAGTTTTGAAACGTAAATTTTGGAAATTGTTTTAGAAAGACAAATGAAATGTTGGTTTACAAATTTTAGTTAAAATTGAATTTGATTTGGTTTTGAAATATATAAACGACCGATCGGTGTAATAATTACGAAAGTTGTTAAAGAGACCGGAAACGGTTAGGGACATACTCACTGTCTAAACCGAAAACCACTTTAATAACTATACGCGGAGTGTGATCCAAAATGAAGTGGTTGGAATGATGTACGTGATGACTGAAGAAAGAGAACGATAATGGATAGCCTTGACACTTGTGTCAAATTGGAAATGACTAAAACAGAAGCCGTGCCGGGCCAAATGGGGTCAGCTACCTCGAGCGAACACACTTCTTAGAAACTACTCATTACTTGTTATCGATTGGAGCACCCTTGATTTGGGAGTGTTGTTTCGCGGTGTTGCGATCGCTGCGGCGATGCGTTCTCACCAGTCCGGATCAGGCAAACGGTAGTTTCACTACCTTGGGTATTGCCTCATGTGCCTTGTCATACTTGTATCCCTATATACGCGACCACTACGAATTTGTTTTGTGTTATACCTATGGAGTACTCCCTGATATTCCACTAGTTTACGGTGGAGTTTACAGTGCTGTATAGACTATAACGCTTATATAAAATGTGTTAAGGGGGATAACGGTAACGCCTTAACACTATTTTGATATTTTATATTACTGATAGGCATTATCTACTTATCGTACACTACTACATAGTAGATAGTTTAACGGATCCTTAAAGGATGGTTATTCCAAACATCCTTTGAGTTACTTGTATTTTAGTTGCTATTTCACTTGAGTTGGATTTATTGATATAAGAATGTTAATCCTGACTCGAGTGTTTGTATTTTGCTTTATGCTCGGGTCAGACTGAGTGTACCAGTATTCCAGACTCACCTTTGGAGTTGGAGCTTCGCTTGTAGATCCAGCTATCTATCCAGCTTTCAGATATCCAGTTGATTCCAATGATTGTATTCTGATTCTTGTATTTGACTATTGTATTTGAGACGTCTGTTGTACCTTATTTAACTCTGATATGTATATAGTAGCTTCATGAACTACTATCTTTTGTTTCCGCTGCATTTATTACTCTATGTCTGTGATTTGTGATTATTTTATTTACTGTATATGTTCAGTTTTAACAAATTTAAATTAACAATTCGGTATTTTGAATTATTCAAGTCCGACATGTGCGGATGCGAATGGTCCAAAATAGCAGGTCGTTACAGTATGAGCCTTAAGTCCTATACACGACAAACGGGATATCCTATGTAAATAGCTCGCTCATGCTAAAAAACTGAGCCACGTCGTATGAAGGAACTATACGTCGGATTTTACCCGTTATCATTAAATAATCGATAACAAAACTGCAATCCAAAGCAATGAGGAAGTCTCTGTTTTACAGGAATACAAAACTATGCAATGATCAGAAATGGCATGCAATGGAATTATTCGAATGCCGAAGCACATCCGATGCAATCGTTCTCAAGATAAGAAACGTCTCACCGGATTCCGAAATGGCAATTTATGGTCGAATATGCTCTTTTGGTAGTATGCATTTTCATTTAAAACGAGAAAGGCACATATGACTATTGTAAATAATACTATACAGTTAAAGTGCTTAGCGATTCCATAGTGGTAAAGGTTCCAAATGTTATAGCGAAATATTGTAGAAAATAGCGGAGGTGCAAAAAGCTTAATTAGATGTGAAATCAAGTCTTTAAAGTTACATTATTCTCATTTTTGCATCATTTGTGTAGGAAAAAGAAATATTGTTTAATCTTATATAACAAAACCGAAGAATATCGTAATTTGTGCAGTCTAGATTTGGTGGTACAATAGATTTCTAATTTATATTGAGCACTTTTACCTTAAAATTAAGTCTTTACCGTAACTTTGTTGATTTTGTTTAAAAGAGAACTAGTCAAATCAACCTTTCGATGTTAATGTTGCTAAAGCGGGTACTAAAAGGCCTTGATTTAGTGGGTGTAGCGGAAAATAGCACGACTTAAAGCGGATCTTCTGTTCACTAGCGTTATATTGAAAAAGCATAGCAGTTGAAGAGTGCTACGTGCTATAGCGAGGATTGGGGCTTTAGTAGGGCTTTAACTGCACAGAGATAAGAGAAACCTGATGAAAAATGTTCAAAGTTGAAGCCAACACTAGAAATGCAATGGGTCGAAGTAACCCAACGAGATGCAATGCTAGCTTGGGGTCAAACCCAAAGTAATCCTAGGATATTCTCATATCTATAATGGTGGAAAGCAAGGCATAGCCCGACCATGAAATTCCAAGCCTTATCCATCGCCGATCGTAGATGAAAATGAACCATGACCGACGACGTGCTCCATCACCACAAAACCGCGATAACCAACCTTTGAATTACAAACTTAGGTCTAGGGTTTGTTGAGATCAGGGACGAGTTCTTTGGGTAGTGTGGTGGTTGTTGAAGGGAGTCTCTGGCAGCGTCTATAGGAAGACGACGACAACTCAGAACAATCGACGGCGGTCGGTTTAAGGTGTTGGAGTGAATTTTCACTTGGTTGGCCTTGAGAAAATGGAGGATAAACAAACAAAAAAATGAAGTCATGAAGAGTAAAAAGTTCTAAATGTTGACTTATATAGTGCCACCGAAGTGAATAAGAAATCAACTCGGTACTGATCAGAACTGATTGGTACTAAGATGAATTTTGGACCCAAATAAGAAAGAGAAAGAGAGAAAAGGAAACATGAAGATAGCACGTACCATACTAAGGCATGAATGATCTCTAGAGTTTAGATCTTGTCCTTAGCATGGAGAATGGAATTTCTACTATATAAAGCAGTCGAATGGATATCCACAGAATGGAGACAATGCTTTAAGGCAACTCTAGGATAATTAATCGATGTATGTGGATGATGGTATAAGCTAGTTTTATTCCAGAGCATGCTTTCTGTCTAACAGAAGCATACTTTAGGGGCAAGTTTATACAATTCCTTAACCAAGAAGGCTTTCAAACGAATTCGGATGTCAGGATGAAGGCGAAACAATTCATGGACTTGGGAACATGCCTAGAAGGATAATAGAAATAGTCTTAAGAAATGGAGGAAAGATTGGAGCTAAGGACACAGATTGGTATCGACCACTTTCAGGTAGGTACTGAGCGCATTTTGTGCATCCTATGTACTTTCGAAAATATGACATGTGCAGTACTAGCAATAGCGATTGTCTTAGGGTCCATTTCTCAAGGATTGGATGAATAACTCCATGGAAGTTCCAAAGGAAAGCAAACAAGTACGAGTGACATCAGAATCTCTAAGAAACAACACGACTTATAAGGAAAAGTGCTTGGATCTTGATGGATTAAAGATAGAGGACCAAAGGAAGGAAGATGGGACAACTCCCCATCAGAAAGTCAGGTCGATACCGATCAAAATTGATCGGTACCGAGATGAATTTATCGATCTGAGAGCTTCATCTTCCTCTCCTGTGTTTTCGGATCTGAAGTTAGACTTGGTGTATTGATATCTGGTGATTCCGCCGGACGATTTCCCTATAAATACAACACTTATAGCATCGAAGAAAGGACGTTTGGCACTTTGCTGTCTTCATCTTCTATCTTTCCCCAACCATAGTCACTAAGGAAGCTACTTTTGGTTGTTCTAAACCGTTAGACTTATCAAAACCTTGTACTAGTGACTAATAATCTGTAATAAAAAATAATACAGTAGACGTAGGCCTTGAATTTGCCGAACCACTATAAAACTTCAATGTTCTCTCTGTTTTGCTTATAGTTTTTGCTAGATTTCTATTAATTCTATTCTTTGTTGAGTGTTGTGCCATTTCTAGGCTCAACACCTTATGTTTACTCAACAAAGTTACATAAACATTCTTACTTATCTATAAATATTATAGACATCACCTTAGATATTCTATAGTTTAATTTACTCAACAATCATAGTTATGTAAGCTACTCTATTTATATTATAAATGATGGAGAGCGTTATTAATTTAAATTCATGATTTAATATTAATTTTGTAGAGTTGTCGACTATTTAAAGGAGATGAGTATAATGATTATAACTCATGATATCAAATATCTTTTATATACATCTAATGTTACTACCCTTGAATCTCATTGGTTTTGTTAATTTTAACTTCCCATTTTATGTATACTATATATATATCTCTCATACATTTAATTATAACATTTATAATTTATTTAGTTATATGTATATATATTCATATATACTTCCTTATATTAAGCGAACAATTTAATTAATAAGTAAATATAACATTTATATTTATTGATTTGAATCTAAAACAATTTAAACATATATTTTATAACCATTTGTAAAATTAAGTAATTAAGTACTTAATTTAAAATAATTTTAAGTTTGTAATTTATAACTTCTATAAAATTATGCAATTAATTATTTAATTTAAACAATTTTAAATTAATTTATAATATTGAAATATGATATTTGAATTAATCTAAAACTCAAAAACACTTCTGCATCTTCCATAAGGGCAAACTCTGGATAGGACCCTTTTGATGAGCTAGGTAAAGGTTATGATATTTGGTGGTTTACCATATATAGTGGTCCATAATTACAGTAACATTCTCCTTAGTTTAAGAAATATTTCTTAGACACTCGTCTACTTTAACTTTTTTAAAGAGTAATGCCTTTAGCTTTGGTTAATTATTTACACAAGCAAAATGTGGGCTTTGATACCATTGTTAGATCAGGTGAACTGGCGGTAAGGTTAAAATGTTGAATTTAAAAAAATCCTTTTATTAATTTATGCAAGATCTTTATTATGCGTTTGTTTAAATAAATATTTTTTTATACAGAATCAAATTTAGTATTTTAATTAATAAAGGAGATTTGGAATATTTTAATTTAATTGATCCAATTAAAATATTTATTTATTGTTCATGTTTGAAATAATTTTAAAAAATAATAATTTATTAATTTATTTTAATATGTTATGATATTCGTATTCATAATATGAATATCAGAACAATATATATAACCTAGACTATAAGCTTATGGGAAAAATTAACTACTTTGCCCTACAGTCAATCAAATGACTGAGTCTGATGTATATATAATCTAAATTATTCTAGATGTGCATGAAGTGAGAAATATTTATTGTTATTTATTCGACAGACGAATATAACTGATATAAAATAAACTAAAATATAAACATCATAGATTATATATATATATATATATAATAAATGGATAATTGTATGTATGTATGTATGTATATATATATTCGACATTATATTTAAAATATATGTGTATGATTATTATTATATATATATATATGATTTCGTTTTGAATTTTAAATTCTAGTTTGATGTTTTCAAAATAAATAGATCTTAAAATACTCATTCAAAATAGATATAATATGAATAAAAAAATTATTTTTTATTTTCATTTATAAAACAATAACCAAAATTCTAAAATTGATTTTTTATTCAGCCAAATAAGTTATTTTTAATAATTCAAAGTTTTGAATTTTAAATCTATACTCCACATATAAAATAATAAAATGTAATTTGCTTCATTCTCTGGCCTAATGTAAAACTTGATAAAATTTTCTTTTATATGATTTCTGTATGTAAATCATATGTATATATATATAATTATGTATATGTGTGTATATTAAATTTGTTTTGTTTTATCAATAAAATGATCTTAATTTTTTTATTTAATCTCAAACCATATGTGTGTGTGTTATATGTATGTATGTACGTACGCATGCATGTATATTAATATATATATATATATCTATGTGTGTGTAATAAATGTTATTAAATAACATAAATTTATGTATATATATATATGGATATATGTATGTATGTATGTGTGTATGTGTGTGTATGTGTGCGTGTGTTACTATTTTAAAATAGAAACAAAATATTATTTTAATATAAATATAACATTACTTAATATATGTGCATATAGTATTTTAAAATTGAAACAAAATAGAACATTTTTATATAAATAAAACATTACTTAATATATGTGTATGTAATACACACACACACACATGTTTTAGAAAAGTTTAAAATTATTAAATGATTTAAAAGTAGTTTTGTTTTAATTTAAATACATATGCCAAATATATCGATAAAATAGGGTGGCATATAAATAACAAATAAGATCAGAAATTTATACCTTACTTCGAAGTGATCTTATTGAGAATCGATACATTTTCGTGCACCTTTCCACTTGGAGCAACATTGTCTCCTCTTTGAGTTGCAATGGCAGAGATATAGCTTCACCAAGGTAGATGTAGGCAGCAAGGAATAGAGGAAGAGAGAGCTTAATAAGTGTATCTAAATTGAGGTGGAGACTAAGCTATTTATAGCCATGAGTCAGCGCCTTTCTCTCTTCCTTTTCCTTTAGATCCGAAGACTTGGTTTATTCTTCCTCTAGCACCATAATGTGCTGACCTTAGCAACCATGTGTGGTCAAGGTCCCAATTGACTCCAATTTGAATCAACATTTAATTAATTAATTCCTTGCTCCTAAATTGATCAAACTGTTGTATAACTTCTGTACATTGTTCAATGCGGTTTTGTGCTTGAAATAAATAGTTAAAATATCCATATATTAATATGACACATGTATCAAAATTATTGTTAATTTATAACATTTAAAATTAATTTTTACTTTGGTTGAATTTAGAAATAACCAACGACACGGTTGTAATGACTCTTTAATGTGAACCCGATACGTAGCCAATATTTAAACAATTCAAATTTTGAAGTCCATACATACTTTGCTAAAGTAAAGTATAGGATCAAGTTCAACGCTTATAGATCATTTTGACGAAATTGTATTTCTGATTTAATATAAGCTCACATAGTAACGACTATTCGTATACGTGTTATTTTCGTTATCACTATATCACTTAGATATTTAAAGTTTAGTTTAAGGTCAAAAACTCTATTGATATCCTTATTAATTGCGTAGGTCAGTTATAAAGTTCTTGGTTCAATCTGCTAACGTTTGTCAATAAACCAATTTGCTTTGATCAGAGACTTTGACTTTAATTTGATTTATCAATTAAGGTTATACTGACCTTGTATAAAGTTGAAGATGGATCCTCTCTTGAATGGTGTTTCACTTCAAGTGTTTCAACGTGTATCCAACTATGAATATACTACGATCGCTCTGCCATGTGGTTGACCATAATTAAAGTACAATCTACATATTAAGTTCGATAGTACTGTCAAGTCAGAAAACTATTGTACATCGTTGTCATAAGATCTTCTATTTTAACTAAGTTATATAACCTATAGAACACACTCGTTGTGTCGTTCTGTGATTGTTCCAAATGACCACAAATACATGACCTCTTAATTCTTCCAACGGTTATGAGTAAATCATAGTCTATTATATGGTAAATGTTACATACAGCAGTCTCAACAGATGTATCGATATCCCTTTCTCGATACTTCTCAACTAGAAACATTTAAGGAGTTGTGTTTTGTTTGTATCAATTCAATACTCATGGTTATGAACATTTCACGACTTCAATAGATAGAATACCACTCTTAAGGATTTTCTATTTATACATGCGCAATGTTTATTAATTCATTACAGATATCATAATATAACAAACATATATAATAGAAAACAAAACCAAAAACATATTTCATTTCAAACAAAATCGTTTACAGAATTAAGATTACATAACAATTACATAATTGGCATGAGGAAACACCCTTAATTATAACATGTTGTACGGTGACATTTTGACCAGTTAGGCAGTAAAGTACAACAAGTGGTTGTGATATAGCAGTGCTTTTGTCAGAGCGAACAGTGTCATTATTGTGTTTTGCTTAGGGAAACTGTAAGGGGTCACCGTCTCTTTTTGCAGGGGCAGTCAGAAGTCAGTCTACTTACAAAAAAAAGAAGCAGACATGGAAGCTGGTTGGTGAGGAGTCTTAATGAACCGGGATAAGTACAAATGGAGGACATGTGGCCTAAGGAGTTTGCCTCTAGTGGTCGACTTGGAAGGCCGCGAACAAGTTGAGAAGGTGTTTCGAGAGAAGCCGTGAGCATTGTTGGCAGAGTTTGTCGACGATCATTGCCTTTGAGAATGAGGCTGACAGGGCTTCGAACAACGATCATGACGACCAACAGATCTTGAGGCGATGCCCATTGTGCGGACAGACAACTGTTGGAGGTGCTGATAGGCTTTAGCTACGTGAACAATTGCTATTGGACTTCAGATGTTATGGGGTCCGATTATATTTTTGCGGGAAAAATGAGCTAACTGTTCTACTTAAAATTTTTCTATTTCAAAAAATCACCGTATAACAAATTATATATTTTAATGGTACATCTAGAATTTAAGTATTATATTTTACAAGTTTACCGTATATAATGGAAGGGTTACGTGATCTGCCTTAAATATCAGCTTGAAAAAGGAATTTAAAAACGATAACTTTGAATTGAAACATGATGAAAAAGAGGCCAAAGCAGGCATAAAAGTACAAATACAAATAAAGATTTCGACTCTTGGTTCTCTTCTTTCATAAGGGAAAGAAAACAAAAGTTGCTCGACGTATATCATCTAAATATGGACCCGCTTTAAAAGTTAAAAATATTGAATGTTGTCACATTTATATATAGCCACAAGGAAGTTGCAAAAAAAGTTAGTTTCAGGAACAATAAGTTTGTTTTTTTAGTCTAAAGAACACTTTTTAGTGTGAACAGAAAATGATAGTTGCAACTATCATTCTGTGATTTACACTGAAAAAGTGGCCTTCAGCCTAAATAACAAACTTTTTGTTCCTGAAACTAAATTTTTCTCCAACTTTTTTCTTGAGTCTAAAAACCCCTTAATATAATTTCCCCTGTAACTTTTCTCACATACTTTTATACTTTGTATTCATAAATTTGGACAAAAAATGTCGCATAGATGATAGAAAGGGCCTGTACATGTTGTTTTCCTATACATATTTCACGAGTAATGAAATTAAATATTGTGAAAACAAGGGACACATCCTTAAAATCAAATTTAACACACAAAACATCCTACTCATAAAAAAGATATAAATTACATCTTTATTTTCAAATACTACAATTTTCTTCCCTACAAATGATGATTTTCATATATGTATGTTATTCTCACACCCATAATTAAAATTTGCACCCCATTAATTATTAATCTTTAAAACGCAATAACTTTTTGTAGAAACGACGGATTAATAAACCGTTTTCACCATTAAATCACAAATTTTATTATCTTTTTAACGAGTGGCATTGTGCATATGTAAAAACAATGGCAGGACAAGCTGATCCGATGTTTATACAGAAAGTTATACGCGTTTTAAATTTCTGCAATTATATGGTATGATTGCAAACAATTCATAAAGAAAAATCAAATATGTTTAAAATTTGCAGAATTGTCTGCAAATATATGGAATAATTGCACATTTACTGCAAATATGATTTTTTGGTATCAACAATAGATCTCATTTTAAAGATCATAATTTTTTTGATTTTTTGGTGAAAACGGTATGTTGATCCGATGTTTCTACAGAAAGTTATACGCGTTTGAAATGTTAAAAACGTAAAAAGTATTTGGGCCTTTGTGCGCGCGTGAATTTGAAAACAGGGACTAGAAATTTATTAAAAAAATGGAGGGATGTTTTGTGTATTTTCAAACCTCACCATGGATGTATGTCAAACGCACCCTTAAATATTTATACTGGACTTTCAACAAAAATTACTAATATCTTGATGAGAATTTCAATCCATGGACTCAAAACCTAACATACACTACTAGAAAAGGGTTAAATAGCGACAGGGGGGCGACGACTTCCGACGGGCCGTCGGCGGCCGTCGGAAGCCGTCGGAAAATCGCGTAATACAGGCTCCAGCCGAGCCTCTTCTTCCTCATTTCATAATACCCAAAACCTAATTACAAATTCTCAAATTCACTCCCCAAGCCTCCAATCACTAATTTCGTATTTTTGCATCCTCCCCGGCTACGAATTCAACCTCTCTTGCTTTCTAACTCAGGTATCATCTCTTATTTCGCGAAAAATTCAATTTTTACCCTATTTCTAGATTTACATAAGTTGATAAATTAGGGCTAATTGTTGATTGAAATTGTTTTCAATAGTGTTATAATAGTTTCTAGCATTCCATGGTATACCTATTTCATCTTTTATTGTGAAATTATGAAAAACATGTATAATTTGTGGTTGTTCGTGTATATGTAAATCGTTGTGTATGCCTTGATTCTACGATTGTATATGCGTGTAGCGCTGCTATCATTGTATTGTGTTAGTTGGAATAAGATAAAATGAATGCACGAGCTAGGAGTATTATATTGTGCATGTATTGACTTATGCAACAAAAAAATGCATGAGTCTAAATTATAATTGTGTGTATTGAAAAATGACAAAAATGTTAAACCAGTCTTAAGTTGATGTAATACGTCGAATAAATGTGTTAAATTAAAAAATATTTTTGTAAATGTGAACAGTTAGTAAAACTGTATTTTTTCGTAAAATGAGCACATTTAATTAACTAATGTCCCTTAGAGAGTTTTTGGCCCCGTCTGACGAGTGTTGTACATGATTGTTATATAAATAGTCGTTTTTTTTTTAAAAATGACCATTTATATTCATCTGGTACAATATTTGTTGGATTTGTCCCTGTATTGGACAAGCTATGAACACAGTAAGCATTTACATTTTGTATACTACTTCGTCTCAAACAGTTCATAAAATTTCGGCCTAACTTTTCTTTTTTGTTTGCTACGTACACGCATTTGTGTACAATGCAGGGAACAAAAGGGAAATGCTGTCGAAATTTTGTTGAATCGTTTGGGACGAAGTAATATACGAAATGTAAATGCTTATTGTGTTTGTAATGGGAAGTAGGATGCCTGACCATGAAAAAAATATATCTTTTTGTACAAAATTTTGTATCGATACGTTAAAAAATAAAATGTGTCATATTTGAAAATATTTTTTAATTTGTGAAATAGTTCTTTAAATTTAAATATTATACGACCATGAAAATAATCTTTTTCGAATTTGTATTCTTGAAAATAAATATTAAATTTTGAACTTGTGACTCATTTTCTCAAATAGGAAAAATGATTGATTATTTTGTTGATCGGAGGAGATGGATGTACCAAAGAAAAGGACTGAGAGACTCAATAAAAGAAGATTTTTATAATGGTATAAACGTATTTGTTGAATTCGCTTTAAGAAATAACGGAAACGATCCAGAAATTTGTTTTCCGTGTAGTAGGTGTAGACATTTGAAGTATTTGTTACCAGATATTGTGAAATCCGGACGGGACAGTTTCGTATACATGGCAGGACGATAAATACAGCAAGAGCCATGTAAGCATATTTTATTTTATGCAGTATTGATAATTGTTCTATTTGTTAAAATATAATGAAATAAGATATGATGATATAAATTTGTTAATGCAGGAAAAATTTATGGAGCAGCGCCAGAAACTCCTTGCTGATACAGGTCAAGATCAGCTGACGACGGATGATGAGGATGCTATTTTTGAGTCAGTTATGGATCCATCGGAGCATGGCAGATGATACGGGTTTGGCAATTAAGTGGTAAGTAAATAATATATTGGGTATCATATAAGATTTCAAATTCAGTACATTGGTTTTGAGTCACTTCGTTATGAAAGCATTATGCATTACCAAAAATATTAATTCGTTACTTGAATGTCATTTCAAAAAAAATAACGAAAAAGACATGTTATTTAATTTAGTTTATATGATACAGGCCAGCAATCAGAGACGGGGTAGGCAGACTAGAACGCAGATCGATCTAGCAGAGATCGAAGATTTGCGGGCTAGAGTGGCGCAGCTGGAGGAGCAGAACCGTCGGCAGGCCATAAAGACCACACAGTTGCTAGACCAGCGTATCGCCGAGTACATACAGCAGTATGGTGGCCGCTTCCCTTTCTCTACTGGCTCTGTTTCTGGAGGAGATTGATTGATTGCTTTGGTCGGTATGTTTTTTTCTGTTTTGTATGATTTGGTAGATGATGGAGGTAGTTGTTGATTTATGTACTATGTTATGATACACTTAACTGTTTTGTTGTATAATTATGTGGATGTTGGGATGTTGGGTGATGATTATGTGTTTTGACTTAATTTTATGTATTTTTTTTGTTTGGTGAATTGTCTATAGTTTGGTTTTTGATATTTGATTGGAATATTATATATTGGATTCTGCAGAATAGTGTTTGTATGGAAAATGTGGATGGAAGGCTATATTGCAGCAGAAATATTAAAAGAATTACAGCAGATTTTCGACGGATTCCGACGGCTTAAGACAGCTTACGGGTTATATTTTTCCAACGGCTTCCGACAAGTGTCGGAATCCGTCGGAAGCCGTCGGAAACCGTCGAAAATACGAAGGACGAGATGTGTCGGAAGCCGTCGGAAACACTGCACCCCGACGTCTATTTTCCTACGGCATTTTCCGACGGCTTCCGACGGCCGCCGACTGTTTTCTGCCGTCGGAAAATGCCTTTTTTCCTGTAGTGATAAACATCGGATCGAAATCTCATTATACTATGAATGATGATGTATAGCGAGCTTCTACTTTCCATTGTTTATTAGCGTTCCCGTTAGAGATAAAACAGCTATGAGACTATTGTGTCACTTAAACCCATTGCTAGTTTATCTCTAGTGGAATTCCCGTTTCGGGATAGCTAGCAAAGTCCAAGAATCATGTAAGTCGATTTTTGAGACATTAATGCTATTGAAATGCGCCATGAGACCCAAAAGAGTGAGTTTAAAAAAGTTAAATCGGAGACTGATCATTTATTAGAGATAGTATGTGCGATCATAAATAAATATTATTATTGTACATTTTGATCAGACATTTTAAATGTTGGATAAACTTGTACATTGTTGTGTTGAGTGTACGTAAGTAGTGTACGTAAGTCTGTCTGGAAGAATAGTTTTTTACTAACTGATCAATGCTTTCCTCCTTTTGAAGATCATTCATTTCTCAAGAAAAAAATTAATTGATCATGGTTTGAACTATTGTTGCTACATATTCAAGACAATTGACAAACCACTCCATGAGACAACTTTTTTATAAAGATCTATTCGTTCATTCTATTTGTAAAAAACTCCTGTATGCAGTTTAACATTTTGTTGCCTCCATCCTACCTGTTTCGAGGAAATACATTCTTTTCACAGAACTTTGAATTCGGAAGACCGAATAGCATTTACTCTGTGTGTTTCTTATGTTCTTTATTTAACCCCTCTACACATGTTTTCTCGCATTCACACCATAAAATTTGACAGCAACCAACCAAATTTATAAACGGTGGACAAAAGAATGTAACAGATTTTTGCCTTTGGATGCAAACACTGATTTTCATGCATTTCAAACGAAGTATCAATTGTGCGATAGCTGTAACATTACACGTCTTGATAGAGTACATACTGCACATCACCCACTAAAGATTGTCCTTTAACGTGCATATGATTCTCTTTTACATATTTCTCAAAAACAATCGAAACGTCGCAATCTACTTTCATTACAACCTGTTAAAACACCGTTCTTTTGGAAAATTCATCTACCTTCTTCCAAATTCCGTAATGCTTTAAGAATATTGTATCCTATAACAAAATTTATTGGTTAAACAAAACGTAGGCGCATCAAGGGAGATAATATATATTATATGGATAAAGAAAAGTGTGATTCAAAGGTATAAAATGACGTAACATACATGGTTTAGTGGAGACAGAGGGAGAATAAAAAAACAGAGAGCAAAAGCTAAAGGTATCCAGTTCTTCCACTTTCTATCCACAACAAAAAAGAGCCCAAAAGGAGATGTAAATAGACCATCTGAAAGTGCAAACATAAATGATAACTGAAAACATATCCATAGTCCGTTATGAAAATGACATGAACTGAAAGTGCTACATTAGCTGATAGCTTAGCAATATCTCTGCAACCAACGATGATGTAGAAATTAAAAGCACATTAGCGATACCAAAGCAAAGACACTAGATTGTTCATGTAGGCAGCATTACAAACATAACATTGTTGCGCATGCGTTCAGTTGAACTATTTCCAAGTACAAGTTTAACATAGTAAATTCAAGCTAAGACATGGAACTTCAGTGCTACATTTTAGAAGTTAATTAAGAACTATATATATAGTAGTAGAGGTATATAATAACAGCTGCAAAGTTTGATACTGAATGATCTTGATCTTCCTTCATCTCCATGCACAAGATACAACCAAGGCTCTATTCATCCAGCCTAAATAAAGAACGCCATCTCTCTCTTCAAGCCTGAACTTATCCGAGTAGTTTGCAAGCAGTGAGCTTATAGTAGCATTCACCGACGGACTTAGAGGCACAGGTGTAAATCCAGCCATCATAAACCTAGATTTCCATTTCCCAAACAGCTCGTGCCTTTCAACTCTTTCAGCCCCTTCACAAGCAATTATATTGACCATATCCCTTGCCAAACAATGCTGCTCCACGTTGATTCTTTCCTTATTGTCTCTCGGAAGAGTCACATCTATCGATTCAAAAATAGCAGTGTAGTAGCTCAAAGTTTCAACAAACCTCGAATAAAATGGAGCAGTGTTTGTATTAGATTCTTGCTCTACCAAAGTAACAACCTTAGGAGACAGATTCTTCACAAGCCTCAAAATAGTGTCACGATGATTCGTTGTACTCACACTCTCATCTGATATATGATGAAGTTGAAAAGCGAAGTTCACAGCTAATGCTTCCCCAGGTTGAACATAGAGATCAGGAGGGTCGATTTCAGATCCCGATATGATTGCAGGATGAAATTCTAAAGAAACTCCACATGATTTTGCAAACTGAGTCAATCTCTGACCCACGATATTCAAGCCACCTCCCCTAGCATAAGCAGAGAGGGAATCGTCTATGCCGGTAATTCTAACATGTGGAGGCCCACCAGGCATTTCAGCGAGAGCCCTGATGAGAGTCACCCATTGAGTGCCTTGAGCAATCATGAAGTCAATGATGTGAACTCTGTCCTCGCCTTTAAAAGCTTCTGCTATAGCACCATTGGCTGAAAGATACCCAAACTTAAAATAAGGGCATGCCTCGTACAGCAAATGCATGTAAGAGAGGAGGTCGGAACTTGCAGGCTCTTTGCACTTCAAAATTTTATATATAGAACTTCCCGACGAAGCTAGCCTAGCAACTAGTGCTTCTAGCATATAAGCCCCCACTCTCTGAATCGGTTCACCAGAAACAGAAACCATAGGTCGCAACTGCGCTATCAACCACTCTGCTGATGCAATCTCATTTTCGTCTACAGCTTGAGCACAAGCTAAGAGCACTTGTTTCAAATCACCTTGAGGAATTCCCAGCATTTGCATCCAATCTTCTTGCTCTAGCGATAGATTACTCATGGTATCGACTTGGCAGTTTAGTTCAGCACCGAACACTACAGTCTCGAGCTCTCTTAATTTTTGTTGTAGCTCATTAGGGCCATCGGTTATGCATGATGCACTAACTGGTGAATCGTACGATACGGGACTTTGGCTAGTTGGAGAAACACTTATTGTTGTTGATGGAGAGTTGTAAGTTGTTGATGATGACTCAAGTGTGTAGTTTGGAGGTGAAGCATGTTTGAGTTGATGGGAGATGCTATCGGAACTGAAGGGAGTTGATGAATTGTAGGTTTGAGGAACTAATTGGGATTTTGATTCTTTCATATGGATGTGATTGAGGTTGGTTTTGTAGCGCTTTGATGTTTGCATCGATTTGTTGTTAGCTTGAGCAGGCATGGGTTTCTGGATGAATTTAGATTAAACTGCTTCCCATTCTGTTTTCATTTAGTCGTTATTGAAATCTACCACAAAAAAGGGCATAGGCACACTGAATCATCGTAACAATATCAACTTTCAAAAAAAGACTTATAAGCAGTGAATAAAGAAAGAAAATATCATTCGCATTCGTGAGATTGCAACTAGCAACTTCATGTAACACACCACAAGTAGTATGCAAAACTTAGCAGACACATGGAGCTAATATAGCTAATGTAAGTGATGTTGAAATATTAAATTCTGATGATAATTTGGCAAGGTGAGAGTATTAACTCACAGTAATGTTACACTTAATTGCTACATGCTTCATTTTCTGTCGGACTAAAGAACTTTGTTATAGTCCATCCATGCTTATAAGATATGATTAATTAGTAATTAGTAATTACAATAATATTAAAACTCCGATACAAGTTATAATTGTAAATGAAATAAACAGTGCTAAAACTGACAATTTACAGGGAAATTTGACCATTAGTTAACATGTAGAATCAATTTCACATCAATAGTAATCATAAAAAGATTTAGCTGCATTTGTTTAAAATGATTTAGCTGCGTTTGTTTAAAATGTTGTGATTGCTGAATGCTGAAAATTTTGTTTGTTTGTATCTGATTATAAACTTTTTTATTGACATAAATGATTATTTCGACGATATTACTCTTCCTTGTTAATATCGATTACTCTTTTTGACTAGTATCAATTACTCTTTGACACAATTATCGTACAAATCACATATTTTATTATATTTTTCCTTTGCCAAATTTAAGGGTGAAAACCAAAGTTTATTTTCATTCTAACACAAAAGATGTTCCATATTTTTATTTAGTTTTCCAAATTATTTATTTGTTTATATATTTGGATTCGTTTACACATTATATTTCAAAGTTAAATGTATTTTTCATTCTTAATAATAAGCTTGATAGTTTTAACATTTTTGTTCAAAAATTAATTGTAGGCATCACGAAGCACTTTTTACTTTGTGCGAATTTTTTATATTGATTTTCAGTGATGGAAAAAATTACTTAAGGAAAACTGAAATCAAAACCAGATGATAAAAGTTTAGTTGGACCCAGAAAAGATTGAGTTGAGATGAAAATTAATCCTGAGTTTGACGTAATCAAATTGTTTGAATAATATTAAATATAAATGAAAGCAATGGATAAAAACAAAGAGTGAAAAAATCTATTATGTTTGAAAAGGCATTATCGAGAAACCACTCCAACGAGCAATCAGCTCTCCCAACAAGCAAAAAAATAAAAATTGCTGATTGATTTTGCTGAATAGAAGCTAACAATCAGCGCTACTTTTTTAAACAAACAACCTACAAACCACTTATCACTGTAATTATTCAGCCTTTTTAATAGCAAAACAAACAGAGCCTTATTCTCGAAATTGCTCAATATTTCAACTCTTAAAACTTATTTTGAAGTTAATACAACTTCCGTGTGCCTTCCCTGAATTCGAGTTGAACAGATCCACCACTACAAACCTAAAATTTTACAGATTAACATCAACAAGTAAACAATTATAACTACACAAGCAAATTCCGGTTAGGGAATTACCATATTTGGTTACAATAGCGCCAACCACGAAGGCAACAAACATTCCACCGGCGATTAACCTCAAAATTTCGAGATACTTTTGGCCAAGGAAGGGATAAACCGAATTAAAAAAAAGATAATTAGTCTAAAAACTCCTAAAATTAAAATTCCCTGAAATACGCAACTAAAACGCGAATATTAGGAGCAGATGAGACGAAACAATATCATAAATCAACTAACAATAGTAAACTCGAAAATCAAATAATCACATACCTGCAAATGATCTTATTGTAATCTCCTACCACGGTTTTTTTCAGTGAAGAACAGGAGAAGTCGAATGAATGAAAGGATAGAAAAGAAGAGGAGTTTCATAGACGAGTATTTAATCGGAAGAACAATTATGATATTTAAAGCTGGTGCTGTAAAGCTATAATTACACTTAATAGCCCACTTAAATAGACATGTACGATAATCACCTTATACTTTTCCATATTTACACATTGGCCGCCTGTATAATTATTCTTAGAGATATTAAGTACCCGTCAACTGGTCTTTGTCGTATTCTAGCAAAATAGTTAATTTCGACGCATAAATAGTAGTCATATTATGCATTAATTTTGTACCAAGAATCGCCGTCAAGTCTCTGGAATTGAAAGATGATGTAAGAAAAGTCCCTTCCGAATAAGTTATGAAAATTAGGTCCCTATTTTTAAATTTTGATTAATTTATACCGCTTTTGCCCCTGAAAAGAATGCTAAGTCGATTTTTTAAAAAAGGACAGTTTGATAAAAAATAACAAAATAGAGACCTAATTTATATGTGTTTATGAGCAAGGACTTTTTGTGCATGGGCTTTGAAAATAGGGACCTTTGGTCCAAAACCCCTTAATTGTACTCCACAGTTATGCAAATGCCTACGACATCAATCCCATATTTAAATCATGAAACATAAACTACTTTTATTCTATATATACGTTGTTGGTGGCAATACGTTAATGCATTAATTATACTCTAAATTTCTTGATAACGTTGCCAGTTTTACGAGCATCAAAATTTGACATAATGGTTCAATATAGCACAAGTATGCATCCAAATAAGTAATATTGCTGTTTTCTCTATAAAGATAACCGTAATTTACTTTCAAGCCTGCATATAGGGTAAACGTAATGATGGTCAGTGGTTTAATGTAAGATAATTGCATTGACTTCTTTTTTTCCACTAATAATCTAAATTTTTGTATGTAACTTTATTTTCATGCGAAATGCACAGTAAGAAGTCATTTTTGATTTCTAAATGGTTTGAATCTGATATTCATAGAACTTCAGCTTGTAGCGTTTTAGGACTAGTAACTTAAACTAGTTGTCATTGTCATTATAATTAATAATTAATGTATGTTTTAGTACAAAGTAAAGTATAACAAATAAAAATTGATAGACAATGTTAAAATTTGGTGCAGCGGCGGAATACAAAAATTGATGATACGATGAACGTAGCAATCGATGGATTGATGAATACTGAATTGTCCAAATTCGTTGATCCGAAGATACCGAATTCTAGCTATCTCTGACACGTTGATCGCGCACGATACCGTGAGGAGAGATTTTCAATTCTTCGAACGTTGATCAAGCGCACTTGATTCCGCGAATCGGCTTCTCGTTGAATCGAACGCACTCGATTATCCGAGAGAGAAGATAGGAGATTACACTCAACTACCAATTTGAATGAAAGCACAAAGCTAACAAAAGAGAATTTTTTTCAAAAATCAACAACCTATTACAAATGACTTACACGACCTATTTATAGGCATTTGACTTTACAACAGAAATTTCATCATCTCCTAAATCGGTTCCGACTTATAACAAATGACTCAAAATAGCCGACCTACCATAAGTCGTTTACGACTTAACAGTTTACAACACAACCCGCCTCAGCCGACTTAACAAACACGACTCACGACTTATGTACATAACGACTTACGACTTACAAACAGCATACGACTTACGAGTTACAATACAGAAACACAAGTCTGCGTTCTATGACTTAAGTACAAACGACATACGACTTAAAGAAATACAACATAATACCATACAACGACTCAACATTTAAGTCGTAGACGACTTAACGACTTAACCCAGTTCACGATTCATCCATAGTAGCGACTTAAGAAACAGCGGTTTAGATTAACTCGGCATAAGATTCAACGGCATTCAGAGCTTCAGCGACTTAACTCTTGACTCGTTAGGTCGTTCACGACCTAACACTTCACCAATTTGCTCTCCCTTTTCTCTGCGCGACTCGATAGGTCGTTCAGGCGACTCAACTAAGTCGTAACTCGGCAACGACTTATTCCCTGCTTCGTTAAGTCGTACACTCACCAAAACACTTCTCTTAAGTCGTTGCCAACTTAAACCTTCGCATTTTTCAACTTGTGTTGCTCTTTCTGTAGTCTTAGGTCGTAACCCAGTACGTCCCTTAAGTCGTTGACGACTCATAGCTCCTTCCTTAAGTCGGTCACGACTTATACCTCCTTCCTTAAGTCGGTTACGACTTATGTCTTTAAAATCTTCTATCATGTTAAGTCGGTCACGACTTATACCTTCGACAAATGTGGGCTGCGCTGCATCAAAACTACTTTGTATAAAAGAATTTTAAGTGAAATTTGAATGGTTACATATTCAAATCCAGCATATTACAATAATATATAGATCTGCAGACTTTGGATCCCCACTAGAGGTTTATCATCGCTTGTTTAAGGAGGAAGTTGTTATTATCTTTTGTCAGAGCGCATGCGTCGGTATATCATTATAAGGCTTTGAACCCTGTAAATACCAACTTAAAAGCGGTTAGCAGGAATTAGGTCTGAATTATCTCAAATGAATCGGATATCATCGATACACTAACGATCTAATGATTTGCATTTGGACTTGCAAAATTGCAGTATTTCACCATGATGTATTAATTATGCTCGTCTTACTGCGGACAGAATTCCTATTTTTTAAATTTTCAGTATTCTTTTCGAATTTTTGGAAAATACTTAATAATACTTTGTATTTAATAATATAAATTAAGTAATAATAATTAATTTATAATTATTGTAAATAAAAAAACAAATATCATTACTTTCTATTCGATCTCTGACTAAACTTTAATCAAAATTTTGTCTAAATACGCTTTAACTTCCAACCTAAAACCTCTATTATCTGAATTCTACCTTTAATCCAAATGGTTCGTGAACTTACCCTAAACCGGATAATACACCTTGTTATCACTTATTAAAACAGACTCATTAACCTATATCTGTACAAAGCCAATATAATCTTGGATAAATTATTGAAGGTTAGATTAGGCATTGACAATAAAAGAAATTGGGTGTACACGTGCCACGTGTGTCGGTTACACGGACTCGTAGGGCTCTTTGTACAGGTTTACATAAGATCTAGGGACATTCTGAAAGTTGGACCAAATATATTTCTTCTCTTTGTCAAAGACAAGAGACATAAGGTTGACCCACACGGCTTGTGGAATGTAGTTTGACTACTGCTTTTTATCAAAATTTGTGCTGATTATTCACAGTTTATGTTCACCGAAATCTCAATGTTACTGTAATCGAAGCAAAATATAATATCTACTTCCAATGTCACCGACTCACTTGGTGTCTGTGGCCACAACCACCAACACAGCCACTAACGCTGTAATTACTTAAGTAATGATGATACACAGTGCTATAATAGAAGTTGTGTATTTCATCATATAAGATATAACAGAGGTTTACATCTCACAATGGTTGATAGAACTGTAAGACCACCATTTTTGTTAAACAACAATAACATAACACACACACAATAAGTAATATATTTACTGGCTCAAATATTGAAAATGACGAAGGATGCTGCTCCGCTTGCATATTTTCTTTACCCTCCTCCTTCAATGAGAAAAATTATAAACAGCAGACAGTGCATACAGTGATCACTCTCATTCACTGAGAGTTTGCATTAATTTCTTATCCATCAACCATTAACTATATATTGTTAAAAATTGTGTCAGAGAACCATAAATTATCATAAAACTAATTTGTAATGTAACGGGCGCTCTCTTAGTATTTATGCAGGATTTATATTGTAAATTGTCCGATATGAGACTAATCTCAATACGCTCCAGCACGTATGGCACATCATCGGTCAAACATGTGGACATTTATTGAGGGTGACGTGTGACACAATTAAACCAGCTCTGATATCATGTTAGAGAACCATATTTATCACAAATTCAATGTTGAGATTAGTCCAACATCGGGAAATTTACAACAAGGGATGTAAAACAAACTCCTCCTCCTCATCGTTCCTCCAAAATTATTTTCAGATATCGGATAATTATCTTATCCGTCATCAATCGATAAATCAAGAAATATAAATATAAAATTTTTATTTAGTAGAAACTTTTTTCAATAGCATTGATTATAAAAGTATGAAAAATAAACAAATAGAATAATAATAAATAGTTCTGAACAATTAATATACGTTAAATTCATATAATACAAATTATTAGTTTAATAAAAAAATAAACACATGTCTATCATTATACTAAAATACACAAAATATTAACAGTAATTTTGACAAAAATCAAACGAATTTTTTTTGGATGCGGATATGTTCGTATCTGTATTTTTTTTTTGAGATTTTGGATATTTATTCATTTTTGGAATTCGGAAGCAGAATCATTTCGAATATTTCACATATCTATTCACAAACCTACTCTAAAGACTATAAGTCTACAACCAAATTAAACACTGATCAAACATAAATCAGGACTCGAAAGTCAGAAGCAGAATGTCAACCTTCAAACGGATTTATGAGGAATTGGGAAATAATAACTTGTACCTAAAATTCTGTCCGTTTCCTATTGAATATATTTAATATCTACGTCGACAAAATTATAAAACAATAAATGTTGTGGGCACTAGGCGCTATACGACGTACACCCTCTTATCTAAATTTATGACTTTCTCTATGAATTAGTTGACTGTATTAGTTTTTTAGTCCTTTGATTGTGAAACGATCCAGAAGGATTCAAGTCTTTCACTCTCACATACACATATTATAAGACGAGAAGTATCGTTTGCAATAGTTGTTTTTGCTGTTTATCGCGTCATACCTACGCTAGTACACCGTCATGATGTATGATTGTGTATAAATTATTGTGTTTGTATAAACTTTACCGTGTTTTGGAGTTATTGTTCGTTCATCACGGGGTATAATTAGCCTGTCCAAGTTGCCCAAACTTACTGATTTGGCCCAAGAAACATTAACCAGCCCACAATATTACTGGGTAATCACCGTTATTCAGTGCTAACCGCAAAACCAAGGAAAATCGTTAAGAGGAAGAAGCGATACACATTTTTTTTAAAAAAAAGGTTTAGTTATACAATTTTGCTGCAGCAGGGATCATACCATTGATTCTCTTTTTATATGTACCATGCAAAATTATCATGCTAACATAATAAACATAAGTTGAAAATGCACAAGGATAAGCTTTAAAAAAATTTTAGATCGGAGGACGACAAGTTTTATTTTTTGACTGAAGAACCAATTTTGAAAAAAAATTAGGTTGAAGGACAATGCTAATTATAGCCAGCGTTTTTTATAGTGTAAAACTGATTATAATGCTAGTTATAACTAGCATTTTGTATAGTGTAAAAACTGAATATAATGCTAGTTATAATTAGCATTGTCCTTCAACCTAATTTTTTTTCAAAGTTTACTTCAGCTTAAAAATGAAACTTAGTGTCATTCAGCCTAAATTTTTTCAAAGTTTGTCCTTCCCCATAATTCCCGCCATAAATAGTGTGCAGTTTTTAACAGTCATTATGTTTATTTGTCTTTTATGTGAGGAGCGCCTTCCATTTGTATTAATCATTTTTTGTTAGACTTAAGAAGCACATGCTCTATGTATTAATTATTTTTCCTTTCACGGGCGGAGCATTTGTCGGTTCTAGTTCTAATTAATGCGATTTTTCGTTAAAGGAAATTATGATAATAAATGTTTGAATGCTATTTTGACGTTGTTCTAATGATTATTAGATGAATATTCTTAGTGTTTATATTACAACAGACGAAGATACAATATTTATTAAAGTGAATACTACTTATACTCGAAGCACTTAATTATCATTTGTATTATAGCCTAAAATTAATAAAGAAATCACAAAATTTGAAAAGAAAGAAAATATGAAGGGTATTTTCGAAAGAGAGAGATATGATCCTAAATAAAAAATCAAATATAGAATAAAATATTTCCCTTATACATTTTTACTTTTCTTACAATTTTCCTTTATCTTTGTTTCTCCTTATTCATTTTTCCATCTAAAATTTTCCTAAATTAAGGGTGCATAAGAGGACAAGCATAAATACAAAGGTTTTTAACTCTAGAGGCAGTTAGGGAAGCATCTTTTGATAAGATGTCAAGATGATGTAAGATTTTTGTGTATTTTTAATTATATAATTAGTTATTACTTAGATAATTTTTAAAATAATTTGTGTTTAGCAATTTAGGAAAACAATTTACCAGTTATTAATGGAACAACACTACTTCAACTACATTGTTCAAATTCAAACAAACAACTACACTGATAAGGCGTAAATCCTAATACAATTTAAGGAGAATAAAACAAATAACAATGCTTTCGCAGTACATTCACTTCTTATTTAATATGCTTCTATATTGCATGATCACCCTTTAACACTTTCATGCGTCTTCGAAATTTTCAACTAAGAGATAATTCTGTAATATTCCTAAACTTACTGTCCCAAGTTCATGCACCGTTCCCAATATTTAATATTTTCACATAATTTAGGATCGCCTTATTGAGGAACATCACTACCTCTAATAGAGTCCTACTATCTTAACTGCATTGTTCTTTCCATTATTTCCACTATTTTGTGAACGTCCTAGTTAAATATACGTTAGATCATCTTTGTTCGTTCATTGGGAGGGTTGGAAGAGTTTGACGGGTTGAGAGGTCAGCGTATAATTTAAATCAGCAAATATGGGCTTCTCATTCCAAATGCATTCAAAAGTGGGATTTGATCCAATGATTTACACCTTCCTAGGCACATCATTTTGAGTTTCAACAATTATCACATCAGCCAGAGTAATGACTACGACTTGTCTACCAGTGACCACATTTTTCTAAATTATCTCTAAACGATCCAAATCGGGTATTGGTATATTTCTGTTTCAGTACAATAGCACCAATGTCCCATCAAATCAGAAAAAATGTCTAAGTAATTGGTATTCGAATACTAATGATTATGTAAAAAATGTTATTTTGTGGAATAACCTGGCTCGATGTTTCCACCATTCTTGTCCCCAACAACGGTGTTTTTTCGTGAACACCAGCCTGTAATAGTTTTGTCTCTCGGTTTCTCTCATTTAAGGAGCTCTTTCCAATTTGGGGTGTGCCCATCCCTTGCTTGTTGTGCATCCAAAACCTAAATCCTTTTATGCAAGTTATTTTTTTTTGCAATTTGTGTATATATTCCATTTTTTATGATTGTTTGAAAATTTCTCTAATGAAATCTAAGTAGATAAGGTTAACTACTTAGAGTATTATGAAAATACTAGCTTTATATTTGGTCACGTTCCGGGGATTCATTTTGAAAATTATATAGAACCAATTGACAATGGTGAAAGTATGATGCATCACCCCCGACATCGCCGCTGACATCCTAAATTGACCCCCATTTAGTAGTCCAATTCACAAATACCAAAAATGACGTTCCTTTGAGCGATAAAATTAAAACTATCTGTAATACTCCTAATTTTTATAGCACATTTTTTCGGATATTTAATTTAGAGATAATTAAATAAATAATACGAGAGATTATATATATATGTGTGTATATATGTGTGTATGTATGTATGTATGTATGTGTTTGTGTGTGTACGTGTGTGTGTAATTGTTGTGTTAATGTAATCTGAATTTTCAAAATTTAGATGGAGAATTAGTTTATAGTAAAGTAATAATAAATGGGGCCTTAATTGTATTAGAAAAAGGGATAAGGAAAGAAAGATAAGGAATTTAATTATTTCCCCTAATACTCTCTCCACCCTCTCATATTTTCGGCCATACTCTCATAACCTAAAACAACAAAACTCCATTAAACTATCTCAATAAAGAAGAAGAAAAGAAAGGAATCTTAAGGAAAGAAACAAAGGCAATTATCTTCACACAAAATCAAACAAAAGTGTATAATATCTTCGTTTCCTTGTTTTTTGATGTATTTAATTCAGTTATAAGTGTAGATCTAAATTTTGGTTGATGTTTATCATGCATATGGTTTAGATAATCATTTGTGTGAATTATGTTTATCAAATATGATACTTTGTGAAATTTTCCTAAGGGACTTTTGGTTTAAAAACTTTACTTTTGGTCTCCATATGCTTTTAATTTCTGATATGATGGTTGGAATAATATATTATTGATAGGTTTTTAATTTCATAATTTCTTAAATTATTATGAATTTAATATAATTTTCCAAGTTGAGAAACTGGATAATTTCGGGATTTAATTATTAAAAATAGAAAAAATAATTATTTTCCTTTGAAATTTTTTTATGTGCTAAAATATATTATTTTAGATTTTTTGGAATTTTTCTCAAGTAACTTTGATTTAATATAAATTGTTTTGTGTAGAAGGTTTTAACTGCAAAAAACGGAATTAATGGAAAATTAATAACTTGGGCAAGAAGAGAAAATTTTGCTGCAAAATTTCTGAAAAGATTTTTACTAACCAGTAAGAATCTGACAAAGAAATTGGTTTGGTAAAAATTTATTACTTTCAAATGGAAATAAATCAGTTTTGCAGATATTTAAAAAATATCATTATCAACCTAGGATATCTAATATTCATCAATATGTGACAACTATATTTTTACCAACTTGAGGTCGCTATTTTTGTCAACATGTGATTACATCATTTATCAACTTGCGATGACTATTGATTTTTTCAACTTGCGACGACTATTGATTTTGTCAGCTTATGATAGTTGTTTTTGTCAACATGTGATATCATCATTTTATCAACTTGCGATGTATCAACTTGTAATGGCTATGGTTTTACCAACTTGTAATAACTTTATATTTTGAACGTGCGATAGTTATACCTTTTCAACTTGCGATAGCTTTATATTGTAGATATGTGATGGCTATATGTGATAGCTTCATGTAATTTAAATATGCGATAACTATTATTTACTTAACATGCACTAGCCTATATTTTAGCATGCGATAGCATGAGATTTAAGAGTGCGATAGCACAAGTTTTTGGCTTGTGGTAGACTAAGATTTTAAAGTTTGATAACATTAGCTTTAATAGGCAATAGCATGGATTTTTAAGGTGTGGTAGTTCAAAGGTCAGAAATGAGATAGGCTATTTTTATGACACACGATAGCTTTTAACTCTAAGTTGGGCAATGTTTTTCCTTAAGCAAAAGCATAGTTTTGTTTAAGTATTTTGATAAATTTTCCAAAGGAAATAAAAGAATATTAAGCCCATTTTTAAAGAGTTTTATGAAGGAAATAATTCTTTAAATACAAGTAATTTTGCACATAAAAAGGCTATCATATTAACATATATTTATAATAGATTATGATGTATTATACGTTCTTTTGTACCTTGAACAGTTACTATTGCATATGCTAAATTGTTGACCTACTCACTGTAACGACTCAGAATTTTAGTTATTTGAAATTAGAATATTTAATTCATTTTAAATATTGGAAAGTTAATTTTATAGATTAAATAACTCGAATTTCAAAAATAGTGATTTAGGGGATAATTTAATTGTTAAATTTAATAATTGAAATTGGTTAAATAATGGGATCTTGAGTTTTAAGTTAAATAAAAATTATTTCAAAGCTTATTTAAATTCTGTTAATAAGAATGAAGATAATAAAACTTTTAAAATTGATTCAAAAGTGATTTAGCTAATTTTGATATTAACTTGTTTTAATTAACAAGTGAAAATAGCCTTCCATGGCACTGTCTTGGATTTCGACGAAACTAGTGTCATTGGGTTCGTAATAATGAATTATAATACGCCGTCAAATTTCGTAGTGATCAGATGTATCGTTTGGTCGTACGGGATAGAAACACATCAAAATTAATATCGGAAATTTAATATAATAATTAGGTCCAAAAATCTATCTTCTCCATACGATTGAATTAGGTCTCGGAACTAGTTCCATTGTGTTCAGAATAGGGGTATAACATATAAAATGCTAGGCGGCACGCCTCGATTGAAGTCCGTAATTATATAGCTAGATATTTTGAATTTTAAATAATATAATTTTTTCGATTTAACTTTTCACTGCCTTAACCTTTCACCTCAGCCCACATTTTTTTTCTGCTCCTTCCTGTGCAAGCCCATGCGCCCTCGTCCTTTCCTATCTTCCCTTCCTTTATTTAAACACTGCAGCTAATAGAGGAAAGAAAAAAGAAGTTTTGCATTCAAAAAATTATATCTCACATTCTACTGAATAATAAAATCTGAAACATGCTTTAAAATTTTTGTTTTGGCAAGAGCTTCGACCCTATATGCTTCTTTGTGCGTGCGATCATGTTTGAGGTGGCTCGGATTGGAGGAGGCCGACCTAGGGTTTGGGTTTGTGACAAATGGAGGAAGGGTTTGGTGAACTGGATGTCATATTTAGATTCGGGAAGAAAAATAGCACCTGCGGCATTAATATAGGGACGTGCGGCTCCATTTTGAAGGTCGCGATGGGTTACTACGCACGCGGAGGAGGGTGAAGGTCGCGATGTGGTAGGAGGGCTGAACTTTCGATTTATGGGGACTGGAAGGTGTAGTTTCCGATGGGGAGTTTGGCGGCATCCTCAAAAGTTGTTTTCGTTGATCGGAGTGGCATGTCAGTGGCACAACTGTGCACGGTGAGGGTTCGAATGGAGTTTAGGAGGGAAGGTAATTAGGCTATTGGGGAAGAAAGGTTAATTATATAATTAATGGATTATTAAAGTGATCAATGGATTTTATATATATTTAATTCCCATTAACTAAAAAATTCAACAACTCTCTCATACGAGGTCCAATCGAGGCGTGGATTTTTGCATTGCGCTCGTAATGACGAAAGCTTCGTAATGGAACTAGTTTGGATGAATTTGGAGGCCGTTGAATTTTGGGCTAAAAGCGGATGTCGTCCGGTTTTAGTTCCAAACTGGAACGCCTCGGCGACGACAGAAAATTTCGGTAAGTTAAATTCACCTTTCAGAGAACTAGTATGATTTATAGTCGATGAGAGAATAGAAAAATTGAAAAGATTTAAGTATGCTAAAGCCCTCATTGAAATCACCTTGGAGCAACCTCTGCATGAATGCATTGAAATTGAAGGCCTACGTGAAAATCATCCTACTCTAAAAGTGGTTTATGACTGGTTACCAAATATATATGATTATTTAAGGTCTTCGTCATAGCCCTAAGGAATGTTACATGTCTTGTGATTGTGGTTAGGGTGAAGTAATGGTGGAACGACAGTTAGTAAAGGATATTTGCAAGAATGAACTTGGAAGAAAGGTCCATAAAAATTTAATGCAAAACAAGGTTAATAAGGCCGGATCCAAAGATATCATGAAAGGTAGAAAGCAGGAATGGAAAAGAATTAATATCTCTCCATCCTTACATTATGATTCCAATGATTGTTTGGATAAATTATTATATTAGTTGGTTTGGACATATTCTCGCCTATTGGAGCGGATGAGACCCTATTGCGTTCCCGTGTAAGAGCGAATGACCCTTTGTATACGAATCCCGCCTTGAAGCAGTTGATTATATTTTATGATTATTTAACATTTGTGATGCAGAGGAAAATGGGTTGGAGAGATCCAACGGGATTCCTCGCTATTATGAAATTATATTGTTTCAATAATATCTCCTTTATATGGATTATCGAATAATAAATATGAAATCGGATGTTGTGGTTATAACATCGTTATGTGTTTAAAATTAAAACCCAGTAGTGATAGAAAATCAATATTGATATTAGTTAAGTGTTGGGTGGCTATTGGCCTCACATTAGTATTTTAAAATACTATAAATTTCGGTCAAGTCGGAACTGTTTTTAAAAGACAAGAAATGATTTTTAGATCCGAAATCTGGTTTCGGAAATATTTTGTTCTAAGGATTTATTTATTAAATTTTAATAATATTATTTTTAGGTTATTCAATTATAATTAATGTTATAGTATTTTATTATAGTAATATTGTTTTAAAGTGTTTAATTAAATTAATATTTTTTAAAAGGGGCATTTCACCAGTAGGACAAACTTTGCAGTCCAATTAGTTTCTAGGATACACATTCAAAGAAATTACTTTCAAGACCAAAGTCAGCAGAATAATTACTTTCAAGGACAAAGTCAGCAGTCCAATTACTTTCAAAGGCATAATTTCATAGGTTTTTAGGCCCTAGAAACTAATTATTTTATGTTTTATCCTTGAAAGTAATTATTTCAGTTGTGTATCCTAGAAACTAATTCCACTTGCTAAAGAGGCCCTTGTGGCTAATTTCCACTTTTTAAAAAGTATTTAATTATATTAATATGGTTTTAAAGTTAATTAATTATACTAATAAGAATTTAAGGTTATTTAATTATATTGGTATTGTTTTAAAGTTAATTTTCTATAGTAATATAGATTTAAAGAACTATCAAAATGTGATAAGGTTAATTATTTAAGAAAAATTATGGTTTGGAATTAATATTAAGGATTAGTAATAAAGTTTTAAAATAAATTATTATTTATGAAAATGGTAAAGATTAATTATTATTGTTCTTAAAAAATATTTGAAGTTATTAATTATCATTTTTAAGTTGTTTAAATTTTAATGTTAATAATCATTATTATATACAGGAAAATGGGCTGAAGGAAGTTTTTATTTCTGTTTTTGGGCCTACGGACGCGCATGTTTTTTTTTCGTCTAAAGGACGCGGGCTTACTTTTTTCTTTCTAAGGACAAACTTCTATAAAATTTAAATTTTCCTCTGTGTTTCTTCTCCACCTTCTTTTTGATATTACTGATCTGTGTTCGTCGATCTTCTCGATTCAAGGACGCGTTTTGTATTCGATCTTCTCGATTGTCATTCATCTTCGTCGTGTTTTTTCATCGTCGATCTTCATCGTGCTCTGGATCTTTACAATTTTGTTACATTCAGGTATATTATTTTTATTTGTTTCGATATTCTTTTTATCTTTCTCTGATAAAATATCGTTCGATTAGTAATTGCTTTTTTTTTGTTTTTGTACGTTGTATAGATTGTCTTCTTCCAGATTCCAGTTCCTATTTTGGATTTGTTTCAATGGCAAGGTAAGATTTTATTGTGTATTATTATGTTTCTTCAGTATAGTTTAAGGTTTTACAATTTTACTGTTCATCTATCTTACGAGTGAATTTCATATGTAGTTTTTTTCATTATGCTATATTTATATAGCATTTTTTGCTGTTGTATTCATATTTTGTTGTAATTTGCTTGTGCTCTGTTCATTTATCATCTGCTTTTTAATTGATTTATATTTCTCTTATTTATGTCTTAATTATCATTTTGATTTCTTATGCTATGTTAATTTAACATTTTCTGTTGTTGCTCTGTCATAATATTAAGTAAGTTTGTTAACTGTTTTTTTAATTTCTTTTGCAGTACTGATATCTATGATGATGAATCAAAAAGTTTGCTAGTTATTTTTGAACATAATGGGAATTGCTATTCTTGTCATCTCACGACGGGCTCCTCTTTGTTTGGTGTTAAGACTGAAATCTGTGAAGTTTGGCCACATCTAAGTCCATTTTCTATTGAGATATCTTATGTTCTTGAGAATAAGAATATAATCATTGATACTGATTCAGATTTGTTCAGTATTGTGTGTTTTTTAATTTTCAAGAAGAGTCAATATTTTAAGTTTACTGTTAAGGAAAATGTTTGTGTTAAGGAAGCTGATATTGATGGCTGTGGTTTAGGCAATGCAAGTGTTCAAAGCTCTTCAATTGGTAGTACTTCTGGTTCAAATAGTGATTCACATGCTGATTCTTCTTATTATTTGAAAGATATGTTGAAGAAAGGTTGTCAAAAAACTATTGTGGATTTTCTTGGTTTTTGTTTTAATGGAGCTGAGGATTTTCGGGAGTTTTTAATGGCATATCAAATAAAAAATGGTTATGATTTGATTTTTATAAGAAATTCTCCAGATAGAATATCAGTTAATTGCTCTTGGTTGAAGGATGGTTGTAAGTTTTATCTTAATGCTTCTTCGGATCCCGGTCTACTCTCTCGGTTTTTTATTAGAACTTACAATTTTGCTCATTCGTGTGGAGGCGGTCTTAGAGATGTTAATAAAGTTAATATTTCAAGTAGATTTGTTAAATCTTTGATTGTTGATCAAATTCGAGATGCTCCTATGAAGAAGCCAACAGATATAATGAAGGAATTTAGAAGAGATTACAATTTTACTCTTTCATATTATTATGCTTATAGCGGAAAACAATTGGCTTTGAAAGAAATATATGGCGATGATGTTATGTCATATAATGATTTACATTGGTATTTAGAAGCGTTGCAAAAGTATAATCCTGGTAGTTATGTGGCCCTGGAAGTTAATGGTTCAACTGATCAGTTTGAGAGAGTTTGTATTGGTTTTGGTGCTTGTCTACTTGGATTTAAACATTGTCGGCCATTAATATTTTTAGACGCAGCTGCTTTGAAGGGAAGACCGGGTGTTTTATTAGCTGCTACTGCTAAAAATGGTAATCAAGGTATGAGTTCCATTTTAGTTTTTTTTATTTACTCATTTGTTTTTCTAGTGATGATATATTAAACTATCATTGTTCAAAGTTGTTCATAATTATAATGCAGCCATGTTTACACAAGAATTGTTGGCTTTATTTTAATAAATGATTGACCTGGTTATAGTACAAATGTTTATGGTAGAAATGTTTACAAAAACATGAAATAAAATTTTATGCAGCAGTACCTAAAAGACTTTTAAATAACGTATGCTATATTCATATATCATTTTGAATTTACTTTAACTGTGTATAACAGAAATTATTAACCTTTAATAATGGTTTTGATGTTTAATATAATCCATGTTTCTCATTACTGAGTTGTCCTTAATTATTTATTTTGTAGGTTTCTTTCCTCTTGCTATGGGTATTGTTTCGCACGAAAATGAATCTAATTGGTCTTGGTTTTTATCCCTTTTGAAAGGAATGCTTAATGAAGATCGGCCTTTAGTTTTTATGTCTGATCGTCAATGGGGTCTTGTTTTAGGTGTTCCCAAAATATTTCCTTCTTCATATCATAGCTATTGTTTACTTCACATGGAACAGAATATTAGTACTGTTGTCAAGGCGGGTAAAGGTGATTCATCTATTGTGGAGTTGTTTAAACTTTGTGCTAGAGCTTCTAATGTGTATGATTTTGAGCGATATCTTTCCAAATTTAAAGATATTGGGGGTATATCTGCAGAAATTTTTTTAAGAGATAAACCGTTTGACCATTGGGCAGATTTGTTTTTTCAAGGAAAGCGTTATGGTGAGTATTCTTCTAATGTTGCAGAAAGTTTCAACTCCTGGATTTTGGAAAATAGAGTTATGCCTATAACTTCTTGTTTGGATGGTATTCGTGTGAAAGTTATGGAGCAAATGGCGAGACGAAGAGAGGAATGTTGTCTATGGACAACATATCTTTGTCCTGTTATGGAGGAACGTTTGTCAAAGTTAGTAGAAGATGGCTTTGGTTGGGAAGTTTTTAAGTCTTCGGAATTTGTGTTTGAAGTTAAATCTCCTAAGTCACAGGTTGTTGATCTTAAAAATCGTTTATGCTCTTGTAATCAATGGAGAGTTACTAGTTTTCCATTTGCTCATGCAATTAAGTGCATTAACAAGTGTAGATTATCAGTTTATGATTTTGTGGAGGACTATTTCACTGTTACTGCTTTCAGATCTTCATATGCTAATGCTATCAATCCAATTCCAGATTTTGATAAGCCAATTGTTGCTGAAAATAATGTTTTGATTAGGCCTCCTAAAGAAATTCGTGGTGCTGGAAGACCATCTACAAAGAGGCGTGGTGGATTTGGATATTCTCAAAGTAAAAGAAACAGATGCAGTCAGTGTAATAAAGTTGGCCACAACAAAAGGAATTGTCTTGGTTCTTCAAAAATTTAATAAAATCTATGTGTTTTGTTACTGCAATTGAGAAGTTTTTTAAGTTTACAGCTGCTAAAGCTTATAGAAAAATGCAGTTAGACATTGTGAAATCATTAGAAAATAAAATGTGATATGTTTTGGTTATTTTTTTTTTTAAATTTGTGATATCTGCTGTTCCTCTGCATTTTGGTATTGATATTTGTATTCAATGTTATATGTACTTATCATTTCAATTGAATGCTAGTTGTAACTAGCATTTAATTATAATTAGTATTCAGTGTTCTGTCATTGAAATCAATCATCTTTCATTGTATACAACTGAGTAAGCTTTTGAGCAAGAATGAAGGATTTGATGATGATGATATACTGTTTATATGATTACTTGGTTAGATTATTTTAGTGGTTTTGTAATGATTTTTCAGTATGATGATGTATTGTTTATATGAAATTGTGGAACATCTGTTCCCATATTTCTTCTACACTGCATCTGAATATCTTCTGTTATTGTTAAAAACAGCAGTTGGAAAAAATAATTAATAGTAATTTGTAAATGAGATATCTTCATTATGCAAATTGCATCTCTCTGTTTCAGAAAATAACATATCCATAATTGCCTATATCTGTTTATCATTTCAGTTTGTAAATGAGATATCTTCTGTTATTTGTAAATGAGATATCTTCATTACAATAAAACCACTATCTCCATGTTTCTACCCCAGCACTTACCATATCCATAATTGCCTATATTTGTTTATCATTTCAGTTTAATGCTAGTTATAAGTAGCATTACAGTGTAAACAATAGCCAACATATTTGAAATGGAGTTGAAACATTGGAAATGATATAAAAATTCGATATGGATAAATTCACACATTATTGATCACTGTTCGATCACTGAGAAATGTATTTTCGCATAATGCTAGTTCTATCTAGCATTTTAGTATAAAACATCATTTGGTACATCAAAAATACAATAAAAGCATTATAAAACAAATAAAAATGACACTTGAGTATATTGATAGTTTATACACTGTAGTTCATGCATTGAAATTAGACAACTATTATCAAATCAAATTCAAATCAAGAAGTTCAAATTCATCTCCACAGTTTATACATTGAGAACAAAATTCAATTACTGGAAAACATATAAAACTTCATCTCAGACTCCATCTCATATTCCATCTTAGACTCCATATCAGACTCTTTGTAGAGTTTCTCGAAGAGTTCAAATATATCCAAAGTTTTTCGAAGTTACAATGCAACAGCTTTTTTTATGTAGAATCTTTGCAGAGTTTCTCCAGTGACCAACTGTATTGTGGATCATTGAGTATGCTATACACCACTACAGCTCTTAGGTTTCTAAGCATTTCCTTTGGATATTTTTCTGGTACCTCATCCTTGTCCAGTTTTTTCATGTTTACCATGACAAAGAACGCACAATCAAGTCTGTTTCAAATATACAAATGTTAGTTCATATTACAGTAAAACCTAATTCTAAAATAATATTGCTATTTTTACTCCAGAATTCTAAAACATAGCTTTATATTTCGATCACAATATTAATCAATGCATTCATAGAGACAACATTGCTGTGTGTGGAATGTGCATGCTTATACATTATCTTTTTGTTCAATAAGTGCAGATCAATGAACTGTTAATTAGCAATGCTAGTTTTAATTATCATTTTGCATATTTCATGCATTCTTCTGCAATTTAAAAATAGAAATGATAGTTTAAACAAGAGAAGAAATGAAATTATTTACTTACGAATCTGAATCCTGTGGTGGGCTTTTTGGCTGCAGCATTTTAGGTTTGTGAAATTCTTTGTTCAGTATTCCTAATTCTGCCCATTTTGTCTTGAATATCAATTCAATTTTGTCTTTCTGCAAGAAGTAAAATTAGTGCTGTATATTAATGTTAGAGTGATTTCAAAAATATACTTTTCTTACAAGAACGAAGGCTTGGTTGTAGCTGGGGTTTGAAGTCCTTGTTGATCTATTTTTTGGTTTTGTTGAATCATAATGACTCCACTGCATTGTTTCATAATTTAGCATCAACAAGCTCCAATGGTTTGCGTAATGTAGAGGGAAGAAAATTTTCTCTGTAAATTCATCTTTGACAATGACATCTACTATTGGTATAACTATGTCTTTGATCACAGTTTGCTGGTCATGTGTTAAAGCATTCTGCACATTTATATGTATTAGAATACTTTATATTAATTTTTAACATTTATATTAAAAAGATTATACATACCATCATCATTGTGGTGAAGTAGTAACTGTGTTCATACATTTCTTGATTGTAATAAAACCAATCAATAATCTGTTAAACCAAACAACAAAGGTTGTAAGTTTCATGGGATAATTAATTTATTTTGGATCAGGAATATTAATGCTAGTATTCATTTTCATTTATATGTTTACTACATTGTATGCGTTGAAAAATGCAAATGATCATTTAATCAGTCATCTTGGACATTCTATATATTTATATGTGGTTTACAAATATCAATGTTATTTTTAACTCCCATTCTTTCATTCAATACATTTATATGCAGTTTGAAATTTGAATGCTAGTTTTAACTATCATTCTCTCATTCTATACACTTATATGCACTTAAAAAACTATGAATGCTAGTTTTATTACTCATTCTCCCATCCTAGACAGTTACCATAATTTTAATTTGATGCATACCTGTCCATCTGTAACCCCCTCGAACAGAACAGCTTCCAGCATAGATTTAACTATTGTGATTCCTCCTTTGTGTCCTTCATCTTTTTCATATGCTACAGTGCTGTAATTGAAAATTAATAATTGAACTATATTTTCCTTCAATTTTATTTAGTAACAAATATAATGAAATAAAAAATATTAGAATTCTTACTTCTCATTTTTGTTAAAGTTGAAGAAAGTAAGAATTTTGTTTTGCTTTTCTTCATTCAATAATTGTAGAATACTGCTTTTTGTGATATCCTTACTCTTGTAGGTTTTACTTGATTGCGAGTATCCATCAACATCAATAATTTCTTCATTATCAGTTGTTCTGACTTGTTCATCTGTTTCAGTTTCAGATTCATGTTCATAATCTGATTCTTCATTTTGTTCCTCTTGTTTCTGTTCATTTGTATTTTCTTTCTGACCTTCCTTGGTTTCAAATTGTTGCTTTTGGTTTTCATTGTCAACATTTTTCTTTGTTTTTCTGCACACAATTTCATATTGGCAATCAGAATCAATTTTACTCCTTCGTTGGCGCTTTTTAACCCTTAAAACTAAAGAGCTTGGTTTCTTCTGCGTTTTTTCATGCACTGCTGGTGATTTTTCTGTTGCCTCTGAAGGTTTGTTTTGATCCTGTTGTTCTTTCTCTTTCCGCATCTTTTCAATTTCCTGAGTTATTTTGAGATCAAATGATGGTGGTTCTATTTCTACTTTTTCTTTTGATCTTAAAATCTTGATTTCCTTTTTCAATTGTATGATAGTGCCTTCTGCTTGTATTCTTTTATGTTTTTCCTTTTCTAATTCTTTTTCACTTTTCTTCAATTTATTTTCCAACTGTATGATGTACTGCTGCATTGTCTCAACTTGGTCTTTTGATGTCTCTTCCACATTTTCTATTTTGTGCATCCCAATATTCTCATTATTATCCAGCTGGACAAATTTTTGTTGGCTTTTTTGTTGAAGAAGTGCTTTTTCATCTTCAGTCAGATTTCTTATTTCAACAAAAATCTATGTAATAACATAAATAGTAATGAATCAGGTAACATACAAGGATGAACTAATTTTATATATAGTTGTCATTTTTCATGTGATGCTATATCTGACTATCATTCTTTAGTTATACTAGTGTTATGATATAATAACAAAATGACAACTGTTGATATACACTATGTTATGATATATTTATCTATCATTATATATTTGTTATACTAGTGTGATAAATAATACCTTTCTACTGTCCATGTTTATCAATGCTTCTCTTGAGATCACCTTTTTCAAGCTTGCAACATTCCACCTCCCAAATCTAGGTAAGTTTGAACAGTATGTTGCTAATGGAGGTATCAAATTCACATGCTCATATAGGAAAAACTACAAATAAAATATTACTTGTTAAAACATATAATGTGTATAATTTAATTTATACAGATAGATGCATGAACATAAAGTTAGATTGCTGTACTTACAATAGGGAGCATGGAACAACCTGGCATGTTTCTTGGCTTTGTTTTGAAAGTTGTCAAAGCTCTAATCAGTGAATGATGAATTGTAACTGGCCAAGATACTGAATTCATTTTGTTTTGGTCTAGGATATAGGGAATATATCCCCATGGTAAGTATCTTTGGTTATCAGGAAAGAAGAAGGTTATCATTGCAAGAATTATAAACAATTTTGGAAAATCATTTTCATGTTTAAATTGTTGTGTTTCTAGCACATTATTTATCTTAGAAATTGTAAGATCCTTTGTTATGTGCTCTATTGTTCCAAAGTTTCTCAGTACAAAATCTTTGAAATTGTCTGGGAGTATTTGTAAACTCATTTTCGGTACTGGAAAAATATTTACTCCAGACAAAGGTAAGCTAAAGATAATTGCAATATCTTCAGGTTTGATTTTTAAAAAAATATTCCCTACTTTAAAAGCTTCATCATTGATAGAAAATGTTTCTATTATATCATCTAAGGTTGTAGATGATTTTGTAAAAGCAGGTATGGATAAAATTTCTTTAAAAAACACTAGCATGAATTTTTCAAACGGTGTTTGTTTTAAATAATTTAATTGGTCTATAAGATAACCTCCTTTTTCCTTAATTTTCTTGAAAATTTTTATCATTGGCAGTAAGCTACATCTACACTGAATTTGTTTTTGAGATACTTTCTTTGGTTTTTTTCCTTCAGTTTTTTTTTGCTTTCTCCAATGTTTTACCTTTTGATCCCTGTACAAAAAACTGTGAATGAATAATTCGGTATTTAACAAACTATAATATTGTTTTTATGTCTCATTTTTTCAATGCTTTCTTATTTTTATCTATCAATTTTTTCAACTATGAAAGCATAATTTACTAATGATATATACATCTATCATTCTTTTTTCAAATGCTATATTTGTCTATCATTTCTTTTTTTCACTGTATGCTTCTAAAGTCGAAATATTGAATGCTATGTTTGTCTATCATATGTTCATCTATCATATTATATTTTAATATGATGCATACAAATCAAATGATATATTGAACTATCATTCTATAACCATCAAAAACAGTAAATCAAATGATATATTGAACTATCATTCTATAACCATCAAACAGTAAATCAAATGATATATTGAACTATCATTCTATAACATTCAAAAACAGTAAATCAAATGATATATTGAACTATCATTCTATAACCATCAAAAACAGTAAATCAAATGATATATTGAACTATCATTCTATAACATTCAAAAACAGTAAATCAAATGATATATTGAACTATCATTCTATAACATTCAAAAACAGTAAATCAAATGATATATTGAACTATCATTCTATAACATTCAAAAACAGTAAATCAAATGATATATTGAACTATCATTCTATAACATTCAAAAACAGTAAATCAAATGATATATTGAACTATCATTTATCATACTATACTAGCAAATACTGTAAATAAAATGATATATTCAACTATCATTCTATCATGATATGTTTCTCCAACATTTTTTTCAATGCTATATATGTCTATCATTCTATAAATATTCATCTTATCATTGTCTATCATCTGTCAAAGACTGAATGCTATGTTCATCCATCATTTCATATTTCAATATTACACATGCAAATCAAATGATATACTGAACTATCATTAAAAAATTATCCATCTAATTATTTTTTACCATCAATATTATACATGCAACAAATCAAATGATACATTCAAATCAAATGATATACTGAACTATCATTAAAAAATTATCCATCTAATTATTTTTTACCATCAATATTATACATGCAACAAATCAAATGATACATTCAAATCAAATGATATACTGAACTATCATTAAAAAATTATCCATCTAATTATTTTTTACCATCAATATTATACATGCAACAAATCAAATGATACATTTATCTATCATTCAATAACAAATCAAATAATCAGTTGTTTTACCTTTGTTTTTCTTTTTCTGTTGACGTTTTCATCAGTAAGCTGTTGTTTCTTCCTTTCGTCTTCATTCATAGTTTTACATGCCCTAGGTTTTTTCGTCCTCTTTGTATCTTCGTCAATCTCATCCGAATCAACAGCCGTTGATGAAGTAGTTTTTCGCCTTCTCTTTACTGCTGTACGCATAGCATTGGAAACCCTACTTTTTGAAATCGTAGGTTCATCGTTTATTTGTTCAGGATTTATTGAAATATTTTGATTTACGTCGATCGACTTAGATTCTGAAGTCGATTGCGCTTTTAAATCAGTTTGAGGAAGAAAATTAATTTCGGTTTGGGTTGCCATTGTTTGTTGAAGAAGAAATTTTGTTTGTAGAAGAAATTTTGTTACAGAAGTATTGTTTGCAGAAGAAATGAAACTACAGAAGTACGAACGAAATACAATTTTTGGCGCTTGTCCTTCAGACCAAAGTTTAATTTTAACGTCCGTTAAAATTAAATTTTATTAAACTTTTTCCTTTAAACTAATTTCCTCTATTATATAATGGTGTTTGAAGTAAAATATTTTAAATTAATTATAATTATTTCTGAGACCCCGGGAATATATTTGAAAGACTTAGATTTTGATAAACGATTTATGAAATGGGTTTGAAGAATTAAGGATAGGTTATTTGAAAAGTGAAGAGTGAAACAACCCACACCCCTTAATATACCGAAAAGGACACATTAAAAGGCGTGGTGCATTGTAGGTATAATTGAAACTAACAAAGACTAAGGTTCACAAGACAAAAGTAGGTAAAAACAGCGGAAACTAAAATAATAACTTCATGATTGCTTCATAAACCAAATAAGTCAAATACCAAATACAACATAAATGTCTCAAAACCCAATATGTCTCAAGAAATAAAAACTCGTAGTCTCAACAAAAATCAGAGTGTACATATCCCTCTCAAGTGCCAGTACAAAGAAAGAAAAATGGAAATAAAAGTAAGGAAATACATAGCAGAATCTTCTCCAAGAAACCTTCGAGCAACTACAATCTATTGCCCTCTCCCTTGATTGCCTATGGGGGAAAAAGGGGGGAAATAGAGGAGTGGGTCAGACTAAAAGTTGGGTGAGTGATAGTAACTACTAGAATCTTGAAGCAAACTAAAAGTAATAGACTCTTCAATAGTTCTAGTATATACAAAAGAAAACAAAGGAAATAGAAAAGAGATAAACTGGAAAATACGATTAAACTATTACAATTGATAAGATAGGTCAACTTTGATTGTTTGCACTTGTCTTTGATAGCTGCTTGATTAGGCTGAATTCCTAATCCTATAATTAGGCTGAAATGCTAATTCTGCCCTTTGATCGGCCTGTTACTCCATAGACCTTACTGTGGATTAGACACTATAAAACTCCCTACGCAGCAGCCAATGGTAACTATGAAAGATACACAAAGCACCCACTGTGGACTAGACGATACATAACTCACTACATAGAAGGCAATGTGTCTACAAAAGACACACATACTAAGTGCTTGGAACTCATAGCGATTACTGAGCACCGAAATGGAAGTCGCACGCATAACTGCCACCATGCTCATGCTACCTGTTGCTCCACCTATTGGGTCGTATTATTACCTCGACTCAGCATAAGCGTGCCCCTCGTCTCACTTCAGGATTATGTGAAACACCGTGTCCATAGAAAATATAGGGGAATGCTGCCGGTACTGGCCTGTCATCCAAACAATATCCAATAGCGCCCTTGTCCAAATTTATCGTGATTTGAACATCTCTATATTGACCAATTACTACCACTACTAGCATAAGCATGCCCCTCGTGTCACTTAGGCTTTATGTGAAACACCGTACCCATAGAAAATAATAGGAGAATGATATTTGGTACAGGTCCTACTTTAATTCTTTACTTATTAACTTAGATAAATTATTTAAATAAGCCTTTATTCTTGTTTTTACTATCCGTGCTTATTAATTTATCCTAAGTCTTAAAATAAGCCTTATTCTGTTCTATTTTTTATTATAACCTACGTTATAATCATGATTATTACTTAACCCAAGGTTTAAGTATGAAAATAAACTTCTTTCTTCTTTTGTTCTTTTTAGTTATAATTCTAAGTTATAACTAGGCCGGCCAATCTTCTTAATTCAGTCCAATTAATATCATAATTAGGCATAATTTCAGTCCTATTCCAATTATATTACAGTCTTTATAATTTATGTCTTATATTTCATTATTTCAGATTTCTTATAATTTAATCCAATTTTGCGTTAATTCTATTCTACTCCATACGCGAAGAAGAAGAAGGAGGAATAAAAGAAAACTGAAAATAGAAGGAAATCCAAGGCGTAAGAAGAAGATGTAAATAACGCATAAATAACAGTAAATAAACTAAAATACTGTAAATAAATTGTAAATAAATGAAAAAGCTAGAAATAAACTGAAATTAATTGAAAAGAATAACTAGAAGAAATAGAGTGAACATAATTCTAAAAATTGTAAATAAATTACTAAAAAGGTTACTCCAAAAATCATAGTAAAACTACAACTATTGGAAACCCTATTATTTTAAATTACTTAAAGAAATTTAAAATAATTATGATCACTCACCTCTGGTCCTTAGCTCTTCCCTTTAGGCCTTCACGGATCCACTTAGGGTTATTAAATATTATTATTAAAACGATTTCTTCCTTGGAAAATTATTCCGCTTAGGGTCCTTCCTGAATAGGTGAAACCAATTGGAGAAAATCTTAGAATGAGAAAAATTGTTAGGCCTAGGGTTCTATTTATAGGGATAGAAGTGGATCTCAGACCGTTGGATTTGGTTATTGAATAGGATGCAACCACGTCATAGGCTGAATAAGGCCATCAGATGCATGAATGGAAGGACCAGACCAGTTTAAACAATGAAAAATACGTTTGAAGTCGGCTAAATATTCGAACGAACGAACATTCGCCCTAAAGAGGGCAGGCGGTTCGACCGGTGGTTGACCGCCCCCTTGCCCAGGTCAACGGGTCGGTTTTTTTCCGTTGTCTTGTTTAATTCATATCTCGTTCATTTTAGTTCGGATTCGGACATTCTATATATGGAAATTGACCAGAAAATTACCACAGACACAATGGTGCAACTCCCATGGCTCAATTCTGATAATTTCACAAAGTTATTTAATTATTTGGTTAATTAACGAATTAATTAATTATTATGGGTTAAATTTCGGGTTGTTACATTCTCCCCTCCTTAAGAGATTTCGTCCCCGAAATCTCTAAGGATAAAAAAATGTACTAAATGTTTTCATACAATTCTACAACCAACTACTCAATCATCAACGATTCATCCATTGTCCTTAGGTTTTTCTAATGCAATTTATGATACTTATGCAATTAGTGTAGCGTAAATGTTCCTATCTAATGCAAAAGATTAGACAGTCCACTTATTCAGTTGACCTCCTTTTATGCAATCATGTCCATGTCATGTATCCAAATGAATGCAAAAATTCCCTAATGAAGACTAATAGTTCTATATGCATGCTACAAACATCATTCAAATGCAACAATCATGTGATAATCATCCACTTATAGCAACCATAAAAATAGGATAAAAATGCACGCACATCCATATGCATATGCTCTAGTGTCCTAGTGTGACGACCCAGAATTTTTGAGCATTTGAAATTGAAATATTTAATTGATTTTAAATACTTGAAAGGTAGTTTAACTTGAATTTCAAATATTATTATTTATTTAGCAATTAAGTTATTGGGTTTAATAAACTGAAATTGGGTAAATTATTGAATCTGCAGTTTTAAGCCTGTTCAAAATATTTTAGAGGCTTGTAAAATTTATATTGATTATACTAGAGATAGTAGAAGTGTTAATTTTGAGTTTGAAGGTGTTTTGTTCAGTTTTGAAAATATATCGTTTAAATCGATATTTAAAAATAGCCTTCCGGGGCACAGTCTCGGATTTCGACGAAACCAGTCACATTGGATCCGTAATAGTGTATTATTACCGGATTTCAAATTTCGGAGCGTTTGGAGTTGTCGTGTGATCGTACGATAGATAAACGCGCTGAAATTTATATCGAAAATTCAATATAATAACTGAGTCCAAAACGCTATCTTCTCCATACGATCGAATTAGGACTTGAAACCTTTTCCATTGCGTTCGAAATAGAGGTATAACATTATAAACGCCTAGCGGCACGCCTCAATAGGAATTCGAAATTTTAAGTTGCATTTATCGAGACAATTTGAATTTAAACTAATATAAAAATATATTTGACCAGTCAAACCTCAGTCGACTAATTTCACATCAGCCCTTTTTGATTTCATTTCTGGGTCACTATATCTAGACAATTTCTACATGCCAACATTAGATATTGTTCCCTATTCTCACCTTAAACATGCTACCTCCTGTTATGGAACTTACGTCTTCTTCTCCTTTTAAAACATTACAGCCGAACCAAAAGAAGTGGAAACATGGAGAAACCATAAAATGTTGATTGTTCGGTTAGTTCAAATGCTAATAGATTGTTCGGTTAGTTCAAATGTTGATAAACCATAAAATGCTAATAGATTGTTCGGTTATTAAGTTATGGAAAATGCTAATAGATTGTTCGGTTAGTTCAAATGCTAATAGATTGTTCGGTTAGTTTAAAGAAGGAAAATTAGTTTAAATTAAATTATTAAATGCTAATAGATTGTTCGGTTAGTTCAAATGTTGATAAACCATAAAATGTTTTTACAAGGTCTAAAATCATGGAGAAACGAGTCGAGATTGAAGTGGATTGCAAACGAAAATTAAAGGTGAGTTAATCTCACTCATCTGGGTTTAAGTTAAATTTAAATAGTTAAATTTAAATAATTGGTTGAATGATTGAATTGATTTGATGTGCTATATTATATATAGTAGTATATATAGTATATATTGAAGTGATTGATATTCCCGCATTATATAGCGGATGAGACCCTATGCGCCACATAATAGCGGATGATATTATATAAACCCATATACCGCGATATTCCACCTCGAAGTGGAATTGTTATTATGCTAACGTTTGTGGATGCAGGGAAACATGTTGGAGGGATCCAACTGGATTCCTCAAAATATTTAGTTTTGTTTAAATATTCCGTGATATGATTATTTGATATCCTGTGATGAATTATATTGATAATTGGAGTATTAGGTGTTATGGTTTGATTGAATTTAATTGGGTATAATGAGTTATAAAAAATATATAAATTGGATCTTTGGGAAGGAAATAAAAGAAGAGAATTTGTAAGTGAAATAATTATAAAGAATTTGAATAAATTTAAGAATGAATTGGGAAAGAATAAAGGTGATTTTAAATTCCAATAAATAAATTCTGAGTATGGGAAAGGGAATTTTAAATAAACAGAGAAATACGAAATTTTAAACTTAAGTGATATTATATCAGGAAATAAAGAATTTATTTTTAAATTCAAGGTTTGAATTTATTTAAAAGGATAAAGAAGGAATTTGGGAAATTTGAAATTGATATTTTCAGTTAAAAAGATTTTAATCTTAATGAAGAAACAAAAATATGAAGTTAACGGATTTGAATAAATTGAGTAAGTAAAGGAGTTTATTTCAAAATGGAGTAATTTGGAAATCAATTTGAGATTTGATTTAAGTGTTTAAAATTGGAATTTTAAAAGGGAAATGAAACTATGGAATTTATAAAGTGGGTTTATAAAGGTGAATATATCAGTGGATATTTGGAAGAATAAATTCACGTTGGGAATTTATTAAAGAAATGGGTAAATTTGTTTAAAAATAAATAGTGATTTATTTTTAAAGATGTGAAAGAGAAGTGTATTTCCCTGGATAGCCAAGTACATTTCCAAAGCAAACTTTTAAGTATGAGTTAAAGGTTTTAAAGATGTTTTTAAAGTATGTTTTAGAAAATTTATTATTTTTAAATGTTTAAAGTTTAAAAGTAAGTATTTCTTAAATTTAATTTATTAGTAATTATTTAAAGGTAACTTGGTATTGTGTTTTAAAAGGATAAAAATGTAGTTTTATATTTTATAAAGTAGTTTTATTTTAAATATTCTTAAAGTATATATTTTTGAATAAAGTATTAAAGTAGTTTTTAATTTAAATGTTTAAAGTATATTTTATAATAAAGTGTTTTTAGTTATTTTTAAAATCTAAAGTATTTGTACTTGGTGATTTCAGTGGAAATAGAAATATTTGGGAAATTTATTCCATGAGAGAAGGATGGTTTGAAACTGTTTTCAAAAGGTTGAAAGGTGGAAATATATCTTGCGAAGATATTTTGAGATAAATAAATAATTTGGAAAATTATTTATGTTTGTTGGATGTTTTGTGGATGTTATTTGATAGTTAAACAACCGACTATCAATATTGGCCAATGCGCTGATCGTTTCGAAGAGACCGGGATCGGGATTTGTTTCCCAAAACCCACTTCGATCCGGTTTGTACATTTTCGTGAGGAAGACGTGTTTGGAGTCGAAGATGGAGCAGTGAAGTGCAAGGGCTAATCCCTACTAATCCTGATGGTGATCCCAAAACTGATGTAGTAGGAGTAGTGCCTTCGGTTCCGTTCGAACCCGGGACGGACTTGTATGGATGAATGCTTTCGAAACATCGTCAGGTGGACGGTGGGCATTCTAAGAGACGTGTTCTAAAAAGGTAACGCTTAGCCTCGAGCCTCATCAACCGGGAATGACTGAAAATCATGGGTTATGCAGCAAGGCTATGTGGGTAGCGCCCATTAGGGTGAGGTCATCCCTGTCCAGATGTCCCTTTTTATTCGACTTAGTGGTGTGGTTGCTGATCCCAACCGTGGGGTGATCTTACTCGGGATTATCCAATAAGGGGTAGTTCCAGCCTTGTGTTGCAAGGGATCGGGCGTGGTCCTCGGTACGCTGATCTAGACCAGGTATTGTGACAGGTGGTACCCAAGTGCCTAGTCATTAGTTGGAAATCCATTCTCCCTACGCGCCTGTGCGGTTTTGATTGTGCCCAACTATTGTTGAAACGTGAGATGCAAGCATTTCAGCTAGATTCTATTTTACTTTCTATAGACACTATTATAATACCAGATGAATTTGATAAAAATGTTTTGGCTATCGTAAGGTAAAAACCCGACATGTTTATTTGTGGCGTGGTCTTACGAGATGCCTTTTATTTCAAAAGATTTTGGAAACTTTAATAATCCAATTGAGTGTGTTTTCTCACGCTGGTTTTCCAGACTGACTCGGGTGTTATTTTATTATAATGCTCGGGTCAGACCAAGTATTATAAATTACAGGATAGGATGCTGTGGAGCTCAGGTGTGGAGCTGGAGTCCGAGACGTATTATTCGTACTTGTTTATTCCGCTGCTATGGTTGTTTGAAATTGCCAGCAGTTGTGAGGCAGACGGATATAACTGCCAGGCTGGTAATTGTTCTTTACTGGTGATATACTCTGATGATGTATTGTATATAACATATATGGTTTCATTTTGTGTAAAGATCTGTTATTATTTATTATATTTTGTTCCGCTGCGATTGTGAAATTATGATGTTGTTTTCTGTTTTCTTCTTCTACCTCTTTCTTCTTCTAACCCTGATGGTTTGATTTTTCGGGTATGAAAAATTGGGTCTTCACACCTAGTTAGGCTGATCCTTAAAGAATAATAGTGCCTGGTGTACCTATATGCATCCATTAGCATCCACTAGCAAACACTTGCAACCACTAGCATACATCATTCATAACATGTTCTAATAACATGTTTACATAAAATCCTACCATCCATAGGTTAAATCCTAAGTTCCGCCCTCCCAAAAGATAATAAAGGAAAGAACCTATTCAAAACTAAAGATGAAAATATGAAATTCTAAAAAATTACAATCGAAAAGATGAGGATAGGAAGTACGAATCTTCTCTTCAGCTTCCCAAGTGACGTCTGCAACATCATCTCCCCATTGCACCTTCAATTGCGGAACCTCCTTATTCCTGAGTCACTTGATGTATCTTCCAACAATCTTCGTAGGGATACACCGAAAAGATGCTTCCCTTTCTACTTCCCCCTCCTCTAACTGACTGGGCTCTACAACCTCCGCTGCATCATGTAAGCACTTTCGCAAGTGTGAAACATGGAAAACGTCGTGCACACCTGCGAGCCTCTCTGGTAGCTTCACTTGGTAAGCCATCTTCCCAACTCTCTCCATGATAGGGAATGGTCCAACAAATCTGGGGCTAACTTTCCATTCGATCCGAATCTTACCACCTTCCTAAGCGGGGATACTTTGATAAAAGGGGCATTTCACCAGAAGGACAAACTTTGCAGTCCAATTAGTTTCTAGGACACACATTCAAACAAATTACTTTCAAGGCCAAAGTCAGCAGAATAATTACTTTCAAGGACAAAGTCAGCAGTCCAATTACTTTCAAGGACATAATTTCATAGGATTTTAGGCCCTAGAAACTAATTATTTTATGTTTTGTCCTTAAAAGTAATTATTTCAGTTGTGTGTCCTAGAAACTAATTCCACATGCTAAAGAGGCCCTTGTGGCTAATTTCCACTTGATAAAATCTAAGTCTCCAACCTCAAACTCAATATCTCTCCTCCGTTTATCCGCATAAGACTTCTACTTATCTTCGGCTGCCTTCATTCTCCATTGAATTAAATTCACTCTCTCCGATGTCTCCCTCACCATGTCAGGCCCAAGTAACAACTTCTCCGTAGACTCCACCCAACATGAAGGGGACTTGCAAGGTCTTCCATATAAAGCCTCAAATGGTGTCATTCCTATGCTCGCTTGGTAACTGTTATTATACGCAAACTCAACCAATGGAAGATGCTCCTCCCAAGTTCCTCCAAAGTCCAAAATGCACATCCGTAGCAAATTCTCAAGCACTATATTCTCTCTCTCCATTTGGCCATCCGTCTGAGGGTGATAGGCCGTACTCAATCTAAGTTGCGTCCCTAGCGCCCCTGTAAGCTCCTCTAAAACTCACTGGTGAAAATGGAATCTCTATCACACACTATACTAGAAGGGACTCCGTGAAGTCGGACTATCTCTCGAACATAAAGGGATGCCAAATATAATGTTGTACGCTTGCTCTTAACCGGGATGAAGTGGGCACTCTTGGTCAACCGATCAACAATCACCCAAATGCTAGTATTCCCCTTCCTAGAACGAGGCAAACCATCTATAAAATCCATAAAAATGCTGTCCCACTTCCACTCTGGCACATCTAAGGGCTGAAGTAGTCCACCGGGCTTCTACTGCTCTGCCTTTATCCTTTGGCATATTAGACACTTAGCTACGAACTCTGCCACGTACTTCTTCATGCCATTCCAGTATAACATCCTCTTCATATCTCGATACATTTTGTCACCACCCGGATGAACAGTCATATGGGAATGGTGGGCTTCCTCCAAAATCGCTCTCAACAAATCTCTAGCACGTAGAACACAAAGCCTCCCATCTCTCCTAAGCCACCCTTTTCTATCAATGGAATAACGTTGGAGATGTCTAGAGACCTCTCCTCGAATAATCCTATCCATAATGTCCATGAGTTCCGAATCTCCTTGCTGAATCAAGCCAGTCTGATCCATAAGGGTAGGCCTCACCTCTAACTTTGCCAATAATTCGAGAGTAATGTCCGTAGTGGGCTTAAAATCAAAAGTAGAAATAAACTCCAAGCTCCTTCACTCTATGAACAAAGGACTAAGGGTTGCTTTCTTCCTACTCAATGCATCCGCAACCACATTACCCTTACCAGGGGTATAAGCAATCTCAAAATCGTACGAGGCTAAAAACTCCATCCATCTCCGTTGCCTTAATTTCAAGTCCTTTTGCGAGAATAGGTACTTAAATGACTTGTGGTCGGTGAAAAGCTCAAACCTCTCTCCAAGCAAATAGTGTCTCCAAGACTTGAGTGCAAAAACTATGGTGGCCAACTCCAAATCGTGGGTAGGGTAGTTCTTCTCATGCGTCCTCAGCTGCCTACTACCATAATATACCACCGTCCCTTCTTGCATCAACACGTTTCCTAGGCCCGTCCCACATGCATCAGTGTATACGGTAAAAGGCTTAGCTCCATTGGGTAGTACTAACACTGGTGCACTAGTAAGGGCTCTCTTAAGCTTTGTGAAGGAATCCTCACAATCCACGTCCCGCACGAAAGCTTTATTCTTCTTAGTAAGGCGCATAAGTGGTGCCGAAATCTTAGCAAAGTCCCTAATGAACTTCTTATAGTAGCCAGCCAATCCTAGGAAGCTCCTAACTTCAGTGACGTTCTTGGGGGCATTCCAATCTTGTACATCTATCACCTTAGCGGGGTCAACAACCAAACCTTCATTCGAGACCATATGCCCTAAGAAACGTACCTCCTTTCTCCAAAAGTGACACTTGAAAAACTTAGCTCTCAAACGATGACTTCGAAGTGTGTGAAAAACCTCCTCTAAATGAACGGCATGCTCCTCCTTATTCTTGGAAAATACCAAGATGTCATCCACGAATACCACCACGAACTTATTTAGGACTTCTCTAAAGATGTGGCTCATCAAGTCAACAAAGTAGGCTGGGGCATTAGTTATCCCAAAAGGCATAACCAACCACTCATAAAGTCCATCTAGAGTCCTAAACGCAGTCTTATCTATGCTGTCATCGGCGACCCTAAGCTGATGGAATCCCGTGGCTAAATCAAGTTGAGAGAAAACCGAAGAGCCAACTAACTGGTCAAAAAGATCATCAATCCTAGGGAGTGGATATCGATTCTTCTTGGTGAGCTTATTTAATTCTCTATAATCAATGCAAAGTCAAAAAGAACCATCCTCCTTAGTAGTGAAGACGACTGGTACTCCCCATTTCGATATGCTCCTTCTTATAAAACCCTTCTCCAAAAGCTCACTGACTTGTTTGCTCAACTCTTTCCTCTCCCTAGGTGCCATGTGCCTCACAGGTTATGCCACTGGATTAGCATTCTCGTTCAAATAAATCCCGAAGTCAATCTCTCTCTTAGGGAGAAGTCCCCTAACCTCCTTAAAGACATCGGGAAAATCTCCGACGACAGGAACCGAATCAAACTCTGTTGAAGATGAATCGAGGGAATAGAGAAAGCTCAACATGACTGACCCTTGCGGGTCGCAAGATACCTCGAGAGTCCTACCACTACAAGTCACTAATCTAATGACTCTCCTCTTGCAGTCTAAAATAGCTCCATATGTGTATAACCAATCTATACCCAAGATCATCCCATACCCTAAGAATCCCAAAACATAGGCGTCGCAGTCAAATTCTACGCCTAGGATATAAATTTTCAAACCCCTACAAACCATAGACAAGTGTGCTGATCCATCTATGGGGTTTGAAACAACGATGGGGTCCACTACTAAAGAAATGTATAAGTGCAAACAATCCACAAGAGAACTAGAAATAAAAGAGTGTGATGCTCCAGAATCGAATAAAGTCTAAATGAGAAAATCAGATATAGAAATCAAACCTTCAACTGTGACTTTCCTACCTCTATCCAAAATGCTACTGGAAGGTGCCGCGTCTAACGCCTGAATCTGTGCGACTGATGCACTCTCCCTGACCAGCTCTCTGGGGACAACTCCTACTCATATGACTGGGCTACCCGCAATTGAATCTCTTTCCCTTCATTTTTTCTCTTTTGCAATCCTTGGCGATATGTCCCATATTCCACAGCTATTGCACCTCAATCCTTTCTTAAGCTGCTTCTGAGGGCCATCGCCTTTCTTCTTCTCTTTGTTGTTCCTCCACCATTTCTTCTTTGGACCTTCCGACTTAACAACTTCCTTAGACTCTCCTTCCATGAGTGCATCAGACATAAGTTCCATCTCTACCAAAGACTCATAAGTAACTCCCATCGGTACATGAGTCAACAACAATCTCTGAAGGGGCCGATTCAATCCCTTCGCAAACTTCATAGCTTTCTTGTGTGGTGTATTTACCAACCCCACTCCAAACCGAGACAATTCATTAAATTGATTGATGTACTTCTTCACCGACAAACTTCCTTGCTTCAAATTAATAAACCGCTCTAACTGAACACTCTCCTCTACTTGAGACAAGAACTTCCTATCAAACCGCTCCTGGATTCCATTCTAAGTCACCTACCTTCCTTCTAACTCTATGACCTCCGACCAATACGAAGCCTCCTCTTTCAGCTGCCAAGATGCTAGATGAACCCGCTGCTGATCCTCCAATCCTAATAAGCCAAATATCCTATCGGTGTCCCTAAGCCAAGCTCTCGCCTCCACAAAAGTCTCTTTGTCAGAAAAAACCTTTCCGCCCAAACTTGCAAAATCCTTACAAAGCTTAGAGAAATTGATGGCGGTAGGTGGGTTGATGGGGTTCCCATCCACTGGTGCATGATTGGGTGATGTCCCGTGTACCTCTGGAGTCGTGGCTTGTAAGTACCTACGAAACCAGGCTGGTACTGGAATGCCCTCGGGAAGGTTCGGGGCATCGGCCATTCTACGAAAAGAAAGAGATAGTTTAGGGAAAAGTCCAAGGGAGATTGAACTGGACTTATAGGGGAATTTTTATAAAAACTCTTTCATTCTTAAAAACATTTCTATGAGTTCTTTTCTGAAAAGTACTTTTTAAAACAAGTTATTTCGGAAAATACTTTTAAAAAAAAAATAAAATTTTAGAAATCCTATAACCTTAGGCTCTGATACCAAGTGAAGCACCCCACACCCCTTAATATACCCAAAAGGACACACTAAAAGGCATGGTGCATTGTAGGTATAACTGAAACTAACAGAGACTAAGATTCACAAGACAAAAGTAGGTAAAAGCAGCGGAAACTAAAATAATAACTTATTCAAAACAAAAACTTCATAATTGCTTCATAAACCAAATAAGTCAAATACCAAATACAACATACATGTCACAAAACCCAATATGTCTCAAGAAATAAAAACTCGTAGCAATAAAAATCAGAGTGTACATATCCCACTCAAGTGCCAGTACAAAGAAAGAAAAATGGAAATAAAAGTAAGGAAATACATAGCAGAATCTTCTCCAAGAAACCTCCAGCAACTGCAATCTACTGCCCTCTCCCTTGATTGCCTATGGGGAGAAAAAGGGGAAAATAGAGGAGTGGGTCAGACCAAAAGTCTGGTGAGTGATAATAACTACTAGAATCTTTAAGCAAAGTAAAAGTAATAGACTCTTCAGTAGTTCTAGTATATACAAAAGAAAACAAAGGAAATAGGAAAGAGATAAACTGGAAAATACGATTAAACTATTACAATTGATAAGATAGGTCAACTTTGATTATTTGCACTTGTCTTTGATAGCTGCTTGATTAGGCTGAATTCCTAATCCTATAATTAGGCTGAAATCCTAATTATACCCTTTGATCGGCCTACTACTCCATAGACCTTACTGCGAACTAGACGCTATAAAACTCCCTACGCATTAGCCAATGGTAACTACGAAAGATACACAAAGCACCCATTGTGGACTAGACGATGCGTAGCTCCCTACACAGAAGGCAATGGTGTCTACGAAAGACACACATACTAAGCACTTGGAACTCGTAGCGATTACTAAGCACCGAAATGGAAGTCGCACGCGTAACGCCACCATGCACATGCTACCTGTTGCTCCACTTATTGAGTCATATTATTACCTCGACTCAGCGTAAGCGTGCCCCTCGTCTCACCTCAGGATTATGTGAAACACCGTGTCCATAGAAAATATAGGGGAATGCTGCCGGTACTGGCCTGTCATCCAAACAATATCCAATAGCGCCCTTGTCCAAATTTCCCGTGATTTGAACATCTCTATATTGACCAGTTACTATCACTACTAGCATAAGCGTGCCCCTCGTGTCACTTAGGCTTTATGTGAAACACCGTACCCGTAGAAAAAATAGGAGAATGCTATTTGGTACAGGTCCTACTTTAATTCTTTGCTTATTAACTTAGATAAATTATTTAAATAAGCCTTTACTCTTGTTCTTACTATCCGTGCTTATTAATTTATCCTAAGTTTTAAAATAAGCCTTATTCCATTCTATTTCTTATTATAACCTACGTTATAATCATGCTTATTACTTAACCCAAGGTTTAAGTGTGAAAATAAGCTTCTTTCTTCTTTTGTTCTTTTTAGTTATAATTCTAAGTTATAACTAGGCCGGCCAATCTTCTTAATTCAGTCCAATTAATATCATAATTAGGCATAATTTCAGTCCTATTCCAATTATATTACAGTCTTTATAATTTACGTCTTATATTTCATTATTTCAGATTTCTTATAATTTTATCCAATTTCGCGTTAATTCTATTCTACTCCATACGCGAAGAAGAAGAAGGAGGAATAAAAGAAAACTGAAAATAGAAGGAAATCCAAGACGTTAGAAGAAGATGTAAATAACGCATAAATAACAGTAAATAAACTAAAATACTGTAAATAAATGGAAAGCTAGAAATAAACTGAAATTAATTGAAAAGAATAACTAGAAGAAATAGACTGAAAATATTTCTAAAAACTGTAAATAAATTACTAAAAAGGTTACTCCAAAAATCATAGTAAAACTACAACTATTGGAAACCCTATTATTTTAAATTACTTAAAGAAATTTAAAATAATTACGATCACTCACCTCTGGTCCTTAGCTCTTCCCTTTAGGCATTTACAAATCCACTTGGGGTTGTTAAATATTTTTTTAAAACGATTTCCTCCTTGAAAAATTATTCCGCTTAGGGTCCTTCCTGAATAGGTGAACCCAATTGGAGAAAATATTAGAATGAGAAAAAGTGTTAGGCCTAGGGTTCTATTTATAGGGGTAGAAGTGGATCTCAGACCGTTGGATTTGGGAATTGAATATGATGGAACCATGTCATAGGCTGAATAGGGGCCATCGGATACATGGATGGAAGAACCATACCAGTTCAAACAATGCACAATACGTGTCAAGTCGGCTAAATATTCGAACGAACAAACGTTCGTTCGCCCTAAAAAGGGCAGGCGGGTCAACCGGGCGGTCGACCGCCCCTTTGCTCAGGTCGACTGGCCGGTCGACCTGGCTATATAATTCTTTTTTCCTTATCTTGTTTAATTCGTATCTCGTTCATTTTAGCTCGGATTCTGATGTTCTATATATGGAAATTGACCAAAAAATTACCACAGACACAATGGTGCAACTCCCGTGGCTCAATTCTGATAATTTCACAAATTTATTTTATTATTTAATTAATTAACGAATTAATTAATTATTATGAGTTAAATTTTGGGTTGTTCCATTCTCCCCTCCTTAAGGGATTTCATCCCCGAAATCTCTAAGGATAAAAGAATGTACTAAATGTTTTCATCCAATTCTACAACCAACTACTCAATCATCAACGATTCATCCATTATCCTTAGGTTTTTCTAATGCAATTTATGATACTTATGCAATTAGTGTAGTGTAAATGTTCCTATCTAATGCAAAAGATTAGGCGGTGTAAGGATTCCATTTTATCTAGAGGTGCAGCTGCGATTGCAACCTCCTGTACATTTTATCTAGTGGTGTACGGATTCGGTGGGTAGACCCTTACCCTTTCATAGTTGGAATCCATTCTCCAATAAGCGCCTGGAAAATAATTTTGATGATGACTACAACATCATCAACATTCTTTTCCGAGTTTCCAAGGGAGGAATTGCCACCATTGGAGTTTTGTTTTGGTAAACCTGGTTTTGATTTCAAAAATTCAAAAGAATTATTTGATATACCAAGGGAATTTGGTGTGTGTGTGTGTGTGTGTGTATATATATGATTTCAAAAATGGTTTGAAATATTTAAGAACAAGGTGTTTAAACACTGGGATTTTCATTTAAATGTTTTATTGAGAGTATGAGAAAATAAGTTTATAACTTATAAATGTTGGGAATTTGTAAGTGAAACAAAGCTTTAAAATTGTTGCATGTGAATGTTAAGGAAAGTAAATTTGGAATTGAACTTAAGTTAAGTATAAAATGAATTATGGAAATAAATTTAGCCTAAGTTAGGTTAAATAAAATAATTTTTGGAAATGAATTAAGGAATGAACTAATTGAATAAATTAGTGAGTTGAATATGATTTTGGAATATGGTTGGAATATTGAAATTGAAACAAATGGATTGAGTCAAATGGAATTGAAATTGGATTCGATTTAAAATGGATATAAACTTAAGTGTGAAGTGGTAATAAACATAAGAAGTGTTGTATGAAATGTTTATAGACTTAAGAAAATTTTTAGGAAAGGATTCATGAATGAATTTAGTATGGAGTGAGATGTGGTTAAACATAAAATTAAGGGAATAAATTCTTAAATGATATCAGTATTGAAAGGATATACTAAGTAAATAATGAATGTGAATAAAGCAATGTGAATAATGATTGGGAATAATTGATTGTAAATGAAATGAATGTGAATAAGGAAATTTGGGATAGCTAAGAATCAATTGAAATAAATATGTGGGTTGTACATATATTATTTTATTCACATAACAGTTTAATCTTGATTCGAGCATAGAATTTTGAGGTAATTTATATTGATCCGAATTGGAATTTTTCACTCGATTCTCGACGACGAATACTGGATGTGGATGTTTGATTGATTTTGGAATTCTCTATCGTAGTATATGGCTATGCAAGGAGAATAACGGTTTCTAATCAAGGAACCGGATCCGAGTCCGCACTTGAGTGGTCGTGTGAACGATACTAGTTCGAAAATGAAATTGTGTGATCGAGCGAGCAATCAATTTTGATATTGCGTACGAATGATATATGTACATCGTACGGGCTTAAGTAAAACAAATGTTGAAATTGGGGAAAATACAAAATAAAATAATTATGAACTATATGGTTGGATATTATTGGTAAATAAGATGCAGGTATATAAAAGCAAGAGCTAACTTGATGCCTTTGGTTTCATAAGTAAAATTAGGTTGCCCAACATAAAGGTACATGTTTATATTGTTAATTAATTTAATGGTTTTATGATTGAGCCACTTGACTTTTGTTTTCTTTTAATGGTTTAGACCGTTGTGGCAATTGGTGATTGCTCTGATCAAGCCGCGCGAAGGAGAGCTGGCGAAATTTTTGAAAATTTAAAGAGTTAGAAATTTTTTGAAAATTTTTAATAACTAAAAATTGATTTTTTGAGTTATAACCTGAAATTATTGAATGGATAATATTAGTTGGAACCTATGGATGAATTTGGGAACTTAGTAAAAGTAATAATAATGTTTCAACAAATTGATTTTGGGAAGTTATTTCAACTACGTTGTTTTAGAAAAGAAATGGGTTTGGGCATTTTTCCTACCTTGGCAAATTCAAGGACGAAATTCTTTTAAGGGGGGAGGATGTAACGACCCAGAATTTTAGTTATTTGAAATTAGAATATTTAATTCATTTTAAATATTGAAAAGTTAATTTTATAGATTAAATAACTTGAATTTCAAAAATAGTGATTTAGGGGATAATTTAATTGTTAAATTTAATATTGAAATTGGTTAAATAATGGGATCTTGAGTTTTAAGTTAGATAAAAATTATTTCAAAGCTTATTTAAATTCTATTAATAAGAATGAAGATAATAAAACTTTTAAAATTGATTCAAAAGTGATTTAGCTAATTTTGAAATTAACTCGTTTTAATTAACAAGTGAAAATAGCCTTCCGGGGCATTGTCTCGGATTTCAACGAAACCAGTGTTATTGGGTCCGTAATAATGAATTATAATACGTCGTCAAATTTCGTAGCGATCAAACGTGTCGTTTGGTCGTACGGGATTGAAATGCGTTGAAATTAATATCGGAAATTTAATATAATAATTGGGTCCAAAAAGCTATCTTCTCCATACGATCGAATTAGGTATCGGAACTAGTTCCATTGTGTTATAAATAGGGGTACAATATATAGAATGTTAGGCGGCACGCTTCGATTGGAGTCCGTAATTATATAGCTAGATATTTGAATTTTAAATAATATTTTTTTATTTGATTTAACTTTTCACTTCCTTAACCTTTCACCTCAGCCCACATTTATTTTCTGCTCCTTCCCGTGCAAGCCCATGCACCCTCATCCTTTCCTATCTTCCCTCCCTTTATTTAAACACTGTAGCTAATAGAGGAAAGAAAAAGGAACCTTTGTATTCAAAAAATCATATCTTACATTCTACTCAATAATAAAATCTGAAACGTTCTTTAAAAATCTTGTTTTGGCGAGAGCTTCGACCCTATATGCTTCTTTGTGCATGCGATCATGTTTTAGGTGGCTCGGATTAGAGGAGGCCGATCTAGGGTCTGGGTTTGTGGCAAATGGAGGAAGGGTTTGGCGAATTGGATGGCACATTTGGATTCGGGAAGGAAAATAGCACCTGCGAAATTAATATGGGGACGTGCGGCTCCACTTGAAGGTCGCGATGGGTTACTGTGCATGTGGAGGAGGGTGGAGGTCACGACATGGTAGGAGGGCTCGGCTTTCGATTTATAGGGACTAGAAGGTGGAGTTTTTGATGGGGAGTTTGGCGACATCCTCGAAAGTTGTTTTTGTTGACCGGAGAGGCATGTCAGTGGCACGGCTGTGCACAATGAGGGTTCGAATGGAGTTTGGGAGGGAAGGTAATTAGGATATTGGGGAAGAAAGGTTAATTATGTAATTAATGCATTATTAAAGTGATTAGTGGATTATATATATATATATATCTAATTCCCGTTAACTAAAAAATTCAATAACTCTCTTATACGAGGTCCAATCGAGGCGTGGATTTTTGCATTGCACTCGTAATGACGAAACTTTTGCAATGGAACATGTTTGGACGAATTTTGAGGCTGTTGAATTTTGGGCTAAAATCGGACGTCGTCCGGTTTTAGTTCCAAACTGGAACGCCTCGGCGACGATAGAAAATTTCGGTGAGTTAAACTCACCTTTTTGGATGACTTGTATGATTTATAGTTGATAAAAATTGTTGAATGATTGTTTGGATAAATTATTATATTAGTTGATTTGGATATATTCTTACCTATTGGAGCGGATGAGACCCTTTTGCATTCCCGTGTAAGAGCAGATGACCCTTTGTATACGAATCCCACCTCAAAGCGGTTGATTATATTTTATGATTATCTAACATTTGTGATGCAGGGGAAAACAGGTTGGAGGGATCCAACGGGATTCCTCGCTATTATTGAATTATATTGTTTCAATAATATTACCTTTATATAGATTATTAAATAATATATATGATTGTGGATGCTGTGGTTAAAACGTCGTTATATGTTTGAAATTAAAACCTAGTAGTGATAGAAAATCAATATCGATATTGGTTAAGTGTTGAGTGGCTATTTGCCTCAAATTAGTATTTTAAAATACTATAAATTGCCGTCAAGTCGGAACTGTTTTTAAAAGACAAGAAATGATTTTTAAATCCGAAATCGGGTTTCGAAAATATTTTGTTCTAAGGATTTGTTTATTTAATTTTAATAATATTATTTTTAGGTTATTTAATTATATTAATGTTGTTTTATAGTATTTTATTTTAGTAATATTGTTTTAAAGTGTTAAATTATATTAATATTGTTTAAAAAGTATTTAATTATACTGATATGGTTTTAAAGTTAATTAATTGTACTAATAAGAATTTAAGGTTATTTAATTATATTGGTATTGTTTTAAAGTTAATTATCTATAGTAATATGGATTTAAAGAATTATCAAAATGTGATAAGGTTAATTATTTAAGAATAATTATGGTTTGGAATTAATATTAAGGATTATCGATAAGGTTTTAAAATAAATTATTATTATTTATGAAAATGGTAAAGGTTAATTGTTATTATTCTTAAACAATATTTTAAAGTTATTAATTATCATTTTTAAGATGTTTTAAAATTTATAAATTTTAATGTTAATAATCATTATTATATAATGGTGTTTGAAGTAAAATATTTTAAATTAATTATAATTATTTTTGAGACCCCGGGAATATATTTGAAAGACTTAGAATTTATAAAGGATTTATAAAATGGGTTTAAAGAATTGAGGAAAGTTTATTTGAAAAGTGAAGAGTTTATAAATGAGTAGATATTTATAAACGAATTTCAGAAACATGTTTATATATTTATAAAAGAAGTTTATAAATGGGTTATGCATTCATAATGGGTTTATAAGTGATTTTTGAAATGTATAAGAAGCTTATAAGGGATGAAAATTTTATAAAGGGATTATAAATGGTTTTCAGAGGGTTATAAAATGATTTATAAATGGTTTTGGAGAATCGAATAAAAGAAAACTTTCTAAATTTTGTGGATATACTTATACCGTTGAGATAAGTATATGGATATTTCTAAGTATTGAAATATAGGGATTTGCGAGTATATCTTTGTAATTTACAAGTAATTTATGAAGTGGGTTTTATTTATGAAGGATTTGTTAAAAGGAGGTCGGTGGTCGCTATGTGCTTAACACATGTTGTTTTCACCTATGAAATCTATGATTTGAATGTTTTGTTTATTCGATGGTTAAATAACCGACTATCGAATTTGGACCCAAAAGTAACTTTGGAAATATATAGGGGAAACACATGAGTTATATGGCTTAGTCATCTCCGATGATGCTGTACTATGCATATAAATCTCGTTTTGTTCTCTTAGGACAATGATAAGGAAATCCGTCCACTAACAGTTAGGAGATGATCTCCGCTCCTATCTTTGGATGTTTATTTCCTAAAGAACCGGGGTTGAGTTTACCGGAAACTATCGAATGTTGTCTCGAGATACCGGGATTGGATATGTTATCCGAAAACCACTTCGATCCAACTTAAGCGTTGATAAGTGAAGATATCTTGAAGATGATGGAAATTCAGAGATGGAGCTCTCAAGTGTTTCGTTCAGTACCAGAACGAACTTGTATGGATGAATGCTGGCATTGCATTATTGCCTGGAGGGCAGTGTTAGTATTCCAAGTAGGAAGTTCTAAATAAAGGTAATCATAGTCTCAAGCCTCATCAACCGGGAAATGACTAAAGCAGGGACATGTAGCAGGGTTATGTGGGTCGCTTCCATAAGGGTATGATCATTCCAAGATCTAGTGTCGATATCTCTATGTATGCTCCGGGGTCCATGATGGTTGTTTATCAACCATGGGGTGATCATATTCGGTGCTATCCAACAAGGGGTAGTTCCGGTCCTGAGTAGCTGAGGTGCAGTTGCGATTGCGAACTCCCGTACATTTTATCTAGAGGTGTACGGATTCGGTGGGTAGACCCTTACCCTTTCATAGTTGGAATCCATTCTCCAATAAGCGCCTACGGACTTGATTGTATACCAAGTATGCTAGAATATAATAATGTAACAATTTCGACTATGATTAATAAGTATTTGTACCTAGACACTATTATAATATCATGGATTTTCTATAGAAATGTTTTGGTTATCGTAAGGTAAAAACCCATTTGTGTTTATGTGCGGCGTGGTCTTACGAGATACCTTAGATATCAAAAGTTTTATATAACTTTAAATCCAGCTGAGTGTGTTTTCTCACGCTGGTTTTCCAAACCGACTCGGATGTTATTTTATTATAAAGGTCGGGTCAGAACGAGTATATTACAGATTGGTTTGGATGCTTGGAGCTTCAAGAGACGAGGTGTAGGCCCAGAGACGTATTCACGTAGATGGTTATTTTCTGCTGTATTCATTGTTGTGTTTTTCAGTAATTGTGAGGACATGCTGTTATAACTGTCCAAGCTGAGATAGGCTAGTATACTCTGATTGATGTCTGTATATACATGTTTTTGTGTAAAGATTTATGGTATATTACAGATTATTCGTTTCGCTATGAGATTCTGTGTTGTTTAGTTTTCTTCTTACCTTCTTCCTTCTTTCTTTTCCCTAACAATCGGGCCTTCTGGCATTCGATTGTTCGGCATGTGATACAAGGGACGTATTAGTGTCGATTTTCAAGGGTCGAAAAGCCCGATTCATTACACTCACTTATAGGTTATATGTTATCATACAACATTTGTGACCTCTGGGATTATGGAATTGTTGATTGATTAGGTTTGTTTTAATAGTGGGTATGGTTAGACTTGAACTCATGAGTGAGTAGAATTGCCATTAGGAGACCGTTAAGATCAAAGTATAGTAGGATGATTGAACTGATCAAAAGATATGACTTGTTGACTTTTTAAAACCAGATTTAAGGGCCGAGATTGGTAGAGGATCGCGCCCTACATGCCAACCGTTAAGCCCCTAGTTGATCAAGTCTGTTATTCGAATGCGTAAGTCTTTACGAATATTGAGTCTAAAATCTGAGTTATGCATCTGAAGGAACTCGTAGCAGAGAATCCCACCTATATTTTTCTCCTACCTATCTTAGGAGACAATTGTTATTTTCTTCTACCATTTTTAGAAGTTGTTAGAAATTTTTCTCATATCAAACTTAGGAGACCATAGTCATTTCTTCAAAATGGACTACAAGACCTTTGGATTATCTGGTATTTTGGCCTAAGTCTGCCAGATAGGTTTTTAGTCGGCTCGTGAAACTAATATAGGTATATAGTGACCTTGGAAAAGCTATGTCGTTGAATGGACTATTGATGGGATTGGGTAACTATGGGAATGCATAACCCTTTGACCCTAGTCGTGATAAATTTGCAAATTAATGAATGAAAACATTTATCAAAATTTTGTAAATTCTTGTACTCTTGATGTTAATGATAAAATAACTGATCTTATTTTATCATTGAAAAATAATGCATAGGATGACAGCAACATCGATAATATTTATTTTCGAGCCTTAAAATGGGAGATGTTACATTATCCGTCAACTCACAATCGAAGAAAAAACATATAATAGAAAATAGTGCAGTACATCATGACATGTATAGTATTTGAGAAACATTAAAATATTCGAGGTATGGAAATTCATCTCATGTATAAATAAATGCTACTTATTACTACATAAAACAAAAGCCTAAACTGGATAATAGCTAACAACATCTCTAAGCTCCACCAGTATAACAATCCATATTTTAACGCTTAGTAATTAACATGATAAATCGTTTAAACTAAATTAAATGACCTAAACGAAATACGTGCTTAGAATATAATATTTTATAATTGATCGAACTAGGATTAGAGACCTACTCCATTGTGTTTGGAATGTTGTTTACATATAGAAATATATAAAGTTTGTAAAAATCGGATAATATGATAAAATGAGATAAAAAGTGAAGCTAGAGCAAAATAGTAATTTGGCTAGAATTGCCTATTATATTTTTGAAATAAGCACTCTTTCCATTCATTTCACTAATCACTTCTTCTTCTTCTTTATGTAAGAAACCATGTTTCTTAATTTTATATCATAATAACTTTCTCAAATCTTAACGAAAAAATACAAATAAATTATCTAAATTCAAGTTAGAAGATTCTATAGAAATCTTGCTATCCAAGTCAAGATTTTGAAGAAGACTGGAACTGGATTTCTAAAATTAGAGTGGTTCAAAATTGGATTGGATTGGAGTATGGATATCATAGCGTTGGGTGAATAGGAATTTTTTCTATAATCTATGATCACCACTTATGACATGTATTGTTTAGTGGTTGAGTTATGGCTTGATGAACAGACTTGAGTTATGACTTTAGAGATGAGAATCTTGATTCCATGAATTTGTATAAGTATTTAATCATAAAATGAATATGGTAAAAGCTTGACAATTAATGTAATGTATTATTGCGATTTGTTAATGTATTTATTTTAATCGATTCAATACTCATGGTTACGAACACATTCGTAACCGTAACAGATTAATACTTCTCATATGGATTTTCTACTTGCATATATTTAATATATTTATAACATTATTGTCCCAGTATAACAATGTCTAATAGAAAAATAAAACCAGAAGCTTATTTTATTTTGAACAAGATTCATTGTAAAAGTTATATAATCAAATTACATAATTACTCCTAAGGCACGCTCATAACTCTATCATTCTTCAGCACCTCTTTCCTCTCTTTATAATTTTTCTCAAGGTATAAAAGGTAGAGAGGAAAGTACTAGTTAGCATAGAACCATCTATGCCAGAAACTTATTCATATGGGAATTCCAGGAATCTTTCATGAGATTTACCTCCACCACGAGCCTCGTGCTAATCACTACCAAGGAGACATGATCGACCAACTTTGCCAACTCCTTCCAAAGTTCCACTTTTGACAAGCAAATGACAACAACTTCATCCCTAGCTCATCTTTGTGCCTCCTCAAATCATCTTTTAAACACAATTTTTAACTATATAAACATAGAATAGCGAAAGATCATAAACCACTCATCTAATACCCAAATTACCAACATTAATGCTAAGATCTGAAATGGACAGCAAGAAAACGAATTCCAAAGCACCCAAAGTGATAGATCTACAATCTTCTTTGCTAAATACCTTTCTAACTACGTTTTAGGCTAATATTAGAATGAGAAGGAGGACCTTTTTGATGAAATCTTGGTTAATGGAGGTTTAGAACAGTTTTTAGGAAATGGAAAATGATTTGGATCAGTCCTAATTATGCACAATTCCCGAAAGGGGTTAGTGGGCTTAAGTTCAGGCTTAACTAATTACCCATTAGTTTGGCCAGCAGTAAGAAAAACCATCATCCTGATCTAATGGAGTGGTTTCATGTCCCAATTCAACTTTTATCAAAAGTTATATGCTTCACAATAATTTGTAGGTGCAAACTATCTGATAAAAATTATAAAGATAGAAAATGTCCCTTATAGTCATTTCCCAATATTTTAGAGTCATATGATATCATATGAATTAAATAATAATATTTTACGATCCTTCGATACATAAAATATGGGGCGTTACACTCTCCTTCCTTTTGGAATTTTGCCCCCGAAATGTCCAAATAAATCAAGAATAGTCAACCATAGTTACCTCATATGCCTAACAACCATAACAACCATCAAACATATCAAACAAGCAGCCATGCAATCAATAATATAGATAAACATATTCTAGCATGCAAGATACTAAACTATGCTATATGGTATCAAAAGTGAACGTAAATACGATAAACAGTAGGCCTTGCCATGCAAAGACCTTCGGATATACAACACTCATGATGTCCTTGGTTTCCCACATGCAGTCATCTTTACTTTCACCATATTGAACCTTTATTAACTCCACCTTCTTCCTCCTAAACTTTTTTCTTTCGTGTTCGATAGTACGAACCGGTCTACCAAGTCTCAAAGTTTCTAGTTCAATTTCAATATCATTGTTGATCCGGTGCAATCATCACGTCAGAGTCGTGCACAAACTTCCGCAAGTGAGAGACGTGGAATACATTGTGCATGCCCTTATCTTATAAGATAAGTTGACCATATATGCTAGGTTCCCAATCATTTGTACTATCGAAAAAGGACATATGAATCTCGATGCCAACTCCCCCTTACTACTGAATCGAATAACATTCTTTAATGGGGAAATCTTCATAAACATCATATCATGACAGAGAACTCCAAATCTCTACGTCTCTTATCAGCATAGCTCTTCTTCCTATCTTGAGTAGCTTTCATTCGTTGTCGAATGATCTCAATCTTCTTTGAGATCTCCCTAATCGTATCTAGCCTGAGTATCAATTTTCTGCCTGCTTCCCACTAACATGAAGGAGCGTTACACAGTTGGTCATACAATGCTACGAATGGTGTCATACCGATACCAGACTAATAACTATTGTTGTGTGTGAACTCCACCAAATGCAAGTGATCATCCCACGAACCTTTGAAATCGAGAATGCAAGCTCATAAGAGATCCTCCAATATACAATACACCCTCTCAGTTTGCCCATCGGTCTAGGAATGATAAGTTGTATTGAGATGCAGCTTCATACCCAATGCCTCTTATAAGCTCTTCCAAAATCCATTAGTGAATAAAGGGTCTTAGTCACTCACAATGCTCTTCGGCACACCATGGAATCGCACAACCCATTTCACATACAACTCGGCCAATTTGGATGTCGTTCTACTGGATTTGATGGGTATGAATGGGGCACTCATCGTCAATTTATCGACTATGACCTAAATGCTATCGTACCCTCTTCTGGTCCTTGGCAATCCATTGATAAAATTCATCGATACATGTTTCCACTTTCACTCGGGAACTTCTAGTGGTGGCATCAACCTACTCGGCTTCTTTTGATCTATCTTTGCCAATTGACGGTTCATGCACTTCGAGATGAATGTCCAGACATCCTTCTTCATCCCTTTCCAATAATACGTCTACCTTATTTCACGGTACATCTTATTACCCCTGGGATGTATAGTTAGTCTAGAATGATGGCTGTAACATCCTACGTTTTTAGGCTTGAAAATATATATTATTGATGTTGTTGTTATCCTTAGCATTATAGTCCAGTGATAGAATGCAATTTGTTATTATCATTAACATCAAGAGCACTAGAATTTGCAAATTTTAAGAAAACATTTTCATTCATTAATTTTCAAATTAATTACAATTTCATTACACTTCATAACCCTACGAATACATTATTCAGGTAAAAAATAATAATTACAATATAGTTCCAAAGCGACATATGATGATGCCCTCCTAGATGATCAGAGTCTTAACTACTTAGGCGGTTACAGTATCTATCATTACATACATTCAATCAATAATAAAAACAATTAAATATCTACCCAGCGGAAATATAATCTTATAAATAAAAAATTTCCTTTTGCACGTCTCCAGAAGCTTATTCATTTAAACCTAAAAAAGCCTTTCTCTCAGCCTATCAAATTACAAATTGAGTACCCGAGAGTTTATACGAAAATAAAATTTTTTGGGTCAGACAATAAGTCTAGTGTGAATAATATTAGTCCATCTCCAAACTAAATAGGAGTGCTTAGTGAGACCACGTCGTTGAGCGGAATAGGTTCCCCCTCATTACCTGTCAAACATTATGTCATCCATAACATATCCTACATCCAAAGTGATTAGAACATAATCATAACATTAATAACTTATCATGCATGTATGGGTTAAAATGAATAATCCGTCATTCGTAAGGGTTAAAGGGTTACACATTCCCATAATTGCTCAATCTCATAAAATGGTCCATTTGATGCATAGTTTTCCCAAGGTCACTGTGAAGCTATATTAGTTTTCTTATGCCAACTAAAAACTTATTAGGCCGACTCGGACCAAGATATATCAAATAATCCAACGGTCTTCTAGTTTATTTAGAAGAAAATAATGATGGTCTCCTAAGATCGATAGGAGAGAATACTCAACGGTCTCCTAAGAATATGAGGATAAAATAATAACTGTCTCCTAAGGATGGTAGGAAAAGGATATAACGTTCTCCGAAGGACGATATGAGAATAATATTGGCGATCAAACTACTATGAGTTCCTTTGGATGTGTAACTCCAAATTTGAGCCTTAATAGGCAAAGCCTATGCATTGGAATCGTGGACCTGACCAACCGAAGGCTTAGAGGTTGGAGGATAAGGCACGACCCTACCCCAGTCTCCACCTAAACTCTAGTTTTAAAATATCCTTTGAGTCATATCTTTTGATCAGCCCAGGGCATCCTAACATAATTTGATCCTCTGATATCCTAAATGCAATTATACTCACGTAGGAGTTTAAATTTGACCATACCCACTATTGAAACAACCGTCACTGGTTATCAGTTTCCAAATCCCTAAGGTCAAAATGTTGAGTGATAGCATTTAACATATAGGTGAGTATGTCGATAATTTATTATATGAAATAATAACTGATCAAAGCACAAGGATGAACATATAACACATTTTCAATCATCCAAATACATGTTCAAGGTGATGCTAATTTTTACTCAACACTACTTATTCAAAGTAATAATTTTCCCATTAAAACTTTTTTTAAAATAGGCTAAAGCATCCTTTCTTTCCTTTGAAAACCTATAAAAACACTTAATAAAATCATCCTTTTTGTTTAAGTAAAGTTTAGCCCAACATAGAGTTAAAATATTTCCAAGATTATATAATGGCTACATTTCTTTCAAAATCATGTGCTATTATGCCCTGATAAATTTCATGCCATCGCATATTAAAATATAGGCTATCACATATAAAAATTTAGACTATCACACACATACACATACACACACACATATATATATCACATATCAACCAATATAATCCATCATACATTGACATAGCATACTTAGTTATCACAGGTTGACTAAGTATAAGGCTATTGCATATAAAAAATTATAGATTTTGAAAGTAAAACTATAGTTGTCAAAGGTTGATATAAACGTAGCTTTTGTGCCTTAGCAAAATAACTGTCATATGTTAAGAAAATATAGATGTCGAGCCTTAATAAAACGTAGCTTTCGTGTATTAAGAAAATATAGCCATCAAGCCTTAAAAATGGCTTTCTTGGGTTGACTCCCATGGAGCCATCATGTCTTAACTAAACAAAGCCATTGCCCTTTATAAAAATATAATCATCGTGAGTTGGTAAAATTGATCCTTCTCATGTTAATAAAACAATGCTACTTTGAGTTGACAAAACAAAGCTTTCATAAGTTGGAAAACAAAGCTTTCAAAAGTTGATAGAGTAATAGCTATCATGGTTGAAGAATATAGGCTGTCGCATAAAAATAGCTATTATGAGTTAAAAGTGATGGCTTTCGTGGGTTATAATGGCATTACCGTAATTCTTTTCAAAACTGATTCTTTGCCTTTAAAAGTATGAACATTTTATCAAACCAAGATTATTTGTCAAATTTTATTGGAGAACAAAACCTTTTCAGAATTCTCGCAGAATTTCAGAGGGGAATTTTTTTACTTTATTTTCCAAAATATAATTTTCCTCAAAGTATATGATTTATTTCTTTTTTACAAACAAGCCCCTTTTGCATAAAACAATTTATATATCATTGTGATCATTTTGGAAAAATCCATACATATTCCCAAAAATCAACAATTATTTTCTTGACAACATGTTAAAATTTTCGATCAAAAAAGTTACACTCATATTTTAAATAATTAAGTTCTAAAATCACCCTTTTCTTCCTTAGAAAATTCATAATAATTTCAAAAATTATTAAATTTAAAAATCATCTCCAAAATAATATTTTAAACTTCATATCGAATTACAGTATATCTGAAGTTTAAAATTTATTTTTACATCAAAACCCTTTAGGAAAATTTCATATTTTTCCTAATAATTTCCATAAATTCATATACATCATCATTCAATCCATATTCATGATATTGATGTGCACGTAAATGTGCATATTTTTACCATCATATTTACTCTATTTAAATTAAATAAATGATCATATTGGGTATTTTAACTTGTTTAAACCAAAATTCAAATTATTTCAAATCGTCACATATTCATCTTCATCCAGGAGCAAAATGGTCATTTTTTGTGCATATATTATTTTGAGAAAATTTAATTGGAAATTTCTATATTATTTTATAGGAATTTGGCTTCATATCAAAGTGGTTTCATGAAGATATATGCATGCACAAAGAAGATACAAAGTAATGAAGATAGAAATAATTCAAAGTGATGATCATGGAGGACCCCACTTACCCACCTACCTTAATGTACACTTAGGAGCTAATGCACATGCTAAAAGACCATTAAATCTTCATGCACACTTAATGGATGATTATATGATGCTAATGATTACTTGGCCACCACACTTCCTAAGGGGTTATTTTGGGCATTCTCCAAAATAGTGGATTAGGGTTTCATACATGTATAAATACCCATTATGCTTCATGTAACCTCTCTTAGCCTCTTAGTTTAGGAAAATGAATCAAAGTTCTTCTTTCTTTTTCCATGGCTACTTAGCCATTTCTTTTATGTAAATTTTTTTAATGCAATTTCAATACATGCTCTTTTCTTCTTTTGTTTATTTCCTTTCATGTTAGTAGTGTAGATTTATTTACTTATGCAATTAGTGTAGATCTTCTTTTATTTTATGCAAGTAGAATAGCTCTTCCTTTACTTTGCTTTAATCTTCTTCTTTTTTGTGTTTCATGTTGCATGCTACTTGTGTTGATATGATAACACAAATGAGAGGCTAATCCCTTCAATTTAGGGGTAATGAAGCCTCTAATCATGTAGTTTCAACATTTTGATAATTTTGATCTCTTTTGTGCTTAAATGAATGTTGATGTGATTTATTGTTTCAGGTTGAATTTGATAGTCTATGTTGTTCATAACAAATAGGCTATGTTTAAACAATCACAAACAATAATTACCTCTTCATCTACATATGATGATGGTAATGTAGTGAATGTTGAAATCAAAATTTAATGGTCTATATTTCTAATTAATAGTTAATAGACCATACTTAAAATAGATTTCATTTTCAACTTGTTGTCATTTTTCATGAGAGTTAAAAAGTAGTTTAAATGGTGTGTTATAGTTTGATGGCTTATGTTGAGCTAATTAATAGCACAAATAGGCCATACTTATGATAAGCACATCAATTAAACTTACTAATGACCAAAAGAGAGATCATAATTTCATATTTGGTTGAACTATATGATCTAAGTGGAATTATCTCTAAATTGTCATTTTATTCTCAATGTTTTCATTCACTTTTGTAGTTGTTAGTTTTGCAATTTTTAGTAGTTAGCTTAAACATCTCAAATCTTGGTTAATTTGATTGAATAGATTTTAAAATCTAACAATTCCCTGCGGATCGACCCGTACTCCCCACGTACTAGAATTGTAGGCTGTGCGCTTGCGGTTATTTTTATTTCAAAATTCGTTCGGCTATTCTTTAACTCGATAGACATTTAGCCGTCCAAACAGATATATTAAATTTGGACAATTCAGATCTATCTAGAATCTGAATCAAACACATAACAATCATAAAGAGATGAAATTTTATTCAACCTTTTAATCTTGTTGAAATGATGGAATTTGCTTTAGCTTCTTTTTTGTCCTAAATTTTCCTTCTTCTTAGTTGATAATAGTGTCCGGTCTTCTTTGTTGTGTTTTTATTTTGAGAATGAGATTACAAATGGACAAGGGAAAGACAAGAGGGTAGTATGATATATTCTCTTCCTCTTTTACCCTTTTACCCTTATGTTTATTATTATAGTTTCTTTTAAACATTCTCTTCATTATATTTATTAAGGCTAACTCAACTTAATTAAATAGCAAATTCTACATTTTCAACTTCCCATTTAATTATCCCATAATTAAATATTTAACTAATGTGCAATAAAATTAGGGGTGTTATAGGCTCACATCCTTAAAGAATTTCGTCCTCGAAATTGTGATATGGTAAACCACAACAAGCACATCAACCATACAAACATGTGTAACAAGCATATACAAGCAACAATACCAGTCATAATAAGTCAGAAGTCTATACAACAATAATGATCGTGCAGTCAAAATAAATTAGGATAAGTCTTTTTATTCCTATCCTCAAGCTCCGAAGTATGGTCTTTCTAATAGTTGCTCCACTGGACTTTTACTAACTTGACTGTCTTGTTCCTTAACTCCTTCATATCTCTACCAACTATATGAATAGGTCGCCTAATGATAGTCATATTAGGCTCTACTACTAAGTCTTCCAAAACTTTGGCTCTATAGTTCTCTTTGGATCATGCATGTACTTTCTTAGGTGAGATACGTGAAAAATATTACGGGCTTCTGCAAAACTACTCGGTAACTCAATACGATGAGTGAGTTCTCCAATTCTCTTTATGATAGGAAATGGACCAACATATCTAGGTGCCAATTTTTCCATCTTCCTAAATCACGCAACATCCTTCATCAGTGATACCTTTACGAAAACAAAATCTCCAACTAAGAATTCCAAGTGATTGCACCTTTTATCTACATAGTTTTTCTACCTTGATTGAGCTTCCTTCATCCTTGCTTAAATCAACTCAATTTTTTCAGTCGCTTCTTTCACCATATCAAGACTAAGTATTTTTCTATCACCTGTCTCTAACCAACATGCAGGCGATTTGCATGGCCTTCCATAAAATGCTTTGAAAGGTGCTATTCTTATATTAGTCTGATAAATATTATTATATGAAAACTCGACTAAGCGCAAATGGTATTCTCATGACCTTTCAAAATCTAGTACACAAGCTCTTAATAAATCTTCGAGTACCTTATTAACCCTTTTCGTTTGCCCATCAATTTGAGAATGTTAAGCGGTACTCATCTTCAGCTCGGTACCCAGTTCATTTTGTATACTCCTCAAGAATTCACTAATAAACAACGGGTCTCTACCACTTACAATGCCACTTGGTACTCCATAAAGTCTTACAACATTCTTCATGAATAATTTCGGCAAACTAGGTGTTGTCCTTGTCGACTTAATGGGGATAAATTATGCACACTTGTCAACCTATCAACCACGACCCAAATGCTTTCATTTCTCCAATTCGACCTTGGCAACCTATCTATAAAATCCATAGATATAGAATCACATTTCCATAGTGGCACTTCCAAAATTTATAGTAATCCACTTATCCTTTTGTGCTCAGTTTTACTTATTGGTAATTCATATGTTGCTTCAGTCATAAGCCTACATCTTTCTTCATACTTTCCTAGAAGAAGCTCCTCTTATATCCTGATACATCTTTCTACCTCCTAGATAGATAGTAAACTTCGATTGATGGCATTCTCTAAGAACTTCCTTTCTCAGATTGTGACGCCCCACCGCAAGACCCACATTAACAAAGAGTATTACTGGGTAATACTGTCTGCTAATGCGGAGAATAGGGCTGGTTAGGAGCAACTATCTATAGCCTTGTCTTAAATATCTATTTAATATGTCGACAAATGCTATATTTTTTCCTATCTCAAGTGGATCAACGTATACAATAAATACTTAATACAAAGCCATAGGTGGCTATAGGATCTATCAGAACAAAATACAACAACTCAAATGCAAAACACATCACATAATAGTAGATCATCACACATATATATATATATACACATACAGATACATCATAGAGTATACAAAATGATACATGTCAAGCGGTATAGCAACCACAATATACAAGCGAGTCAAAAGAATACACATATCAGAGTAGCAAACAAAAAGGACTACACAAAAAGCTATAACAAAAAGAGCTAGCAGAATAGTCCATGCGGAAGCAAAATAGGCTAGGTCCAAATGTACCTAACCTGAATCACCTCGGTTTGACCCAAGTATAAAATACACGGGTCAGTCTTGCTAAACAAATCAGTTTACAAGGATAAGCGATAATATGCACATATGGATAAAGTGATAATATTCCCAAGTGAGAAGGGACAATTTAAAGGGTAAGGTTACTTCATGTAATGAATGGTATCACTACACAACATATAATCTCAAAAGAGATAAAACAACCCATAAAACGCTAAAAGTAATGAGCCTCATATTGTCGGCATTTCATAAAACATCAATTATGGTTTAGGGGAAAACCTAAACCTGCCAAATCGGCAATCCAAAACATGCATAAAGAGATCCCATCTCAAACACGCCATAAGGCAACTATATCTCCAAAGAGGAGAATAAAATCTCAAGTAAACGCCAAAAGAAAAATCTCATATAATGTCACCAAATGGTAAATCTCAAATAGCGCCAGTGTAGGCAATTCAAATCTCAAAAATAGAACTCCCAAGAGTTCAAATTCCCGAAAGGTAATCGCCACAAATATATATCGAATGGTTCAAAGGACCAATTCCAGAAAGGGGCGATACACTAGGGAAAATAGTCAAAGAAATAATCTCAAAAGTTTAGCACGTGCATGTGGCCGAAGCCTTACCAAGTACTGTTATCTCAAATAGGTACCTCGCCCGAAGGAAAAACATCACAATGACAAATACGCCGCAATGGCAAACGTCTCGAAGACAAATACGCCTCAATGGCAATGACCCGAAGGTCCAGTACTGGCACGCCGCAATGGCAAATGTGTCACAAACTCTTGGATAGGAACCCGAACAGTGTTAATGTGTGTCCTATACCACACGTTCGCACTAAACTGTTTGCTAACCGCTAGTAAATTTCACACTCAAAGCATTAAAAAGTTTACCTCATCTCATCGGTAAACTCGACTCGAAGGTCAAAACGATCAAACAGACAAGTCGAGAATTAACCGATAAGATAAACGCATATGTCCCATACCACGTGTTTTACCAAAACGTTTAAATCTCCTTATCATTCGCTAGAATAGTGAAAAATTTTGTAATTTATATATAAAATAATTTACTTTGGAAAACAAGCTTTGAAAACCGATTTTCGAAATCGATTTGAAATCCATATTTGAAAATTTCCCTTATTATAGAGAATAAATAGATTTTATACTTGAAAGTAATTTAAAATATTATATAATAATTATTTTGAAATGCCCATTAATTTTAAAAATTATTCCAAAAAGATTTGGAGAAAACCGTGCTCGAAAACGAATAAAAACAAGGAAATTCACCCAAACCGATATTCGAATTTAAATTCAAATTAAATTCAAAATAATTCAAAATTTGAATTTTAAAATATTCAAAATTTGGCTAGTCTATTGATAGACATCATGGCCTTCAAAAAAGATCAAAACATCACAAAATCAAACTAGAAGTAGAGCAAAAGAAGCAAAAAACGACGAACACACGAAGAAACAAGGCAAGATTTTGCCTTTCACCAAGTCTACCTTGAGGTTGACCTGGAGGTCGACTTCCTTGGTCCCTAGGTTGACCGTGCGGTCAACCTAGGAGCCTTTGGGTCGACTTCCAGGTCGACCTAGGGAGGTAGGCAGTCGACCTGGTCTACGTATTTTTGTTTCAGGCGATTCCTGCTCGTGAACTGCTTTTCTAGCTTAAATTTAACATAACAAATGACCTCAGTTTTCAACAAAAATTTACAAAGATGTAATTCAACATGCAAGCTACCAAATGAAAAAAATCCGGTAGCATTTGCCGGAATCACAAGATACAAGGTCTCAAAGTAGCAACAGAAACTGACCATAATAGAGAAAATTCAACTACAGGAAAACAACGAACAAAAGCAAAATTTCAAAATTTTCAAGCTTTGGCACTTTTTTTTGCTAGATTGTGAGTTTATACAACTCACTTTGCTGATTTGTTGCAAAAGCTCGGATTTTTGATGAAAAGAGGAAGCTTTACTTGAGATTATAAGCCTTGAGAACCTATAGAAAGCAATTACAGAACATGCAAAACAAATATAGTAAAAAAAATTAAAAACTTCTTATTGTAAAAGGAATTTGGTGATGAAATTGTATGATTTGGAGTTTTATACCTTTTATTTATCTCTAACTTGCAAAAATATTTGAATTTGATTGAATTTGTTGAAGAAATTAGCTTGGTTTTGAAAAATTGGTGAAAAGGTTTCTTATTTTCTATTTCAGCTGGAGGAAGAAGAAGGAGGACTGGAAAATGAATGTACAACCAACTCCTTTTTCTCCTTCTTACCAGGCCAAGGCTAAATGGCTAAGATGGGTTTGAAAATAAAAAGAAATAAAATGGTTTAGGCTAAAAAATCAACACTTAACAAAGAAATATGTGTATATATCACATATACACAAATAAAAATTCATTTTCTTCTTATTTACACAAAAGAAACATATGGAAATTTGCATACTTGTAAAATAAACATTTCTTACCATATAAAAAGATTAATTTATGTTTTCAAAATATTTTTATTATTAAAATCCTTTATTTAATAAAAATACACCATTTACTTAAATAAATGAATAAAACATTGTTTTTAACTTTTAAAATTCCACAAAATTTATTTTCTCACTTAGAAAAATATTTTAACCCATTTCAAAACATTATTTATATCCAAAACTTATTTTTGACCCAATTTCCACCTTTTTTTCAATGAAACACCATTAAAATTTTCCTACTTCTTTTAAAAATTATTAAAAGAAGCAATTGGACAATAATTAATACAATTATTGTATTTTCTCTAAAATGAAATCATTTTTATTATTTAAAGCCCATATTCCATTTATTATCACTCCAAACAAAATAGAATAAAGCATGGAATTTCATTTTCTCATTTTAAAAAATTCATTGTTTATTCCAAATAAACAATTTAATTTCTCCAATTTTAATTTAATTTACAATATTAAATTATAATTATCATTATAATTCAATATTGAAAGGTAATCTGTAAACCAGGATTGTTACACAGATTATCTACATCCGAAATGCACAACCATCCCTTCGTTCTCAACCATCCTCTTTGGTCAAGCATAAAATCTTTCGAATCATCAATCTCACATCCTACTTTCAGTCTCTTAGTTCGATCGGCTAGTATTGGATCATCTTTTTGCTTGGCAGTAATTCTTTCTATCAATACTTGTCAAACTTCTAGATAAGAAATCATTGTGGTATTTTGACTAGAACTGGTCGTTGACCTCATTCTAACTCCATACGAAGCCAATGCCTCTAAATTATTCCATTCAGACAACATTTCCAATAACACATTCTGATGATTTCTACTAAGTGCATCTGCAACTTTATTTCCTTTCCCGAGCGTATACTTAATCCCAAAGTTATACGCTGCCATACACTTCATCCATCTTTGTTGTCTCATAGTCAACTCCTTTTGAGAGAATGGATGACAAGGATTTATGATCCATAAACAACTCAGATAGTGTCTCCACACCTTCAGTGCAAAGATCACTATCACCAACTCCAAATCAAGAGTATGATATCTAACCTTGTGTGGTGACTGTGGTCGGAATTGCAGAGAAGCAAAGGCAATAACTCTACCTCTTTGCATTAATACAGATCCTAACCATAATCCACATGTATCGGTATATACCACCAAACCTTGATTTCCATTCGGAACTACTAACATGGGCACATTGGTCAATAAATGCTTTAGCTTCTGAAATGCTTCTTTACATTCATCGGTCCAAACAAACTTCATGTCCTTCCTTGTTAGTTTAATCATCGATGCTACTATATTGGAGAAATCTTTAAATAAATCTTCGGGTAATAGCCAAATAATGGAAAGAAACTTTTAATCTCAGTCATAGTCTTGGATCTTTTTCAATTATTGACAAATTCAATCTTCGATAGATCTAACCCATCCATCCGAAGAGTGAAGGTCGATTAAGCATTTGGTCCTGCCGTCGGGTCTAACCCAAGCACCCATCCAAGAGAGATGGATGAAGAGAGATAAGCCTTGCTTAGAAGCCTTATCGAAAATTTCTATGCAAAAGAAATAGATGATAAAGTTTTCTAACTCCATCATTCAATATCAGCCAAGCATTAGTAAATGAGCATAATGGCTATATTACAAGGTGCAAATAGAAAACTCCTTAAGAGGCATCAAGAAATTGGTACACAAAATTTTTATTCTACAAAGATCATATTCACAATGATTTTTTTTACAAAAACTATCATTTACAACAAGACATTGGCGATCCTCTCGCCTTAACTTCTAAAGTGCAATTTTGTAGTTCACTGGTTGAACTAGCTTCCTTGTACAAAATTGGAGCCCCCAATTTCATTAAGAACATCGAACCATCCATACTGGAATTTTTTTGATATCTTTGATAACTATAAGTAATGGTCTTCCTCAATCGGTAATCTCTTTCCGAGCCTAAAAATGAGAAGTCAATTTTTAGGTTAAAAACAACTATAACTTCAATAACATAATCTACTAGTGAATTAAGTTGGGAGGTCCCAACAGAATAAAATTACGTTAACCCTAATTGATTCTTAAGCTCCTTTACCTCATTCATTAAAGTTTCTAACGTAGCGAGAGGATCGCCAATATGTTGAATTTCTATAAGAAGGCATTCCTTCAACTTCTTTTTCTTGCAATGAATAACTTTGAGTGAGTTGGCAGAATCAATCTAAGCTTTCAATGTCTTCTCGTAAGTTTTTTAGCACTTTAGTTGAGAAATTTGGTGAGATAAGCCACATTTGTCATTCTCAAGGGTTTGAATTCTTCACGAAAGTTCATCCTTTTAATGCTCTAAGGATCGACCTCGAGCCTAAGATCCGAAAGCGCTTTAGAAATTTTTTATTCCAATACTCCTTTATTTTATGGTTCACTCAAACTTAAATGATTTGCTTAATTCAGCAAGGTTACTAGATTTGTTCTCTAGCAATGAAAGAGCTGGATCAGTCACAATGCTACGACGCATAAAGTGATCCCGAGATGGAGAGGAAATCTACAAAGGTACCTTCTTAGAACATTTAGCTGGAGCAGGAGTAAGCAACCCCTTTTCACCTTCAGTAAATATAAGCTCATAAGATTGACACTAATTCTTAGATTTCATAAGCTCCATCTCTAAATCAAGAAATGCTAATTAAGTTGAGCAATTTTCATATCATGTTCTAGTTGTTGAGGATCATAACTTGAAGTAAGCTTCCTAGTTAAGTCCAAAATCTCCTTATCATTGGAAGAAATTTTCTGTTCAAGTTCCTCGACCATCTCTTGAGAAGATTTTAAAATAGATTTCACCTGAATGTAGTTCTCGTACTATTTATTGGGTTCGACATTATTAATGATTAATGAACCAAAATAGAGTGAGTGGAACAATGCTAAAGGGAAATCACCAATCTTGATTGAATGCTACGAAGACATTGGCTGAGGTTGGGATTGTCAAGTGTCAAGAACATGTTTTCATCCTAAATAAGAAAATGAACAATAACTAATCTTCAGTAGAGCAAAACGAAATAATGATAAAATTATTAATAATTTAGTGACAACTAGAACAATTACATTCATATATAAATAATATCCATAAGAATTACATGAATATTATAATGTTGCTAATCCTTAGAATGAGAAAGGACATCTTATACTCTATGAAAGGAGGACGGTGAAATGAAAAATGTGAAGGAACTGGGCCAGCCCGCAGCGGAAGAAATGAGTGAATTTCAAAAAAATTAGTCAGTTTGGATCTTTAATGGGCCTATGAGGTCTAAATGTATTTAGATCTTATCTAAATTTCTTTTAAATAAAATAAGTATTTTATTTAATACCATATTTTATTTTATTTTATTAATTTGATTCTAAAACAATAAAGAATGAGATGTACAAATAATGTTTGAATATATCAAATATATTCATTCCTTAATTGTGTGATAGAATAGTTAAACACAAGGCAAGTATGAATAAATAAGAATAAGTTTAAAGGCAATCACATAAGGGACAAAAAGGAAAGAAATAAAAGATGACAAAGACGAATGATTCAACTTCCCCTTTTTGACAAACTTGATTTATGCAGCATTCAATTAGCAATCAATGAATCATTATGACATAAGATTAGGAATAGCCAACAATAATTCATATGCATAAACTACTGCCTCATTTAAAATTGTTTGATATTAATAAAGCATTTGAACTATACAATTTGAAATATAAACATTAAATTTAATATATACATATATATAATTATTTTTATATAAAGATTAACCCAAAACTTCTTAATTAATTCAAAATAAACCATATAATATTTAAATTTTCTGATGTATTTATGAACTTATATAAACTTATTAATTAGTTAAAAAAATATATATGTATACAATTAAATCAAGAGATTCAACCTATATGATTTTTTTTACAAAAGTGAAACATACTAAACTGAGAAATATATTAACAATCCTTTGAATACTTAAAAAGTATTAGTCATGTTAAATAGGGTAAAATATTTATAAGTTTATTGTAATCAATTTATTATTAAAACAACCTAAAATGTAGATAATAAGAACAAATAAACTTTCAAATCCAAAGAGATTCAACCTATCCGAATAATTTTTTTCAACAAAAATGAAACACACTAAACTGAGCAATATATTAACAATCCTTTGAATACTTAAAGAAAGATATTAGTCATGTCAAATAGAATAACAATTTTATAAATTTATTGTAATCAATTTATTCTCCAAACATCCTTTAATCATATGTGGGTTTCAATTACAATAAGATGTGGATAATAAGAACAAATAAACTTTCAAATTTAAGGAGATTCAACCTATATAAATAAATAATTATAAAACAAAAGGTGATACATACTAAACTAAGCAATATGTTAAAATTCTTTGGATAGTTAAAGAAGGATAATTATGATGTCAAATAGGATAACAAATTTAGAAATTAATTGTAATTAATTTATTATCAAAACATCATTTAATCATATGCAAGTTTCTATTACAGTAAAAATGCAAACAATAAGAACATGTAAACATTCAAATTAAAAAAATTACGTTTTGATTTGAATGTTTAAACATAGATCTAAAATTAAAATATTTACTAATCATATACAAGTTTCAGTTTTGATTTATCTAAATAAACAAAAACCAATCAATTCATATAATAAACAATTTGAAATACATAAACCATTTTCAAATCAAATGAGACAATATTATACACATATAAATTAAGATATTCAATTTTGTTCATTAAAAAATTATATCAAAATTATTAGAATAAAAAATCATACCTTAATTCCAAAGCCATGAAGTACATCTTGAAACATCGAATTTTTCCTCTAGATGTAGCCAATGAATCGTACCTTGAATAATAAATCAAATCTCCTAGATTCAGAAATTAGCCTCCAGGTGTTGCAAGGATCAAGAGGAATAAACCAGTTTTCATAATTGATTTTATTTGTATTTGATTTTAGGAATAATTGAAGCTATGGAAGATCTCATATTTTCAGCCATTAGAGAAGGAGAGAATCAGAAAGTTACAGAAAGAAGAATGAAAAATGAGAAACTCAATTGTACGTGCAGAATGAATTAGAGAATATGTTTTATTAAAAAGAAGGAAATCTTTCCCATTCTTTAATTAAAATTTCTCCAATTTATTCTCTTGATTAACATTCTCTTTTCACTCCTATTTCTTTACATGGCATGGCTGAAAATTATATGCCATCAAATGACATAAGATTCCATAAATTAATGCATGTAATCATCTTTTATTTAATTACAACGATATCTTATATCAGTCTGCGCAATATAACTTTTATAAATGCATTCAAATAATTACAAATAAATCCCAAACATCAAATAAAATAAATAATAATTAATATTTCTCAAATACTAATTAATTTAATTAATTTACAACATTTCATAAATTATGTGGTTTTTCGGAGAATTCATCATTACGGTTGTGTAACTCAAAGTTGTGAATTCAGTCAATGATTAATATCGAACAATTCAAATATTAACATTCATACGTCACTTAGCAGGTGGTGTGACATTTTGGATGAATTCATCGCTTACACATCTTTTTGGTAAAATCAAATTTTACTTATTATAAGCGGTACCTAATAGTGACAATTATTTACACCAATTCTCTTCGTCAAAACTATCACTTTGGATTTATGGAATTCGGTAATGGTCAAAATTCTAATATCATCCACATTCAACTTTATAGTTCAAACACAAAGTCCTTGGTTCAATAATAACAATTATTATTAACCGAAATGCTCTGGCTAGAGATTTGACTTTAAGTTGACTTCAATTGACCATGATATTAACCTCATATAACTAAGGAGACGAATCCTCTCTTGAATAGTGTTTCACTTCCAATGCTTCCACTCAACCCAACTATAGTCAATTGATGGACGTCGTTCCATGATTTAACTATAATCAAAGCGGAGCTTTCACATTAAAGATCAACAGTATTCTCAAGTCAAAAGAATTGTGTAAATTAGTGACATCGATATTCTCTACTTGACCTTAGTTATATTAACCAATAGAAAACTATTGAGTGAGTCATTCCATAGTTATCCAATAACTATCAGTACGTAACCCTTTGGTGCCCACAACAGTCATGAGTAATACACTGCCCAACATTTGGAGAGCGTTACGTACTCTAGTCTCAATGGATACATCAATATCCAGTCTCGATGCATCTTGACTAGGAACATTTAAAATGGTATATTTGTTTCATTGTGATAAATTACTCATGGTTACAACACTTTGTAATTACTATCACAAAACATATCTGAAAGTGTATATGGATCGATAATATAGTTAAACTACGACTAGCAAGTGCGGAATTATAAATAATAGTAAATGGCAGTAATAAAAATGACACCAGGGATTTTTATACTGGTTCGAACTTCTCATTCTACGTCCAGTCCCAGACTCCTTCTGGAATTTCTTGAATAACCCTCACTTAACCCGGAGGAACAGGTATTACACCGCCTGAGCAACCGAACAGGACTTTTCCGCCTAAGCAACCGAATAGGACTTCAAATATAATTTGGTAAATTGTTTCTTGACTTGTGTGTTCTTTAAATAACACGAATATAGTCAATGTAGTACACCCTTCCTATAATCTTCTTGATATGATGATTTGAATGTGCAAAAGATAGGAAGTAGAGAATTGAAAATCACTTGATATTATAACAATATAAGATCAGAATAGATAGAAAGAATTGGTTCTTGAAATAGTGGATTTTCATCTCTATTTATAGTATTGAATAGTTTTAATTCAATAGTTGCAACCATTAGAAGGAGTGCACCTGTTGGTGAAGAAGACAACTCTTCAAATTTTGAATTTTCATGAAGAGATGCTTCAGTTCGTCAAGTTCAGATGTCTGAGAGAAAAGTGACAGATGTCTGAATAAAGTTTAAAAGTCAAAAAACAGAAGAAACAAAAAATCAGCCATTTAGACGTCTTTTTATTTAATTTAGACGTCTGTCTATGATAATAGACGTTTGTATTAAATTAACAGACGTATGTTATTGATGACAGATGGCTAAATAAAAGTTCAGATGTCTGAATTTGTACTGATTTGTTCCTCTTCTTTATTTTAGTGATTCTGAACTTGAGAAATTGTATAATTTTGAAAATACTTTTTATATCTTTAAATAATTAAAGATATTTATTATTTTAAAACATGATTTTCAAAAGTATATTTGTGTGTGTGTGTTTGTTGTTATCATCATATCAGAGATTGTACAAAAATATCTAACCGGAAATAATAATCAGTATACTAGAGAGCTTGAGCTTAGTTTGTTGACGATATGATAATAACTTTTCTTTGTAGATTCCTGCAAGAATATTTGACATCATAGTATATAGTTTGAGATATATAGTTGTCACATTAAAATCGAAGAAGGCAGGTTCCAACATTCTCCCCCTTTTTGATGATGACAACTATATAATTCAACGGTTAGTATAAACCATACCTTTTGCTCCCCCTGTCAACATGACCATATTATATAGCAGAATGATTAATATTTCTCCCCCTTTGTCATTAACAAAAAGGAATTTGTAAGGGGTTTTGTTAGAAATGTGATGATAAAACACATTGTTGAATAGCAATATGAACTTTGTTCAGAACATACAAATGATAAAATTTTGTTGTGGAAGAGTCAGAATATTTGGAGTATAAAAACAGATTTGAACATATGTTTGAACAGGTTCCACATCTTAATATACTAAACAAAGAGAAACAGTGATATAGGACAGAAATACATATTTATAAAAAGATACAGAACATAAGAATAAATTACTTATAGAACAAGTCACATAACAGACGTCTGATGTTCTGTAGAAAATAAAAAAGATTGAAAAAAATTAAGAGAGTTAGACGTCTAAAAAATTATAACAGACGGCTAAGTATGATGACAGACGTCTAAAAGATTTTGTTCAGACGTCTCAGAGGTCTTAATTTTAAACAGAGAGTAAAAAACATTTTGTACTAAATTCAGACGTCTAAATTTTTGTTGCAGACGTCTATATTTGAAGACAGACGTCTATGACAAAATGTTCAGACGGCTCAAACAAAAAAATAGGTATACAGACGTCTGTTAATAACTATTAGACGTCTGTTTGTCTGATTTTTAGTTTTTGAATAATATTAATATGTTTAAAGGTCCCCCTATGTATAACATCTCCCCCTAAGTATAATATCTTGTAAATAACGAGATAAACTCATTATTAATTATGAAGGAAAAATAAAATAGATTTTACCATATTTGCTGAAGTCCATATTTCATTGTAAGCACGTAATTCTATTAATCGTATGGAACATTCTTTAAAATTCCAAAATCTATCCTTTTCCTTTTGTTTCTTTGAGTACCTGCAAAAATTAATAATCATTTTTGGTACCCTCTTATTATGTTAGGGTCCGGGGGTTAGATCTTGGGAAACCATATCCATTTGGGTGTGGTTGAACCTTTATAAATATAATTTTCATTATTAACTACCATATCAAAATAACCATTAATGTATTTTTCTCTATTTTTCCAATTAACAGGAACCCAAATACTTAGATAATTTTTATTCATATTTCTAGTCAATGATTTTGTACTTCTAGAATTATAAACATTATTGGTCATAATAATATTTGAATTTCTATAAAAATTGGATTTAGACTTTACTCGAAATTTAGTACTAGCACTAACATTTTTACTATACATGAAAGCATATCTAGTGCTATTTCTACGATCAATTTTATTATAACTTAAACCACTTTTATCATTGTGAGCTTTTGACTTTGTAACTAAGGAAGATAATATATCTTTACCTTTGTTAAAATTTATGATTTTTGTATTTAATCTTTCAAAATTAGCTTTAGAATCACAAACTTTTTTTTGAAAAATATTATTAATAACTTTTAAAATCTCACATTCTTTAGATAATTCTAAATTCTTTTTAATTAAAGCTTCATTCTCTTTTTCAAGAGACAAAATTAAAGAACTAGAATTATTTAAAGAATTTTCCAAAAAAGTATTTTTATTTTGCAAAACATTGATTTCCTCCAAAAGATCATTGTTTTTATTTCTAACTGCTCATTTTCTTTTTGTAGGAAATCTTTTTGTAAAACAAGTTCTTCGACGGTATTTTCAAAACATTTAGTTTGTTTTACCAAAAATTTATTTTCCTCTTTTAAATTGGAAATTTCTTGCTCACAATCTTTTAACTTAGCTAAAGCAATTGTATTAACTTTATTCAAAGTTTTACAATCTTTTAATAATTCGTCATGTGCTAACAGAAGATCTTTATATAAAGAATCTAAACATACCGATTGTGATCTGAGTTTAGCTATGAAGCATTTGTTTGTTTGCTCCTTTGATTCTTCTTTATTGCTTTTCCTCTTCTTATTGCCTTGACTAGATCTCTTTGTAGCCATTTATTCTAGGATGTTGTTACGATCTCTAGAATCCCAGGATCTGATACCAAATGAAAGTGTATATGGATCGATAATATAGTTAAACTACGACTAGCAAGTGCGGAATTATAAATAATAGTAAATGGCAGTAATAAAAATGACACCAGAGATTTTTATACTGGTTCGAACTTCTCATTCTACGTCCAGTCCCAGACTCCTTCTGGAATTTCTTGAATAACCCTCACTTAACCCGGAGGAACAGGTATTACACCGCCTGAGCAACCAAACAGGACTTTTCCGCCTAAGCAACCGAATAGGACTTCAAATATAATTTGGTAAATTGTTTCTTGACTTGTGTGTTCGTTAAATAACACGAATATAGTCAATGTAGTACACCCTTCCTATAATCTTCTTGATATGATGATTTGAATGTGCAAAAGATAGGAAGTAGAGAATTGAAAATCACTTGATATTATAACAATATAAGATCAGAATAGATAGAAAGAATTGGTTCTTGAAATAATGGATTTTCATCTCTATTTATAGTATTGAATAGTTTTAATTCAATAGTTGCAACCATTAGAAGGAGTGCAACTGTTGGTGAAGAAGACAACTCTTCAAATTTTGAATTTTCATGAAGAGATGCTTCAGTTCGTCAAGTTCAGATGTCTGAGAGAAAAGTGACAGATGTCTGAATAAAGTTTAAAAGTCAAAAAATAGAAGAAACAAAAAATCAGCCATTTAGACGTCTGTTTATTTAATTTAGACGTCTGTCTATGATAACAGACGTCTGTATTAAATTAACAGACGTCTGTCATTGATGACAGATGGCTAAATAAAAGTTCAGATGTCTGAATTTGTACTGATTTGTTCCTCTTCTTTATTTTAGTGATTCTGAACTTGAGAAATTGTATAATTTTGAAAATACTTTTTATATCTTTAAATAATTAAAGATATTTATTATTTTAGAACATGATTTTCTAAAGTATATTTGTGTGTGTGTGTTTGTTGTTATCATCATATCAGAGATTGTACAAAAATATCTAACCGGAAATAATAATCAGTATACTAGAGAGCTTGAGCTTAGTTTGTTGACGATATGATAATAACTTTTCTTTGTAGATTCCTGCAAGAATATTTGACATCATAGTATATAGTTTGAGATATATAGTTGTCACATTAAAATCGAAGAAGGCAGGTTCCAGCAATATCGTTTATGGATTTTCTATTAAATATACTTTTAATTAAATTGATTAATTAATCTAACCATATTATATTAGTATATAATAGAAAGAAATCACCTTTATTTTGAACAAGATTGATCAACGAGTTAGATATGTGTAACAAATTATATAATTTTCCGTAGGGCATACCCCTAACTCTATCAATCTCCCACTTGCACTTGGGGTTAATTATGGAATCTTATTCTAACTTCTCCAATCGATTTTCTGAAAACCAATTAGGCCAGTCCCTTTGTGAACGGGTATGCTATTATGTTTTAATTATTTACTCTGTCAATCAACTCTCTCCGATGGTGATATATTGCTTTATCATGTGGAACAATTCGGAGTATGTCTCTCGACCTCTAGTGAGCTCTAAGTTCTATTACAAACCATATCACGACATTGTTATCATATAACAATGTTATGAGATTCTCAACATTTGGAATCAGCTCGGTTATAAATTTGTGCATTTATATTTTTGTATACATTATTTTTATTGTGGCAATATTCAAGGCGATGTACTTAGCCATTTCATTGAATCAGCCATGATCTTTCATTTGGAACATTTCCAAATTAAAGATTCTTAACTTGAATTTATTATTGACATGCTATACTCAATATCACTTATGAAGTTTGATTCCGAACACTCCCTAGTAAGGAGTTTTTGTTTATGTAAATAATTTTCTAGTATTTCATAAATACATGAGAACACTTCAAACAATCATTGAGTGATACCAATTTGGATTTGATATTTGCTTCATGTACCAAATACATAAAAAAATCACTTTATCGTAGACAACATAACATGTATGATAATTCTTATTGCAATGCATAAGGAACTAATCTCAAATGTTCCGTATTAAACAATTTTAATAAGGTGTCTTTGCATATCAATGTGGGATATTCCCAATATCTTTTATACTTACTATAAAAGTCATTATTTATTAATCCAATGTTGAGTATTAAAATAACTAAGGCTGATTTTAGCATAAGTACATCGTTAAAATCAACAACATATTGTTTACTTATAGTTTAGAAATATCAATGTACCTTTTAATGTTCATTCTTATGAACACACGCTTCCTCTGCACTTTGATTGAAAATCAAACTATTTGATATTTCTATCGAAATACTTATTCAATCTTGATGCTTATAAAATGATACTTTCGTATCATTTCTTGGATCATATCCAAAGACTCAAAACTCAATATTGCTCCCACTGACTTTGAGTCATTTTTGTTTAATATGTGTAAACAGCTTACTCTAAATCGTTATTTAGATTTTTCTGTTTCAATACATATGTATCAAAACACTAGGACTTATCAAGTGATAATTTTGTGAGTAAATCCGAATTGACTTGAACATGTTGAATATCGAATCTATTATGCTAATTTCAACAATTAAAAGTTGCGATATTATTCTTATCAACATTGCTTATTTAATTCCAACCGCATTATTCTTACTCATAAAGACACAATCAAGGTCGATGGATCATATCCCTTCAGTTACGACCACCAAAATCTATATTTTGATAGCGTACTTGGAATTATTTCGGATTTGCGCATCATACCATATAGAGTCAACACTCTTAATGGTTTAATTAAAGAATCTAGGATTATATATTTCAACATTAATAAGAAACTCATAGTTTCTCTTCGATGTGCGAGAATACTTATTAAACATTCTAATGCTATGTGTTCATTTAGGTTAGGTAATTTCATTTCATCTCATATAATCAGTTCTATCCATGGATTGTATCCAATTCCATTTTACTACCGATAATTCCTTAAAGAAATTTCTTCACAATGAAGTTGGTATATCTTGAAACAACAATTGGTTCTCAGTGCAATAGAATAGGTATTCATAAACACTTTATGAATTTCTTTATTTATAAAACAGATTTGGTTTTAGTTTACAAAAATTATGTTCGAAACCTAAATATGTCATCCAATGACAGTCTATTCAAAATCCTTTTGGAGAGATTCATACAATCCCTCATGAACAATTATTACGTGTGTAACGACCCAGATTTTAGCCATCTAATAATGGGATAATTAACTGAATTTTATTATTGGAATATAAATTTTTATAAGTCGATAGAAAAATTTTCTGATGTTTAAAATGCTTGAATATATAAACTGATAAAAACCAGATTAAATATTGAATTATAAATTTCTAGATATGATAAATTTTATAGAAATATGTATATAAACTCCACCATTTAAATTTAAGATAGAATATCCATATATTTGTATACATATAAATATATACAAGCTTTATGATGTTTAAATATACATATATATATAAGTATATAAGTATATATATATATATATGCATATATGCCTATATGAGGTAATGAATATGAAAAATTATGTAAATGTAAATATATATACATAAAATATATACAAGTTTTATGATGACAAAAAAACAAAATATATAAGTTTAATTTAAAGGTATATAAAACATGTAAAAGAAAATGTAAAAACATGTATTTGATGACAAAAAGAGATATAAGTATAGATATATATATTTATATAAAAACAGTGCATATATATATATACAAAAGTACAACTTTATGATCAAAATTTCAAACTATGATCAAATATATATAGGTATATATTTTTATGTGTGCAAATTTTACAAGATAAATATGTAATTGTATATGTATGCACATATATATATATATATATATATATATATATAAGTGTTATGATAAAATAGAGTAAATGTATGCATATCCATATATATATATAAATATATGCATAAAACATGAGGGAACATCATGATGGCAAATATCAACTTCAAGCACAAAATAAATCCAATCACACACAAAATATCACATCTCTTATTAAATCAAATCAGTATTCATATGAAATCAAACCATCAAATCAAGAAAATAAAATAAAAAGAGAAAATGAAATAAATGAAAAAAAAGAGAAAAGCCTGTACACAGCCCCATTCTCTTCTATATATACACGACCAACTTTGTTTACTTGTTCCAAAAAGAAGAAGAAGAGAAGAACAAGCTACTATTAAAGCCTTAAGAACCAAATACTAAAGTTCCAGGAAGGAAGAGCAGAACTAAAAAGCAGTGTTCATTTTTTTTAAAAACTGTGAGTAAAAACTTTAACTCTTGCTACTAGAAATATATGTATGCTTATATATACTTGTAAGTTTGATTAAACTTTTGATTTGGAAAATATTCATGTGCTAATAATATCCATGCTTATTATATGTATGTGTAATCATATTGTAAAATCCTGTATAACTCACAGAAAACACATATACTACCTCTGTTCCTTTAGAAAGTTGATATCTTGCAACTTCAAAATTTATTATCTCCTTATCCAAAGAATTTTAATCTTTGATTCCAAAAGCAAAGTCGATTGATTTTGAATGTAGCTCTATCTAAAATTGGTTTCATTAGCTATATTGAAGCATAGGAGGAGAAAAATACATTTTTCAGTAAATCACTTATAAATGACCAAAAATCAAGTTTCATAAATTAATCAATTGATTACATGAGCTTGTTTGTTATCGAAAATCATGATTTTTAGTGGTTGGGAATTTTTAATAGGTATCGAGGGAGTAATGTCGAGTTGAACGGTTTTGGGTTTTTGGGCAAATTCCATCGACCCACTTGATTTCGTGGCTTGCCGCTTGGCATGGAGGAAAATTAGGGGATGTGGCAGCTAGGAAAAATGGTGTGGGATTTTTCTGTGGCATGGCGAAGTGTGGCGTGGTTGTTTTAGGGTTTAGGAAAGTTTTTGTGTGTGCTCGATTTTGGATCGAATGCGACGTCGAGGGGCATCTGGGGAGGTGCGGTCGTGGGGGAAGAGGAAGTGGTGGTCGTGGCGAAGGTTTTGGCAGATTTGGGTGGTGTACGGTCGATGGTGGCGGCGTGGAGAGGCGATGAAGTGGTTCGTCTTTGTTTTGGGTTGTGACAATAGTTCGATTTTTTTTGAACCGGGTGCTCAATCGTGATTTTCGGTGGATGATTGTGTGGAGATGGTGGTTGGTGGTTTGTGGGGATATTCGGTGGTGAGTTAGAGCCGACCGGAGATGAGTGCATGTGCACATATGCGTGCACGTCTTTGTGCACGAATTAGCTGGGGATGTTCAAAATAAGGAAGGGAGGAGAAGGAAGAAGTAGAAATGTTGGGCCGGGTTTATTAACTTGGGCCAAAGGAAAATGAAAATGAAAGAAAGAAAAAAAAAGATAGGGAAAGAAAAGAAAAAAAATGAAAATAAAATAAAAGGGTTGGGTGGGGTTGTTTAAAAAGGCAAGTATAATTAATTTGCTAGTCAATTACCTATAAATTTCTAAACCCTATTTTGCTTTGTTTTCAAATAAAAGAAACAAGGGAAGGAAGAAAGCGTTGTGTTTTGGTTAACATGGATCGGGTTTGAGTTTTATATGGGCTGGGTTTAAAGAAAAGGGTTGATTAATTAATTAATTAAACAAAAATTTAAACTCTATTTCTTTTACAATTTAAATCCAATAAATCACATAGAATTTCTACATCAAGACCCTAATGTTAGGTACTTTTATCCGAGCTAAGATCGTCAGGTTTTATGCAATGTAAAATTTAATGATTTAATATTGAAGTGAACTAAATAGGAATATTTTATTTGATTTATTATCTGTTAATTTATCAATAAATTATTAAATGAATTGTTAATTTTAAATTAATCTAAAATAAATCGTTTTATTTAGTTATCGTTTGAGTTCGAAGAGACCGGGATCAGATATCAGCATTATCCGGAACCACTTCGAACCAATAACCACTACAAACCCTTTACGGTTTTGATTATAGAACCCAGTATGCTACAGTTTAATTAATTTAACAAATTCAGTTATTTAAGAAGTATTTTATACTTAGACACTATTATAATATCACCAGATTTTTTTGTAAAAGTGTTTTGGTTATCGTAAGATAAAAACCCTCGTGTATATGTGACGTGGTCTTACGAGTTACCTTGGTATTTCAAAGGATTTCGATAACATAAGTAATTCAAACTAAGTGTGTTTACTCACGCTGGTTTCCAGCCTGACTCGGGTGTTACTTTATTGCAATGCTCGGGTCAGACCGAGTATTACAGATTCAGGTTAGGTTGCTTTGGAGCTCAGGAGACGAGCTGGATGGCAGAGACGTATTGCACGTATTGATTATATTCCGCTGTGTAGTGTAGGATGTATATTCAACATTTGAGGACAAGTTATTGTAACTATCCAGATTTATAGGTTGATGATTGTACTATGATAATTTGTATAGATGATAACCGATACAGATTCTTTTGTATAAAAGCTGTATTGTATATTATATTTTGTTCCGCTGCGATTGTGAGATTCTGTGTTGTTGTTATTTCTGTTTCTTCTTTTATCTCTTTTCTTCTTAACCCTAACAACCTGGTATATCCGGCACTCGATTGCTCGACACTCTATACAGTGAACGTATTAGTGTCAATTTTCGAGGGTCGAAAATTTCTCGGTCGTTACACGTGGTATCAGAGCGAGGTTAAGCGAGAACCTTGGCTCTTGTGGGGATTACTCATTATAGATAGGGTCAGTAGTACCCTAGAATGAGTTGAGTGTATTATATATGAGGGCGTACTTGTTATTTCCTTATATAATAATTTTAAAGGATAAACGATTTTAAAATAATTTTTATATAAGATTTTATTTTGATATAATTTTTTTTCTAAATTATTATAGTATATTAGGGTGATTGGTTGTAATTATTATAATCAAATAAGATTATAAGATTTAAGTGGTTAAATATATATAATAAAATAGAAATCCGATAAGAATGAACTATGCAAATGGGTTAAGCTAAGAATAGATCAAAACCAAAATTTAAAATTCTGGAAATTTCGAAAGAGTTTTTCAAAGTGTTTTGAAATAAAAATAGGTTTACCCTGATTATATTTTAAATAATATTTTTTAGGAAATTATTATGGAATATATGGTATGTTTGGTTTCTAGATATGATAATATTGATCATTATCATAATTTGGTTGTTGGGTCTTAATAAAGGATGTTTGTTACAAAATAAACAATGACAAAATATTTGGAATATTTTAAGGAAAGGAATTATATAAGCATAATTTATAAATACGACTTATAAATTAAAATGGATTTAAATTGTGAAGTTTTGAATCTAAGTCCCGGGAATTTTTTTGAAATGTGTTTCAAAGCGTTTAAGAAAAATGTAAATAATATTATTTAGTATATTTTGATATGAACATTTTTGTTTTGAAAACTAAGGTTGTTTGGAAATTCCGAAGAATTTGTTTTGGATAGAAACCAAGGTTGGTTTAAAATTGAAAAGTGTGATTTGGTATGTAAATGGGATATATATGTGTATATATATATGATTTCAAAGGCAATTTGAAATAAATACTAGTGTTTGAATTCTGGGATTCCCCTTGAAATGAGAAGTAGAACCAAAAGGAAAATAAGTTTTTGAACTTATAAGTGGGGAGTGATATTAATAAGGATCTAATCTTGGAATGTAAAATTTCAATTGAGTAAGTTTAAAAGAGTTGAATAAATTGGAAATTAACTCAGGTCAAGTTAAATAAGTTTGAACTTATAACCTGGATTGGGAATTTCAAGGTGAAATTAAAATTTAACTTATGGAAGTTAAATAAATAAAATTGTAAAAGGAAAGGTATAGATTTGCTAAGAGGTGCAAAAGAAGTTAAGTATGTATGTACGATTTCAAAATGTTTTTTGAAATAAAACGGGTTTCGAATTCTAGAAATTAAAATGAACCAGATTATAAAATTAGTGGATTAAATTATAAAGATGACCAAGAACAAATAAAAGAATATTTGGAAATAAGAATAAAAGCTGAAAATTCGACTAATCAAGGTTTTAATTATAGGTTAGGAAGTCCCACTAGAATCTAGTACAAGTTGTAAGAGATGGCAAAAGGAGAAGAGTGGAAGGCAAGGCGTAGGGAGCGGAGAGCAGCTGCAGGTAAGGCACGGGAAGAAGCAATAATGGAATATGAGAAACAGATTAGTGAAAAGGCTGGGCCAGGTCCTTATGATACTGTCATATGTTATAGATGTCACAATAAAGTACATTATGTAGCTAAGTGCAGTAAACCAAGGAAGGAAAAGAATGAAGAAGTCAAACGGTTTCGCTCTGAGATTTTATGCTTTAAGTGTCGTGAGAAAGGACATTTTCTAAACCATTGCCCTAAGATGAGGAAGATGAAACATAAACCCATAGTACCAGTCGACAGATCAACCATTTGTTATCATTGTAAAATGATGGGACACATCGCTAGAGATTGTCCTAAGAGATGGGATAAAGAGCAAGTTGTGGAACTCCCGCGGGAGGCGTGAAAATCATCCATGAAGATGGGAGTATAAAATTCTTTTGTGGCAAATGCAAGAAGTGGGGACACCCTGTTACGGATTGCACGGACGGTTTTGGCGAGTTGATAGGAAGTCCTTAAGAAAGTTTTTATGAAGGATGCGGAGTGGTGACAGATGGCGGGTTGGGTCCGTTGTAATATAAGTATGGCTCTGTTCTTTTCTAAACCCTAGGTAGTTGTTAAGGCGTCAAGACTTATGACCTTTTGTAAGACTTTTTATATGGATAAACGGATGTAATGTTTGAACTTACTAGTGTTGTAGTCTATCGATGTTTGTGAAATATTTTGTAGAAACACGATCTTATATACAATCACATTTTATATTGATTTGAACGTAAATTTATAATTACTTAATTACTAATATGGAAATGGAAATTGATTTGAATTAGAAGATTGGGAATTGAATTAGTTTGACTTTGGAACTATTTTGAAATAAATTATTTTAATATAAACTGTTTAAAAATCTATCTTCTTAAATATTCAAATTATTTCAATTATACAAACCATTTTTAAAACTCAAACTATCTTATATTAACTATTTAACTATTTTAAAACTATTCAAGCTATTTTCTAAATTCAAACTGGTTAGAGTGGGAATTATTTATATTTAAATCATGGATTTAAATACAAATTGGGTTAAATTGAAGTTATAACCCAAATGGAAATTCGAAGCAATTCGGAATTGGAACCGGAATCGAGATATTAAGGCAAAAATGATTTTTGTAGTGAAATAGTATATTTTGAGTAAATATGATGATTTTAAAATGAAGATTGAATAGTTAATATAACTGAAATTTACTTATAAGAAGTAAGAAATGTTACAAATAACTTTGAAAAGTAATCGAACTTGGAATTTTGATTTGGCATAAACAAGGTTATATATATTAGTTATATATTTAGACTCCCCTTGTTGAATTTATAACCAGGAAGAAATAATCTTTGAAAGATATTTGAAGTACTAAATAGAGTTTATATATGTATGAGGTGGACTCAGAAATTATTGATTCGAAAATTATTCGAGCTGAAAGGAATGATCTTATATGTATACGAGAATGAAACTGAAATAGTTTTGGAACCCATTGATTTTTAAAGATATTTGATTTTGGGAAAATAGTCAATTTTAGAAATTGGGTAAACCGAATTTAAAACTATCGATTTAGAAGACATCGATTTTATATAGATAAAATTTATATGTGATACATATGAAGTATATGATTTGAAAGGTACTATATATATAGTATGATATGTTTCGAGACTTAAGGTATGGAAAGGAACCCCCACGAAAGTCGAAACTTAGAGTAGGAGATCCACTGGGTGGTTCTGCCTAGGAATCCATAGGGTGGGTTCAATGAGAATTGGGATCCTAGAGGACGTTCAGACAAAACTCATGAGTTCTTGGTGATCATTTGTTTGATAGCGTAAATCGAGGGGGATTATACTTACAGTTACGTTTGGTTTTACTGTGATAGCAACGTAAACTTTGTGTAACTGCGATCTATCGTGGTTCCATAGCGTAATTCGGGAGGCAGTGATTGCCTACAATCTACGTTTGATTTCGCTGTGATAACGATGTGACATCGGTAGATTGCGATCTATGTGGTTTGGTTCCATAGCGTAATTCGGGAGGCAACGATTGCCTACAGTGTACGTTTGGTTTCACTGGGATAGTGATGCAACCTTTATGTAGCCTGCGATCTATGTGGTTTAGTTTCGTTTGATAGCGTGGTTCGAGGGGCAGAGATTGCTTACAGACTACTTACGGTTTTACTATGATAGCAACACAACCTTTGTGTAGCTGTGGACTATTGTATTCCTATGGCGTAAGTCGAGGGGTGTTAATGCCTACAGTTTTCTTATGATTTCATCGAGATGGCGACACAATCATCGGGTTAACTGCGATCCATGGTGGTAGGGGGGTGATACTTTCCATATCATTTTTGAAAAAGGTATTTCAAGTATTTTCACTGGGTGTTGAAACGTGTCTGCTAAGTACTTATATATTTTCAGTCCTACGCCTGATCAACATATGACTAAATTTCTACAAGAACAAGGATGGACTTGTTAAGACATCGAGTTATGAAAATGTTTTAATATAAAACTAGCTTGGTAATACTATATACTTGAAAGTGTATGTATTCTAAAATGTGTACTGAGAGAATGAAGAGTTTAAATTGTTTAAAAGAATGATTTATTTAATAATATACATCAAAATTCTAATTCTCGTTTCGTTCCTTTTCGAGGACGAAAAAGTTCTAAGGGGGGAGGAATGTAACGACCCGGATTTTAGCCATCTGATAATGGGATAATTAACCAATTTTAATTATTGGAATATAAATTTTTATAAGTCGATAGATAAATTTTCCGATGTTTAAAATACCAGAATATATAAACTGATAAAAACCATATTAAATATTGAATTATAAATTTTTGGACATGATAAATTTTATAGAAATATGTATATAAACTCCACCATTTAAATTTAAGATACAATATACATATATTTGTATACATATAAATATATACAAGCTTTATGAAGTTTATATATATATATATAAGTATATAAGTATATATATATATATATATGTATGTATATACATGTATATATATGCCCATATGAGGTAATGAATATGAAAAATTGTATAAATGTAAATATATATACATAAAATATATACAAGTTTTATGATGACAAAAAAATAAAATATATAAGTTTAATTTAAAGGTATATAAAATATGTAAAAGAAAATGTAAATACATGTATATGTTGACAAAAAGAGATATAAGTGTATATATATATATATTTATATAAAAATAATGCATATATATATATACATAAGTACAACTTTATGATCAAAATTTCAAACTATGATCAAATATATATAGGTATATATTTTTACGTGTGCAAATATGATAAGATAAATATGTAATTGTATATGTATGCATATATATATATATATACGTGTTATGATAAAATAGAGTAAATGTATGCATATCCATATATATACATATAAATGTATGTATAAAACATGGAGGAACATCATGATGGCAAACATCAACTTCAAGCACAAAATAAATCCAATCACACACAAAATATCACATCTCTTATTAAACCAAATCAGCCTTCATATGAAATAAAATCATCAAATCAAGAAAATAAAATAAAATAAAAAGAGAAAATGAAATAAATGAAAAAAAGAGAAAAGCCTGTACACAACCCCATTCTCTTCTATATATACACGACCAACTTTGTTCAGTTGTTCCAAAAAAAGAAGAAGAGAAGAACAAGCTGCTATTAAAGCCTTAAGAACCAAATACTAAAGTTCCACGAAGGAAGAGTAGAACTAAAAAGCAGTGTTCATTTTTTTCAAAAACCGTGAGTAAAAACTTCAACTCTTGCTAATGGAAATCTATGTATGCTTATATATGCTTGTTAGTTTGAGTAAACTTTTGATTCGGCAAATATTCATGTGCTAATAATATCCATGCTTATTATATGTATGTGTAATCATATTGTAAAATCCTGTATAACTCACAGAAAACACATATACTACCTCTGTTCCTTTAGAAAGTTGATATCTTGCAACTTCAAAATTTATTATCTCCTTGTCCAAAGAATTTTAGGCTTTGATTCCAAAAGCAAATTCGATTGATTTTGAATGTAGTTTTATTTATAATTGGTTTCATTAGCTATATTAAAGGATAGGAGGAGAAAAATACATTTTTTAGTAAATCACTTATAAATGACCAAAAATCAAGTTTCATAAATTAATCAATTGATTACATGAGCTTGTTTGTTATCGAAAATCATGATTTTTGGTGATGGTTTGGAAATTTTTAATTGGGTAATGAGGGAGTAATGTCGAGCTGAACGGTTTTGGGTTTTTGGCCAAATTCCGGCGACCCACTTGATTTCGTGGCTTGTCGCTTGGCATGAAGGAAGATTAGGGGATGCGGCAGCTAGGAAAAATGGTGTGGGACTTTTCTGTGGCATGGCGAAGTGTGGCGAGGTTGTTTTAGGTTTTAGGCAAGTTTTTGTATGTGCTCGATTTTGGATCGAATGCGACGTCGAGGGGCATCTGGGGAGGTGCGGTCGCGGGGGAAGAGGAAGTGATAGTCGTAGCGAAGGTTTTGGCAGATTTGGGTGGTGTACGGTCGATGGTGGTGGCATGAAGAGGCGATGAAGTGGTTCGTCTTTGTTTTGGGTTATGACAGCAGTTCGATTTTTTTGAACCGGGTGCTCGATCGTGATTTCAGGTGGACAATTGTGTGGAGATGGTGGTAGGTGGTTTGTAGGGATTGTCGGCGGTGAGTCAGAGCCGACCGGAGATGAGTGCATGTGCACATATGCGTGCACGAATTAGCTGGGGATGTTCAAAATGAGGAAGGAAGGAGAAGGAAGAAGTAGAAATGTTGGGCCGGGTTCATTAACTTGGGCCGAAGGAAAACGAAAAAGAAAGAAAGAAAAAAAAAGATAGGGAAAGAAAAGAAAAAAAAGAAAAAAATGAAGGGCCGGCAACTTGTGCGGTTGGATCGAGGCATAACATCTCGGAATCACCAGAATCAAAGCTTGAAGGGCCGGCAGTTTTTCTCGTTTTTTGCACGAACGGTGGCAACTGATGCGACGTTATTGCAGGCGATGGCGGCTTTGAAGGGGGCGGTCGTGGTGGCGTTACCTGATGGAGCTCCGGTGGCATGTGAGGCGAGCGCCCGATGGATGTTCGATCGTGAAAATGGGTTTCTCGTGTACCTGGGAGTCGCGTAAAAAAGAAGATAATTAGGGTATTGTTAATTACTTAATTATGTTAATCAAATTTTTATAATTATTGTTATATTAAATATTGTATATCTTTTTCATACGAGGCCCGTTTTGGACGAAACAAATTGCATTAGAATCGTATTGACGTCGCCTATGTCATGGAAGTGAAGCGGAATTTATTTGAAGCTGAAATCTTTTCAGTTTCAAATAAAGGTGAGTGTTTTATAATGCTCACAAAGTACTGAATTATTTTTATGTTAGTTAAAATGAAGTTGTGAAGTAATTTAAATTTATTGGTTGTTGTTTGGTAATTTAACTGACATTTAAATTGATACCTGAATTGAACTGATATGAATTTAAATTGACAGTTCAATTAGAAATTGAAATTAAATTGCCAGTTAGACACCCGATGTTGATAACTAGTAAATTGTTGTGATATTTGACTGATTTGGATGTTGATTATGATGGCTGCTATTGGTTCATAGTTTGAATGATTTGGATGTTTATTTATTTTTATATATCCTTTTATCACCTTGTAAATTATCTGACAGTATATAAACTATTATTTGAATTATTTCGAATAAATTAAGAAATAGGTTGAAATGATATATACCTATGACACTTTGATTTAGATTGAAATAATATATTTCCATCCCTGAAATTAAATCGAAATAGCTGATCACTTGGCCATAGGATAAAAAATTATATACGGACACCGGATTAGTTAAATTAAATGATTATAAAATTCTTGGATTGGAATTTATTCAAATGATTTCGTTTTATAAAAATAAAATTGAATTGAAATATGGAAATTGAATTGATTTCGAACATGAGTTTTGAAATGTGAAATTAAAATTTGTTAAACAAAATTGTTTAAAAAGGAAATATGAGATTTTGAGGTTATAATTGAAATATGATTTGAATTTCGGAAATTGATTTGTTTTAAAAAGATTTGAACCTTTATTCGAATTTTGAAATATTGCTAAGTAAAAATAATTTAAATTGATATTTTGAATTTGGGCTCGGAATTGAATTATTTTAAAGATTTGAATCCAAAATTTTGAACTTTGAAGTTAAATTTGATTTAAATGATTTAACTCAATATTTTGAAATTGAATTCGAAATTGATATAATTTGAAATGGTTTAAAATTGAGAATTGAATTGAAATTTAAACCATTGAATCAAATTTGAAGGTAAAAATGAAAATTGAAATCTATTTGAATTGAAATTGAAATCGAAGTTAATTCGAATTGAAATCGAAGTTGAGTTGATTTGAATTGAAATGGAAATTGAAATTGATTTGAATTGAAAGATTTGGAATTGAATCAGTTTGAATTTGAAACTATTTTCAAATAAATTATTTTAATATAAACTGTTTAAAATCTATCTTTTCAAATATTCAAATTATTTTGATTTTCCAAGCTATTTTACTATATAAACCATTTTCAATACTCAAAACACTTTATCAAACTATTCTAACTATTTTAAATTATTTAAAACTATTTTCTAAAAATTCAAATTGGTCAGAGTGGGAACTATTTATATCTAAATCATGGATTTAAATACGAATTGGGTTAAAATGAAGTTATAACCTAAATTGAAAGTCAAAACCATTTTGGAAGTAAAATTGAGAAATCTGAATGAAATGATATTTTCAAAAGAAAATGATATATATGAAGTAAATATGATATTTTGAAATGAAATCGATTTTGAAGTGAATATGTGATTTTGATATCAACTATGAATCATTTTCGAAATGTAAAAGTACCAACCGGTGTGTAAAACGACGTTTGGTTGTTAAAGAGACCGCGACCTCTTATTGGCATACTCTCTATCAATATTGGAACCACTTTAACAACTATGTACGTGGAGGAGGCTCCAGAATGAAGTGGTTGGATTGGCGTACGTTTGCTAGATTTGAAGAAAGAGAACGATGATGGATAGACCCCGACACTTGTGCCAATTTGAAACGACTAAAATAGGACGGCTTGACAGGGCCAAGCGGGCTAGCTACCCCTAGCGGACATCCGTTCTTTGATTTTCTTCTTGGACTTGGTCCATACTATTACTCTTGTTGTTGGTTTCGATTGGTGCACCTTGGTTTTGAGATAACCTCCCTTTGACTCGATATGGGATGGATGTACGGATGGGCGATCGTGGTTACGATGCGTTACCACCAGCCCTACGACCAGAGCTGGTACTACCTTAGGCATTGCCTCACGTGCCTTGTCATACTTTTATCCCTATACGAGACCACTACGATTTTGGTTTAGTGTTGTCGTATCACGGTGCATCCCTATTCTTCGACGTGCTACTGGGACGTTATATGCAAACTGTATGATAATGCTTAAAATCGAGTTAAGGGGGATTAATGTAAAGCCTTAATGCTAAGCAAAATATTTATTTGACTGATTAGACTTTATATATATAATGTATTCTACTATATATAAATAATTTGACAGATCCTTAAGAGATAGAAAATCCTGTAACATCTCTTGAGTTATTGCACGCACGTTATACACTGGATAGAAGAAGTGAAATCCCATAAACATCTCTGACGCTATTACAGTCCTGTTATATATGATATTGATTTGACTCACATAAGAACATTTTAGTCTGGACTCGAGTGTTTTGTCTTTTCATTACGCTCGGGTCAGCCTTGAGTTTTTAGCGCATTGAAGATTATTTTCTGGAGGACGAAGACGAAGATTTTGATATATTATTACTAGTATTATTTCACCTCATTGTATGTTCTGCTGCATTATTCTATTGTTCTGATGTATATATAACTCTGATAAATGTTGTATAAATTATAATCAAATGGATAGTATAAATAGCTTCATGAACTGTTTATTTGATTATTATATTTTGTCATTCCGCTGCGAGATTATGTGTTTGTTTTCTTCTTCTTTTCTTATTTTTCTTAATTAACCCCATTGATTATCTATGTTCCGGATTGTTTGAGTTGGACATGTGTGGATTATTGTGGATTTAAACCTTCCGAAATGTGGGTCGTCACAATACCCTCGTGATTCAAGTGTCAAACATATCAGAAATCATAGTATACGTACATTTACGTATGTATTCATTCCTTAAGTCTATTTGGGTTTCTTTAATGTTCCACCTTTAATTTATACACCCATATTATATAAGTTTCATTATTATATAACTGTTATATTTTAATTAACTTACACAATAATCTTATGTATAACATTTTATTAATTAAATCTTATTATATTAATATTAATTAATAAACTCTTTAATTAATTTTAAATTAGTATTTCAATAAAACTTTTATATTGGACATATCTATTTTAACCTTTATAGTGTATACTATAACCTTTATAGTATAACACATATATCTTATACATGTGCATTTTTTTATTTAATTAGTTAAACTTTAATTAGTATATTTAATTAAATAATTTTAATTAAATTATATCAATTTCAAAATTTATCTTACATACATGTATACTTATGTTATCTTAACACTTTAAAATAACATAACATATATCAGCATATGTAATACATGCATATAAGAATTAATTAATTAAATCATTTAATTAATTTATTTTATTACTCTTATTAATAAATTTTAAAATTTGAAATTAATATTTAAACAGTTTCGAACATTTTGAAGTTTTCATTTTCTTTTCAAACATTTTAAAAATTTATGTTATATTATAACCTTTTATAATAAACACGTTTTTATTTTAATTTAACTTTTAGATTTTAAATCTTGTCTCAATTTTAAAAACTATTTTGAAAATTAGTCCAAGGCCCAATTCAAATTGGGCCTTTCCTATTAGGGCAACCTTTGGGCTCACATCACCTTTTAGGCCAGACAGGTAACCAGGTAGGACATGGTACTTGATTACCCAATTCCAATCCTAGACATCACCATTCTATACACCGTACTAAGTGCACAAGCTGAATTAGTTAGCCCTAGCATGACTAATTTAGACCGTATAAGCTATTGGGCTCTGATACCATTAAAGGAACCGGGCCAGCCCGTAATGGAAGAAATGAGTGAGTTTCAAAAAATTTAGCAATTTTAGATCTTTTATGAGCCTATGAAGTCTAAATGTATCCAGATCTTGTCTAAATTTCTTTTAAATAAAATCAGTATTTTATTTAATACCATATTTTGTTTTATTAATTTGATTCTAAAACAATAAAGAATGGAATATAAAAATAAGGTTTTAATATATCAAATATATTCATTCCTTAATTGTATGAAAAAATAGTTAAACATAAGGAAAGTATGAATAATTAAGAATTAGTGTAAAGACAATTACATAAGGGGCAAAAAGGAAAGAAATAAAAGTTGACAAAGATGAATGATTCATCTTCCCCTTTTTGACAAACTTGATTTATGCAACATTCAATTAGCAATCAATGAACCATTATGACATAAGATTAGGAATAGCCAACAATAATTCATATGCATAAACTACTACCTCGTTTAAAATTATTTGATATTAATAAAGCATTTAAACTATACAATTTGAAATATAAACATTAAGTTTTATATGTACATATATATATATATATATATATATATAATTATTTCTATATAAAGATTAACCCAAAACTTCATAATTAATTCAAAATAAATCGTCTAACATTTAATTTTTTTGATGTATTTATGAACTTATATAAACTTAAATTAGTTAATAAAATATATATGTATACAATTACATCAAGAAATTCAACCTATATGAATTTTTTTTACAAAAGTGAAACATACTAAACTGAGCAATATATTAACAATCCTTTGAATACAAAAACGTATTAGTCATGTCGAATAGGGTAACAAATTTATAAGTTTATTGTAATCAATTTATTATTAAAAGATCCTTTAATCATATGAGGTTTTCAATTATAATAAAATGCAGATAATAAGAACAAATAAACTTTCAAATCTAAAGAGATTCAACCTATTTGAATATAACTTTTTTAAAACAAAAGTGAAACACACTAAACTGATCAATATATTAACAATCCTTTGAATACTTAAAGAAAGATATTAGTCATGTCAAATAGGGTAACAAATTTATAAATTTATTGCAATCAATTTATTATCCAAACATCCTTTAATCATACGTGGGTTTCAATTACAATAAGATGTAGATAATAAGAACAAATAAACTTTCAAATTTAAGGAGATTCAACCTATATGAATAAATAATAATAAAACAAAAGGTGACACATACTGAACTAAGCAATATGTTAAAATTCTTTGAATAGTTAAAGAAGGATAATTGTGATGTCAAATAGGATAACAAATTTAGAAATTAATTGTAATCAATTTATTATCAAAACATCATTTAATCATATATAAGTTACTATTATAGTAAAAATGCAAACAATAAGAACATGTAAACATTCAAATTTAAAAAAATTACGTTTTGATTTGAATGTTTAAACATAGATCTAAAACTAAAATATTGTTTAATCATATACAAGTTTCGGTTTTGATTTATCTAAATAAAAAACCAATCAATTTATATAATAAACAATTTAAATACATAAACCATTTTCAAATCAAATGAGACAATATTATACACATATAAATTAAGATATTCAATTTTGTTCATTAAAACATTATATAAAAATTATTAGAATAAAAGATCATACCTTAATTCCAAAGCCTTGAAGTAAATCTTGAAACATTGAATTTTTCCTCTAGATGTAGCCAATGAATCGTACCTTGAATGATGAATCAAATCCCCTAGATTCAGAAATCAGCCTCCAAATGTTGCAAGGATCAAGAGGAATAAACCACTTTTCATAATTGATTTTATTTGTATTTGATTTTAGGAATAATTGAAGCCATGGAAGATCTCATATTTTCAGCCATTAGAGAAGGATATAACCAGAAAAGTTACAGAAAGAAGAATGAAAAATGAGAAACTCAATTGTACGTGCAGAATGAATTAGAGAATATGTTTTATTTGAAAGAATGTAACTTTTCCCATTCTTTAATTAAAAATTCTCTAATTTATCCTCTTGATTAACTTTCTCTTTTCACTCCTATTTCTTTACATGGCATGGTTGAAAATTACGTGCCATCAAATGACATAAGATTCCATAAATCAACGCATGTAATTATCTTTTATTTAATTACAATGATATCATATATCAATGTGCGCAAATATAACTTTTATAGATGCATTCAAATAATTATAAATAACTCCCAAACATCAAATAAAATAAATAATAAATGATATTTCTCAAATACTAATTAATTTAATTAATTTACAACTTTTTATAAATTAATTAAATCATGTGGTTTTTCAGAAAATTCATCATTACGGTTGTGCGACTCAAAGGTGTGAATTCAGTCAGCGATTGATATTGAAAAATTCAAATATTAACGTTCACACGTCACTTAGCAGGTGGTGTAACATTTTGGCTGAATTCATCGCTTACACATCTATTTGGTAAAATCGAATTTTACTTATTATAAGCGGTACGTAATAGTGACAATTATTTACACCAATTCTCTTCGTCAAAACTATATCACTTCAGATTTATGGAATTTGATAAGGGTCAAAATTCCAATATCATCCACATTCAACTTTATAGTCCAAACACAAAGTCCTTGGTTCAATAATAACAATTATTATTAACCAAAATTCTCTAGCTAGGACAATGTTAGGAGTAATCAGAACCAAACTGCACAGCTTAGCAAATAAAACTCTGCCACCATTATGAAGCCTAACCACACCAACCGATGAATTATGCTGGACATACCTTATCCTTCCAACAACTCTAAATCTGGATAAGGCAAAATATGCTGAATAATCATCAATGATTGGCCAGCAAGGATCGCAGTGGACTGCGCTTAATCTTCACACCTGCCCATCAGCTAAATCCCATATAAAGTAAAACCACCTAGAACCCTTAGAAAAATATTCTCCACTCAACACCATGTTAAGTCTGCACTCCTCAAACCATAGGCTAACCAGATACATGACCCGTGCAAGTACTACGCAGAACCCTTTACCAAAATCTACTCCTGATCCATTTCAAGCAAGCCATAAGTGAACACTGTGCATACCAAAAGGCCCAATAAGTCCTAAAACTATTCCTAAGGCTTATGCATTGCTACCACCTTCAGGTGCGGGCCTGTGCTGCACTTACGAAGGACTCCCAAAGCAGTACCATATGGAATCAAAAGCATTGTAGGGGCTGCACATAGGATCACTCAAACAGTGCTACTGCGCAGTTCTACACTTACTGGTAAACAACGAAGGCTTAAGCCATCACCTTGATTAGTAACTTGCACATCCCCAATGCTGTAATCTAAACATCCTTTTTCAGTAGCTTGTGCATCCCTAATACCATAATCCAAGCATCCTTTATCAGTAGCCTACGCACCCCAGTACCTTAGTCTGAGCATCCCCGACCAATGACTTACACAACTCTTTACGAACCCATGCATCAGTGTAACCGTATAAAGGAACCCACGCATCTGCGCAACGCTATACAGGAACCTCTGTATCTGTGCAACCCTAGATTAACCGTGATTCTAAATAGAAGACTTAAACCAATATTATCCCACCTAAAACCTATATTATCTCGCCTAAATCAAGATTAATCTTGTTTGGCTAAATGAAGAAAGATGACAAGGAAATGTCTCATAGCTTACTAACCACACTTCCAATAACCAATAAAACGCAACCAAATCACTAGTTTAAATATCCATTCTTTACTCATTAATGCAGATTAAATATCCAATAAATATCATTGTGGCTTGCTTATTATTACCAATCAATACTAGCCATTTCTATATTAGATCTATTTATCCTTACCTTAAACTAATAAGAATATTATGGTGCAATTAATGCCAGCCTCGTTAGTGCCACCACATCCCCTAAATTCCAAATTCAAAAATCCCCCCTTCAGTGAAATTTTCTTGCCTAATATAATAGGCAATTCCTTTAGCCATGTCAATGATTCAGGTGAAAATCAGTAAGCAAAGGGATGGATGACACGTGGAGGGATCAAATGGTAGAAGAGAGATACTGGATGAAAGAATTAGTCCTTTGTGTGACCCCATAACACTATAAATAGAAGAGTACTTAGCAGAGAAGGAGGACATTTGGATATTCTCTAAATTATACTTGTAAACTTTCTGCCATTAAAAAAGTTTGTACTGGAAAGTAATATACAAGCAAAGATTTGACCCGTGGACGTAGAATTCTTCGAAATCCAAACAACGTAAATGTGAAGCCTCACCCCGAGACCCACATTAACAAAGAGTATTACCGGGTAATACTGTCTGCTAATGCAGAGAATAGGGCTAGATAGGAGCGACCATCTATAGCCTTGTCTTAAATATCTATTGAATATGTTGACAAATGCCATATTTTTTTCTATCTCAAGTGTATTAACATATCCAATAAATACTTAATACAAAGCCATAGGTGGCTATAGAATCTATTGGAACAAAATACAACAACTCGAATGCAAAACACATCACAGAACAGTAGATCATCACATATATATATACATATACAGATACATCACAGAGTATACAAAATGATACATGTCAAGTGGTACAGCAACCACAATATACAAGCGAGTCAAAAGAATATACATATCAGAGTAGCAACCAAAAAGGACTACACAAAAAGCTATAACAAAAATAGCTAGCAGAATAGTCCATGCGGAAGCAGAATAGGCTAAATCCAAATGTATCTAACCTGAAACACCTCGCTCTGACCCGAGTATAAAATACACGAGTGAGTCTAGCTAAACAAATAAGTTTACAAGAATAAGCGATAATATGAGCATAATGATAATGTGATAATATTCTCAAGTGAGAAGGGTCAATTAAAGTGTATGATTATATAAAGTGATAATATGGTATTACTACACCAACATATAATCTCAAAAGAGATAAAATAACCCATAAAACGCTAAAAGTAGCGAGCCTCATATCATCGGCATTCATAAAACATCAAATATGGTTTAGGGGAAAACCTAAATCCGCCATCTTGGCAAACCCAAACATGCATAAAGAGATCCCATCTCAAACACGCCATAAGGCAAATATATCTCCAAAGAGGAGAATAAAATCTCAAGTAAATGCCAAAAGGCAAATCTCATATAACGCCAACGTAGGCAATTCAAATTTCTAAAATAGAACTTCCAAGAGTTCAAATTCCCGAAAGGTAATCGCCACAAATATATATCGAATGGCTCAAAGGACCAATTCCGAAAAGGGCGATACACTAGGGAAATCACAAACATCAATGAAATCATCTCAAAGATATAGCACGTGCTTATGGTCGAAGCCCACCAAGTACCGCTCCCTCAGAATAAGGCGCCACGTCTCTTAGACAAACGTCCGAAAGGACAAATAAATACGTCTTTTAGACAAACATCCCGAAGGACAACATCCCGAAGGTCAAATATGTCACAATGACAAACGCCTCTTAGACAAACATCCCGAAGGACAAATGACCCGAAGGTCCAGTACTAGCAAATACTTCTCTTAGACAAATGTGTCACAAACTCTCGGATAGGAACCCGAACAGTGTTAACGTGTGTCCAATACCACACGTTTGCACTAAATGGTTTACTAACCACTAGTAAATTTCACACTCAAAGCGGTAAAAAGTTTACCTCATCTCATCGGTAAACTCGACTCGAAGGTCAAAACGATCAAACTAACAAGTTGGGAATTAACCGATAAGATAAACGCACGTGTCACATACCACGTGTATTACCAAACCGTTTAATTCTCCTTCTCATTCGCTCGAAGTGTGCAAAAACGTGTAATTTATATATAAAATAATTTACTTTGGATAACAAGCTTTGAAAACCAATTCTCGAAATCAATTTGAAAACCCTATTTGAAAATCTCCCTTATTATAGAGAATAAATAGATTTTACACTTGAAAATACTTTAAAATATTATATAATAATTATTTTGAAATGTCCATAAATTTTAAAAATTACTTCAAAATCGTTTGGAAAAATCCGTGCTTGAAATCAAAGAAATTACTCAAAACCGTCATTCACATTCAATTCAAATCCAATTGAAATTCAATTCAAATTTGAATTTCAAATTCATCAAAACTAGGCTAGCCTATTGATAGGCATCATAGCCCTCAAAACAATTCAGGAGTATCACAAAAGCATGAAGTAAAATTCAAAAGTCGGACGGAAAAAAAACATAAAAATGCATAGACAAAATAATACCCAGGTCTGAAATCTTCTCTGGGTTCAATTTTCGGACATGAAACAGGTGGCCAAACGACCTTTAATTGAACTAAAAATTGGTATTTACAAAGTAGAAAACTTCGGCTTTTAAAAAAAAATCGATGAATTCCGACTGGAAATGAAAAAGTACGCTGTCTCAAACATGGACACAGACCATGTTTGCAACAGTTCAAAAACAAAAATATGCTCAGACCTGAAAACCATCATGGGTCCAAATTACAAGCCTGAAACAGATAAACAAACGACCTCTTATTGAGCTGAAAATTGGTTGGCATACAGTTTAACACTCATACTTGAAACTGACAAAAGAGTCACGAAATTTGAACAAGATATGATAAAGTTACGATGCCTCAAAGTTGAACCCAGGCAGTGTTTTCACTGTAAAAATCTGGGTAAAACATGCTCCGAATCAAAGTTCGGCAACATATTTCTATAAGCTACAGGTGTCGTAATAACCTGAAATTCAGTATGCATAAATTTTAACACTCATACTTGAAACTGGAAAAATAATCACATAATTTAGACAAGGAATGAGAAAGTTATGATGTCTCAAAGTTAAACCCAGGCAGTGTTTTCACTGTAAAAATCTGGGCAAAAACATGCTCTGAGACAAAGTTCGGAAACATATTTCGATAAGCTAAATGGGTCGAAATAACCTAAAATTCGTTATGCATAAATTTTAACACTCATAATTCAAACTGAAAAAAAATCACATAATTTGGACAAGTAATGATAAAGTTATGATGTCTCAAAGTTGAACCCAGGCAGTGTTTTCACTGTAAAAATCTGGGCAAAAACATGCTCCGAATCTAAGTTCGGCAACATATTTCGATAAGCTACATGGGTCGAAATAACCTGAAATTTGGTATGAATAAAGTTTAACACTCATAATTTAAACTGGAAAAAGAACCACATAATTTGGACAAGTAATGAGAAAGTTATGATATCTCAAAGTTGAACGCAGAACAGATTTATACTAATAAAAATTTGGAGCAAAACATGCTCCGAATCAAAATTCGACAGCAGGTTTCTATATGCTACAGAGGTCAAAATCATCTGAAATTTAGCATGCATAATCTACAGAACATGGTCTACAAACCAGAGAAAATCCGGTAGCATTTGGTTGCCGGAATAAGGAGATACAATCAACCAAAAATGCTACTCGGAGCAGTTTTTCACAGAAATTCAAAACAAAAACTGGTTACAGTAAACGAAATTTTACACTATAGCTTGCGATTTTTGCTTTTCTTAAGCTAGATTTTGTGAGATTAACAATCACCTTGCAATGAAGATCCAAAAAGCCGGATTTCAACTGAAAGATGGAAGCTTGGGGCTAGATTTGGCTTCAACAACCTATAGAAACTCATTACACAGACATGCAAAAGAAAGGAATTTTTTTACAGACAAATCCAAACTCAAAATCGGAATTTGATGAAATATTGTAGTTTTGGAATGGATTACCTGATGGAAATCTCTTTAATTTGAGTAAAACAACAATTTAATTGAAGAGAAAATGAGGTTGGAGCTTTAGATTTGAAAATAGGGTGAGCTTCTTTCTTTTCTTTCTGGTTGTTTACTGTAAATGAAAGTAGTGAACGTAAAGAAGAAGAGAGGAAGCTTTTCTCACTTTCAGGTTATGTTAATTAATGGGCTTTGGACCCAAACTAAAGAAATTTGCCTAAGTAAATTCATTCTTTACCACTAAAGCACAAATGTACATATGTAATTAAATCAAAACAATGTGTTTTAACAAAATTCCTTCGTTCAACAATTATACAAACACTTTTCTATGTTAAGTAAAATATTTCACACTTAATAATAAGATAATTTTAGTTATAAAAGTATTTTTATTATTAAAAACCCTATTTTTAAATAAATAACCATTCTACTCTAATATTTACATAAATCATCATTTTTAACTTCAAAAATTACACAAAAATAATTTTCTTGTGTAATAAAATATAACAAACCATTTTTCATCAATTTTATGACCAAAACTTATTTTTAAACCAAATTTTAACTTTTTATTTAAAATAAACACATTTTAAAAATCAAATACTTCCTTTAAAAATTATTAAAAGAAGCATTTGACAATAATTACAAGAATTATTGCATTTTCACTACATAAAATCATATTTCAGTCATATTTTTCACAAACAATCAAGATAAAGTTTTTAAAACTTCATTTTAACATTTTATTTCCAAAATCCATTGTTTATTTAAAATAAACAATTTAAACCTCCAATTTATTTTTGTTTCTCAATATCAAATTATAACCACCGTTATAATTTAATATTTACAGGTACTCACCAACACCAGGGTTGTTACAGTAAATTTATGCGTCTTTTACTTTCTCCGCACTTTACTTGCTATTTTTTGTATTAGATTCCTTTCTTTTCTATTTTTTCCTTAATTGAATATAAATTGGGCTTAATATTTTAACAAACAATTAGAATGTAACTTCATAATTGTGTAAGCATATAACAACATAATTACTGTAACGGCCCGGAATTTTGGTCGTTAGATTTTGAACATTTAATTCATTTTAAATGTTGAATGTGAATTTTAATTTGAATTGAAATAAGAAGTTTTGGTTAAATCAATAAGATTTGTTATAATTTCAAATAGGACTATTAAATTGGATTTGAATAAATAATAATTTAATACTTGAAATTGGGATAATTTGTGAAAATGGATATAAATGGCTTTGTAAATAGTTTCTAAAATCTATTTTAAGTCTATATGGATTTAAATAATGATGTTAGACTTTTGAATGGAATCAAAAGTCAATAAGTTGAATTTGTAATTTTATAATAATTTAATAATGGAATTTAATAATATAAAAATTGAAATAATCAGATTTTGATTCAAAATTTAATAAGAATGATTTCTAATGAGAATGTAAATTTTATATGATTTATAATTACGCTAGTAAAATGTTAAAAGTGAAATTTTAAGTGATTTCGACGATTTTGAAAATCGCTCGAGTAAATCGACGAGTCAAAATAGCCTTCCGGGGCACAGTCTCAGAATTCGACAAAACTAGTTCCATTGGATCCGTAATAGTTAGTTATTATCGGATTTCAATTTTCGTAGTAATCGGAGTTGTCGTTTGACCGTGGCAGCTCAAAACGCATAGAAATTGTTTTAATCGATTTATTTAAAATTGATCGTATATTTCCGTAACTCTCACATACAACCGAATTAGCTTCCGAAACATGTTCCAATGTGTTCGAAACGCGGGTAAAACCCTAGGAACTCCAGTTGGCACGTGAGATTTGGAGTTCGTTTGTGTAAGTTGGTTAATTCGAGAATATTATTATAATAATATACATATATATGTGTGTGTATATATATACATTTATAAGGGCCGAAACCCTAGTTTTTCAGGAGCCGCCGCTCTCTTATGTTAATGGCCGAATAACACTTGTCTTCTTCCTCCTTTTTCTTGAGATCTACTCGTTTATTTCAAAATCCACCAACTAGAGAATCGTAGAACTCTCCGAGGTCGCCATATACAACGGTGGTGATGGGTTTTAGCATAGCGGAGGAGGAGTTTGAAGGCCGCGTTCGTCACGCGTTCGAGTGCGAATCTCGAGGAAGGTAGGCCGTCGAGATCAACACTATTCCAGCCTATGGTGCGCGAGGACGTGCCCTTCAAAGCGGCGGTGCCTGATCGGTGAATCGATGGAAGTGAGGGCTTCGATTTTTGATCAATTGGAGCGGCCAATGGGTTCTGGAATTTTGGAAGGCGAGCGTACGCGTGAGAAAGAGGATGGAAGGAGTGGCCTTGATCTCGTTCCCTGATTTGCATGGCTAGGATTTTGATAAGGTTAAAATAAAAGAAAATTGATTATAAATTATATTCAAAACTTTATAAATCGATAACTATCTCATACGTTATCAGAATTCGAGAAATTTGGTAGCGTCGGAATCGCAGCGACGAGCAGGCCGCTGTAGTGCAGATCCGGAGGCATTTTGAGCAAGCAGAAATTTTGGATTAAATCGAATGGTTCGATTTAATTTAAAATTTGAACGCCGAACTCAAGGTGAGTAAATCTCACTCACATCTGGATACCAGTTAATTTTAAATTAGCTAATATTTAAATGATTGATTGGTTGATTAGTTGAATGTGATAATTATTATAAAATTAAATTTGTATTTGTTGTTGTGCTAACATCTGTGGATGCAGGGAAACAGGTTGGAGGGATCCAACTGGATTCCTCACAAAATAGGAATTATATTTATAATCTGTGATATATTTCATTTATATACTATGATAGACTGATTTGGAATTTTGTTATGCTGTGTTATAAATAGGATAAATAAAATCTGGGATTTTAAATAATATGAAATAAATTGGAATTAAAGGGGAAATGAAAATGAATTTTTAAGGAATGGTTTTAAGGAAATTAAATTTCAGAAATTGAATTGGAAAATTGAAGTGTTATTGGAAACTGTGATTTTAAAAGGAAATGAGAAATGGAGATTTAAAATGTGGGTTTATAAATAGAACGGGGTTTTTATTGAGGAGTAAATTTGAAGTATAAATTTCCAATGGAGATTTTTATAAGTGAAATGGTTTTTAAAATAATAGTGAGATTATTTTAAAGGGAGTAAAGTGAAATTTTCCTGGAAAATGAAGTATGCTTCCAAAGAGAAATTCCAAAGTATAAACTGAAAAATTTAAGAATGTGTTCAGAATATTTTAGAAAGGAAAAATTATTATCTTTAATCATTTTTAAAATGAAAATAGGTATTTATTAAGAAAGTATGGTATTTAACTAATTTAAAGATAAATTAGTATTTTGATTTCTAAGGAAATTTTATTATAAGCATTTGATATAATATCTTTATATCAAAAGGGAATCTTTGATTTAAGTTACCTAATAGAAACTTTTATAGATTTTCAAAAGTATACTTTAAATAAAGAAATTGGAAACTTATTTTAATAATGGAAGCATACAATTTGGAAGTGATTTTCCAGGAATGGAAATGTGTTAAAAATAAGGTGTTTATTTTTAAAGTGTTGGGAGGAATTTACGGGTTGTGACATAAATTTGAATTGAGAAAATCCAGTGAGATTTATAAAAAGATTTCTTTGGTTTATTCTGAAATGAAAATGTATTTCCCTGAAAAGCCAAGTACGGTTTAAAACAGATTTTTAAATAAAAGTTAAAAGCTTTAAATTTGTTTTCAAAAAGGATGTTTTTAAGAAATTATTATTTAAGTTGTAAGAATTTTAAATTAAATATGTACAAAATTAGTTATAGTAGTAATTCTTTTAAAGGATTAATTGGTATTATGTTTTAAGAAATATTAGTAATATTAATATTTTATAAAATGAATTTATTTAAAGATAGTTTGATTTAGAGTTTTATTTGAAACTTATATAGAAGTTTGTAACTCTTATTTTAAAATTAGTTTTATATTTTATAAAAATAGTTTTACCTTAAATATTCTTAAAATTATATTTTGGATAAAGTGATTTTAATTATTTTAAAATCTTAAGTGTTTGTACTTGGTGTTTTCAGTGGGAATAGAAAATGTTTGGGAAATTTATTTCCTTAAAAGGAAGTGGGTTTAAACTGTTTTCAAAGGGTTGGAAATAGAAATATATCTTGCGAAGATATTTTGAGAGAAATAAATAATTTGAGGAATTATTTATGTTTGATGGATGTTTGTGAATGTTAGTTGATAGTTAAATAACCGACTATCAATACTGGCCAATGCGTTGATCGTTTCGAAGAGACCGGGATTGAGATTTATTTCTCGAAAACCACTTCGATTCGGTTTGTACGTTTTTGTGGAAAAAGCGAGTTTGGAATCGAAGATGGAGTAGTGAAGTGCAAGGGCTAGTCGCTACTAATCCTGAGGATATTTCCAAAATGGATGTAGTAGGAATAGTGCCTTCGGTTCCGTTCAAACCCGGGACAGACTTGTATGGATGAATGCTTTCGGTACATCGTCAGGTGGACGATGGGCATTCTAAGGGATATGTTCTAAAGGTAACGCTTAGCCTCAAGCCTCATCAACCGGGATTGACTGAAAATCAGGGGTTATGCAGCAAGGCTTCGTGGGTAGCCCCCACTTGAGAGTAAGGTAATCCCTGTCTAGATGTCCCTTTTTATTTCGGCTTAGTGGTGCGGTTGCTGATCCCAACCGTGGGGTGATTTTATTTGGAATTACCCAGTAAGGGGTAGTTCCGGCCTTGTGTTGCAGGGGACTTAGGGTGGGTCCTCGGTACTGTGATCTAGGCCACGTACTGTGACAGGTGGTACCCCAGTGCCTATTCATTGATGGAAATCCATTCTCCCTACGTGCCTTGTACGGTATTTGTTTGTATTACCCACGATTGTGGCTAGTATGCTGGAATTTAATAGATGTAACAATTTCAGCTATTTGAATAAGTATTTGTATATAGACACTATTATAATATCATAGAATTTTGATAAAAATATTTTGGCTATCGTAAGGTAAAAACCCTACATGTTTATTTGTTGCGTGGTCTTACGAGATGCCATTGATTTTCAAAGGATTTTGAAACTTTAATAATCAGTTTGGATGTAATCCTCAAACGCCGGTATTCCAGACTGACTCGGTGTTATTTCATTATAATGCTCCGGTCAGACCGAGTATTTTAGGTCCAGGATTGGATACTTTGGAGCTCAGGAGAGGAGCTGGAGTTCGAGACGTATTATTCGTACTTGTTTATTCCGCTGCTATAGTTGTTTGAAATTTATCAGCAAGTTGTGAGGCAGGCTGTTATAACTGCCAGGCTGGTAATTGTTGTTCACTTATGATATACTCTGATGATGTATTATGTGAAACAAACATATTTTTCCTTTGTGTAAAGTGCTGTTATTATCTATTATATTTTATTCTGCTGCGATTGTGAGATTCTGATTTTGTTTAGTTCTTTCTTCTTCTATCCACTTTCTTATTCCTCTACAATCTGTCTTTTCTGGCGTTCGATCGTCGGCATATCATACTGTTGAGTATTTTGTGTCGATTTTCGAGAGTCGTGAAGGGCGGGTCGTCACACGTGGTATCAGAGCATAGGTTGGCGACTACCTAGGCTTTGTTGGGGAAAATTACTCATTAGAAATAGAGTCAGAAGTACTCTATAATGAGTTGAGTGTAATAATAGATATGAGAGCGTATTTGTTAGTGAATATAAAAATTGTTTTTTTACTGTGTTGACTTATCGGTTGAGTGTTTATGAATTCTGGTCGGTACGGGAAGTACAACCGTATCGATAGGGGTTTCTAAACTCTTAAACAAGGTAAACCGACATAGTATTGTTTTAAAAGTGGGTAAATGAAATAATTTTACCCAAAATTATATTTTGATATAAAAGAAATGATTTTCTAGAATTATTATATATATTTGGATGTTTGGTTGTTAATATTGTAATCAAATAAGGATATAAATTTGAAAGGGTTTATAACCAACCAAAATTCTATAAGTAGAACTTATTCTGAAGAAGTATAACTAAAATATGATTTAAACCAGAATTTAAATCCCGGAAATTTTGAAAGGTGTTTTAAATGTATTTAAAACAAAGGGTTGGGAACTTAAGGTCTTGAAAATGTTTTCCAAAGTGTTTGAAGGAAATAATAAGGGTATTATTTTGGGAAATATTTTTGGATGGAAATTGTTTTGAAAGGGATTTTGTGGAAGTAAAGAAGCACTGAACTCACTGCAGTCGCTGGAAAATAATCCTGGTGATGATGGCCACATCATCAGAATTCATTTTTGAGTTTCTAAAGTGATGGATTTGCTACCATGGTGATTGGTTATGATATTTGTTTGAACTTGTTGGACATACAAGTGGTTTTAGAAATTTGTTTTGGTAGAAGCAGATTGTTTGGAATCTGGGTTTGATTTGATATATCAAGTGGGAATATGTTGATTATTATTTCAAAAATGGTTTTGAAATAAAACAGGGAAATTGAATTCTGGGAATTTTATTTAAAATAAATATGTGAAGGTTGAAATAAATCAACTATAACTTATAAAGTGAGGTTGATAATATTAAGAAAGGGAAATAAAAATTTATCTTGAAATTAAAATTTAATTTGAGTATATGAAAATGAATAAAATATATTTGAATTTAACTTGGGATAAGACGAATAAATTGAAATAAGAATTGAATTGTTTGGATAAAATTGAAATGTAAAATGATTATAATTGTGGATTTTAATTGTGAAAATGAAATTTCATATCTTTAAGCCATTAAGTGTGATATATAATTGGAATTGTGATTATAAGATGGAAATGGACTTGAATGAGCAATATAAGCTTCAAAATAAATAAGTTGGGAAACTCATGAATAGAAACATATAAAATGTAAATGGACTTAAGCTAGTAATAATTTCTGGACTTATATATTGAAACTGAAAAGAGAAATAAAATTAGATTGAATTTAAAATAAAAGGGAAAGGTAAGAATTTAAATTTGCTAAATGGAAATTTAGTTGAACTTGAATTTAATTTAGATAAGAATGAAATGGAAAGGGAATTTAATCTAATTGAAATTTGAAACAGAATAATTTGTGAATCTGAATGTAAATGGTCATATTATAAATAAATTTAGAGTGAATTGAGGAAGTGAATTAAAACCTAATATGGATTGGGTTAGTAACTAAATTGAATTACAATTAAATGGAATTTGTATTGTAATGAATAGAATTTTGATAGTTTATTCAAAATTTGAAAGGTAAATAAAAATCCAGTTTTGGTATGGGATTTAATTTTGGTAATAAATGTTGAAAGTGTGAAGGAATACTGGTATTGAATTAAAATAGCGATGGCTTGAATTGTAAACAAAATTCAAGTGTGTAAAATGATTTGAAGTGGACTTATTAGTAATAAAGGATTATATTACTGAATATAAATTAGAATTGGGTGAATATACTAATTTGAAATGAAAATTTGATAGAATGTATAAGCTAGTTGAATTAAAATTTGTAAGTAGTTGATTTGGAAAAGAATCAAATTTAAAATGGAAATAAAATTGAGATAAGAAGAATTGAGAACATTGTGAAATTGAGATAACTAAAACAAATTGGGGAAAAAATATTTGTGGTCGAGCTTTATAAGTGAGCTTGAATAGACTTTGTTAGGTAATAAAATTTGAAATGCAAGTGAGAATATTTTGACTTAATAACGGTAATGAATAGAAAAATATTTGGACTGAGAATAATTTCAAATGAAATAAAATTAATATAGTTAAGTTGGAATCAATGTTAAATGGTTGTAAGCTTAAGAAATGGTTATTTTAAATGACAACAAACTTGCATAGAAACTAGTTGTTTGTCGTATACGGAAGTGTATGAATCAAAAGAAGTAAATGGAACTGGTTTTTGAATAAATTGGAATGGATGGAAATCTAATTTAATGAGTTTGTATATAAATTCAAGTGAGTCATAAAAGAAATGAAAATGAGTCAAATTGAGATAGCTAAATCATAATCACTACAATATGAATGAGTATATCAAATTGAAAATAAAATTTAATTGTGAATCAATTTGAAATTGAATTGAAGTAAAATTAATGTAAGGGAAGCATATGTTAACCATATTGAAGTATTATGAATGTGATGCAAATTAATCAATTTGGAATTGGGTAAGGAGAAATTATGTAAGTAGGATTACAAACCAAATTGATGTGGTTATGAGATTTGTTGATGCAATTATGAATTGTATGTAGTGAACTTGAATTGGGAGTCATTTCGAATGGAATTAATTGATATATGAATTTATAAAGGAAATAAATTAGTGGTGAAACCTTGTGATTGCTTGTAAAATATGATTTCCATGTAAGATATGCAAATTTGTTGTATATGCTACGAAATTGATGCGTTTGGCTAGTTTAATGAATGGAATGTTGTTAAAATCTCATATTATTGGAAACTGATGTGCTTGTTTGAGTTAGTACAGGTGCGGGAGGCAATCGATTGAGTTGGAGCGCGTAAATGCATAACTAATTAGCTGCTTGCTTATAAAATGCTTAAATAAGGTACGCCTATGCAATACAAATAGGAAATATGAACTGTTTTTGTTTTTCCAACCGTGTGGGTCGATGTATACATATTTATATCTATTGTGATATTGTAAAAGGCTCTCCGTACAAAGGAGACGCGGTCAAAAAATTTCGAAAATTTTGGGAGTTAGAAAATTTTTGGGAATTTTGAAAAGTTGGGTTAACTAGAAAAATTGCATTTTGAAATGATGTACTAAACAAAGCTTTTGAGTTATTAATAAGCTAATGGTTTTGAAATTGAACTATAAAGGTTTTGGGAAGTGAATGTAAGTTGTAATTGAGTAGGTTCTGGATAAGTTATTGAGTTTAGTAACATTTTCCTACCTTAGCAAATTTCGGGGACGAAATTTTTATAAGGGGGAAGGAATGTAACGACCTGGAATTTTGGTCGTTAGATTTTGAACATTTAATTCATTTTAAATGTTGAATATGAATTTTAATTTGAATTGAAATAAGAAGTTTTGGTTAAATCAATAAGATTTGTTATAATTTCAAATAGGACTATTAAATTGGATTTGAATAAATAATAATTTAATACTTGAAATTGGGATAATTTGTGAAAATGGATATAAATGGCTTTGTAAATAGTTTCTAAAATCTATTTTAAGTCTATCTGGATTTAAATAATGATGTTAGACTTTTGAATGGAATCAAAAGTCAATAAGTTGAATTTGTAATTTTATAATAATTTAATAATGGAATTTAATAATATAAAAATTGAAATAATCAGATTTTGATTCAAAATTTGATCAGAATGATTTCTAATGAGAATGTAAATTTTATATGATTTATAATTACGTTAGTAAAATGTTAAAAGTGAAATTTTAAGTGATTTCGACGATTTAGAAAATCGCTCCAATAAATCGACGAGTCAAAATAGCCTTCCGGGGCACAGTCTCGGAATTCGACGAAACTAGTTCCATTGGATTCGTAATAGTTAGTTATTATCGGATTTCAATTTTCGTAGCAATCGGAGTTGTCGTTTGACCGTGGCAGCTCAAAACACATAGAAATTATTTTAATCGATTTATTAAAAATTGATCGTATATTTCCGTAACTCTCACATACGACCGAATTAGCTTCCGAAACACGTTCCATTGTGTTCGAAACGTGGGTAAAACCCTAGGAACGCCAGCCGGCACGTGAGATTTGGAGTTCGTTTGTGTAAGTTGGTTAATTCGAGAATATAATAATAATAATATATATATGTATATATATATATACACACATTTATAAGGGCCGAAACCTTAGTTTTTCAAGAGCCGCCGCTCTCTTATGTTAATGGCCGAAAAACACTTGTCTTCTTCCTCCTTTTTCTTGAGATCTACTCGTTTATTTCAAAATCCACCAACTAGAGAATCGTAGAACTCTCCGAGGTCGCCATGTCCAACGGTAGTGATGGGTTTTAGCATAGCGGAGAAGGAGTTTGAAGGCCGCGTTCGTCACGCGCTCGAGCGCGAATCTCAAGGAAGGTAGGCTGCCGAGCTCAACACTATTCCAGCCTACGGTGCGCGACGACGTGCCCTTCAAAGCGGCGGTGCCTAATCGGTGAATCGATGGTCGTGAGGGCTTCGATTTTTGATCAATTGGAGCGGCCAATGGGTTCTGGCGTTCTGGAAGGCGAGCGTACGCGTGAGAAAGAGGATGGAAGGAGTGGCCTTGATCTCGTTCCTTGATTTGCACGGCTAGGATTTTGATAAGGTTAAAATAAAAGAAAATCGATTATAAATTATATTCAAAACTTTATAAATCGATAACTATCTCATACGTTATCAGAATTCGACAAATTTGGTAGCGTCGGAATCACAGCGACGAGCAGGCCGCTGTGGTGAAGATTCGGAGGCGTTTTGAGCAAGTAGAAATTTTGGATAAAATCGAATGGTTCAATTTAATTTAAAATTTGAACGCCGAACTCAAGGTGAGTAAATCTCACTCACATCTGGATACCAGTTAATTTTAAATTAGCTAATATTTAAATGATTGATTGGTTGATTAGTTGAATGTGATAATTGGTATCAAATTAAATTGGTATTTACTGTTGTGCTAACATCTGTGGATGCAGGGAAACAGGTTGGAGGGATCCAACTGGATTCCTCACAAAATAGGAATTATATTTATAATCTGTGATATATTTCATTTATATACTGTGATAGACTGATTTGGAATTTTGTTATGCTGTGTTATAAATGGGATAAATAAAATCTGGGATTTTAAATAAAATGAAATAAATTGGAATTAAAGGGGAAATGAAAATGAATTTTTAAGGAATGGTTTTAAGGAAATTAAATTTCAGAAATTGAATTGGAAATTGAAGTGTTATTGGAAACTTTGATTTTAAAAGGAAATGAGAAATGGAGATTTAAAATGTGGGTTTATAAATAGAACGGGGTTTTTATTGAGGAGTAAATTTGAAGTATAAATTTCCAATGGAGATTTTTATAAGTGAAATGGTTTTTAAAATAATAGTGAGATTATTTTAAAGGGAGTAAAGTGAAATTTTCCTGGAAAATGAAGTATGCTTCCAAAGAGAAATTCCAAAGTATAAACTGAAAATTTTAAGAATGTGTTCAAAATATTTTAGAAAGGAAAAATTATTATCTTTAATTATTTTTAAAATGAAAATAGGTATTTATTAAGAAAGTACGGTATTTAACTAATTTAAAGATAAATTAGTATTTTGATTTCTAAGGAAATTTTATTATAAGCATTTGATATAATATCTTTATATCAAAAGGGAATCTTTGATTTAAGTTACCTAATAGAAACTTTTATAGATTTTCAAAAGTATATTTTAAATAAAGAAATTGGAAACTTATTTTAATAATGGAAGCATACAATTTGGAAGTGATTTTCCAGGAATGGAAATGTGTTAAAAATAAGGTGTTTATTTTTAAAGTGTTGGGAGGAATTTACGGGTTGTGACGTAAATTTGAATTGAGAAAATCCAGTGAGATTTCTAAAAAGAGTTCTTTGGTTTATTCTGAAATGAAAAAGTATTTCCCTGAAAAGCCAAGTACGGTTTAAAACAGATTTTTAAATAAAAGTTAAAAGCTTTAAATTTGTTTTCAAAAAGGATGTTTTTAAGAAATTATTATTTAAGTTGTAAGAATTTTAAATTAAATATGTACAAAATTAGTTATAGTAGTAATTCTTTTAAAGGATTAATTGGTATTATGTTTTAAGAAATATTAGTAATATTGATATTTTATCAAATGAATTTATTTAAAGATAGTTTGATTTAGAGTTTTATTTGAAACTTATATAGAAGTTTGTAACTCTTATTTTAAAATTAGTTTTATATTTTATAAAAATAGTTTTACCTTAAATATTCTTAAAATTATATTTTGGATAAAGTGATTTAAATTATTTTAAAATCTTAAGTGTTTGTACTTGGTGTTTTCAGTTGGAATAGAAAATGTTTGGGAAATTTATTTCCGTAAAAGGAAGTGGGTTTAAACTGTTTTCAAAGGGTTGGAAATAGAAATATATCTTGCGAAGATATTTTGAGAGAAATAAATAATTTGAGGAATTATTTATGTTTAATGGATGTTTGTGAATGTTAATTGATAGTTAAATAATCGACTATCAATATTGGCCAATGCTTTGATCGTTTCGAAGAGACCGGGATCGAGATTTATTTCTCGAAAACCACTTCGATTCGGTTTGTACGTTTTCATGGAAAAAGCGAGTTTGGAATCGAAGATGGAGCAGTGAAGTGCAAGGGCTAGTCGCTACTAATCCTGAGGATATTTCCAAAATGGATGTAGTAGGAATAGTGCCTTCGGTTCCGTTCAAACCCGGGACGGACTTGTATGGATGAATGCTTTCAGTACATCGTCAGGTGGACGATGGGCATTCTAAGGGATATGTTCTAAAGGTAACGCTTAGCCTCAAGCCTCATCAACCGAGAATGACTGAAATCAGGGGTTATGCAGCAAGGCTTCGTGGGTAGCCCCCACTTGAGAGTAAGGTCATCGCTGTCTAGATGTCCCTTTTTGTTTCGGCTTAGTGGTGCGGTTGCTGATCCCAACCGTGGGGTGATTTTGTTTGGAATTACCCAATAAGGGGTAGTTCCGGCCTTGTGTTGCAGGGGACTTAGGATGGGTCCTCGGTACTGTGATCTAGGCCACGTACTGTGACAGGTGGTACCCCAGTGCCTAGTCATTGATGGAAATCCATTCTCCCTACGTGCCTTGTACGGTATTTGTTTGTATTACCCACGATTGTGGCTAGTATGCTAGAATTTAATAGATGTAACAATTTCAACTATTTGAATAAGTATTTGTATATAGACACTATTATAATATCAGAGAATTTTGATAAAAATGTTTAGCTATCGTAAGGTAAAAACCCGACATGTTTATTTGTGGCGTGGTCTTACGAGATGCCTTTGATTTTCAAAGGATTTTAAAACTTTAATAATCAGTTTGGATGTAATTCTCATACGCTGGTATTCCAGACTGACTCGGGTGTTATTTCATTATAATGCTCGGGTCAGACCGAGTATTTCAGGTCCAGGATTGGATACTTTGGAGCTCAGGAGAGGAGCTAGAGTTCGAGACGTATTATTAGTACTTGTTTATTCCGCTGCTATAGTTGTTTGAAATTTATCAGCAAGTTGTGAGGCAGGCTGTTATAACTGCCAGGCTGGTAATTGTTGTTCACTTATGATATACTCTGATGATGTATTGTGTAAAACAGATATATTTTTCCTTTGTGTAAAGTGCTGTTATTATCTATTATATTTTATTCTACTGCGCTTGTGAGATTCTGATTTTGTTTAGTTCTTTCTTCTTCTATCCACTTTCTTATTCCTCTACAATCTGTCTTTTCCGGCGTTCGATCGTCGGCATATCATACTGTTGAGTATTTTGTGTCGATTTTCGAGAGTCGTGAAGGGCGGGTCGTCACAATTACTATCTTAAGGAAAATTTAATATCACTTAAATTTGTTGATTCATAATCGCAAAAGTAATTAGCATTAATTATAATTACTCTGTGCTCACATTATGAGATGAAAAATCTTACTAACATTTTGGCGCTAAAGGGACGGCTCTTTTTCTGCCCTTTCATTAACATTCACCTTCATGCTTAGAGCTTCCACTAGCAATCGATTCAACGATTATAATCTTGGCTTTGTCCCTCTAGAAAATTCAACATTTCAGTTGGTAATAAGCAAGTCCATTTCATTATTCTAAAGCAAAAAAGGGACGACTTCCTATGTTTACTTTCATACCAATCTTTCATATATTTGTTATCTTATCGTAATGTTTCTAACATTTGACTTCTTAGTAGTTCTAATAATGTTAAATATTGCTTCACTATTAATAAGTTTGATAGAGCTAAAATGGTTATACATCTTACTCTCTCTTCGTTTTTTATTTTTACCCAAAGAAGGTCAAAGTTTATGTATATATTGATTGAATTTTATTTAATAAAACAATATTTCAAAGCAAAGACATTACCTTATGAAATACCTCTTGAGCAATAATTTTGTAATGTTTTAATCAACATCCTTAATCAAATACGTTACATGTAATTAATTTACGTATAGAGAAACTTAATTTGTTACGTTGAAAAGTTTTGAAATAAAATTATATAAAACATTATGTTTTCAATGCATGTTATATGCATTTCATCATATTTTATTACTTACCATAAATTACTTATGATATAAATTAACGAAATACCATTATAAAGATCCTATATTTTAAATATCTCATTTCATTAGATGTTTTGGCTTATCATCTTTGGTAATTTGTGTAATATTTTATAAAAGCGCCGTAGTTTCAAAATATATGAAAGGTTAATACTTTTAATTATGTTAAATTAATCTATTGAAAACCCTTTTTTTATACATGTTATATGAAAGCACTAAATTCATAAATTATTATTATAAAATGAATTTTGAGATTTCAATTGTGTGAAATTAATGATATGATGGTTAGGTCTTAATTGACATTTAACGTTATCATTTCAACTATTTTTCATTATGTCAATTAAAAAAAAATATTAGTAGAAACTTACTATCTCAATCACCAGTACATAATCTTTTTCATTATAACTCTAGAAAAATAACATGGAAATGAATGAATATATATGTACGTGCATGGACACACGCGATGGCAACAACATAAAATATCACCTTGAAACTGTGTAACTTTTCATAACTTATCGTTTATACATTATTAAAAATGTAGTCATTCATCGTGCTAAATGCACACATTTATTGCCATGTATAAATATGCATGTTGGCCCTCATATTCTTAAAATGCCCATATTAATAATCGTTACATTCAAATATTTTTCAAAAATATATATTTGAAAACTAGAAACCAAAAGGTTACCTCAATGCTACCACTCCAATAATTATCTTGATTGAAAAATTAAATAAATGTTAACAATAAGGCGCCTTCAAATGTTACAGTGTTAGATGCACTTAAAAGTTAATTGTAAATTCAAATTTGCATTTACGTTCGGAAAATCCTAAAACCAAGGATAGCATTGATAATAAAAAACAATAATAAAACGTAAATTAATATTAATTGACTCGATTAGCGATTAGTTAAACTTATTATTATTATAATAAATAACTATATTTAAAAAAATTAAATCATATTCTTGGATATAAATACACATGCAAATTATATGGTACAGTTTGGCCTTATTTAAAAATGTTGTCTTTTCTTCTATTTCCAACAATGAAACAATTGAATTTACGTATGTCATTTATTATTGTAAACAATTATAATTAATCATCATTATGAATGCAATTGTGTGATTTAGCCAACAATGTATTGTGTAAATTACACCCGATATTAGCTCAACCATTTATTTTAAGAAGTGGTTTTGCACTATATCCATTCTTCAAAATATCATATATGCAAATAAATTTAATTCGCTTTAAAAGGCACCTATATTTGTATGCATTAAAAATATATCTATCATTAATAATTAGAGTTAAGTGCATCAAAGTTTTCAAAAAAAAACTTAAATTTTCATTAAAAAAAGAAAATATATAGTTATTATGCTCACGAAATGAGAAAATTTTGTTTCTATTGTAATTTCCTACATAACTTACTATGACAATAACTTCTCCCATTTATGAAGTGAGTTTTGTCATTTAATAAATTTGCAATTCATAAATTCAACGGCTACAACTTTTTACAATTGGCATGTATTAAACGTTTGGAGAAAGCTTCTCCTATGCTTTCTTCCATTGCTTAATGTATTTACTTGCTTCATTTACTTCTATGCTACATCACCTTTCCTTGATAGGTGGTTACTTTTAATATTTTCATGTTTAAAGTTAAGGCATAACTCTAATCATGATCAAGATTGGTTTAATGATATGGTAAACACGGTAATTTGCCGAAATTGTTTTTAAATCTTATTACTTTGAGAATTATACCATTTCTTTTCTATTAAATATTCATTCTAAGATTGTAATATTTTTTATCTTTCCTGTTTATTTCTTTATATATATGACAATTTTAGTTAGCAATAATTACAATGTGCTAGCAAAATTTTACAAATTTGAACTATATTAAAAAGCAATAATTATATGTAATCTTAGGAAATGTTCATTATAATCTTAGAAGGTGTTCATCATTAACAATGTGATATAAATTTCCTATTCTAAAACTTTATTACCTTGAGCATCTAAAATTTGTTTTACATGCAACAACATATAATTCTATAGGGATTTTCACTCAAAGGGCTTCTTTGTGTAGTGTAATAAGTTTGAAGGACAACACTTCTGAAAAATTAGTTTTAAAGACTGTAACGACCTGGTATTTCGAACCATTCGCATCCGCACATGTCGGACTTTAATTGCTTAAAATATCATATTTTTAATTTATATTTGGCAAAGCTCAGCATATAAAGTAAATAAATAAATCACAGAATCACAAACACAGAGTAATATAAAAATGAGCAGCAGAAACGGATAAATAGTAGTTCATGAAGCTACCATATAAACATCAGAGTTTGAAATAAAATACAACAGAATATCTTAAATACAATCTAGTCTCGAATACAAACAGATGACAAGTCTAAACAAAACAACTGGATAGCTGAAAGCTGAATAGATATAGATGGATCTCCAAGTGAAGCTCCAAACTCCAAAGGTGAGTCTCAAATGCTGTGACACTTAGTCTGACCCGAGCGTAAAGCAAAACACAAAACACTCGAGTCAGGATTAACATTCTTATATTAATAAATTCAACTCAAGTGAAATGTCAAATGAAATACAAGTAACTTAAAGGATAGTTGGGATTTCCATCCTCTAAGGATCCGTGGAACTATCTACTATGTAGTAATATACGCTATTATAATATGTCTATAGTAAAGTAAAAGTATTAAAATAGCGTTAAGGCATTACCCATATCCCCCTTAACACATTTTTATATATTCTCATAGTCTATACAGTACCGTAATTCCTCCGTAAACTGGAGGGCTATCAGAGGGCACTCCATAGGTATGGTACAAACCAAACTCGTAGAATGCGCGATAAGGCATGCGACAAGGCACTCGAGGCAATGCCAGGGTAGATATATCATTTGCAGATCCGGACTGGTGGTAACACATAGCAGCTACTACCTCCCACCTTGTGACACACTCCCAATTCAAAGGGTGCACCCAATCAAATCACAAAAGCAATAGAATGGTATCGAAGAATGTGTCTGATATGAGGAATGACCTCACTTGGCCCGACGTAGCTCCTGTTTTAGCCGCATCAAGCTGACTCACGGGAGTCAGGACTAGGTAAATACCATATAGAACCGTTACCAAAACCATCCTACTTCATTCTGGAATCTCCACCACGTACACAGTTCTTAAAGTGGTTTTCGATATTGGTAGAGAGTATGACAATATCTGATCCTGGTCTCTTTAACAACCGAACGTTATTATAACACCGTGGTCATTTTATTTCAAACTGTTTAAATATCATATTCATTTCAAAACCATATCAATTCGAAATCATTATTCACTTAAATAATATTCATTCTCAGAATGTAACTCTTTCAATATTTATAACACTTTCGAAATCATAACACTTTGAAATCATAACACTTTGGAAATCCTAACACTTTGGAAATCATAACACTTCCGACTTAAAGAGTTTAGATATTGAAAATAGTATATATATTAAAATAGTTATAAATCAAAATAGTTTATATATTAAAATAATTTATATATTAAAATAGTTTATATATAATAAAATACTTTATATGATAAAATTAGTTTCCTCCAATTTCACAAATCATCTTAAATTCCAAAAATTCAATTTAAATAAATTCCAGTTTAACCATTTCAATTTAAAGTTCAAAGATTCAAGTTTAAATATTCAAACATTTACAATATAAACTTCATTTATATTTCAACATTAACTTTAAATTTATTCAAATTGGAAATTATTCCCTTAACCATTTTTATAACAATTTATTAAAATCCCAATTTATATACCTAAATCAATATTAAACACTCAATCTCAATTTTATTAAAAATTAAGAATATTCATTTAATCACTTTTTATCAAATCAAGTTGTAAACCAAGTTATAATCATATCTGTAGGATCTAGATTAACCCTAGAGGGGGGGTGAATAGGGTTATAGCAAATTTTCTCAAATTTAAACAAACTGCAGAAAAATAAATATGTTGTAAAGTAAATCACACACAAAATTTACCCAGCTTCGGCAAACCCTTGCCTACTGCTGCATTCCCAGATTACTATTAGAATTAAACAGTCTCCCGCTTACAAACACTCTAACAGACTCGCAAACCCTGCTACCGCCTATAGAGTTTTGCAAACTCACAAACCTGCTTACTGAACTAATCCTAACTAGACAATCTGACACAACCTAAACTCTAGGTGGTGATTTACCAAAGTTTAGACTTTAAAAACAAAAGCAGAAAATAAAAACCAATATAAATTTTAAAACAAATTAAAACAACTCAACACCCTAATTTTAAAATATACCGAAGCCTTATTAAAACACGACCGGCCCACAAACTTCCCTTTTTATTTTCTTAACTATGTCGGCATGTTCCTCTGTGAGATAATGGCGACTCCGTTTCTTTTCCTTGTTCGATCAAAGTTAGGGCTTTCGGAATTTCAAAGATGCCGACTTTGAATGGATGGATTATCACGTTGTTTTCTTTGTTGATCGCACGTTTCTCTGAGTTGCTCACGGCTCTTTGAAATTGATCGAGTTTGTGGATATTTGCGTGTTTGATTTATCGATCGTTCATCTTCCTCTTCGCTCTGAAAATTAGGGCTTGCGAAAATTAAAGGCGCCGCTCTGTCGAATTTATTGTTGATGCTCGCGGCTCCTCCTCTCGAGTTCGTCTACGATACCGGTATGTGATTACCTTTTGCTTTGCTGGTTTTGGCTTGATTGAACTCGATGCATTTTAGTCGATGATGATTGGGTTGTTATATAGGGTACGATCCCTATATTTTCGTTCGTACGAATTCGTTTGAGATTGTCAACTGATTTTGCTTGGCCGCTTGATTTTCTTTGATTGCTTGTGATTTAGTCTGACTTTGTCATATGCATATATTTCGTTTTTCTATTTCGTGATAATCACGGTATTCATTACGTGATGATTCTTTTCTTGGTCAAACTACTTGGCCACCACGGTATCGTTCACCACGTCCCTGACTTTGTTGCTCTGTGAATTTCTTGCTTTGACTTGTTCGACTCACGACTTTGCTAGCATTTTTGATTCGAACTTGTTATATTTCTGACTTGGTTAATTCGTATAAATCTGTTGCCTTGACGACTTCGACTTTGAACTATTTATATGTGTATATTGTGTCATCACCATATATATATATGATATCAGCTCTGTTTATTCATGTTTGTTGATTTTGGTGTAGTTGCTCATTCGAGCTTCTGTTTCACTGGTCATTACATGTTATACATATGTTGTATTTTGGATATTGTTTCAACTCCACTTGATTCTTGTTTGCTGCCTGGTCGACCATTGCAGTTCACTGATTTTGGCCTTTGTATTGATTTGAGTTTTGCTTCCATTTGCTTGATTCTTCTTGTGTGTCTGCACATGTGTACTCATGTTTGGTTTGTGTTGCCTTCTTGTCTCGACTTTGGTATTTGCAGTTTCGGGTTTCCAGTTGCACTTGGTTCATGTTAGACTTGAAGTCTAGTTCCTTTTGTAGCATTGAGTTGCACTGCACTTTAGTCTTGTCTCCATTTTCTTGATGTCTTTGATTGGTTCTGGTCTTGCTACTTTGAGTTTGGTTTGGCTTGTGTACTTCACTGTTATATGTGCACTGTGCTTGTTGACATGTCTGGTGCACCACTTCATATGTGCACTCGTTTACATATGCCTGGACTTGACTGTTGCATTGCTCCATTGTATTCATGTAGTCTGATCTGATTTTGTAGTTGTGCATGTTGTTTCAGTCTGGATTTGATTTCTTGAGTTTGCATTGTTGCAGTTGCTTTTGTTGACTGTGCACACGAGTTGGCGAGGCAGTGCACACGTGTATAAATGTACACGTGTGTATTGCAACCACTCATAATTACCTGTCCCTGATAAGAATACTGATATGCACAGATATTACACAAACGAAAAATGATGACAATAACCCATATATCTAAGGCATCACTAAAAACAAATTTATATTTTTGCAATTTCAAATTTGTTTATTTTCAGATTACTGCTGTAGTTGCTAATTATACAGGTACACAGGAGACAGGACAAGAACTGGAGCTGGACAATGCAGATAGATGCAGATGTGCAGACAGAGTGAAAAAAACTGAGTGTTGAGTGTTGTAGTGAGAGAAAATATGAATGTGAAATGTATGAAAAGATGGTAGAAATAGAAATGGTCGTGGAATAAGTTGCCAAGTTAATTATATTATGAAATGTTTTTTTTAATTTTGAAAAGAAATAAAACAAAACATATTTGCACTACTGAATACCATATTTGAATCAATCTTTGAATAATATCCAAAACTGGTTTGAATTCTAGAAATTGAAGTTGAAAATAAATATCCAAGAATATTTCAACCAAAAAATGGAAAATGATTAGTCAATTTCTATAATCCCCAAATCCAAACGTAATTTGGAAAATCTGTCTTCGGGGAGGGGTTTTGTGAAAATATCAGCAAGTTGAATCTCAGTTGAAATATATTCAATGCAAATGTCTTCCTTAGCAATGTGATCTCTAAGAAAGTGGTGTCTCACATCAATGTGTTTTGTGCGTGAATGATGAACATGATTATTTGACAAGTCTATTGCACTTTTACTATCACATTTTAATGGAACTTGTTTGTAAACTAAGCCAAAATCAGAAAGAGTTTGCATCATCCATAAAATTTGAGCACAACAACTTCCTAAAGCAATATATTCTGCTTCAGTGGTGGATAATGCAACACAATTTTGTTTTCGACTAGACCATGAAACTAATGAATGTCCTAGCATGAAACATGTCCCACTAGTGCTTTTCCTGTCTACCAATGAACCAGCATAATCAGCATCAGAATAACCAACTAAATCATAATTTTCACAAGAAGGGTACCATAGTCCAAATTTGTGTGTGTGTGAAAGATATCTCAAAATTCGTTTAGTGGATTTTAAATGTGATTCTTTAGGATTAGATTGAAAACGTGTACACAAACACACAAAAAACATAATATCAGGTCTAGAAGCAATAAGATAGAGAAGTGAACCAATTATCCCTCGATATTTCTTCTGATCAACAGCAACTCCTTTCTCATCTTTGTCCAACTTTGTTGATGGGCTCATAGGAGTTCTCAATGGTTTGGAGTTCTCAACTCCAAATTTCTTCAACAGTTCCAACACATACTTGGATTGTGAAATGAAAATACCATCACTGCTTTGCTTGATTTGAAATCCAAGGAAAAATTTCAATTCTCCAACCAAGCTCATCTCGAATTTAGCCTGCATGACTTGTTCAAATTTCTCGCACAAGAGTTCATTAGTAGCACCATAAATGATATCATCCACATAAATCTAAACAATAAAAAAATCACTTTCTTTATGTAATAGAAACAGTGTCGTGTCAGCACTCCCCTTTTTAAAACCATTTTCCAAAAGATATGTACAAAGGCAATCATACCAAGCACTAGGAGCTTGCTTAAGACCATATAATGCTTTTTCTAGTTTATACACATGATTTGGAAAATCATGATTTTCAAAACCGGGGGGTTGTTCAACAAAAACTTCTTCTTTCAAATCACCATTTAGAAAGGCACATTTTACATCCATTTGTTTAAGTTTGAAACCCTTATAACATGCAAAACTTAGCAAAATCCTAATGGCTTCTAACCTAGCAACTGGAGCAAATGTTTCATCAAAATCTATGCCTTCTATTTGGTTATATCCTTTTGCGACCAACCTAGCTTTGTTTCTAATAACATTTCCTGATTCATCAAGTTTGTTTTTGAACACCCATTTAGTTCCAACAATTGGATAGTCATTAGGCCCAGGAACTAATTTCCAAACTTTATTTCTCTCAAATTGATTAAGTTCATCTTGCATTGCTAAAATCCAACTTTCATCATTAAGAGCCATTTCAACAGAATCAGGTTCAATTTCAAAAATAAAACCACTGTGACAACAAAACGCACACAAATTTTTATCAAATGAAGAACGAGTGCGTATACCTTCCGTAGGATTACCTATAACCAATTCAGGAGGATGATTGGATTTGAACTTCAATTTATCAGCATCGATAGTCCTACTTTTAGCTTTCTCACTAGATGTCTCTTCTTCAATGCCTTCATGATCTACCCCATCGTCAACCGCCTTTTTCAGTCGTCCTTTCCAGGTCAAATTCATCGAATTTCACATTGATTGATTCAACAATTGTTTTTGTTCGTTTGTTGTATATTCTGTAAGCCTTGCTCCTTGTTGAATAGCCCATGAAAGTTCCCTCATCAACCTTTGATTCGAATTTTCCAAGTTGATCACCTGTGTTAAGAATGAAACAAGGACATCCAAATACACGAAAATAAGAAATGTTAGGTTTTCTTTCATGCCACAATTCATAAGACGTTTTGCTAAGTATTGGTCTAATCATTACTCTATTCATTGCATAGCACGAAGTATTCACTGCCTCTGCCCAAAAGGTTAGAGGTAGTTTATACTCACTCAACATGGATCTAGCCAATTCTTGCAATGTACGATTTTTCCTTTCAACCACCCCATTTTGTTGAGCTGTTCGAGGAGCAGAAAATTCATGTTTTAAACCATTTTCTTCACAAAAGCTTTCAAAATCCAAATTTTCAAATTCGCCTCCATGATCACTTCTCAAAGTTTTAATTGAAACTCCTTTTTCATTTTGAACAAGTTTTGCAAAGTTTGAAAAATAATCAAAAGATTCAGACTTTTTGGCTAAGAAATAAACCCATGTAAATCTAGAATAATCATCAACCAATACATAACAATAACGTTTTCCATTCAAGCTTTCAATTTCATTTGGTCCAAATAAGTCCATGTGAATTAATTCGAGGACCCTTGATGTGCTAACAATGTTTTTAGGGCTAAATGATGATCGACTAAGCTTGCCTAAGGAACATGCTTTACACACTTTATTATTTTTAAATTTCTGATGTGGTAACCCTCTGACTAATTCTTTCGTTTCAAGTTTTTCCAAGAGGCCCATGCTAGCATGTCCAAGTCTCCTATGCCATAAGGATGCCTCTTCGTCAGTGGCTACCAAACATCTAGGAAGATTTAGATTATCAAAAGAAAGCGTGTAAACATTTCCTTTTCTTTTGCCCATAAAAACAATGTTATTAGAAGATTTATCAATGATTTTGCAAGTATCACTATCAAAAACCACATTCATACCTTTGTCACATAGTTGGCTAATAGAAATGAGATTGTGATGCAAATTATCGACGTATAAAACATTAGTCAAGGAAAAAGTACCGTTACCTACTTCACCTTTACCAATAATCTTACACTTGCTATTGTCTCCCATGATCACATTTCCACCTTTAAAATTCTCTAGGCTAAGGAACTTTGATTTGTCACCTGTCATATGTCTAGAACAACCTGAATCTGGATACCATTTTTGTTGCTCCTTAGCCCGCCAACAAACCTACATAGAGAGAGAGAGGAAGATGACCTAGAGAAACTCTTAGGTCCAATGATATTAGTGACTGAAGCATTGTGAATAAACAATCCCTTTGGAACCCAAACTTGTTTTGTCCTTTTATTCTTGTTCCAATAGACATGGAATTTGTTTGTAGAATTCTTAGGAACCCAAACTTGTATAAATTTTGTGTTCTTGTTCCTATGACTATAATTTTCAGCACGATGTCCAATTATTCCACATTTTACACATCTAGCAAAGACACTCTTACCTTTTGCATTATCATCAACTTCTGTTTTCCCAAAGCCTAGTCCTTTTCTGTTGTTAGCAAAAAGTTGATTTCCCAATAACATGTTAAATGATTTTTCTCCTCTTGAAAAGTTATTCAGAGTTTTCTCAAGGTTTTGGACTTTGGTTTTTAGTGTTGTGTTTTCAGTCACAAGTGAGGTGCATCTATTTATAAAATCCCTTTTCCTAGTGTCAATGGTTTCTTTAAGACTCAAGTTTTCTTTTTCAAGATTCTCAAAGCTATTCTTAAGTTTTGATAATTCTGAATCTAAAATTTTACATTTTTTACAGTCTAGGTTTTGAATATTTTCAAGTCCAGTTTCTAACCTAGTATTTTCATGTACAAGTTCTCTCCTATTAGATTTCAGTTTTTCAATTTTAGATTCAAGAGTATCAATTGTTTTAGTAAGATCACAACACATCAAAACAAGATCTTTATAAGAATAGTCACTTACCTCACTAGATTCCTCTGAGCTTGCTTCTGAATCTGATTTTGCCATAAGACACAAATTAGCCTCCTCTGAGCTATTATTCGAAACTTCCTCTCCTTCTTCATCATCCCAAGTCGCTGCAAAGGCCTTCTTCTTCTTTTTCTTTCCTTTGTTGTTTTTGAGAAGTGGGCATTTTTGTTTGAAGTGGCCAGGCTTATTGCAGTTATAGTAAGTCAATTCATTATCGGAATTGTCAGAATCTTTTGACCTATTACCATTTGTTTTCTTCTTGCGTGGCCCGAATCTTGACCATTTTCTAAGATTATTGACAGCCATTGCAAGCTCTTCAATTGGATTTTCTTCTTCTTCATCGCTCTCTTCTTTGCTCTTTAAGGCAATCGTCTTTTTCTTTGATTCGGAGTTGTTGCGTTCCTCCTTTGTTTTTAGCTCAAGCTCATATGTCATCAAGTTGCCGATCAACTCCTCCATGCTTAGTTTACTAAGAACTCGATTCTTGTATTGCCGTGACTTTTGCCTCAAAGTTCATCGGTAAGACTCGTAGCACCTTCCTTACAAGCTCTACCTCAGTGAATACCTTCCCAAGTGCTCTAGCATTGTACACCAAAGTTGAAAAGCATCCAAACATGTCTTTTATGCTCTCGCCTTTGTCCATCACAAAGTTCTCGTATTCATTGCTGAATAGGGCTAGACAAGACTCCTTGACTTGAGAAGTTCCTTCATGTGTCACGTCCAAGGTATGCCAGTTTTCTTGCGCAGTTTTACAATGAGAAATTCTATTAAATTCATTCTTATCAAGAGCACAGATCAAAGCATTCATGGCTTTAGCATTTGTAGTTTTTAATTTCTTATCGTTAGCGTCCCACCTATCCTTAGGTTTAGGAATCTCAGTATCACCAACAGTTATAGTGGGAGATTTATAACCAGTTTCAATAATGTCCCAAACATCATAATCAACAGAACTAAGATAAATACCCATCCTAACTTTCCAATAAGCATAATCATTCCCATTAAACATAGGTGGCCTAGCAATAGATTGCCCCTCAGAAAAAGCATTATTTGGTGGATTCATGACTCTAGAGTTAAAGAAAAAATACCGGACTCTGATACCACTTGATTATAATTGTTCCTTCTCTTGGAAATTTTGGCAGCACATTTGTGTAGCTGTCTTCATGTACATGACTTGATCACTGTTTTTTGAACCTGTGCATATATGTATATGCCTTTGTTGACTTTGTGAAGTGCTTGCATTGAGTTTGGTTGATGGACTGTTTCATATTCATCAAGTCTCTTGTACTTGATAGCTGTTTTGGACTTTCAGACCATATATGTGTGTTCATGAATATTTGTATCAAAACAAGTAGATGCAAATATTCATGAACACACATATATGGTCTGAAAGTCCAAAACAGCTATCAAGTACAAGAGACTTGATGAATATGAAACAGTCCATCAACCAAACTCAATGCAAGCACTTCACAATATCTTTCCAAAATCTCAAAACTAATAAGTTTAAAATAATTCTTTCTTAAATTCAATTTTTAACCAATTTAAATTCCAAGTCAACATTAATTTATCTTTCCAACCTTTATTATTATAGTTATAAATCTATTTTATAATATTAATATAAAATTTAAATAAATATTTTTAAACATATTATATACTAATTAAATTATATTTTTTTTAAATTAATTCTTATTATATATATTTTTAAGAAAATAAATTATAAGAAAAATCTTAAAGTTTATAATTTCAAAACAAACTTATAAAATTAAAATTCCAAAATATATAATTTTTAAAATCTACAATTTTAACTTATATAAAATAACATTTATATATATTATATTTTAAAAATCAATACTTATTTAAAACCATATATCTCCTTTCAAAACTTTGGAAATCATTTTCAAAATATAGACCAACGGTGTCCGTATATAATTTTCTATCCTATGGTCAAGTGATATGGATATTTATCATTTCAATCCGCAATTTAACTATTTACGGGTATATATCATTTCAACCCGCAATCCTAAAATTTAAAATAAATGAAAATCGCTTGGGTTTATCATTTCAACCCATAACAATTTTCTCCTATTCTACAAGATCGTTCGGGTATGTATCATTTCAACCCATAGGGAATTCTATACTAATAGGGAACTTGCAAAGTGAGATCATATATAATAATAATATAACATATCAACAACAGGCATATATCATCAGTGATAAATAAAATATAAACAACAAGATATGGTGTCATATCTCACAGGTGAACAATTATAGATAATAGCATATCATATATAGCAATTATACAATTAACAGTTAAATCTAGCAGCATATTTCAATTGTCGTTTCAAATAAAATCAAATTTAATACATATAAGAATGTTAACCGTGAGTGATTGCTCACCTTTCGATGCTAGGGGAAATAGACAATGAACTGAGTTACGAATCCAAGCACAAATTCCAAAGCAAAGCTAGATTGGCATAAATTCGACGGACAAGCTGATAATTAGGAATCGATGAGAACAAATATATATATATATATAATTTAAAGTCTAATATTAACTCATATTAAAATAAGATAAAATAAAAATCTTTATAATATACTTCAAAATCAATATTTAACTTACACACATATTAAACAGAATAAACCTTTACAATATACTTGAAAAATCAAACATTATCAAAAATCAAAATATGTATCATTTCTCTAAATCAATACTTATATATAAAGGCATATTATATTGCGAAATATTTATATATAATATGTACTATCCCTCCAAAATGTCAACATAACATATCATATATAACATGACTTATATATATATATATATATTTAAACACATATAAAAATACATTATATATATATATATAAATAAACACGTCGAAATTTCTATATTATACTTTGAAATCAAATAAGAACTTATATAAACTTTTATAACTTTATATACTTTGTAATATATAAATCGTATAACTTTATAATATGCTACAGCTATTATAATTATATGTCCGTACGAACCACTTTATAATATATATATATATATATAGCTTGATATGTATAAACTGTATAACTTTTATAATTATATATATACAACAAATCAAATAGCTTAAGTACACCTTTTATACATTATATATAAAAACAGAACTCATGTATTGATATAAACAAATATACATACTAATATATATTATATTTAAAACAATATCTATATTTATTTCAAAATGACAATACCCATATTCCTCTCAGAACTTAAATTTTCAAACAACAAACTGTATATAACAGCTAATAGAACAACAACCTACATTTTAAAGTATAATATATAGGTATAATACTTTATTATACAATATACTGTACTCGTATATTAAAATATATATGTCCTCATCTTGTATATATATAATTTCAAAACCAATGTAAAAAGAATATATATATATATATATATACGAAAAGTATAAATGTTATACCTTCGTATGGATACAAGTGAAGAGGAGAAGATAAGGTAGAGGTCGGGTTCAGGCATGGTGATGGCTGGCTCGGGTGGTGCAGGGGTGCCAAAGGCCAGGTGGCTGCAGTTATCATCCATGACTGAGAGCAGGCTAGAAGGTGGATCTGGTGACCTATGGGATGTTGTTGTGGTGAGTGGTGAGGCACTCGGCTGCGCGAGGTGTGACGCCCCACTCCGAGGCCCACATTAGCAAAGAGTATTACTAGCTAACACTGTCTGCTAATACGGAGAATAGAGCTGGATAGGAGTGACCATCTATAGCCTTCTCTTAATTATCTATTGAATACGCCGACAATTGCCATACATTTTTTCTTCTTTCTCAAATGGATCGACATATCCAATAAATACTTAATACAAAACCATAGGTGGCTGAAGGATCTATTAGAACAAAATATAACAACTCAAATGTAATACACATCACAGAACAGTAGATCATCACATACATTTACACATATACAGATACATTACAGAGTATATAAAATGATACGTGTCAAGTGGTAAAGCAAACCACAATATACAGGCGAGTCAAAAGAATACATATCAGAGTTACAGCCAAAAAGGACTACACAAAAAGCTATAACAAAAAGGAGCTAGCAGAATAGTCCATGCGGAAGCAAAATAGGCTAAGTCCAATGTACCTAACCTGAAACATCTCGGTCTGACTCGAGTATAAAATACACGGGTCAGTCTAGCTAAACAAATCAGTTAGATAAACTAAATGATAATGAACATACAAGGTCATAAAGTACCACAAATATCTCCAAAAGAGATAACCAGATCATCTAACAAAAGATGAACCATAACAAGCCTCATATCATCGGCAACTCAAATAAACAAAGGATATGAATATCCCAAAACAAGCCAAAAAGGCAAATAACAAATACCAATAAAGGTTACACAAGTTTCCATAAGGTAATCGCTATATATCGTGTGGTTCTAAGGACCTACACCGAAAGGCGATACACTAGGGAAATATAATTATCAAAGAAACAAAAGATGCTCGAGCTCAGTACTGTATAACAAGGATCCACAAGCCCGAAGGTAACAAACCCAAATATCTCTCGAGCGGTGATGAATGACCAACTCCAAAAGCGATACTATAGGGCAAAAAACCCAAAGGCACAAACCCGAAGGTACAAGCCTGAAGGCAACATACCCGAAGGCACAAGCCCGAAGGCAACATACCCGAAGGCAACAAACCCGAAGGTACAAGCACGAAGGCAACATACCCGAAGGCTACAAACCCGAAGGTACAAGCCCAAAGGCAACATACCCGAAGGCAACAAACTCCGAAGGCTCAAACCCGAAGGCAACAAACCCCGAAGGCAACAAACCATAGTGGCGAAGGTCCGGAGGCCCAGTACTGGACACCAATAACTGGCAGAATGTGTCACAACTCTCAGAAAGGAACCTGAAAAATGTTAATGTGAGTCCCATACCACACGTTCACACTAAACGGTTTACTAACCGTTAGTCAATTTCACACTCAAAACAGTACAAAGTTCACCTCATCTCATCGGTAAACCAGACCCAAAGGTCAAAACGGTCAAACGAATAAATTAGGAATTAACTAAAAAGATAAACCCACGTGTTCATAGCACAAGTTTTATTTAATCATTTAATTCTCCTCCCTCCTCGCTCGAAGTGCAAAATTGTGTGTGTTTTATATAGAAATTATAAGTTGGAGAAACGAGCTTTTAATACAATTTAAAAAGATCACTTTATAAAAACCCGTGTACGAAATCTAAAAAGAATCATCAAAGTCAAAAAATGTGATAACAACTAATTGGATCAACACGAATCGATTAAAATTGGAAACCCAAGCAAAATAAACAAATTGGACTGAGACAAGCAGATCAGTCGACTGAACCAGGTGGTTAGTCGGCTGTCACAATGCCTGGAAACTTTCAGTTTCCAGGTCAGTCGACTGACCCAGGTGGTCAGTCGACTGATATAGGGACATAATGTTTTGTGCCCCTGGTTCAGTCGACCGACCTACTGGTTCAGTCGACTGAACCTGCTTCCAGAGCAGAATCAGCCTAGCCCCCTTGTGGGGGCAAAATCAATAACACGGAACGGAAGCGAACGAGCGAGCAACAACGACTAAGGATTTACGCCAAGCGACAACCCAGCCTTGTATGGCCCTCCGAAACACCCCACCAACGTGTTCAAACATCAAAGATTGGATTTTTAAAGATTTGACCTCAAAACACCAAAAATTGGAATATTCACCAATTCAATTCAAATCAAAAGCAACTGAACATAAATAAGTGTTAGGAATTCATACCTAACAAAAATGATATCTATAGAAGTAGATGTGAGTTCAAAAACTCACTTTTTCAACCCAAACCAACAAATGAGAAGCTTTGAAATCAAAAGAAAGATCAACCACACTTCAACTTCAACTCTAGAAGCTCCAATCTAAGATTACAACAAATATTTCCTAAGTTAGGTCATAGGAAATTTCTGAAATTGGAGAGAGATTGAGATGGAGAAGAAGAAGAGGAGGCTTACCTAAGCTTCTCTTCGATTTTGGAGCTAGAACTTGAATTTGCAAAGGAAACTAGGGCTTAGGATTTTAGTTTCCAATCTCTTCCCCCATTTTTACTAAAGCTTGAAGTGTTAGGAAAATAATAGAATGAATGAAGAGGAGAGGGGGTGGGGTTAGGATATTAGATAAGTTGGGTTAGTGGGCTGAAACCCAAACTCAAACCCAAAGCCCTAATTGAAAAATAGCAAAATTCACTCAACTCCAAACATATCGATGTTTATACTCAAAAAAGTTGTAAATGCCATTTTGGACTCAATGGAAGTGGTCTCGAGTCCTAAATCGATTGTTTACAAAAAGTAACATTTCGGACTTTAATCAGATTAACGATGCTATATTTAAATAAAACATTTAAATATACAATCGTGAAATATGCGGGTTGTTACAGACTCCCCTCCTTAAAGAAATTGCATCCTCGCAATAATTAAAAGGAAAATAAAGAGTAACAACCATAAAAGCATATCAACACAAAAGAAAATTTTGAAATAAGAAGTTCACCATAAAGAGCACGAAAGAGTAAGTCAGGATGTGTTTACTCGATGAATTCTCAAGATTCCCAAGAGCAATCCTTAGGATTTGAGGACCATTGAACTTTCACAAGAAGAACATCTTTATTTCGAAGGCGTTTAACCTCCAAAGTAATGATACGAATAGAATGTTGCTCATAAGTCAAATTTGGTGAAACTTCAATTTCTTCAATTACACCGGGCTCAAGAATAGAATCGGAATCCCTAAGGTATTTCTGTAGTTGAGAGACGTGGAAAACGTCATGAATAGCAGAAAATTGAGCCGGTAATAAAAAGCGATAAGCCACAGAACCAATACGTTCGGTGATGGGAAATGGACCAATATATCGAGGTGCTAATTTTCCCGATTAATTGAAACACACATCACCCATCATAGGTGAAACACGAATGAACACCAATAAAGTCTGGACATAAAACCAGCTTCTCACCGGCTTTAAGCAACACGAAGGAAATCGGCATGGCCTTCCGTAGAGTGCCTTGAAAAGTGCCATACCAATACTAGATTGGAAGCTATTATTGGAAGAAAACTCAACGAGAGAAATATGATCTTCCCAACTTCCACCAAAATCAAGAACACATGCACAAAGGAGATCTTCAAGAGTTTGATTCACATGCTTTATTTGTCCATCAGACTGAGGATGGTAAGCGGTGCTAAAATTTAGCTTTGTTCCCAAAGCTTTTTGAAGACCTTACCAAAATCCGCTAGTAAAATAATGGATCACGATTGCTAACAATAGAAGTGGGAAATCCATGTAATTTAATTTGACATAGAGTTTAGCCAAAAGAGGTACGGTCCAAAAGAGAAGGATGTGCCTCAAGGCTACATAAAACAAGCGATGAACATGAATCGGATTCACGATCTCGAATCTCACAAGTGGATAAAGTCTCGAGATCACTCCATTCAGATATCATCATGGAAACAACCACTTGTTGCTTACGACTAAGGGCATTGGCAACAAGATTTCCCCTTCCCGAAGTATAAAGAATAACAAGATCATAAGATGCAAGGAACTCGAGCCAGCATTGTTGATGCAAATTGAGTTCCTTTTGAGAAAATAAATACTTTAAAAATTTATGATCGGTGTAGAGAATAAATTTCCCTCCCAAAAGATAATGTCGCCAAATTCTAAGAGAGAAAACAATGGCCGCGAGCACTAGATCGTGAATGGCATATCTAGTCTCGACAAGCTTTAATTGTCTAGAAGTTTAAGAGATAAAATGTTCCCTTTTTACAAGAGAACGACACCCAAACCAATACGACTAGTATTGGTATAAACAATAAAGTCTTAGTTCCCTTAGGGAAACACAAGAATAGAAGTATCGGAAAGGTGTTCTTTTAAATGATCACCTTTCCTGGAAAGCAAAGACATTCAAAATTATAATTAACTTTGTGTAATCATCTTTTTAGAAAAAATTACTTTTTACAAGTCAATTTATTGTGTCTAACTGTCTCATCATAACGTTTAGGAGATTCCTATCGATAACGTTGATTAAACGCATCGACCAGAATTCTTAAAGCACTCAATGGGCAAAACAACACAAAATCATCTTATATATGATAAACATGTCTCTTATAAAATTTACAAATATTCTTTGCTCGTTTTAAGAACAAAATCCAATCATACTTATAGATATCTTATTAAAAAGATTTGCAAATTTTAAATTGTTATTTTCATCCATAATCAATAAATATAAGGATAAACTAATCGAGATATTCGTAGAATACTCGATTCACAAAATGGATGAAATAAGGTAGAAGGTTCGTCAAATCGAATGACATAACGAACCACTCACAAGAATCATAACGAGTGCAGAATGCGGTAAGTGGAATGCTACCCTTCGCAACTCGTAGCTGATGAAAACCGGTGGCAAGGTCGAGCTGAAAAGACCTTAGCACCATTCAATAGATTGCTTAGGTGATAATCCTAAGACAAGCTCAAATATACCGGAAAATTCACAAACTACTTGAATGAGAGAAATAATATTCTCCTCATCCCGTAGGTTTAAAGAATTAAAATGATATCACCGAATTTGGAAATCAAAATCATTAAGAACAAAAGAAATCTGCTTAACAGATTGAGGATGTCGAAGATGAATAGTCCACATTGGACAAAGGATATGGGCTTCATAATGATTAAGCCAATCCTTTCCCAAAAATCAATTTCGAAGCCTAAGTAACGCATAACATGCAAATCGGCTCGAAAAGAATAACCACATAAAATAATCTCGACATTTTCACAAAGTAAACTGAGTGTTGCGAATCTACCAACCGAATTCGCAATTCTCAATGAAGTCATCAAGCCCATAATATTTAAAGAAATAGTATCAACAAATTCTTTTGATATAAAAGAAGGAGATGCACCTGTTTCAAAAGAACTCGAATACTACGGTTATCAAATAAAATAGAACCTTCCAAAATAGATGGAGATATACCTCTGGGTTGAGAAGAACCTCCAGAAGCCTTAGCAACATAAAGCTTGCAAGACATGGCATTAGCAGGAACAGTAGGGCAGGAGGAAACATGATAACCTTCCTTCTTGTAATAACAACAGAAGAGAGGCTTAGGACAAGCTCGAATCATATGATCAGGAGAACCACAATTGAAACACTTTCGAATGGAAGGTGTTCCAGCAGATTGAGAGTTAGAACCAGGTTCAACGGGCTTTTTCTTCTTGGAAGGGAAAAATTCCCACTTAAGAAATGGAAACTTCTTCTTATTGGGGTTCTTGCGAACCTCAACATCATCACCACTATCACACTCCTTCTCGATGGCTTCGAGATGAAGTTCCGAGTCAACCAACTCCTCAAAAGAAAGCTTAAGCTGAAGCATTAAAGACTTCTTAAGATATTTCTTAAGACCAGAGACAAACTTCAGATTCTTCTTATAAGAGGTGCTAATGAATTCAATACCATACCTAGATAAGGCCTCGAATGATGCAACATACTTAGAGTCGGAGGACTTCCCTTGCTTCAACTCAAGGAAGCGATGGGCTAATAAAACTTTCTCAGATTCAGGAACGAATTTGAGTTCGAATCATTCCCGAAACTGAGTCCAAGAAAGAACAGACTCATCAAGTTCAGCTATAAGAAGCTCATACCAATCATGGGCACGCTCTTGCAATAAGCTAGAAGTTACAAGAACTCGATCGTGGTCAGAAAGATCCATGCGAGAGAAGATACGCTCGCATGTGCGAATCCAAGCTTGGACCTCAAGAACGGACTCGGAGCCTTTGAATGGCTTTCCTCCAAGATGAGAAAAATCACTGCACCGGCGTGCAAAGGCAGACTTGCGTGGAGGAGATGCTCGAGTAGGAGCTGGAGGTTGAGTGCTCCTAAATAACTCCAAAAATTGCTCGGTACTCAAATAAACGCCGGCCGGATGCGAGCCGCTGGATTGCCCAGCATCTAAGCATCGTCCTCTGCCTCTTCCAGCCATTAGCTGAAAGTTAAGATAAGATAAATATTATTCACAAGGTAGATATCATTAATTCAAATATGGAATACTACGGAATAAAATGCATTCCTAGACGTATTCCCAAAATTCTATCTACCCCAAAGGCACGGAAAGAATAAAGGCACGATGATTCAAAGATTCGTAACATTCGTACTACACTTTGATGTACCGTAATATGTGTCTCTGTTTTATGTTTATCATATTTTGTTCTGAACTCAGCTTTGATACCAAGCTGTGACACCCCACTCCGAGGCCCATATTAGCAAAGAGTATTACTAGGTAACACCATATGCTAATACGGAGAATAGAGCTGGATAGGAGCGACCATATATAGCCTTGTCTTATTTATCTATTGAATACGCCGACAATTGCCATACATTAAAATGGATCGACATATCCAATAAATACTTAATACAAAGCCATAGGTGGCACTACACCATACAGCTCGATTTGCCACACCCAGATGCGCAAAAATTACCACGGTCTTAAGCCGTGGCAATTTTACCATGGATGTGAGCCGTGGTAAAACAAATTACCACGGTTGCAGGCCGTGGCAATTTTGGAACGACCAAAGACCGTGCTAAAATTATTAAAAAAAATTTCACCCCCCGTGCACCACATCTCAACCTATTTTAACGCCATTACCTAAAAATAGAACGCCCTTTCCTATCTCATCCCTTATCGATTATCCTGGCTGCTTAAACCGAACGCCCTAAATCTCATCCATTTTCATCCAAATCGATCACCGCCGATGTTGGTTTATCTCTATGGAAATAGTCACTGTCGACGCTCGTTGTTAATCTGTTACCTCGACACCTCAAAGTACTTAGAAAAATCATTATTATAGTTTTTCTAGAATTGTACTTCCACTGCCAATAGCGAAGGTTGGTTTTTTCATTTATTCCGATTTTGTAGCTAACTTTGATCAATTTATTCTTACTTTTTTTGTTCCATCGGTTTATCTCAAATGATTGTGAACCAAAGGGGATTGTGAATCGGGCTATTGAGTATGGCTTTGTAGGGTGAATGTGTGAGTTAGTTTTGCTTTGTCGAGTTGATGAGGTCACATATGGGATGAAATTGAATTGATACTGAGTTGATTGTGGGATATTGGAATCAAGGCTTGCTCGGTTTCATTTGATTTTGAAGTTTGGTCTAATTTGTTAAATCAGGCTGCAGCTTTGGTAGCAGTCCATCTAGGATTTTTCATTCCCCAGAAAATGATGTATCGAAGGATATGGGTTGCCATGATGACTCTCTAAGTATAGAGAAAAAGCATTCTTTTACTACGAAGAAACTGTCCAGAAAAGAAATTCATATGCTAGAATTGCATGCTTATAGAACAACCTTGAGAGCATTATACGCTTCTGGTCCTATAAGTTGGGATCAAGAATCATTAATGACAAATCTTCGACGTGTGCTCCACATATCAAATGATGAACATCTACTAGAAGTAAGAAATTTAATTTCTGCTGAAAAAGGTGTTTCTATTAGATAACTGGCATCTGAACTTAGTTCGTATACATGCTCTATGGCTTATTTCTTCAAAATTTCTTGATATGCTGTTATCTGCAACGAAAAAATTATTGTAACATAACGTTATATAAGGCAGTCAAAAGGTCTATAGCATACATGGGAAATTGTTTAACGCTTTTGTATAAATTAGATTATGTATAGATGTATGTTGGGCGTATGTCTTTTTATTAACAGTTTGAACGTTTAAGTGTTCGACATCTTTGTTGCAAAAGATATTTGAAAATGAAACCTCAAGGGAAATATTATTATTTTTCTTCCTTCATGATGTATTTCTCATGAAACCATACAGGAGAGTTGGTAAACTTATATTGTGTTGTGTATGGTTCAGAATGTATTGCCAGTTACATAGCTGCCTGAGATTTGTTTTCACTCTTATGCTCTTGTTATGTACCCACCCATTTACATGAAATTGTTATTGACTTGGGATATTCATATTTCCATCTGAAAGGTGTTCTTCCTTTATGCTATCTACATATTTAGTGGTGACGATCAAGCCATATTTGGAGCTGCATTGACAGTTTTAGGCTTCTTTCTCCATGAAGTTTTAATTGATTCTTGGCTATTTTGAGGGGAAAATTAATACCTCCCAATTCATTTTCCAGGGCCAGAATTGGAAGCTGTAAATCTTACTTCCAAAGGTCCAAAGATGATATTAGTATCTTGGCAGGTGTGGCCTGATACCTGTGGTTCCTCTGTTATAATAATAGCTGTTAGCTTTTGTTAACCTTACACTAGTTCTATGCACTTATTATCTCATCATCTCTCAAATATACATCAGCCAAATGTTTTTATGCTCTACAATGTTTTCTAACTGCAAGCTCAGGCAAACTCTTACTCTTTCTTTACCGACATACTTGGAGAAGGAAATAAGAGTCAACTGTAGATAATAAATAACTTCTATTGATATCTCTTTGTAGTAAAGAAGTTTCTTTAGACCTTACTGCACTGCTGACCAACTATATCTCTTGCTAATGCTTGTTTTGGCAGCAGAAGTTTTATAACCTTATACTTTGGCTCTCTAGATTTTAATTGCTTGATATCTAATTCATAAAATCAAGATTTCTGTTTTCATTTCTGCAATCATTTGTGGTTTTAAAAATTCCAGTTTATTATACGTTTGGTATTTTCATGTATTTTTATAGGTAATTGTCTGAAATTCAGTTGAATCATCTAAAATTTTAGTTCGAGCTATTGTCTTTCAATTCAAATTGGCTGAAAGTTAAAGCAGTTTATCATGAGATTTATTTTATGGATTTGTTTAATTTGGTCAATTAATCAGGTTAATGACCCAAAAAATATGTACTGAAATTTAAGCTTTGAATAGGCTAAGGAAATAGGTACCTCAGGCATGTATGAAACTATATGAATTTCGAAAATGCTAGTTTTGCACATAATGATAAAGTTTCCAACATGTATACAGATCCCAAATATATCCGAAATAGATACAAATTGAAAAGTTAAGGCTAACCTATAAGGTAAAATTTCTCGGGTGTGAGTTTTATTGATCGGTATCTCATTTTGAAGGTAAGCAATTTCACTTCTTTATTCCTTAGTATTTTTTGTTCTGATTATCTTGTGTGATTTTTTTGGTTGTTGCTGTTGTGCGTGTAGGTTGATGAGGATACTCGGAGTGAAGTGATTAAGAAGAAATATCGACAATTGGGTATGAAATCCAGTTTAGAATTCCAATATTCTAGTTTTTGAGCTTTTTGATCATGCATATGAATGTTGTGCCATTAAATTATGCAGCATTACTAATTCATCCCGATAAGAACAAGCATCCAAAAGTTGAAATTGCTTTTAAGCTCGTATCAAAGGTTTGATTTTTCTCTATTTACACTCTTTAAACCCTTTTTTTTCTTCCAAATGTTACATACTTCTGTATGTTACATCAAATTATCAGCTGTTACATCAAGTTATCAGCTGTTCATTTGTCGAATAATGTGAGAATAAAAGGATCTGCTACATCTAAAATGAGTTCTGAAATATAAATCTGGGAAAAGTAAGCATAAAAGTATATTTGTAAAAGTTTTTGAAATAAAGTTGAAAATAAATGTTAATGAATTGTATCGGCTCTCTTTTCAGAGGAAAATAAATGTTAATGAAAATCCTCTTGGTTTATCAGAGGAAAAAAACAAGCTGCGTTCTCTGCATTGGATTGAATTTTTATTTCCTCCCTCTGTTCACATTTGTTCAAGTGTTGTTATTTTTGAGGCACTGGATTCAAATAACTCAATAGTTAATGTTTATTTTTAATAATAGGTAAAATAAAATAAAAATAAGAAAAGAATTCTTAGTTTAGTCATTTAATCCGTACTTATGAATCTTACTTGTGATTTAAGTTGTCAATAGTACATCACTTTCGGTTAAGCTTGGCTATAAGTATGCATTGGGGATTCAAAACCTTTTTTTTTGTGCTACTCAATCGAATACCATATCACCATTACCTGTCTTTGGCCGTTAACTGTGCTATCTAAACATGTGTTAACAGTCATGTCCCTTACAATATCGCTATATTTTATGTCATATATAGCAGAGTTTGTGGTTGTACTAACTGTTATACAGTTCATTGATATTAACTTTTTTATTTCTTACAAATTTTATGAAGTGGCTTATTTATTGATTACATATCTTCCCTGTAATCACTAATAATGAGAAAATCGATTGTCTTCGGATCTTTATTCCCAGCTTTGGGAGGGATGCTCTTTGGCTATGATATTAGTGCTACATCAAGCGCAACTATTTCATTACAGGTCCTGATCAAAAACTTTGTTCTTTATGCTCTTACATATATATAAATAAATGTGCATAAACATGTTGAATTATTTTCATATCTTAGCCATTACTTTTTATTTAGTTCACATATTACTGAAAAGCACTTTTCAGGATGAAATTTGAAGTTAACTCGTTCCTCGTTTTTTCGGCAGTCACAAACATTGTGGAACATCATGGTATAAGTTGAGTTCCGTAGAAATTGGACTTTTAGTAAGTTATTATACCAATTCTATAGGATTGTTAATGCATTTTTATTTTATCAGTCACTTTTCAGTATGATTATTTGAATTTGCAGGTTAGTGGCTTGTTATATGGGGCCTTAATTAGTTCAGCATTAGCATTTACTGTTGTTATATGGGGCCTTAATCAGTATGATTATTTGAATTTTTGCCACTCCCCATTTTGCCACGGCTCTGGGCCGTGGCAAAATTATTTAGCCACGGCCCAGAACCGTGGCAAAATCGCTTTTCTGGTGTAGTGTGGCTGAAGGATCTATCAGAACAAAATATAACAACTCAAATGTAATACACATCAAAGAACAATAGATCATCACATACATTTACACATATACAAATACATTACAGAGTATATAAAATGATACATGTTAAGTGGTAAAGCAAACCACAATATACAGGCGAGCAAAAGAATACATATCAGAGTTACAGCCAAAAAGGACTACACAAAAAGCTATAACAAAAAGGAGCTAGCAGAATAGTCCATGCGGAAGCAAAATAGGCTAAGTCCAATGTACCTAACCTGAAACATCTCGGTCTGACCCGTGTATAAAATACACGGGTCAGTCTAGCTAAACAAATCAGTTAGATAAACTAAATGATAATGAACATACAAGGTCATAAAGTACCACAGATATCTCCAAAAGAGATAACCAGATCATCTAACAAAAGATGAATCATAACAAGCCTCATATCATCGGCAACTCAAATAAACAAAGGATATGAATATCCCAAAACAAGCCAAAAAGCCAAATAACAAATACCAATAAAGATAACACAAGTTTCCACAAGGTAATCGCTATATATCGTGTGGTTCTAAGGACCTACACCGAAAGGCGATACACTAGGGAAATTTAATTGTCAAAGAAACAAAAGATGCTCGAGCTCAGTACTGTAAAACAAGGATCCACAAGACCGAAGGCAACAAACCCAAAAATCTCTCGAGTGGTGATGAATGACCAACTCCAAAAGCGATACTATAAGGCAACAAACCCGAAGGCACAAACCCGAAGGTACAAGCCCGAAGGCAACATACCCAAAGGCAACAAATCCGAAGGTACGAGCCCGAAGGCAACATACCCGAAGGCAATAAACCGGAAGGTACAAGCCTGAAGGCAATATACCCGAAGGCAACAAACCCCGAAGGGTCAAACCCGAAGGCAACAAACCCTGAAGGCAACAAACCGTAGTGGCGAAGGTCCGGAGGCCCAGTACTAGACACCACTAACTGGCAGAATGTGTCACAGCTCTTAGAAAGGAACCCGAAAAATGTTAACGTGAGTCCCATACCACACGTTCGCACTAAACGGTTTACTAACCGTTAGTCAATTTCACACTCAAAGCAGTACAAAGTTCACCTCATCTCATCAGTAAACCATACCCAAAGGTCAAAACGGTCAAACGAATAGATTAGGAATTAACTGAAAAGATAAACCCACATGTTCATAGCACGCGTTTTATTTAATCATTTAATTCTCCTCCCTCTTCGCTCGAAGTGCAAAATTGTGTGTGTTTTATATAGAAATTATAAGTTGGAGAAACGAGCTTTTAATACAATTTAAAAAGATCACTTTATAAAAACCCGTGTATCAAATCTAAAAAGAATCATCAAAGTCAAAAAATGCGATAACAACTGGATCAACACGAATCGATTAAAATTCGAAACCCAAGCAAAATAAACAAATTGGGCTGAGACAAGCAGATCAGTCGACTGAACCAGGTGGTCAGTCGGCTGACACAATGCCTGGAAACTTTCGGTTTCTAGGTCAGTCGACTGACCCAGGTGGTCAGTCGACTGATACAGGGATAGAATGTTTTCTGCCCCTGGTTTAGTCGACTAAACCTGCTTCCAGAGTAGAATCAGCCTAGCCCCCTTGTGGGGCAAAATCAATAACACGAAATGGAAGCGAACGAGCGAGCAACAACGACTAAGGATTTACGCCAAGTGACAACCCAGCCTTGTATGGACCTCCGAAACACCCCACTAACGTGTTCAAACATCAAAGATTGGATTTTTAAAGATTTGAGCTCAAAACACCAAAAATTGGAATATTCACCAATTCAATTCAAATCAAAAGCAAATGAACATAAAAAAGTGTTAGGAATTCATACCTAACAACAATGATATCTATAGAAGTAGATGTGAGTTCAAAAACTCACCTTTTCAACCCAAAACAACAAATGAGAAGCTTTGAAATCGAAGAAAGATCAACCACACTTCAACTTCAACTCTAGAAGCTCCAATCTAAGATTACAACGAATATTTCCTAAGTTAGGTCATAGGAAATTTCTGAAATTGGAGAGAGATTGAGATGGAGAAGAAGAAGAGGATGCTTACCTAAGCTTCTCTTCGATTTTGGAGCTAGAACTTGAATTTGCAAAGGAAACTAGGGCTTAGGATTTTAGTTTCCAATCTCTTCCCCCATTTTTACTAAAGCTTGAAGTGTTAGGAAAATAATAGAATGAATGAAGAGGAGAGGGGGTGGAGTTAGGATATTAGATAAGTTGGGTTAGTGGGCTGAAACCCAAACCCAAACCCAAAGCCCTAATTGAAAATTAGCAAAATTCACTCAACTCCAAACATATCGATGTTTATACTCAAAAAAGTTGTAAACACCATTTTGGACTCAATGGAAGTAGTCTCGAGTCCCAATTCGATTGTTTACAAAAAATAACATTTCGGACTTTAATCCGATTAACGATGCTATATTTGAATAAAACATTTAAATATACAATCATGAAATATGCGGGTTGTTACACGAGGCGAAGGAGGGAGAGAGAGGGATGTGGAGGTTGTTGTTCGACGCGGGTGCTCGGGGACGCGGAGAGGTGGTGGTGGAGGCGAGTTTTCTGCTCGGCCTAGGCTATGGTGGAAGTTTTTGGGCTCGGAGTTGTGCTGCAAGGTAGCGGCAGTGAGGAGGTTGGGCGGAGGTTCGGCCAAGGGAGGGTGAGCAAGTGGTGAGTAGGGAAGAAGACGAGGCGAACGTTATTGAATGGCAAAAGGAGCAGGCGAGCAATGTTTATGGCATTTTTATTATTATATAAATTTTTCACTGAATTGACAGAACACAGAGGAAAGAAGGGAAGATATAAGAAAAGCGAACGAACCAATGCCAATGGAAGGAACCAGATATTATATTGAATGTTGGGGAAGAGTGACAGGCACGGGAATTTATGAATTAATAAATGCAAAGAGCTGTTCGTTTTCCAACCGTTGGGAAATTTGAATGGACACAGGAAAAAGTTAAAATGGATACCGATATGGTTATCTGTTTCGCCGGTATCGCCGTGTACCGGATACCAAAACACACAAATGAATAGGCTATGGAAATCAGCACGACAAGACGATTAAGGCGATATATAGATATCAGTAATACGATCATCCTATCAAAAGCCGATATTCGGTACCGAAAAATGCTGCCGAAAATAAGATAAACAGAGCAATTTCAGTTCAAATTTGACGACACGAAATATGACGTCTCACTCAAAAGATGATTTAGAAATTTATTATATAAAAATATTCAGGTTTGAGAAATATTTTATTATCATCAAATATTAACTGATTTAAATTTAAATAAAATTACACAATAAAATAAACTTCCATATCATTTGATGAAAATTTGCCATTTGCTATGTTTAAATTGACGCATTCCAAATGTCAAATTATTATTTCCAAATTCAATTATTTAAAATTTCACAAAAATTCAGTTAATTACGTTATTAAAAACCATTAAAATTTTCGGGTCGTTACACTCTCCCCCACTCAAAACTTTTCGTCCCTGAAAAAGAAGGAGGTAGGAGAATAGAAGCAACCATAAAGAAAAATAGATTGAAATACAACAATACACAATTAATTTAAACCATATTAAAGTTGGTTTATATTTAATTAATTGATTCCAATTCATTTTATTTAATCAATCAAATTTATGGTGTTCACATTTAATTGATTTCATTTTCATATATTTTCATTTAATTGATTTGTTTCAAATTTATTAACATTTATTGCACAAATTTCACAACAAAATTTGTTTTATTTTACTCATTTATTAAATTTATTAGATCAACCATAGTTAATTCCACCTCAACATTCGACTCCAATAATTCGAAACCATATAGATTTCAATTTTGGATAAATTAATATTCAATAATTTGGTTCAATCCATTTTATTCAATTAATAAATAGTCGTTCAATTTAAAATTGATTTTCTTTCATTTTGTCAACATTTCTTTCAAACAAATTGATTTTTAAATTTAATTCATTTATTTTATCCATTTATCTTCAGCTAAGTTGATTCCACAAAAATTCAAGTTCACTATTCTTAGGTTCATATTTATCTGCTTAAATAGTCTTCTCTTTTATTTATTTAATTTATTTTACTTAACATATTTTGCAACATATATTAGGTGTATAAACATTTTATATCCATATATTATTCAACAAATAAATTTTCCTTTTATTATCCAATTTATTATCAGTAAATTCCCTTAACAAAATATCATTTTTGATATCCTATTACTTATATCATAGTGTATACTATCCAATTACATTCTAATTACATTTAAACTTTCTAGGTAAGTTATATTAATGTTTCTGAATGTAATTAAATACTACACAAGTTTACCTGTTATTTATAATATTTTTATTAAGTAAAGTTAAATTTGAACAATTTATTACCTATGTTTTCTCTTGTATAACCTCAATTACATATTTAAATAATAACTAGTGATGGTCGAATGATTTTCAAAATTTATTTACAAAAATATTTAGTTCGAAGAAAAATAAAAAATGTGACCGGAAATCATTTTCCAAGTTTTCGAATTTTTGTCGTTTAAAAGTTGTGAAAACATTGTGAATTCTAGTGTAAATAAATTCACATTCATTTATAAATAAGGTAGCACATTTTAGAAATATAAATATATACGTAAGTTTATGAAATTATGGTATGACTTTTTGAAACACCCCACACCCCTTAGAATACCCAAAAGGACACACTAAAAGATGTGGTGCGTTGTAGGTATAACTAAAGCTAGCAGAGACTAAGATTCACAAAACAAAATAGATAGATAATAACACAGTAGAAGTAATTAAAAACAATAAGTGGTTTTAAAAATTAATACTTCATAATTACTTCAGACCAACCACATATGTTCCAAATACCAATACAATTGTCTTATGAAAATAAAATCTCAGTCTCATCAGAAAAACCAGAGTACAAACACAAACTGTCCCTTAATACAGTGCCAGTACAATAAATGAACAAAAAGCTGGAAATAAAAAGAAGGAATAAATGATATGGTCTCCAAGTCTCCATGAAGCTACGGTCTATCTTCCTTTCCTTAGATTGCCTATAGGGGGAGGGGAAAATAAAGGAGTGGATCAGACTAAAAGTCTGGTGAATGATAGTAATTACTAGAATATTTAAGCAAAGTAAAAGTAATAGTCTTTACAACGGTTCTAGTATATAAAAGGAAAGAAAGGAAATAGAGAGAAGGAATAAGCTGGAAATAAATACGAATTAACTATTAAATATGATTGGTTAACTTTGATTGTTTGCACTTGTCTTTGTTAGCTGCTTTGATTAGGCTGAATTCCTAATCCTATAATTAGGCTGAAATCCTAATTCTACCCTTTGATCGGCCTGCTACTCTATAGACCTTACTGCGGACTAGACGCTATATAACTCCCTACACATAAGGTAATGGCATCTACGAAAGACGCACAAAGTACGATGGTGTCTACGAAAGACGCACAAAGTATCTACTGTGGACTAGACGTAATATAGCTCCCTACACAGAAGGCAATGGTGTCTATGAAAGACGCACATACTTAAGCGCTTGGAACTCATAGCGATTACTGAGTACCGAAATGGAAGTCGCATGCGTAACTGCCACCATGCTCATGCTACCTGTTGCTTCACCTATTGGATCTTCTTATTACCTATGCTCCAGCATAAGCATGCCCCTCGTCTCACTTCAGGATTATGTGACACACGGTGTCCATAGAGAAATAGGGGAAATGCTGTTGGTACTGGCCCGTCATCCAAACAATATCTAGTTGCGCCCCTTGTCCAAATCCCCGTGATTTGGACTTCTATTTGACCAAATATTACTACCATTATTAGCATAAGCGTGCCCTCATCTCACTTCAGGCTAATGTGAGACCACCATTCTGTCTAATAGAGAATGCTTTTTGGTACAGGCCCTACTTTCATATTTGCTTATTAACTTAGATAAATTATTTAAATAAGCTTTTATTATTATCTTCACTATCTTTCCTTATTAATTTATCCTAAGTCTTAAAATAAGCCTCATTCCGTTCTTTTTCTTATTATAACCTACGTTATAATCATGCTTATTACTTAACCCAAGGTCTAAGTGTGAAAATAAGCCTCTTTTATCTTATACTCTTTTTAGTTATAATTCTAAGTTATAACTAGGCCAATTATCTTTAATTAGTCCAATTCTAACATTAATATCATAATTAGGCTCAATTTCAGTCTTAATTCCATTTTTATTACAGTCTTTACAATTTACATCTTATCTTCCGTTATTTTAGTATTCTTATAATTTTAATCCATATTCGTGTTTAATCTATTCTAATCCATACACGAAGAAGAAGGAGAATAAAAGAAAACTGAAAATAGAAGAAAATCCAAAGTGTAGGAACAAAGATGTAAATAACGCATAAATAACAGTAAATAAATTAAAATACTATAAATAAACTATAAATAAATGAAAAGCTATAATTCAAAGAAATAAACTAAACTTAACTGAAAATAATAGCTCAAAGAAATAGACTGAAAATAATTCTAAAAACTGTAAATAAACTACTACAAGATTATTCCAAAAATCGTAGTAAAACTACAACTATTGGAAACCCTATTATTTTAAATTACTTAAAAATCTAAATAATTACAATCACTCACCTGTGGTCCTAAGCTCTTTCCTTTTGGTCTTCCTAGACCCACTTGAGGGTATTAAAATATTTTTATTTAAAACGATTTCCTCCTTGGAAAATTATTATGTTTAGGGTCCTTCCTGAAAAGGTGAACCCAAGCGGAGTAAATCTAGAATGAGAAAAAGTGTTAGGCGTAGGGTCTTATTTATAGGGGTAGAAGTGGACCTCAGACCGTTGGATTTGGAAATTGAATAGGATGGAACCACGTCATAGGCTGAATAAGAGCCATCGAATGGAAGCACGAAGGGACCAGATGAGCTGAAAGAATAAAATGACGTATAAAATTGGCCACGAACGTTACAGGAACGAAGGAAAAATTCCTTCGTTCATTACCCAAGGCGGGTAGACCGGGCGGTCGACCGCCCCTCCTCCTAGGTCGACCAGCCGGTCGACCAAGGGCATGGTTAGGTCGACCTCTTGGTCGACCTAGCCCAATATTTTTTTTTGATTTCTTGTTCGTCTCGTATCTTGCTCATATTAGCTCGGATTCTGACATTTTATATATGGAAATTGACCAAAAAATTACCACGGACACAATGGTGTAACTCCCATGGCTCAGTTCTGATAGTTTTACAAAGTTATTTTATCATTTCATTAATTAGCGAACTAAAAATTCGGGTTGTTACACTTTTTATGAAAAATAAAATAAGAATAAATGTTTAAAGTGAAAGAAACATAAGGATACATAAGTACACATGAGTTTTAAATGCATGTTGGCAAAGGAGGGGGCATGTTTGGACATGGGCAATGGAGGGGGAGACAAGGGTATTGAGATGGCAAGACATTTGTGGAGGGTAGATACATTAAGGAATTTTAGTAAATTGGTTAACTCATGTAATATAAAGAAAATATTCATAATTCCCTTCTCATTTTTTTCACTTTCATTCTCATTTTATAAACTCCAATTTCTTCCTTAAGCTCTTAAGAAAATTTCCATGGCTTCCTTGGTTTCTTCAAAGTTTTAAAAATCAATTTTTTCCATTTTAAAACTTTTAAAACCCTTGTTTAAAATCTCCTACTTCCTTTCCTACATCTTCTCTTACCAAAACAAGGCTACACCACCTCTTCACTACTTAGACCGAACCATCCTAAGCCCTAGGCCAAACCATATTTCCCCTCTAGCCCATAAAAATCAAGTCTTTCTAAAGCAAAACCAAGATCTAAGGTCGATCCCAGATTTAGTGAAAGTTTGGTTCAAATTTGTGTTCGTTTCGATAAGTAAAGCTCGTTTTTTTGACTAAAATTTTGATCTTTACGTTCCTCATATTATAGTCACTATTTTAGTTGCTTGGTTAGTAATGTTTGGATGTAATGTTATAACTTGGTTTGTAACTTACAAGATGACACCTTTGATAGTTAGTATGTGATTTGAAAATTAGTCATAAAAGTTCAAAGTAAAATTGTATAAGTGATGTCTTCTTCATGTTCATATGTATTGTTTACTTTATGTATATGCCATGCTTATGTTACGTGATGTGATGTTTGGATGTAAATCAAATGACATGAAAGTAGTTATGGAACTATCCGTATAGCGACTATCGCTATATTGGCACTTTTGAAAATACTATCTTGTTGCAACCTTTTGGTTTATTCTCGAGCTTGGGTTTTGTTTTACAATGTTGATTAAGGTTTTGAATAATGATGAGTTTATAATTAATTAACCATTTTAATAATGATTTTTAAATTCAATTAATCATTTTAATTAATGAAGGTTAAGATTAATTGACTAACTTAATAACGATGAGTTTAAATTTAATTAATTACTTTGTTAATGATATAAAATTAATTAATTATTTTATCTAATAATGTTTAAGGTTAATTAATCATTTAATAGTGACAGATTAAAGTTAATTAATCATTTTAATTAATGGTGTTTAAAATTGATTAACCCTTTTTATTAATGACTGTTACAGTTAATTAATTAGTTTAAATTTAATTAATCTTTTCTTTGATAATATGTTAAATTAATTAATCATTTTAGTTAATGATGTTTAATTTTTATTGATTAATTTAATTAACTATATTTAAAATTTATTAATTAATTTGATTAAGGATGTATTTAAAAGTGATTAACCCATTTTAATAAGGATATTTGAAGTTAATTAATCAAATTAATTAACGAAGTTTAAAGATAATTAATCATTCTTATTAATGATAGTTGAAGATAATTAACCAATTTAATAAGGATGTTTAAGTTATTAAATCTTTTTGATAATGGTGTTTTAAAGTTAATGAACCATTTTTACAAAATTGTTTAAAGTTAAAAACTTCTAATGAGAAGCCCAAGCACATATTCGGTTTTAAAAGTAAAATTTCGATACGGTTATGGAAAAGAAGTTTCCATAAATGATATTGCTTATATGGAAAGAATTTAGTCATACTTTTGACACTAAACATCGAGGTATGGAAACTTGTCCCTATCTCAAAAGTTAAAATTGTCGTCAAGGCAATGCCTAGAGGTAACACTACCTTCACTTTCCCGACTTCATTTTTGACCAAAATTGTGGCTATATGTCAGAGAAACCGACGTTTCACACTCCAGTCATCTAGGGTCCACCGCTTCAAGTATGTTGCTCTAGTTCTCTAGGTCTCGCGGGTCTCTTTTCACACAACTGAAACAATACAACTTTGAAATCGATGAGCAGTGGTAGGAATATGAGGTTTACTGTCCATATACGATCATTTTGTTATTTTCGATGGTCAATTTGTCAACAATTGATTACCTTAGCCTTCTTTATATTTTGTCACCCTAAGATGATTTTTTGCTCATTTGAGCTTTGTTATCCTTTGTCGAAATGACTAAACCCAAAGCGCAAGTCAAAGCCAAGCTATGTGGGGTTGCTCCCATTAAGTATTTTCACATCTACTCTAGATCGGACTCGGTTTTGCACATTGTGATGTGAAATAATCGGATACTCGGTAAGGTTAACGGGGTCCAGTTTGGACATTTTCGAGAGGTGTCATAGAGTATGTGACCCTCTCAAGTATATTTTTAGAGGTATACTTTCGGTAAGAGAGGCACCTTCCTAGTCATTGTTGGAAGAAAATAATTCCTTTCCATGTTTGATTCGAACCTTCAAATTTGTTTTCCTTTTTCGGAAACAGTCTAGCACTCTTCGCGATGTTTGGTTATTTGTATCCATTCTCTACATCTGGTGTTGTTCTTGTAAGAGAAAACTCGTTCCGCATTTGGCGGCATGGTCTCAAATGTTATTGTTTGATTACACTTATTGTTTTGAGTTTTACTCATACCAGATATTTTTTCTGACTCAAGTTGTTTGTTCTCCCTAAACTCTTGAGTATTTACTTATTTTGAGTAGTCTAAGAGTAGCAGGTCTTTTATGGGCTTTTTCGAAGACGACGACCGAGCAGGAGACCTTTATCTATTTAGTTGTCTATTTATGTTGTTTGTTTAATTCATGTAATTCTGTTTTGTTTTAGCATATGTAAAGGCAGGTTGTTATAACTGCCTAAGCTGATTGTAGTACTTTTGTGTAACTCTGATAACTCCATGTTACGGAGTAACCTTATGTACTATTTTACTGTGATGATATATTTAACAGTTTCATTGTGATATTTTATGTTCTGTTCTTTTTATTTTACCCCTGACAATTCATCTTTTGGATGCTTGGTCAATGGCACATGAATACCGTGGATGTATTCAATGTCGTTCCCAAAGGTCAGAAAGGTGGGTCGTCACACTTTCTCTTATATTTAAACACTTCTAACCCCTCACTTTTTCACTCTTGCTTTTTTAGTCTACCTCATCGCCTCTTGATAAAGTCTATAGCCCCCTTCACTCCATCATTTCAAGCTTTAAAACACAAGATCTAATCAGGTTTCAATAAGGGTGTGTAGTTCTTTCAATCTGGCGGCACTTTCTAGAGGAGATTGGATACAAATCCAAAGGAGTTTGATCGATTCAACATTTAAGGTATCCTTCAAGGCTATAGTTGAGATTAGATTTTAATCAATTTATACCTTTGTGGACCAAATAAGGTCTAAAATGGCAAAAAATTAAAATTTTCCCACTTAACCCGCTGCATGCTTGTTCAGATCCAACAATGGTATCAAAGCTCAATGGCCTATGTGGTCTTAATTAGTCATATTATGGCTAACCAACTAAGCTGATCCATTTAGTAGGGTGTCTAGAACAGTATTTTCTAGGTTAGGTTTGGATAATCAAGTACCCCACACTACTTGGCTACCGGCCTGGCCTGAAAGGTGAAGTGAGTCCAAAGGTTTTTCCCAATAGAAAAGGCCTGATTTTGAATTTGGGCCATGAACTAATTTTCTAAATTGTTTTGAAATTAAAATAAGAAATACACTACAAATGTTATAATGTGATTTTCAAACTTATTTTGAAAACTTTATAAATAATTTTCAAAAATTTATAATTATTAATAAGATTAATAAATTAATTGCATAGTTAATTAATTAAATATATATAACATATATAATGATATATGATTACATTATCCTGAATTGTTTGAGATGATGTACATATATATATAAGAATTTTTGAAACTAAAAAATTAATTAAAATTATTTAATTGAATACATTAATTAAAAGTTATTAATAAATAAAAAATACATATATATATAAAGATAAATGTTGTATAACTATAAATGTTATAATATACGTATTAATATAAAATGATTGATTGAATAATATAAAGTTAATTAAAATGATAGTTAATTAAATAAGATTTAATTAATAATATTAATATATTGTCATATATAAGTCAATTAAATTATAAAAGTTATATAATAATTAAAACTTATATAATATGAATGTATAATAAAGGAGGAACGATAAAAAACCCTAAGTAGACTCAAGGGATAAATACATACTATCGTACGTATACCATGATTTCTAATGTGTCCGACACTTAAATCATGAGGGTATTTCATCAAAAATACATTATTCCATAAGTCAATATCACTTAATTAAATATATTATAGATTCGTATCTTTAATATAAAGTACTCCTCTATCATATATATATATATATATATTACTTACATACTCCTTAGTTGTTGATATTTCTCAAGCTAAGGATGTTATGTGTAGTACTATTAATATATTGAATAGACAAGGTAAGATATATGTACTTATTTACTAATATTCCTCCAGGTATGTACATTTTTACTTAGTCCATCATGAAATGGTAGGTACGAGTGAATAATTTATTTCAGTTTATTGATATTCCTCAAGGTTGAAATGAGATTAGGACAAAGAACCATAGGTCAGGAGTTGTATATGGCACAAGTGATAATGTGTTATCCATCGTTTGCGGGAGTATGAATTGTTGATATTTCCTCAAAGTCAAAATCCCAAGGCAAACGAGTTCTAACACCCACTAGTGAAGTCGAAAGATTTCTATGTTTCATCTTAGGGTTTGGAGAAACATAAAAGACTAGTGGGAACTTATTAGTAAAATGAAATGTAATGTTTAACCTTACTAATATTCTAAGAACATCTACTATAAATAATGTCCCACTCTACTAAGTAAAAATTTGCAGAAAAATGTCTACACCTAACTTGTTTATTGAAAATGACAAACTCACCGGATCTAACTACATAAAGGAGCTAAGGTTAACATATGACCCTCTTTGGTCATCAATAACCAAATCTCCAAGGGTTAGACCCACTGATGATGTAGACCCCGAACTTAGATTAGCCTATAACAAATAGGTCTCGGACCTTGAAATCGCCCAAATATGTGTATTGTCTACATTAGACAAACCATTGCAAAGATAACACGAAATAAGACAGTGTTGAGACTTGGTTTTGATTCATGACACGAATTTATCACTACGACATACAGATTTGACGACTGCTACGACAAAAAGAAACAAGGAGACGAGACTTTAAAAACCGATGCATCAACTATGGTATTTTGTTTTTGAGTCTTAGGTTGATATTGTTAAAATCTCTCCTCGATTACATCTACATTAGCTTATATATATATTAATCATAGTATTTATAAAATATTTTATATATATATATAAGCATAAAGTTATAGAATTCAAAATATCTATGTAATTGTGCAAACTGCACAAAAACAACCAGGTCAGTCGACTGACCAATTGAGACAGTCGACTGACACTGGAATTTTTGTGCAGCATGCACACTTACATATGTATACGAATTTAAATTTAAATATTATTTTGAATATTCAGTCGACTGACTCAGAGGCTCAGTTGACTGAATTTCTATAACCGTAACTTTACGAAAAGACACGACTTTTTGTGAAGAGTTGCGAACCTCTAACGAAAAGATTCGAACACAACACTTCGATCGAAACTCTTCACCAACAGTCGCTGCTTTCTAATCTTGATAAATACATATTTCAACTTCATTTCAAATCACAAAATCATAATCTAATTCTCCGATCTTTGCTCTTCTATCTATTTGCAATACACTTTCAAATATTCTGCATTAAAGCAATACTAGACCTTTCTATTCTTCATATACTTCAAATATATATATTTATGCTCGATGAGAAGATTATAGGAAGGGTGTACTACAAGTGACAAATTCGTGTTATTAAGAACACACACAGTCAAAAGTATTTTTGTATTTGTTGAAGTCCTGTTCTGCTGCTCAGGCGTGTGAAGTCCTCTTCGGCTGCTGAGGCGAAATCCTGTTCTGCTGCTCGGGTCCTTATGCGGCTGCTCAAGTGTTGTATATACTTGTTCCTCCGGGTTAAGTGAGGGTTATTAGTGAAATTCCAGAAGGAGTCTGGGACTCGACGTAGGACGGTGCTCTGAACTAGTATAAAAATATCTGGTGTCATTTTACTATACTGCTTTTATATTCCGCACTATTTACAGTATTACCATTATCACTATACTTTGTATTATCATTACACGATCCATAGCGCACTTTCATTTGGTATCAGAGCCTGGTATTCTAGAGATCGTAACAACATCCTAGAATAAATGGATACAAAGAGATCTAGTCAAGGAAATAAGAAGAGGAAAAGCAATAAAGAAAAATCAAAGGAGCAAACAAACAAATGCTTCATGGCAAAAGATAATGAGGTTAGTGATCTAACTTTTGATGATATGATAGAAATAAATTCAGAACTTCTAGACACTTTAAAACGTCTTAAAAGAAATATAAGGAAGCTTTGGAAAATCAGAAGAAAGCAGAATTCGAAAGAGATATGATTAAAGATGAGAAGAAAATTTTAGAAGAAGAACTTGAGAAAATTCAAGATTCAGACAATTCTCAACTCGTTCTATTAAGTCAAGAAATAGAACCTCAAAAAGAAAAGAATAATGCTCTAGCTTCTGAGAATCATGAGTTAAAAAAAAATTAAAATTGTTGAGTTAGATAACACTAGTCTCAAAACTAAGCTTGATGACATTACTAAAAATATTTCCAATGTTAATAAAGGGAGAGAAAATTTATCCAGGATTACTGAAAATTCTCAACCTGCTTCAAATAAGAAGGGATTAGGTTATGTTAAGAATTCAAAAGCTCACAATGATAAAAGTGGTTTAGGATATAATATAACTGAACGTAGAAATAGCACTAGACATGCTTTCATGTATAGTAAAAATATTAGTGCTACTACCAAATTTCGAGTAAAGTCGAAATCCAGTTTTTATAGAAATTTAAATACTGCTATGACCAATAATGTTTCTTATTTCTTTAGAAGTACAAAATCATTAATGGGAAATATGAATAAAAATTATCTAATTATTTGGGTCCCTGTTAATTGGAAAAATAGAGAAAAATACATTGATGACTATTTTGATATGGTAGTTAATAATGAAAATTATATTTATAAAGGTTCAACCACACACAAATGGGTATGGTTTCCTAAAAATTAGGAAATTATAAGAACCTTGGGTATCGCATGCTTTAAATGTTCATTGTTTTCTGATACCTTACATTATAAGTAGTATTTATTTTTTTCTATATTGTTAACACTTATGTGGAATATAATATTTGTTATCATATAAACTCTCCTTTTCGTCGATAACAAAGGGGGAGAAAGATATTGCTCTAACACTATTTACAGGAATAAACAATACAAGCACAGATTAAGGGGTAAGCATAGGATGGAGTAAGTTGTTATTTTATTTTATAAAAACGTTAGTCTTTATTTCGTATGACTTTTATTAAATGGCCACTCTATTAATATTGTTTTAAAGAATCTTGTTTATGGAAGTTTAATGTATGAATGATTGTTTCTTTCATAATATCTATGACATTATGGCTTCATACTTTTATATTCCTTATTCCTTTTTGTCGATGAAAAAGGGGGAGAAATATTATTGCTAACATTAAGAATGCAGGATATAGAGCGTCAAAGATTCAGGGGGAGTAAGTATTTATATGTACAGTCGAAATCTATATCTATTTACAGGTTGTCATCAATCAAAAAGGGGGAGAATGTTGAGACTTGGTTTTTATTCATGACACGAAGCTTTCACTACGACATACAAATTTGACGACTGCTACGACAAAAAGAAACAAGGAGACGAGACTTTAAAAACCGGTGCATCAACTATGGTATTTTGTTTTTGAGTCTTAGGTCAATATTGTTAAAATCTCTCCTCGATTACATCTACATTAGCTTATATATATATATTAATCATAGTATTTATAAAATATTTTATATATATGAATAAGCATAAAGTTATAGAATTAAAAATATCTATGTAATTGTGCAAACTGCACAAAAACAACCAGGTCAGTCGACTGACCACCTGAGACAGTCGACTGACACTGGAATTTTTGTCCAGCATGCATAGTTACATATGTATACGAATTTAAATTTAACATTATTTTGAATATTCAGTCGACTGACTCAGAAGCTCAGTTGACTGAATTTCTATAACAGTAACTTTTCGAAAAGACACGACTTTTTGTGAAGAGTTGCGAACCTCTAACGAAAAAATTCAGACACAACACTTCGATCGAAACTCTTCACCAATAGTCGCTGCTTTCTAATCTTTATAAATACATATTTCAACTTCATTTCAAATCACAAAATCATAATCTAATTCTTTGATCTTTGCTCTTCTATCTATTTGCAATACACTTTCAAATATTCTGCATTAAAGCAATACTAGACCTTTCTATTCTTCATATACTTCAAATATATATATTTATACTCGAGGAGAAGATTATAGGAAGGGTGTACTACAAGTGACAAATTCGTGTTATTAAGAACACACACAGTCAAAAGTATTTTTTATTTGTTGAAGTCCTGTTCTACTGCTCAGGCGTGTGAAGCCCTATTCGGCTGATGAGGCGAAATCCTGTTCTATTGCTCAGGTCCTTGTTCGGCTGCTCAAGGGTTGTATATACCTGTTCCTCCCGGTTAAGTGAGGGTTATTAGTGAAATTCCAAAAGGAGTCTGGGACTGGACGTAGGACGGTGCTCCAAACCAGTATAAAAATCTCTAGTGTCATTTTACTATACTGCTTTTATATTCCGCACTATTTACAGTATTACCATTATCACTATACTCTGTATTATCATTACACGATCCATAGCGCACTTTCAGACAGTTCATCAAATTTTTGATAGCCTCGAAGCTCTGTTTGGAGAACAGTCCGGTTTTGGAAGTAGGAACTTACAAATAAACTATTCAATATAAAAACGATAAAAGGACAAAAAGTAGACATCTTCATTCTATTAATGAAAGGATATATTAATAGACTTGCTCAGTTAGACATTATGATAGGCAATGAGCTATAGATAGATCTGATCTTACAGTCTCTGACTCCTCAGTTTGAGCCATTTATATTAAACTATAATATGAACTAGTTGAACATGAGCTTCATGGAGCTACTTAATATGTTGAGGTCAACCAAGTCTTCATCTAAAGATCAAAATACGATGCTCATAATTAAGGGGAATGCGTCATCTTTAAATATTTCAAAGAAATGGATAAGGGTCAATAAGAAGAACAAGAAGATAGCTCCCTTTAACAAGGATGAATGTCATCAATGTCTCGAAAAGGGTCACCAGAAACGGAATTGTCCGGAGTACTTAAAGAATGTCAAAGAGAAGAAAGAGAATGATTCTGCTGCTCCTGTAGGTATATTCATGATTTAGAATTATTTTGTAATCAATATTATCTTGGGTTTTAGATGTTGGATCTGTAATTCATATCTATAATTCATTACATGTGCTTAGGAACAGACGTCATGTGGCAAACGAAGAGATGAGGTTTCAAGTTGCTGATGGATCTTTAGTAGATGTGACGACCGTTGAAGATTTTCATTTACGTTTGCCTAGTGGATTGGTTTTGATATTATGTATGACTTTATTCGTGAGATTATTTATGTGTCTAGACTGTCTAAGATAGGTTATATTTTTTTCTGTGCTATTAACGTTATGAACATTATGTTAGGCAATAATAAAGTCTGTGTTGGTATTTTACATAATGTCATTTATATGATCAATACTAATTATGTTTATGCAACGAGTAATTCTTCAAATGATTAAATAAAGAAAAATTATCTATGGTATTGTAGAATAGGTCGTATAAATGAGAAACGACTATAAACTGAAAACCAAAGGTTTTCCACCTTCATTTGATTCTGGATCATTTAACACGTGTGAATCATGTCTCAAAGATAAAATAACCAAGCACCCCTTTAGTGGAAGCAATGAAAGAGTTTACGAACTCTTGGGTCTCATATATAGTTATGTATGTGTCCCAATGCCTATAGTTACTAAAGATAATTGTTCTTATTTTTTTTACCTTTACTGATTATTTCTCGAGACTAAGATATGTGTATCTTATGAAAAACAAATCCAATGTCTGCGATAAATTTGTTGAATATAAAAAACAAGGTTGAAAATTAGATGAACCATAAGATTAAAATACCTCAATCTGATCGAGAAGGTGAGTATTTTGGACAATAGCTCCAATGGTACCTAAAAGTTAATGGGATTATATGTTAGGCTACTCCACCATATACTCTACAACACAACGTTGTTTTGGAGCAAAGAAAATGAACCTTATCAGATATGGTTCGTTCCATAATGAGTAAGGCTGAGTTACCTCTGTCCTATTGGCGATATGCTGTGACGCCCTACCTCTATACTCACGCTAGCCAAGGACACTACGGGGTAATGCCATCAACTAGCATGAAGAATAAGGCCATTGAGGAGCGACCATCTGTGTAATTGCTTTGTGCGAGTACCGATATGTCAGATAATATAACTTACATTTCATTTCAAGAGGAAATCTGACATATCAAATACAAACTCAAAGCTACCACATAGTGGCTATGTGGACTTCGGAAACTAATATAGAAATAAACATAACACAAATCAGTCACAGATATTCATATCACAAAGGCGGAAACAGATATGAATATATCACATAAGAGTGTACATCAAAATAGCGGTCATATAAGATCCACTACATCACAAAAGAATATATACAAGTGCTAGACAAAAGAATAAGTATACATCAAGGAATCTCTATCTCAAATGTATACTAACAAATACTACTATGCTAAAGTAGTTAGCCAAAAGTCAGGTGACGGACCCTGATAAGAAGTCAAGCAGAAGCACCTGAAATACCTCAGTCTGACCCGAGTATTATTTAAGAAGAAAATAATAAACATATCAGTCTAGCTATAAATATCAGATAAAATGAGATAGGATAAGAGATATGACAAAAATGTATGATAACAAAAAATGCCATACTGTGACAAGTATACATCAGATACCAACAAAAATCTTACAACATCTCAAATATTCTCAAACACCAAAAAGAATGTCATATTCTTTAAATAATTCACCAAAACACAAATATTGGCAAAGCATATCAATGCCAATCCACGAAAATTGGTGAAACACAAATTCTAGAAATCATCAACCAGAAATCCAGAAATCACAAAGGGGGAAGGCCTATCACAAATGGGAGCATAATAACTCCCCAACATGTGTATCACAAATGAGACGCTATCTCATGAACCGAACATCGACGCACCTAAAAAGATACGCCCCATGCACAGTGCAACATCGACGCACCTAAAAAGATACACCCTATGCATAATCAAACATCGACGCACCTAAAAAGATACGCCCCATGTATAGTCGGACATCGTTGCACCTAAAAAGATACACCCCATGCCTAGTCGAACATCGATGCACCTTAAAAGATACACCCCATGCCTGGTCGAACATCGATGCACCTAAAAAGATAGACCTCATGCATCGACTTATCGAGCCGAATGCTCCACGAACGGTCCAAAGACCATGGGTCGCTAGCCCATAAAAATGAGACGAAGCTCAACAGAACGTAGTATAGTCCCCCACGCGGACAAAGAGACATCGCACATCTCTAGTCTAAACCATAAAATGATCACCATTGATCAATAAGAAGTGTCAATTACACTAAGCTAGTAAATAGATGAGTTTAGCTTCATGTCCCATAACCACTGGCTTAACTTAAATATTTACGAACAGATTGTAGATTTTCACTCGAAAATTGTCACAAGAGTTCAATCGAACAAGTCTAAGAATTAACCGACAAAGTAAATGCAAGCATTTCATACCACTTGTTTTGCTGAGCCATTTAATTAGATTTCTCATACGAATGAGGTAAATGTTTGTATATACTAATAGATTGGAAAACGGTTTTAAATACGAGCTTTGTAATTAAAAGTAGTGTTGAAATCGTTTTTGTGAAAGAGTTTGAGTATTTACTACTAGTATAGAAATCTTTGTATTTTAAAGTGACAAATCACATAAATGATTGTAGAAACAATCAATCACCAAAAATTCACATACGAAGACGTGAATCAAATCCATATAAATCGATACTGAATCCATCAAAATGGATATTCCCAAAAATCCCGAAGAAGAAGTCATCAAAGTTGATAATAAATGATAACAACAAATCGGATCAACACGAATCGATTAAAATTGGAAATCCACACAAAACGGCAAAATTGGCTGAGATAAGCAGGTTCGGTCGACTGAAATCAGTGATCAGTCGACTGATTCTATGCCTGGAAAATTTCGGCTTCCAGGTTCAGTCGACTGAACACAGAGGTCAGTCGACTGATACAGGGATAGGAATCTTCTATCCCCAGGTTCAGTCGACTGAACATAGAGGTCAGTCAACTGATACAGCGACAGGAATTTTCTAGCCCCAAATTCAGTCGACTGAACTGCGATTTGCAGTATTCTCAGCCTTGCCCCTATGAAGGGCGAAATCCTACCGGAAACGATCGATCGAGCAACGACGACTAGGGATTTATGCCAAGCGACAACCCAGCCTTATAGGCTCTTCGATACACCCCGGTAAACATGTTCAAACATCCATAAAAGGATTTTCACAAAATTGGAATTCAAAAACCCAAAATTGGAAAATTCACCAAATCAATCCAAATCAAAAGCAAATGAACATGAATAGATGTTAGGAATTCATACCTAACAACAATGAAAGCTATAGACGTAGATGTGAGTTCAAAAATTCACTTTTAATCCTAAAAACAACCAATGAGAAGCTCTAAATCAAAGGAAAGGCCAATTCCTCTTCAATCTCAACTCAAGAAGCTCCAATCTAAGTTAATAAGCAAATATTTCCTAAGTTAGGGTTTAGGAATTTCCAAATTGAAGAGAGATAGAGATGGAGAAGATGAAGAGGATGCTTACATAAGCTTCTCCTTGATTTCTAGCTTGAAGTTGATCTTTCCTAAACAAACTAGGGTTTGGAATTTCTATTTCCAATCTTTTTCCCCCATTTCCCTTGAGCTAGAGTGTTAGAAAAAGGAATAAGTGAATGAAGAGGAGTTGAGTGGAGTGTTAGGGTATTAGATGGGTTGGGTGTTAGGTTATTGGGCTGAAACCCAAACCCAAAGCCCTAAATGAAATTATCAAAATTTCACTCAACTCCAAACATATCGATGTTTATACTCAAAAAGGTCGCAAATGTCATTTTGGACTCAATGGAAGTGGTCTCGAGCCCTAATTTGATTGTTTACAAAAAGTAGCTTTTCGGACTTTAATCCGATTAACGATGCTATATTTATATAAAACATTTAAATATATAATCGTAAAATATGGGGGTTGTTACAGACTCTCCTACTTAAAGAAATTGCGTTCTTGCAATAATTAAAAGGAAAATAAAAAGTAACAACCATAAAAGCATATCAACACAAAAGAAGAAATTTTGAAATGAGAAGTTCACCATAAAGAGCACAAAAGAGTAAGTCCGGATGTGTTTGCTCGCTGAATTCTCAAGATTCCCAAGGGCAATCCTTAGGATTTGAGGACCATTGAACTTTCACAAGAAGAACATCTTTATTTCGAAGGCGTTTAACCTTCAAAGTAATGATACGAATAGAATGTTGCTCATAAGTCAAATTTGGTGAAACTTCAATTTCTTCAATTACACTGGGCTCGAGAATAGAATCAGAATCACGAAGGCATTTCCGTAGTTGAGAGACGTGGAATACGTCATGAATAGCAGAAAACTTAGCCGGTATAAAAGGCGATAACCCACGGAACCAATACGTTCGGTGATGGGAAATGGACCAATATATTGAGGTGCTAACTTTCCCGATCGACTGAAATGCACAACACCCCTCATAGGCGAAACACAAATGAACACCAATAAAATTTGGACCTAAAACCAGCTTCTCACCGGCTTCAAGCCAACACGAAGGAAATCGGCATGGCCTTCCGTAGAGTGCTTCGAAAGGTGCCATACCAATACTAGATTGGAAGCTATTATTGTAGGAAGACTCAACAAGAGAAATATGATCTCCCCAACTTCCACCAAAATCAAGAACACATGCTCAAAGAAGATCTTCAAGAATGCGGTCCAAAAGAGAAGGATGAGCCTCTAGGCTACACAAAACAAGAGATGAACATAAATTGGATTCACGATATCGAATCTCACAAGTGAATAAAGTCTCGAGATCATTCCTTTCAGATATCATCATGAAAACAACCGCTTGTTGCTTTCGGCTAAAGGCATCGGCAACACGATTTCCCTTTCCGAGAGTATAAATAATATCAAGATCATAAGATGCAAGGAAGTTGAGCCAATGTTGTTGACGTAATTTAAGTTCCTTTTGAGAAAATAAATACTACAAAGATTTATGATCGGTGTAGAGAACAAATTTCTCTCCCAAAAGGTAATATCGCCAAATTCTAAGAGTGAAAACAATGGCCGCGAGCACTAGATCATGAATGGCATATCTAGTCTCGACAAGCTTTAATTGTCAAGAAGCATATGTAATAACACATTCCCTTTGCAAGAGAATGACACCCAAACCAATACGACTAGCATCGATACAAACAATAAAGTCTTGGTTCCCTTCAGGAATCGCAAGAATAAAAGCATCGAAAAAGAGTTCTTTTAATTGATCCTCTTACTCGAAAAGCTAAGACATTCAAAATTATAATTAACTTTATGTAATCATCTTTTTAGAAAAAAAATTACTTATTACAAGTCAATTTACTGTGTCTGACTATCTCATCATAGCATTTAGGAGATTCCTATCGATAACGTTGATCAAGCGCATCGACCAGAATTCTTAAAGCACTTAATGGGCAAAACAACACAAAATCATCTTCTATATGATAAACATGTCTCTTAAAATTTTACAAATATTCTTTGCTCGTTTTAAGAACAAAATCCAATCATACTTATAAATATCTTATTACAAAGATTTGCAAATGTTAAATTGTTGTTTTCATCCATAATCAATAAATACAAGGATAAACTCAATGAGATATTCGTAGAATACTCGATTCATAAGATGGATGAAATAAGGTAGAAGGTTCGTCAAACCGAATGACACAACGAACCACTCATAAGAATCATAACGAGTGCGGAATGCGGTAAGTGGAATGCTATCCTCCGCAACTCGTAGCTGATGAAAACCGGTGGCAAGGTCGAGGTGAAAAGACCTTAGCACCACTCATTAGATTGCTTAGGTGATAATCCTAAGACAAACTCAAAAATACCGGAAAACTCACAAACTACTTGAGTGAGGGAAATAACATCTTCCTCATCAAGTGGGTTTAAAGAATAAAATGTTGCCACCCAATTTGGAAATCAAAATCTTTAAAAACAATAGAAATCTGCTTAAAAGATTAAGAATGTCGAAGATATATAGTCTGCTCAGGACATAGGATGTGAGCTTCATAATGATCAAGCCAATCCTTTCCCAAAAGTCAATTTCGAAGTCTAAGTAACACATAACATGCAAATCGGCTCGAAAAGAATAATCACATAAAATAATCTCGACATTTTTCACAAAGTAAACTGAGTGTTGCGGATCCACCAACCGGATTCGCAATTCTCAGTGAAGTCATCAAGCCTATAATATTTAAAGAAAAAGAATCAAAAAGTTCTTTTGATATAAAAGAGTGGGACGCACCCGTATCAAAAGAAATTAAATGGGAAGATCACGAAATAAAATAATGCCATCAAGGACTGAATGAAAAAATACCTTGACCAAGAGGAGTGTTACTAGGAGCTTGCACAACATTCAACTCTCCCTCTCTCCTACTTTGGAGTATAGAACATGTAGATATAAGATGGCCCGAACTTTTGCAATAACGACAAAAAAATGGTTTTGGGCACTCATTTGCATAGTGGTCCGTAAAACCAACATTGTAGCATCGTCCATGACTAGAGGTAGGAATCTTTGCTACCGAAGTTTCTTACTTCCCTTTCTTGTTGGGATTGGGACCTTTGAACTTAATATGCATCTTCATGTTATTATTGAAGTTCTGTTTGGGACGCACAACTTCAACATCACTTTCTCTATCGGCCTCTTCAAGCCGAAGAGCGATATCTACAAGCTGATCGAAAGAAACTTCTAGTTTCAGAAGTAAGGGTATTTGAGGTTCTTGTTCAACCCATAAACAAATCTCTGATTTTTCTTCAATGGGGTATTAATATATTCGACCCCATATTTAGAGAGAGATTCAAAAGATGCGACGTAGTCGGTCACAGAAGATTCACCTTAAACAAGGTCAATAAAGCGCCGAGCTAAAGTTACTTTTTCAGCCTCCGGCACAAACTTCAATTCGAATCTTTCTCGGAATTGCTTCCAAGTAAGATCCGCTTCAATAATCTCCGAGATCAGAAGCTCATACCAATCTAATGCTTTTTCTTGAAGCATGCTAGAATCCACTTGGACTCGATGTAGATCAATAAGATTCATGCGGGAAAAGATGCGATCGCATGATCTAAGCCAAGCTTGGATTTCTATAACTTTTTTCGGAACCTTTGAATGGCCTTCCACCCAAAGCGGTATAATCTCTACACAAGCATGCAAAACCGGATTTAGGGTGAGTAGGCTCTGAAATAGGTCCGACAGCTTGAGCATTCTTTACAAGATTTAGAAGCTGTTGGGCAGACAAAAATACTCCATCCTAAGGAGTAGCACTAGATTGACCGGCGCTGGGACGGCCTGGTTTAACCATTTCTCTTCTTTAAGAAAGAAAGAAGAGGAAAAAGGTTATTCACAGAATGAATATCAAACAAACTTGATTGATAAAACAAGGCATCATAAAAGAAAATAGGATAAAACGGTACGAAGACTCGAATTAAATCCTAAGGCACGATTCCTAAGAAAGACTTAGGACAATGATCCTTGCTAGATTATTCTACATTGTTCCGAAGTTTGGCTCTGATACCAAGCTGTGACGCCCCACCTCTATACTCACGCTAGTCAAGGACACTACAGGATAATGCCGTCAACTAGCATGAAGAATAAGGCTGTTGAGGAGCGACCATCTGTGTAATTGCTTTGTACGAGTACCGATATGTCAGATAATATAACTTGCATTTCATTTCAAGAGGAAATCCGATATATCATATACAAACTCAAAGCTACCACACAGTGGCTATATGGACTTCGAAAACAAATATAGAAATAAAAATAACACAAATCAGTCACAGATATTCATATCACAAAGGCGGAAACAGATATGAATATATCACATAAGAGTGTACATCAAAATAGCGGTCATATAAGATCCACTACATCACAAAAGAATAGATACAAGTGCTAGACAAAAGTATAAGTATACATCAAGGAGTCTCTATCTCAAATGTATACTAACAAAAACTACTATGCTAAAGTATTTAGCCAAAAGTCAGGTGACGGACCCTGATAAGAAGTCAAGCAGAAGCACCTGAAATACCTCGGTCTGACCCGAGTATTATTTAAGAAGAAAATAATAAACGTATCAATCTAGCTATAAATATCAGATAAAATGAGATAGGATAAGAGATATGACAAAAACGTATGACAACAAAAAATGCCATACTGTGACAAGTATACATCAGATAACAACAAAAATCATAAAACATCTCAAATATTCTCAAACACCAAAAAGAATGTCATATTCTTTAAATAATTCACCAAAACACAAATATTGACAAAACAAATCAATGCCAATTCACGAAAATTGGTGAAACACAAATTCTAGAAATCATCAACCAGAATTCCAGAAATCACAAAGGGGGATGGCCTATCACAAACGGGAGCATAAAAACTCCCCAACACGTGTATCACAAATGAGACGCTATCTCATGAACCGAACATCGACGCACCTAAAAAGATACGCTCCATGCACAGTGGAACATCGACGCACCTAAAAAGATACGCCCTATGCATAATCAAACATCGACGCACCTAAAAAGATACGCCCCATGTATAGTCGGACATCGTTGCACCTAAAAAGATACACCCCATGCCTAGTCGAACATCGATGCACCTAAAAAGATACACCGCATGCCTAGTCGAACATCGATGCACCTAAAAAGATACACCCCATGCATCAACTTATCGAGCCGAATGCTCCACGAACGGTCCAAAGACCATGGGTGGCTAGCCCATAAAAATGAGACGAAGCTCAATAGAACGGGGTATAGTCCCCCACACGGACAAAGAGACATCGCACATCGCTAGTCTAAACCATAAAATGATCACCATTGATCAATAAGAAGTGTCAATTGCACTAAGCTAGTAAATAGATGAGTTTAGCTTCATGTCCCATAACCACTGGCTTAACTTAAATATTTACGAACAGATTGTAGATTTCCACTCGAAAATTGTCACAAGAGTTCAATCGAACAAGTCTAAGAATTAACCGACAAAGTAAACGCAAGCATTTCATACCACTTGTTTTGTTGAGCCGTTTAATTAGATTTCTCATATGAATGAGGTAAAGGTTTGTATATACTAATAGATTGGAAAACGGTTTTAAAAACGAGCTTTGTATTTAAAAGTAGTGTTGAAATCGTTTTTGTGAAAGAGTTTGAGTATTTACTACTAGTATAGAAACCTTTGTATTTTAAAGTGACAAATCACATAAATGATTGTAGAAACAATCAATCACTAAAAATTCACATACGAAGACGTGAATCAAATCCATATAAATCGATACCGAATCCATCAAAATGGATATTCCCAAAAATCCCGAAGAAGAAGTCATCAAAGTTGATAATAAATGATAACAACAAATCGGATCAACACGAATCGATTAAAATTGGAAATCAACACAAAACGGCAAAATTGGCTGAGATAAGCAGGTTCAGTCGACTGAACTCAATGATCAGTCGACTGATTCTATGCCTAGAAACTTTCGGCTTCCAGGTTCAGTCGACTGAACACAGAGGTCAGTCGACTGATACAGGGACAGGAATCTTCTGTCCCCAGGTTTAGTCGACTGAACACAGAGGTCAGTCGACTGACACAGGGACAGGAATTTTCTGCTCCCAGATTTAGTCGATTGAACTGCGATTTGCAGTATTGTCAGCCTTGCCCCTATGAAGGGCGAAATCCTACAGGAAACGATCAATCGAGCAACGACGACTAGGGATTTATGCCAAGCGACAACCCAGCCTTATAGGCTCTTCGATACACCCCAGTAAACATGTTCAAACATCCATAAAAGGATTTTCACAAAATTGGACTTCAAAAATCAAAAATTGGAAAATTCACCAAATCAATTCAAATCAAAAGCAAATGAACATGAATAGATGTTAGGAATTCATACCTAACAACAATGAAAGCTATAGACGTGGATGTGAGTTCAAAAACTCACCTTTAATCCCAAAAACAACCAATGAGAAGCTCTAAATCAAAGGAAAGGCCAATTCCTCTTCAATCTCAACTCAATAAGCTCCAATCTAAGCTAATAAGCAAATATTTCCTAAGTTAGGGTTTAGGAATTTCTGAAATTGAAGAGAGATAGAGATGGAGAAGATGAAGAGGATGCTTACCTAAGCTTCTCCTTGATTTCTAGCTTGAAGTTGATCTTTCCTAAACAAACTAGGGTTTGGAATTTCTATTTCCAATCTTTTCCCCCCATTTCTCTTAAGCTAGAGTGTTAGGAAAAGGAATGAGTGAATGAAGAGGAGTTGAGTGGAGTGTTAGCGTATTAGATGGGTTGGGTGTTAGGTTATTGGGCTGAAACCCAAACCCAAAGCCTTAAATGAAAATATCAAAATTTCACTCAACTCCAAACATATCGATGTTTATACTCAAAAAGGTCGCAAACGTCATTTTGGACTCAATGGAAGTGGTCTCGAGTCCTAATTCGACTGTTTACAAAAAGTAGCTTTTTGGACTTTAATCCGATTAACGATGCTATATTTAAATAAAACATTTAAATATACAATCGTAAAATATGCGGGTTGTTACATATGCGCTTAAATATGACAATGCATATTTTGAATGTGTTACCCAAGAAATCTATGCCTAAAATGCCATATGTGGTTAATACGGGAAGAAACCCCACCTCAATTATTTGAAGGTATGGGATTGTCCAACCTACGTTAAGAATACCGGTCCCAATAAGCTTAAGGCAAGATTGGTCATATGTAAGCTCATAGGATATCCCAAGAATTCCATGGGATATATTTTCTACAACACTAAGGAACAAAAGGTTATTGTTTTTCAACATGTTATCATTATAGAAAAGGAATTTCTATCAAAAGAAATTAATAATAAAGTTATGGAATTGGATGAGATCCAAGAGTTTAACATAGAGACCAAATTAGTGGGAGAACCAAGTTCGCTCGTGTACGAAATTACGCAACCTATTAGAAGGTCTAGTAGGAAATCTCGTGCACTAGAGAGATACTACATTTTTCTCGTGGATGATAAGAAGGAGGACCATGTCTTAGATGACGACGTTCCTCTATCATTCCAATAAGCAATACAGAGTAAAGGCTATGCACTTTAACTTGGAGATATGAAATCCGAGATGGATTCTATGTATGAAAACAAAGTTTGGACTTTGGCTGACATACTAAAATGGATAAAACTCGTTGGCTACAAATGGATTTTTAAGAAAAATCTAAATGCAGATGGACAAGTTGAGACTTATATGGCAAGGCTAGTTGCGAAAGGATTTCATAAAATTTAAGGTGTTGATTATGATGAAACCTTTTTGCTCGTAGCAATGCTTAAGTCCATTCGGATAATGCTAGCTATTGTTGCATTCTATTACTATGAAATATGTAAAATGGAAGACAACGTTTCTAAATAGTGATTTTAAGTTTTAAAACACAAGATCAAATCACATCTCAATAAGGGTGTGTAGTTCTTTCAATCCAGTAGCACTTTCCGAAGGAGATTGGATACAGATTCAAAGAAGTTTGATCGATCCAGCATTCAATGTATAATTCAAGGTTGTAGTTGAGATCAAATCTGAGTCAATTGAGACTTCATAGGCCCAATAAGAACCAAAATAGAAAAAATTGAAATTTACACATTTAACCCATTACGTGCTGGCCAAGATCCAACTTCATCAACATGCTATAGTAACTGGGAAAATTGAATGACTTTTTGTATAGCGAAAAATTGCAAGAGGGCACACCATTAATTGAGCCTGAAACCATGCCACAATCAAACTAGTAGCTGAGATCATTGCTGATGCCAAGAAACTTTGTTAATGTGATTTTAGGAGTACCCCATATAGCTAGAGCTAGTAACAGTAGCTGTAAGTAATATATTAATGAGGATCGATTGGAAAATGAAACAATGTTTGAAGTTAGGAGGTTTGAGAAAATAAGGAAGACAAAATCGAGAGTTAATTTCAAACACATTGATAAGAGGGGTGTCGGTCACCGCCACAATGATCCTCTCATAATAATTGGTCAGGTTGGCTTATCTGAAGTTGCAAAGATAATGGTCGATATTGGAGATGTTGTAAACATCATCTTCAAACATGCTTTCAACGAGATGGATATGCTTGAAAGCATACTAAAACCGATCCCAACTCTAATATCAGGATTTAACAATAAAGGAGTTTGTAGGATCTAGATTAACACTAGAGGGGGGTGAATAGGGTTATAGCAAATTTTCACGAATTTACTGAATTAAACACGAAGACAAACTGCAGAGAAGTAAATATGCTGAAAAGTAAATCACACACAAAATTTACCCAGCTTTGGCAAACCCTGCCTACTGCTGCATTCCCAGATTTCTATTAGAATTAAACAGTCTCCCGCTTACAAACACTCTAACAGACTCGCACACCTTGCTACCACCTATAGAGTTTTGCAAACTCGCACACCCTGCTTACTGAACTAATCCTAACTAGACAATCTGACACTACCTAAACCCTAGGTGGTGATTTACCAAAGTTTAGACTTTAAATAACAAAAAACAGAAAATAAAAACAAATTAAAAACAACTCAATACCCTAATTTAAAATATACCAAAGCCCTATAATAAATTAAAACAAGACCGGCCAAACAAACTTCCCTCTTTATTCTTTAACTGATGTCGGCCCGTTCCCTTGTGAAAAATGGTGGCTCCGTTCTTCTTTCTGAAATTGGGGCTTCGACTCTCTGCTTCCAAAATTAGGGCTTGATTGAAATTGAGGATGCCGACTTTATTACGATCGAATGATGATTTCGAACTTCGTTGCTTTTGTCGATCGATTGTTTCTTCGCAGCTTGGCTTCCGCTGCTCCTTGATGATCGAATTCGACTCTGACTTCGGTATGTAATTTTTGCTTTTTGTTCTCTGGATTGGTTGCTTGAATTCGATACTTTGAAAGCTGATGATGTTGGTATTTATAGGGTTCGAAACCCTTTATTCTCGTTCGTATGAATCTGCTTGAATTCGTCAAATGATTTTGCTTGGCCTTTACGTCGTTGATTCTTTCCTTTATTATGCTGTGCTATTTTTGGTATTTACTTTGAATCCACGGCTTTAATTTTGTGACGTTCGATCCTTTTTCTTGATCGATACAGTCAAAACTTTCCTAATTTAATTTTGACTTTGACTCTTTTAATTTGTTAACTCTTGATTAAAACATACAGTTTTGATTTTGTGATATTTTTTGGTTTTCTGGCTTCCTGTTCCTCTCGGCTTCGACTTGAATTGATTATGACTTTGATCATCTTCTCTGGCCATATTGATCTGCTCGAATCATCACTTGATTTACTTATTTAAAACATACGGCTTTGATATTTGTTTGTGGCTATGTTGACTTCGACTCTGACTAGATTTTGTGAACATCGGCCTTTAGTTTCTGTTGCTCATCCCTGATTTTGTTTATTGTTCGGTGATGATCACCTGACTTTGTCTTCACTGCTGTATACTGTATGAACTGACTTTGATCTTTTTGTCTCTGACCATCTGGCCATCTGTGTTGCTGTACATTGTTTTCCTGACTTGATCAGCTAGTTGCTGTGCATTGTTTTCCTGTTGCATTTGTACTTGATACCATTCATGTAGATATCCACCATGTCATGTTGCATCTCTGGTTCATGTGCATATTCTTGACCTGTAGTCTTTGTGCATACTGTTTGTCACTTGAACCTGCTTCTCTGATCAGTTGGATACATACATGTTTACTGGTGTCACTTGTCAATTTGAATTGCAGTACTTGAGTGTATTTCATTTGCAGTTTGCATTGAATCTGGTATCATTCTTTGAGACAGTTTGCATTACCATTGTGCACTGATGGTTGACACACTTTGATGTGCTTAAGTCTGTGTTGTTCATTTGATATTACAGCAGCCTTGATGATTTTGTCTTCAACATGCCTCTGGCCTAATGTACTTGTAGTTGTGTTGTTCACTTTGATTAATTATGTTGCCAGTTTCTTTTTTTCTTGGTTTCATTGCTTGTTGTCCAGTTGTACTTGCAGTGTACCATGCTGTTTCCTTCACTTGATATTGTTGTGTTGACTTGAATCTGCATTAGAGTTGCACTGCACTTGAGTCTTGTCTCCATTTGCTTGATGTCTTTGATTGGTTCTGGTCTCACTTGATGTTGTTCATTCTTGTGCTATGTTGGTCAGTTCTGTAGCATGCTTGACTTGAATTTGTTGTACACTTTTGGCTATTGCATTGTGGTCCACTGGTCTTTGTTTTACTGGTGCATGTGCTTATGCCTTCGAACTTGACTTTGTTAAAAGTTTGAGTGTGCATCACTGGTCTTTGCATTTGTACATATGATAGCATTCTGGTTTTGCACATGAACTGGTTGGTCTTGCATTTGAGTTGAGTCATGGTTGCAGTGACTTGACCTCTATTGCCCTGTGTTGAATCCAGCCTAAACGCTCGGGTTTGACCTTATGCACGTGTTGTGACTCTATTTGTGTTGCACTTGAGTTGAACCCGACTTTTCTTTTGGGTTTGACCTGTGCTCACCTGTCCCTGTAACATTATCAAGTGTACATTTCGGTGTGCACGGACTTGTGGCATGTACAGTGATGCACTGTGCATGTCATAATGTTCGTGTGTGATGAATTCGAATATAAATGATGACGAACAACCCAAGTAACTGAGGCAAATAAAATTTTCAAAAATCACATTTTATTTTATACTGCAAAAACATTTCCTTTTCAATTTTACTGCGTCAATGTATATTTCTGTAGATTGCTCAGATGCTGGATTCACATTGGAATGAAGTTGAAGATAAATACGAGTGTGAGTGATATGTAGTGAGGAACTGATGTAACTATGAAATAGTGATGTAATTGTATTGTGACTGAAATTGTATAGTTATAGTGAGAGCTTGAAATTGTACTATCAAAATTGTAATAAATATTTGTTTGAATAAAATATTCGTTTGAATTCCAATTCTGTGTTATTTATTTTATTCAGCAAATATTTATTTTATCTGTGTAAAATAAAATAGTACAATATCAAATACATTTAAATGAATGTATATATGTTTATTATCATCAAACAAAAAACATATACATGCATATTCCACAATCTCCCCCTTTTGATGATAACAAACATATATTTAAGATTTTGACTATTTTACATGTATTTGATTATTCAATTTGCTCCCCCTATTTAAATGCTCTCTTTCTACACAATACTCCCCCTACATATATGCATGAGAATAAAGAATTCAAATGAGCCTTGATACAATTAGAAAATCTTTGACCTTTATTTTCAAAATCTTAACTTTTCTCTCCCCCTTTTGTTATCAGCAAAAGAATAATAGTAATAGAAAAATAGAGATATAGTGATAGACATTAATACAATATTAAAGCTCAGTCGAGTGTAAATATTAATTTCAATAAGAAAATCAAACAAAAAATCATAAATACTTTAATTGACGGATATTCCACTTTAGAATGATATGAATGATTTCATCAAATAAAACCATATAGTTGTGTCTATTTGTGGTATATTTATTTCAGGAAATTTGAATGTCTACTAACCATGCATAACCGTTATGACTTTTAAATGAGATTAGTAATATTCTAAATTTTTATTTTTATTTTAAAAATGAATTCAAGTATCTTCTAACCACGCATAACCGTGAGGACTTTTAAATGGGATTAGAATCAACTTGTCTATTTAATCAATTAATTTTGATATGAGTTCCATACATGCATAACCGTGAGGACTTTTAAATAAGCATGCAAAACACATAATCAAAAATCCAAGTAATTCACCCATGCATAACCATGAGGACTTTTAAATGAGAGTGAATATTTTAGATATTATTATTTATTATTAGAAATATAATAAAATTGAAGCACAAATGATTTCCCGTTTAAACTACCACATATTGACAGACTATATTAACTTTTGATGAATGATGGTCGATAGAAAAATGATAGAAATAGAAATGATCATGGAATATTTATCAACAAAAAGTTTTTATAACTCTTGTTTAAATTTCCAAAGAAATTTTCTAATTATACTTCTCAAGTCATAATATATGATTAATATCAACACTCATCTTATTTTCAATCACTATCTATCTTTTTAGATAATTATTAGGGGGGGTCAGATCAGTTAACATAGTTATTTAAAAATCCATTTCAAAAATAGTTATAAAATCAAATTTTCTTAAATAACTAATATGATACAAGGTCAACAGAAATTATTTTCTAGAAGGGAGTTTTTAAGAAAAATTTCTGCTCAAATAGAAATTATTTCAAGTGAAAAATATGCAGATATTTTCTTTGAAAATGATGCAGCAAAAGAATGTCTCGAAATATAATCACGTTCCACTAGTAATTTTTCTATCAACTATATTACCAATGTGATCTGCATCTGACTTTAAATTTCACTCAATATTCACTCGTCGGATGTCATAGACCAGATTGTGAAATTTCAACAAACTATCTCAGAATTATTTTCAACAATTTTAAAACGAAATTTTCTTGACTTTGAATTGAAGTCGTGTTAACCATCAAACAAATATCATAGTGTCAGATTTAGAAACCGTAAGATCAACAGTCATTAAACCATCATCATTATTTCAAAACAATTTCTTGAAATTTCACCAATAAAGTTTCAACAGTTTCAACAATTTCTAAAAATCCTTTTTATAGCATGAGTAATCAGTAATCAATCAACATCATAATTTGACCGAACAGATTAAGTTCAATGAAAAAATGGTTGGTCAACTTTTAAGCACAAATCAAAGTCATAGATAAGAGCAAGTCATGTAAGATCATATCAAATAAGTTAGAATCTGTCAACCATCATAATTACTTCGAGTAATTCTCTTTAAAGATGATTGATTAAAAAATTAGAATTAACATCATCAATCATAACTCATAACTGGCTGATTTAATTCAGATTATGGTGCATATTTTCACATTTTATTTATTGTTTGAAAATAAATACAATTACATGTTTTACCTGTATGATAACCTTTCGTTGTTTGCCCATTGTGAATCTGTCACCTTTATACTAGGCTAAGGAACGTTGATTTGTCGCCCGTTGTGTGTCTGGAACAGCCAGTATCCAAATAACACTAATGTTGTTCCTTAGCCTGCCACCACACCTTCACGGTAAAAGATTTTTGTGACCTATTTGTAGGTCCATGGTTGTTAGTGGCAGAATAATTTGATGAATATGTTTGAGTAGACCCAAAACTATTAATATATGTTCCTTTTGGCACCCAAACTTGTTTTGTCCTTTTATTCTTGTTCCAATAGACATGAAATTTGTTTGTAGAATTCTTAGGAGCCCAAACTTGTATAAATTTTGTGTTCTTGTTCCTATGACTACAATTTTCAACACGATGACCAATTATTTCACATCTAGCAAAGACACTCTTACCTTTTGCACTATCATCAACTTGTGTTTTCCCAAAACCTAGTCCTTTTCTGTTGTTAGCAAAAAGTTGGTTTCCCAATAACATGTTGAATGATTTTTCTCCTCTTGAAAAGTTATTCAGATATTTCTCAAGATTTGGACTTTGGTTTTTAGTGTTGTGTTTTTAGTCACAAGTGAGGTGCATCTATTTATAAAATCCTTTCTCCTAGTGTCAATGGTTTCCTTAAGACTCAAGTTTTCTTTTTCAAGATTCTCAAAGCTATTCTTAAGCTTTGATAATTCTGAATCTAAAATTTTGCATTTTTTATAGTCTAGGTTTTGAATATTTTCAAGTTCAGTTTCTAGCCTAGTATTTTCATGGACAAGTTCTCTCCTATCAGATTTCAGTTTTTCAATTTTAGAATCAAGAGTATCAATTGTTTTAGTAAGATCACAACACATGAAAACAAGTTCTTTATAAGAATAGTCTCTTACCTCACTAGATTCCTCCGAGCTTGCTTTTGAATCTGATTTTGTCATAAGACACAAATTAGCCTCCTCTGAGCTATTATTCGAAACTTCCTCTCCTTCTTCATCATCCCAAGTCGCTGCAAAGACCTTCTTCTTCTTTTTCTTTCCTTTGTTGCTTTTGAGAAGTGGACAGTTTTGTTTGAAGTGGCCAGGCTTATTGCAGTTATAACAAGTCAATTCATTATCGGAATTGTCAGAATCTTTTGACCTGTTACCATTTGTTTTCTTCTTGCGTGGCCCAAATCTTGACCATTTTCTAAGATTATTGACAGCCATTGCAAGCTCTTCAATTGGATCTTCTTCTTCTTCATCGCTCTCTTCTTCGCTCTTTAAGGCAATCGTCTTCTTCTTTGATTCGGAGTTGTTGCGTTCCTCCTTTATTTTTAGCTCAAGCTCATATGTCATCAAGTTGCCGATCAACTCCTCCATGCTTAGTTTACTCAGATCTTTCGATTCTTGTATTGCCGTGACTTTTGCCTCAAATTTCATCAGTAAGACTCGTAGCACCTTCCTTACAAGCTCTACCTCAGTGAATACCTTCCCAAGCGCTCTAGCATTGTACACCAAAGTTGAAAAGCATCCAAACATGTCCTTTATGCTCTCGCCTTTGTCCATCACAAAGTTCTCGTATTCATTGCTGAATAGGGCTAGACGAGACTCCTTGACTTGAGAAGTTCCTTCATGTGTCACCTCCAAGGTATGCCAAATTTCCTGCGCAGTTTTACAATGAGAAATTCTATTAAATTCATTCTTATCAAGAGCACAGATCAAAGCATTCATGGCTTTAGCATTTGTAGTTTTTAATTTCTTATCGTTAGCATCCCACCTATCCTTAGGTTTAGGAATCTCAGTATCACCAACAGTTATAGTGGGAGATTTATAGCCAGTTTCAATAATGTCCCAAACATCATAATCAACAGAACTAAGATAAATACCTATCCTAACTTTCCAATAAGCATAATCATTCCCATTAAACATGGGTGGCCTAATAATAGATTGCCCCTGAGAAAAAGTATTATTTGGTGGATTCATGACTCTAGAGTTAAAGAAAAATACCGGGCTCTGATACCACTTTTAGGATCTAGATTAACCCTAGAGGGGGGTGAATAGGGTTATAGCAAATTTTCACGAATTTACCGAATTAAACACGAAGACAAACTGCAGAGAAGTAAATATGCTAAAAAGTAAATCACACACAAAAATTACCCATCTTCGGCAACCCCTGCCTACTGCTGCATTCCCAGATTTCTATTAGAATTAAACAGTCTTCCGCTTACAAACACTCTTACAGACTCGCACACCCTGCTACCACCTATAGAGTTTTGCAAACTCGCACACCCTGCTTACTGAACTAATCCTAACTAGACAATCTAACACTACCTAAACCCTAGTTGGTGATTTACCAAAGTTTAGACTTTAAATAACAAAAAACAAAAAATAAAAACAAATTAAAACCAACTCAATACCCTAATTTAAAATATACCAAAGCCCTATAATAGATTAAAACAAGACCGGCCCAACAAACTTCCCTCTTTATTCTTTAACTGATGTCGGCCCGTTCCCTTGTGAAAAATGGTGGCTCCGTTCTTCTTTCTGAAATTTGGGCTTCGACTCTCTGCTTCCAAAATTAGGGCTTGATTGAAATTGAGGATGCTGACTTTATTACGATCGAATGATGATTTCGAACTTCGTTGCTTTTGTCGATCGATTGTTTCTTCGTAGCTTGGCTTCGGCTGCTCCTTGATGATCGAATTCAACTCTGACTTCGGTATGTAATTTTTGCTTTTTGTTCTCTGGATTGGCTGCTTGAATTCGATACTTTGAAAGCCGATGATGTTGGTATTTATAGGGTTCGAAACCTTTTATTCTCGTTCGTATGAATCTGCTTGAATTTGTCAAATGATTTTGCTTGGCCTTTACGTCGTTGATTCTTTCCTTTATTATGCTGTGCTATTTTTGGTATTTACTTTGAATCCACGGCTTTAATTTTGTGACGTTCGATCCTTTTTCTTGATCGGTACAGTCAAAACTTTCCAAATTTAATTTTGACTCTTTTAATTTGTTAACTCTTGATTAAAACATACAGTTTTGATTTTGTGATATTTTTTGGTTTTCTGGCTTCCTGTTCCTCTCGGCTTCGACTTGAATTGATTATGACTTTGATCGTCTAATCTGGCCATATTGATCTGCTCGAATCATCACTTGATTTACTTATTTAAAACATATGGCTTTGATATTTGTTTGTGGCCATGTTGACTTCGACTCTGACTAGATTTTGTGAACATCGGCCTTCAGTTTCTGTTGCTCATCCCTGAGTTTGTTTATTGTTCGATGATGATCACCTGACTTTGTCTTCACTGCTGTATACTGTATGAACTGACTTTGATCTTTTTGTCTCTGACCATCTGGCCATCTGTGTTGCTATACATTGTTTTCCTGACTTGATCAGCTAGTTGATGTGCATTGTTTTCCTGTTGCATTTGTACTTGATACCATTCATGTAGATATCCACTGTGTCATGTTGCATCTCTGGTTCATGTGCATATTCTTGACCTGTAGTCTTTGTGCATACTGTTTGTCACTTGAACCTGCTTCTCTGATCAGTTGGATATATACATGTTTACTGGTATCACTTGTCAATTTGAATTGCAGTACTTGAGTGTATTTCATTTGCAGTTTGCATTGAATCTGGTATCATTCTTTGAGACAGTTTGCATTACCATTGTGCACTGATGGTTGACACACTTTGATGTACTTAAGTCTGTGTTGTTCATTTGATATTACAGTAGCCTTGATGATTTTGTCTTCAACATGCCTCTGGCCTAATGTACTTGTAGTTGTGTTGTTCACTTTGATTAATTATGTTGCCAGTTTCTTTTTTTCTTGGTTTCATTGCTTGTTGTCCAGTTGTACTTGCAGTGTACCATGCTGTTTCCTTCACTTGATATTGTTGTGTTGACTTGAATCTGCATTAGAGTTGCACTGCACTTGAGTCTTGTCTCCATTTGCTTGATGTCTTTGATTGGTTCTGGTCTCACTTGAAGTTGTTCATTCTTGTGCTATGTTGGTCAGTTCTGTAGCATGCTTGACTTGAATTTGTTGTACACTTTTGGCTGTTGCATTGTGGTCCACTGGTCTTTGTTTTACTGGTGCATGTGCTTATGCCTTCGAACTTGACTTTGTTAAAAGTTTGAGTGTGCATCACTGGTCTTTGCATTTGTACATATGATAGCATTCTGGTTTTGCACATGAACTGGTTGGTCTTGCATTTGAGTTGAGTCATGGTTGCGGTGACTTGACCTCTATTGCCCTGTGTTGAATCCAGCCTAAACGCTCGGGTTTGACCTTGTGCACATGTTGTGACTCTATTTGTGTTGCACTTGAGTTGAACCCGACTTTTCTTTTGGGTTTGACCTGTGCTCACCTGTCCCTGTAACATTATCAAGTGTACATTTTGGTATGCACGGCCTTATTGCATGTACAGTGATGCACTGTGCATGTCATAATGTCCGTGTGTGATGAATTCGAATATAAATGATGACGAACAACCCAAGTAACTAAGGCAAATAAAATTTTCAAAAATCACATTTTATTTTATACTGCAAAAACATTTCCTTTATAATTTTACTGCGTCAATGTATATTTCTGCAGATTGCTCAGATGCTGGATTCACATTGGAATGAAGTTGAAGATAAATACGAGTGTGAGTGATATGTAGTGAGGAACTGATGTAACTATGAAATAGTGATGTAATTGTATTGTGACTGAAATTGTATAGTTATAGTGAGAGCTTGTAATTGTACTATCAAAATTGTAATAAATATTTGTTTGAATAAAATATTCGTTTGAATTCCAATTCTGTGTTATTTATTTTATTCAGCAAATATTTATTTTATCTGTGTAAAATAAAATAGTGCAATATCAAATACATTTAAATGAATGTATATATATTTATTATCATCAAACAAAAAACATATACATGCATATTCCACATAGTTATCCCTCTTAGGGAATATAGCCTTATAGTAAATGTAGGATTCAGATCATGCTCTAAGATCATCGCGAATGTCTTTATTATGACAAAAGTATGTCTTTATTATGATGGATGTATGTCTTTATTACGATGGAGTCCCTTCGGTTAATAATGCCTTCTTTTGGAGGCTAGCCCTTGGCACTATTAATGGTCATATTTTGATAATACACCTACTAATGAAATTCTCCATCAAAAGTGGGGAGGGATGTGTAAAAGGGGACCAATGAGTCTCTAGATATATGTATTACACAAGCCTAAATAAGATAAATATAGGGAAAAAAATATACCTATGTAAGTGGTATAAAAACAAAGAGATTGCTAATCCCTTTGATATTAAGAGAGAAAAATAGAAGGGGTAACTTGTTATATTTATCGACTTGCGTGGAAATATGGCTCTTCTTCAGAATGAAACCAAAAGATATATTACTTGCCATAATTCATCTACCAAAACTGATAAGTACAACTAAAATTTCTTAAGGCTTCCACCGAAGTTTTAAAATACCACCATAGGAAGAATAGTCCAGCTAACTTGCTACCGAGAATAGTTCGTAGAGATTTAGATAGGGCAAAGTAGTTAAATTTTAAACTGAAAGATAAAATGCACTTATATATTATAGAAGAAGTTCCGAAAGAGAAAGGTATTGAACTTGCACTAAACCTAAGGGTTAAAACTAAAAAAGCTAAAGCCATTAAGACTCTCAATGAAGTATGCATTGAACCAAAAGACCCAACCAAAGCTGTTAAGATTGGGATCCATCTTTACCCAACGGTCTAAGAGGAACCAAAAAATTTCCTCAGGAATAGTCTAGATGTGTTAGCATGGTCTCATGGAGATATGTTCGAAAGCGATCCTTCAGCAATTTGTCATTATCTAAATATAGATATGAAACATACACCCATAAGGAAAAAACACCGAACTTTGATAAAATTTGATATGTTGCATTTAAAGAAGAAGCAAGAAATCCAATATCCAAAGTGGTTTGCCAATCCAGTACTAGTGCAAAAGCCAAATGGCAATGTAATATCCCCCATTTAGAGGCCCGAAACTAAGCATTACAGATGCTGCAGTCATCTATAATATTAATTTTCAGTGACAAAATGCGGTCATGTTACTGTGTCATAACATCAAAAGCACAAGAGTATGAAATAATTTTATACACAATTTCAAAGCAAACTTTCACATTTCATTTCAATGATAATATTCCATATTCGTTACATAATCCCAAATATTTCCCAAGTTTAGATAAGATATAATTATTACAAAATGCTCCAAGAGCGACATATGAAGATGCCGCTTTGGTTGATCAAAGTTACTAAATAGACAGATACATCAACTGTCAATACATTCATACAACAACTGACATAACACAGCGGATAATAGTAATAGATATACTCCTACATAGCTAGCTTTGCCTCCTGCACGTCTTCGGTAGCTTTACCCGTCCAAAACCTACTTAACCTGTAAATCTTTACTCTCAACCTACTCAAATCAAATTTTAAGCACCCAAGAGTTTAAGGGGAAAACATAAACTTCGAGTTAGACAAAAAGCCTGGTGTGAATAATAATATGCCATCTTGATTTATGTATATCTAGTGAGACCACACCGCTAAGCGGAACGGGTTTTCCCCTCACTAATATCCCTTTTAAAACATATCTTTTGCAAATCAAATTCCTTCAACCAAACATGTTAAAGTAGACAATATAAACTATAATGTGCATGCATGTTACATGGGTAATCATGGCTATCTGTCAAATCAGTAGACTATCCATCCCAATGTTTAGTTTTCACAGGGTAACTACCAACCTACATGGCTGACTTAGGCCTACCAAACATACCCAATTTTCTAACTGATTGTTAAAAGAAGACTAGATGGATTGTCCAAATATACTTATCCTAGTGTTTACTTGACTATCTTTCAATCTCGTAGTTTTATTGGGATAAATATGAACCTAATGGTTTGCAGGCCAACCTATAACCTATCTTATCTTTATTTATTCCTTTCAGTGCATAACACTACTTTTAATCTTACCCTTGACAAAGCACTACGTACTGGAATTTTGGACTTATAATAGCTAAGGGCTAACAGTTGAAGAATAGATCGCTACCCTACACCAGTACCATTTGGTTCTCTAACCTCTGAGTCAATTCATCCTATCACAATCTATCCAAAAGTCATAAGAATAATGATTTCTTTAGTAAAATCCTGGGCTAAATACCCTTTTCTATTTCCTTGAAAATACTTTCTTTATAAATGATTTAACCCTTGAAATCATATTTAAAACAAGGAAAATATAGCCCTTTACTTTATCCCAAAATATTTATGCCAAGATATATATATTTATACACACACACATACACATACATATATGCTTTTATAGAATAATACTAATGAATCTTGAAACCATTTGGAAGTTACCTCATTTCGAAAACATAGGCTATATACCAAAATTTAATAAAACTATTAAATTGTTAAAGTCGGTGACCTCATCGCCACTAAAGGTCTTCTCCCCTCTTCAATATGAAACGTTAAATTCTTTGATTTATAAACATAAGAGTATATAGTCGAAGTCAACCACTTTGTATGGTGTATTATAAAACCTTAAAAGAATAGGGTCGACATAGATAAAGCTCGGCATCACTTCCTTAAGGAAAAATAAGCGGCTTCATTATAGTCGAAGTCAATATGAGCGGCATCATAGCCCCCTTAGAAGATAGGCAAAAAGGAATAAAGACAGCAAGGGATAAAGCCAAAATGGTAAAGTGCGGCATTATATAGCCGACAAGAAAAACTGCATCGTTATCGCCTTCTTTAAAACATGAGGCAAGGAATAGGTTCGAAGTGGATGAAATGCGACTTCCTTGCCCTTCAAAGTCATTATTAGAATATGCGGCTCCATTATTGCCGCTATAAGTTACTTTGAAAATGTTAGGATCGATGATGTTATACATAGGCGGTAACATGCCTACTTATATAATTAAGTTATGCGGTAATGCCATCATCGAAGAGCACGACGTCGACTTTGATGCTTGGCTTTGCACTTCAACCAAACCGATCCATTCTACACTAACTACAGTTGGTATTATATGTATCACACTTGATTGACGTTGAAGCCCGTACAGGCGGAGTGAAGTGCATCATCGTGACTATCGGCGTGGCACGACCGAAATTTATATGAAAACTGTTTTCGTACTAATAAAAGTAATTTCTTTTCGCCAACCCCTGTCAAAATCTTATTGGTAACTAATTACTTTACCAAAATCCTTTTCCAAAAAACTACCATAGAGCAAATTTTACATTTCCAAAATATTTCGCAAACCCTACCTTTTATTTTAATAATTTAATAAATCATAAGCTTTTCTAGCTCAAATAATTCATAATAAATCTTAAACACTTGGGAAAACCCCCAAAAATCACAATAAATCAAATTTAATATATTCTTTAACATATAAAATTTTTGAGGCCAAAAACTTTATTTAATTATTTTTTAATATTAAAACCCAGAATAATCCATTTCCTACACTTGGAAAATTCATAATAAATTCATACTTTATCAAAAAATTATGAAATATAAAACCCATTTCTAAAATAATGTTTCTAACTTCATATCAAAATTTAAATTTGTTTGGGTGTCATATGAGAGTTCTACAACCTTAAAATATTAATAAATTCGATAATAAATCATACAAATTCATCAAATAGCATATATTCATTCAAACTATCATAGCATGACATGATATAAGCAAAAGAATCTAATTTATACTTAAAACTGAAAATAATACTAAAAACATGATATGCATAACTATTATTCACCTTGAATGGTATAAGAAGGTTGAGATTTGAATTTGATTTGATTCCCCTGAGCTTTCTACTTGTTTTCCTAGCTTTTCTTCCTCTTGAATCCTCTAGCAATGGCCGGCCTAAGCTTTTAATTTCATTTGTATAAGTGTAAAATAAATGAGGGAGAAAGGAGGTGGAGGTTTGTATTAGAAAATGTAACCCTTTTTCCTATTTTACCCTTCTTATGAATTCCTCCTTCTTATTAATGTTCTAATTAATTCCATTAGTTCATTAATTAAGGCTCGACCCATTTTAATTACCAAATATCGATCTCAGTATCCCTTTTACATTATTTTATTTACTTTATCCAATTAAATTTCCTAAATAGTGTTAATTAAAATTAGGCATGTTACAAATTCCCCTCCATAAAGAATTTCATCCTCGAAAATACGATAAGGCACACACACCAAACATAAAAGCATAAATGTAAAACATACCTTCAAACAAGGCAGGTTAAGTGTCTCTAATCTTGTCTTCTGTCTCCCAAGTACAATCTCTCTCGTCGTCACTCCACTGGACTTTTACTAATCCGATTATCTTGTTCCGTAGCTTCTTCTCATCTTTATCTCCAATACGAACTGGTTGTCTCACAAAATTCAGATCTAGTTCTATTACTAAATCTTCCAATGCAGTTGGAGTAATATTAGTCTCTAGATCACGAACACACTTTCTTAGATGAGAAATGTGGAAAACATTATGGACTCCTGCCAAACTATTCGGTAACTCTATCTTATAAGCAGTTTCCATATCCTTTGTATGATAGGAAATGGACCAACAAACCTATGTGTCAATTTCCCCAACTTCCCAAATCTTATTACACCCTTTATCGGTGATACTTTAATGAAAACATGCTCTAACTGACAACTCCAAGTCCTTTCGTCTCTTATCTGCATAATTTTTCTACCTAGACTGAGCTTCCTTCATTCTAGCTCAATCAACTCAATCTTATCTATGGCTTCTCTTACCATATCCGGACCAAGAACTAATCTATCTCCAGTCTCTAACTAACATACTGGATATTTTCATGGTCTTCCATACAAAGCTTCAAAAGGTGTCATCCTTATATTAGTCTGATAACTATTATTATACGAGAATTCGACTAAGTGTAGATAGTCTTCCCATGATCCTCTAAAATCTAGCATACAAGCTCTTAACAAATCCTTCAAGGCTTTTTTAACTCTTTCTATTGACCCATCATTCTGTGGATAGTAAGCGGTACTCATCTTGAGCTTGGAACCTAAAACATCTTGTAGACTCTTCCAGAATTCACTAATAAATAAAGAATCTCTGTCGTTGACTATACTGAAAGGGAGTGCGGATTAAGGATCTTAAGGCTAATTTAACACTAGAGGGGGTGAATAGTGTTTAATGGATTCTAAGACTTATATGGAATAAATTAAAATTATGACACAAACAAATGCAGAACTTAATCACAGAACAATCACAGAATCAAACACAGATGCAGAAAGTAAATAAAAAGCAATAAAAGGAAAGAACACGCCGGATTTTATACGGGTTCGGAGTTACCCTACATCCAGTCCTGTACCAAGGTAGAACACCTCATAAAGGTTTTTATTATACCTAAGTCGAGATTACAATCCTCAGTTTCTAAAGGCCTTGAGGTACCCTCCGGTCTCACGAGCCCGGGGCAAACTCTCCTGATTTACCGGCCACAAGGTTACCCAATTGATTTCGAGGCACAACCACACCTTATAGAGAGACTCGATAAACTGTTGATTACAAATTGGTCCTATAACTCTGAATAGCACTTTGATCTTCAAGAGAGGGCAGAGAATCAAACAAGAATGAGATTCTAATTTGATTCACTTGAGAATTCGGCAGAATTTCGGCATGATCTTAAAAATATGAAAATTTAGAATATGGATTTGTGGAGAAGGAGTGAAGAAAATATTAAATTAGTTAGTTAAAAAATTCGTTTGTGAAGGCTATTTATAGATCAATAACGGTCATAACCATTCGTGAAGAGATTTAAATGAATAGACACTTCTTTTGAAAATTGAAACGTTTGAATTTAATGGCCACCATGTCGACATGGGGTATCCCATGATGTCGACATCCCTTAGTTAAAAACAATGTAAAATTTGTTTTGAAAATGGTATTGAAAGGAAAAAAAGATGAAATGATTCTAGAGTAAAATAAACTAATTTTCCTATGTTTTAAAATAAAGAAGAGTAGAAAAAAATTATTTTTAGAATGTATATATAAATTTGATTTTAAATCTCAAGTATATATATATTATAAAAGAATATTTAAAAATCAGAAGATAGTTTTAAAAACAAACGAAGTTTAAAACAAGAGTTTATTTAAAAAAAAGACAAAGAATATTTTAAGGCTAAAACATTTTGAAAAGCAGTTTTGAAATTCATTTTGAAAAACCATTTTGAAGTAGTTTTGCAAGCTTCTTCCTGCAGAATATCTCATCACATCAGGACTCGAGAACTTGTACAAAACCAGGATGTTCGTGGGTTTGTAAGCCACTTGTCGTAGGTTTGTAAGCTACATGTCATGGGTTTGTAAGCGACTAAGAAGATAGAAATGGGTTCCATCCCAAATGAAATATGGAATGACAATTTTCGTGCTATTATAAAGTTTTAACAATAAACTAGACACTTATCTTGAAATCTTGATCTTGATACTCATGAGTCTTCAAACTTGATTTCTTCATCCTTAATATTTATACTGTACAGTCTTCAATAATCAGTACCTGCCTTATATATCCTGCATAATAACATTCATATATATCTAGACAATAGTGTTAGTATATAAGTTATAATAAAATAAGTTACAAAGGTTGTTGTCATCAAAACCACTATCTCCAGTTCCTAACAATCTCCCCCTTTTTGATGATGACAACCTTATAAAATATACTTACCACTTCGATCATACCATAACTCCCTCTTACACCAACAACTCCCCCTTACTCCAAGCCTACTATTTTATATAACTTCTCCCACTTTGTCATCAACAAAACAATAACCTATAAACCTTGAACTTAATAGAAAATGAGATAAACAAACATATGATATAAGAATAATAACTATGTATGAGTGAAATATAGCATCCCAAGTTAAATGAAATTCAAGATTTTATACACCAAAGATTGTTTTTAGAAGAACATTAATTAAGATAACACTTTATATACAAATTAACGAACCAATATATAATCAAGAAAGAGAAAAACAAAAACAAAAAACACTTAACAAGGACCCTTAACTATTGGTGATTTATGGACCGAACAATTTGGATAATGGAGACAAAAGTTTCCACGTGGTTCGACCAAGTTCCCATTAGCGTCAAAAAGGACCTCTCCAACGCAAATCACGCCATCGTCTTCGTCCATATGAACTTCTGGATTCAGTAGAGGATGTTCTTCTTCTTGATCCTCTTGTGGTTCTTCTAGAGGCTCTTCTTCTTCAGAATCCATGGCTTGTGACGATTCTTTGATGACAATGGGATTGGCATGTTTATCTATAAGAAATTTCTGTAAATTCCTAAGAATTCTGCCTTGCTTATCTTGTTCTCTAGCCATTCGCAGTTGACTCACTTGAATTTCCGTCATCGTTTGAAGCAAATCTTTCATCTTCTCTTGTAATTTGATGACTCATACGTGTGTGGAACATTGAAAAGGTCCAGAATGAGGATAAGTGGGTGAAGAAGGTTCATTATTAGAAGAGGAAGCTATTAATTTACTGTTTTAGAAGTTTATTACAGAGAATAGAACAGAGGAAAGGAGTTAAAATCGAAATATACAAATATATTGCCAAATAACTAATTTTAGAGGGAAATTTAAATTTGAAAATCTTGGCCTGTATGTCGACATAGGGGGGTGGGTCATGTCGACATGCCCAGTTCAATTTTTGAAAAAAAGTTATTTATATTAATTATTAACTATACTTGTATTATTTATAATTTATATTTCAGTTAATGAACATATACCAAATTCTCTTCTAAATTTAGTAAAGTTTTGTTCATTTAATGGTTTGGTTAATATATCAGCAATTTGTTTTTCAGTATAAATATATTCAAGAGTTATGACTTCTTTACTTATATTATCTATAAGAAAATGATGTCTAATATCAATATGTTTTGTTCTAGCATAATGAGTTGGATTTTTAGATAAGTTTATTGCACTAGTATTATCACAATAAATTGGTAAGCATCACATATATTATCTACTTTAAAGTTTAACTTGGAAAGACTTCTAACTAAGTCAAGTTTTGATAACCTAGATAACAGTTTGAAATTTAAATGACCAAATCTTTTATGCCAAATCCAAGGGTCACTTGTATTATCCAAAAGACATGAGTTATCATTTGAAACTTTCATACTAAGGATGTAAATGTTTTTCTTCCTAATTCCTTCAAAGATAATATTTGACTTACTATCTTCGATGTGACACTTATCTTTTCCAAATTTAATTTTAAATCCTTAATCACATAGTTGACTTATACTAAGCAGATTATGTTTTAAATTCCTAACTAGCAAAATATTAAAAATAAGAGGAGTTTTAGAATTACCGACATTGCCGATGCCAATCACATATCCTTTTGAGTTGTTTCCAAAGTTGACCAATCCACCATCTTGATATATAATGTCATTGAGTATCTCGGGATTTCCAGTCATATGCCTTGAACAGCCACTATCAAGTATCCATTTATCTTTCTCAATTTGCACAGTTTGTCCATTGGTTGTTGATTCTTCAAAAGCCATGTAACATGTCTGTTCCTGCATAACAAACCAATTCGGTAGATAACTTGATTTTTCATAAAAACTATATGCAGACCTATGATACTTTGATGAAATGCATAGATTCAAACTAGTATTAACAAAAATTTCTAAAAATGCCATTTTCAAGTTTTCAAGTTTCAGATTATGAAAACCTACGCTCTGATACCAATTGAAAGGGAGTGCGGATTAAGGATCTTAAGGCTAATTTAACACTAGAGGGGGTGAATAGTGTTTAATGGATTCTAAGACTTATATGGACTAAATTAAAATTATGACACAAACAAATGCAGAACTTAATCACAGAACAATCACAGAATCAAACACAGATGCAGAAAGTAAATAAAAAGCAGTAAAAGGAAAGAACACACCGGATTTTATACTGCTTCGGAGTTACTTTACATCCATTCATGTACCAAGGTAGAACACCTCATACAGATTTTTATTATACCAAAGTCGAGATTACAATCCTCAGTTTCTAAAGGCCTTGAGGCCTCCTGTCTCACAAGTCCGGGGCAAACTCTCTTGGTTTATGGGCCACAAGATTACCAAATTGATTTCCAGGCACAACCACACCTTATAGAGAGACTCAATAAAATTTTGATTACAAATTGATCCTATAACTCTGAATAGCACTTTGATCTTTGAGAGAGGGTAGAGAATCAAACAAGAATGAGATTCTAATTTGATTCACTTGAGAATTCGGCAGAATTTCGGCACAATCTTAAAAATATGAAAATTTTAGAATATGGATTTGTGGAGAAGAAGGAGTGAAGAAAATATTAAATTAGTTAGTTAAAAAATTCATTTGTGAAGGCTATTTATAGACCAGTAATGGTCATAACCATTCGTGAAGAGATTTAAACGAATAGACACTTCTTTTGAAAATTGAAACTTTTGAATTTAACGGCCACCCTGTCGACATGGGGTATCCCATGATGTCGACATCCCTTAGTTAAAAACAATGTAAAATTTGTTTTGAAAATGGTATTGAAAGGAAAACAAGATGAAATGATTCTGGAGTAAAATAAACTAATTTTCCTATGTTTTAAAATAAAGAAGAGTAGAAAGAAAAATATTTTTAGACTGTATATATAAATTTGATTTTAAATCTCAAGTATATATATATTATAAAATAATATTTAAAAATCAGAAGATAGTTTTAAAAACAAACGAAGTTTAAAACAAGAGTTTATTTAAAAATAAAGACAAAGAATATTTTAAGGCTAAAACATTTTGAAAAGCATGTTTGAAATTCATTTTGAAAAACCATTTTGAAGTAGTTTTGCAAGCTTCTTCCTACAGAATATCTCATCACATTAGGACTCGAGAACTTGTACAAAACCAGGATGTTCGTGGGTTTGTAAGCCACTTGTCGTAGGTTTGTAAGCTACTTGTCGTGGGTTTGTAAGCCACTAAGAAGATAGAAATGAGTTCCATCCCAAATGAAATATGGAATGAAGATTTCCGTGCTATTATGAAGTTTGAACGATAAACTAGACACTTATCTTGAAATCTTGATCTTGATACTCATGAGTCTTCAAACTTGGTTTCTTCATCCTTGATCTTTATACTATACAGTCTTCAATAATCAGTATCTGCCTTATATATCTTGCATAATAACATTCATATATATCTAGACAATAGTGTTAGTATATAAGTTATAATAAAATAAGTTACAAAGGTTGTTGTCATCAAAACCACTATCTCCAGTTCCTAACATATACTACTAGAAACTTCATGCAGTCTAATTATATTCTTCATGAATAACTTAGCTAAAACATGTACCGTCCTTATCGACTTGATAGGTATAAAGTGTGCACTCTTAGTTAGTCTATCCACTATAACCTAGATACTTTCATTTCCTCTATACGACCTTGGCAACCCATCTATGAAATCCATGGATATAGAATCACATTTCCATACTAGTATGTCAAAAGGTTGAAGTAATCCATTAAGCTTCTGATGTTCGGCTTTTACTTGTTGGCAATTCAAACACTGTTTTACCCAAAAGACTACATCCCATTTCATACTTTCCTAGAAGAAACTTCTTTTCATATCCCGATACATCTTAGTTCCTCCAAGATGAATAGTAAACTTCGATCGATAACATTCCCTAACGACTTCTTTCCTTAGGTCACCAACATCGAGAACACACAATCGTCCCTTCTTTCTCAACCATCGATTCCAGTCAAGATAAAAAGCCTTCAAATCATCTATCTCAGTTCTATCCTTTAATCTTCTAACTCTTTCAGCTAGCAATGGATCATCTCTCTGTTTAGAAGCAAACCTTTCATTCAATACTAGTCAAACTTTCATACAAGGTATCATCATCATACTCTGACTAGAACGAGCTATTGATCTCAACTACACACTACAAGTAGTCAATGCTTCCAAATCTTTCCACTCCGATATCATTTCTAACACTGCATTCTGATGTCTTCTACTAAGTACATATGCAACTTTGTTTCCTTTCCCCGATTTGTACTTAATTAAAAAATCATAAGCATCGATAAACTCTAACCACCTTGGTTTTCTCATATTTAACTCCTTTTGAGAGAATAAGTATTTTAGCGACTTATGATCCGTATACAACTTGAATCGTTCTCTCAAAAGGTAGTGTCTCCACACCTTCAAAGCAAATATTACGGTAGCCAACTCTAAGTCATGAGTTAGATATCTAACTTCATGCGGTCTGAGTTACCGCGAAGCATAGGCAATTACTTTACCCCTCTGCATTAGTACAGCTCCTAATCATGTTTAACACGCATCAGTATACACCACCAAATCTTAATTTCCATCCGGAAAAACTAACACGAGCGCGTTGGTTAATAAATGTTCTAGCTTCTGGAATTCCTCCTCACATTTATCGATCCAAACATATTTCACATCCTTCCTTGTTAGTTTAGTCATCGGTGCTGCTATACAAGAGAAATCCTTAATGAATCTCCGGTAGTAGCCAGCTAGTTAAAGAAAACTCTTTATCTCAATTACTATCTTGGATCTCTTCTAATAATTTACAACTTCTATCTTAGCTGGATCTACTGACAATCCTTTCTCTAAGACTGCATGACCAAGAAACTTCACCTCCTTCTTTAAAAAATGACACGTCGAAAACTTCGCTTTTAACTGATGCATCCTCAGTGTCTCAAGCACTATTCCAAGATGAATCTCATGATCTCTTTCATTGTTAGAATAAATCAAAATGTCATCTATGATTACCGATACAAACCTATCCAAGTGCTCTCGAAAAATTCGGCTCATTAAGACTACGAAGAAAGCAGGCGCATTAGTAAATCCGAATGGCATCACTAACCACTCGTAAGAACCATATCTTATTCTAAACGTCGTCAATGGAATACTATATTCCGCCACCCTTAGTTGATGGAATCCTGTTACCAAATCCAACTGGGAAAACACTTTGGCTCCACTCAACTAATCAAATAAATTGTCGACTCTTGGCAGGGGATATCGATTCTTTATCATCTTTTCATTCAACTAACGATAGTCGATACACAATCTTAACGTCCCGTCCGGTTTCTTCAAAAAAACTGCGGCCACTCCCTACGGCGAACTCTTGGTCTAATAAAATTCTTTCCTTCTAAGTCCACCAGCTATAACTTTAACTCCTTTATCTCGGTAGGTGTCGTTCTACTAGGCGGTCTACTTACAGGTTCAGCTCCAAGTACAAGATCTATTCAAAACTCAATAGCTTGTTTTGGTTGTAGTCCTATAACAAGCTCAAAAATATTTGCAAATTCTCTAACTACAAAAACTCAATTCAATTCATCTTCCTCCTCTATTACACCCAATAAAGCACAAACATCAAAACTTGGATTCTCTATTGAGTATATAATTCGGTCGCTACTATTAGGGTGTCTTAATGACATTTTCCTATTTTGGCAAAATATCCTAGCATCATATTTACTTAACCAATCCATACACAATATAATCTCAAAGACCACAAAATCAAACACATGCAAACTACAGGAAAATATATGACCTAATAATGCAAACTCTAATTGGTCACATCTCATCCCTAGAGTTGCATATCCTCCTTTTGGATTTGCAACCCTTAAGGAAGTAACTAGGTATGAGGGTTCTAAGTTAAGCTTATCTACCAAACAATGAGATATAAAATAATATGATGCACTAGTATTAAACAGTACTCTAACAGGTATACCATGAATCAAAAGCGCGCCTCTCATTACAGCTTTCCCTTTCTCCTCAACTATTATCGAGGTAGCTAGTTCCAAAGCAAATACTTTTCCTTTTTCTGCCTTGGCCACTTCTGGACATTTTTTCCTGTAATGTCCCACTTGGTCGCAATAAAAGCACTTAATGTTCTTCTTTCCAACGACTTCCTTTTCCTTACCAGTTTGTCACTCATAAGCATAATGTCCCTTCTTGTTACACTTGTAACACACAACCTCAGACTTTCCTTTCTTGGCAGCTCTACCCTTCTGAGCTCCCTTCTTTTGGTAAAACATTCTCTTCTGATTCTGTCCTCCCCAGCTCTTTATTAGCTTGTTATACTGAAAAAAGCAAGCATCTCTTCATCTCTCAAAGCCATCTCCAAGACTACATCACATGGATCCTTGAGATGTGGTGAAGTTTCCCTAGCAAGCTCAGGTCTCAGTCCATGGATGAACTTCTCATTCCTTTTGATCACAATATCCATGGTAGCATACCCATATCGGGATAGTTACTCAAATCTAGTTACATACTAAAGCACCATCATATTACTTTGCACCAATTTCTCAAACTTCCTTAACAAAGTTGACTTTGCAATTTCCGACATGAACCTCTCTTCAAACCTTCTCCTAAACTCTGCCTAAGTCAGAGTCTCTTCTGCTACCCCAACAGTAACACTATTCCACCAGTACAATGCAGCTCCTTGTAATTGCCTGGATTCCAATCTCCTCTTTTGTTCGTATTTCAAACAAAGATTAGCGAAAATTCTTTCACAATGAAGTAGCTAGTTCTCCACCTCAATGGCATCCTCCATTCCAATGAATGTCTTTCGTCCAATTCTTGCATAGTCTCTACTCAGCATAGTTGTTGACAAATGGAACTTCTTGATTAGCTCCTCCAGCATTTCCTCCAACTAACCAAGCAGTAGCTCATGCTTGCATCATGTTGACAAAGAACCGATACATTGCTCCCATATTAACGGTGGTGTTCCTGCACCCACAATAGCAACTGTTTGTCGACCCAGGTTCCTTCTAGTATTGGGCCTGACATTTCCATTGGTAGTGGTGCTTCCTCCACTGAGATTCATTCTTTCATTTCCTGCCTCCATATCTTACTTCCGTAAATCTCCATTCGAACCTTAATAAGATATGAAAGAACGGTCTAAGAGAGTGGGAGAATAGAGATAAAGCATATACTTATATATAGTAAATACAAGTACGTTACTATAGCATTATCCCACATCCCAATCTTACTCTCTGATTCATTAGGTTTATGTTTTCAAAATTTCCTTTTAAAAGTTTAAAATTCTTTAGTTTTACATAAACCTATGCTCTGATACCAAGTTGTAACATCTCTCATTTTGAGCTCGAAATTAAGTGCTACAAATGCTGTAGTGGTCTATAGCATTAATTTCCGGTGATAAAATGTGGTCATGTTATTGTGTCATAACATTAGAAGCATAAGAATATGAAATAATTTTATAGACAATTTCAAAGCAAACTTTCACATTTCATTTCAAAGTTAATATTCTATATTCGTTACATTATCCCAAACGTTGCTCAGGTTCAGATAAAATATAATTATTGCAAAATGCTCCAAGAGCGAAATATGAAGATGCCCCTTGGTCGATCAGAGTTACTAAATAGACAAATACATCTACTATCAATACATTCATACAACTATTGGTATAACATAGTGGATAATAGTAATAGATAGACTCCTACATAGTTAGCTTTGCCTCCTGTATGTGTTCGAAAGCTTTATTCAACTAAAACCTACTTAAACTGTAAACCCTTATTCTCGACCCTGTAACGCCCCACTCTGAGACCCACTGTAACAAAGAGTATTACGGGAGTAATACTGTCTGTTAAAGCGGAGAATAGAGTATAGTGGAAGCGACCATTTGTAATCAAGCTATAACTACCTATTGAATACGTCGAAAGGATGGTATCTATATATATTTTTTCAAGTGGTTCGACATATTCAATAAATATTTATAACGAAATTACAATGGCTAAAGACCTATTAGGACAAAGCATAATAACATAATAAAAATAGCATCACAGAACAGTATCACATAACAGCACAGAGTCTCAGAACAATACATCGTCAATACAGATCCAAATACTATAAGTGGGTACAAAGCCACTGCCCACACATGTGAGTCAAAAATATGTACATATCAAAGTCTGAATAATAACAGAGTAGCGGAACAGTGGACAAATAAAAGCGCTATCTATCAGCATAGCAGATAATGTCCAAGCGGAAGCACAGAAGCTAAGTCCAGAGACCTAACCTGAAACAACTCGGTCTGACCCGTGCGGAAACACTCGGGTCAGGCTAGCTAAACAATCAGTAATAACTGAGATATATAATAATGTGGTTCATAAATAAAACAGTTCTTTTCCTAACAGAAGAGTATTTTGGATCACATGAATATAACGACGGTCCCTAATCATCAATCAACAGTAAAAATCTCCAAAGAGAATATCAGCATCAAAGTGTTGAATAAATAAAATCGCCTCATATCATCGGCGTAGCCAAAGCTATATAAAGTTGCCCATAGGCAATAATCCCACGTGTGACCAGAGTCTGTAATCAATGCCCAAGCAAAGATCGATGCTCCAAAGAGCAATGGGGATATACTGAAAAGTCAATGAAATCAAACACTGAAAGGCAGTGCCCAGAGACACGATGAATCCACAAGGTAATCGCACTTACATCGTATGGTTCCATAGAACCAACACCAAATGGCGATACTCGAATGGATATAAAAATCATCAGATAATAAAAGTATAGCACATGCACCGACCGGAGTCGTTATTGCCAAGTACTGTAGAGTTGTGATCGATCACTCGCACAGATGCGGAATGCGCGAGACGACGAGATCCTTCACGGAAGGATAAAGTCCCAGAGGCACATGCCGAAAAAAGAAACTGCTCCACAGAACAGGTGTCCAGAGACGGTTGCCCAGAGGCGTGGTGACCCAGAGGTCCAGTACTGGCTGCCCAGAGGCTAATGTGTCACAAACGTCTTGGAGAGGAACCCGTAAAGTGTTAACGATGAGTCACATACCCCACGTTCGCACTAAACGGTTTACTAACCAATAGCAAGCTCACACTCCAAACAATAAAAAGTCCACCTCGTATCATCGGTAAACTAGACCCAAAGGTTAAAACGATCAATCGAATAGGTCGGGGATTAACCGGAAAGAAAATACACACGGTTCCATAGGCCGGAAATTTCCCAACCGTTTAAGCACCTTTCCACTTTGCTCGACGTGCTAAAAAGTGAGTGTGAGATTTTTATTATAGAAAATAATGGTGCGAAACGGTTTTATAATTGATTTTGAAATCACTTTAAAACGGCTTTTGAACGCTCTCCTATTATGGAGTAAATAGTTTAATAATTAAAAATAACATTATATAATAATAATTTCAAAAGCCATTTAGGGGTGAAAAATCCTATGAAAATAATTCCTAAAACACGTGTACGAAATCTAGAGACAAATCTCAAAGAAATCGATAAATCAGAGAATCACAGAAAACCAATATTCGTGTTCGAAAAATATTCCGAATGGTCGTGAACCAAAGTTCGACTATTTCTAATTCGCAATTGAAACTCAAAGGTTCATTGCAGAAACAATCAATTTGAAGCGGTTGCACCAAAATGGTGCAACCGGTGGGTCGGAATCCGACTGCACCAAGTGGGTGCAGCCCATTTCGTAGAAGCCGGCTGCACCGCATGGTGCAGCCCGTTCTTGTGAACCAGGCTGCACCCTGTGGTGCAGCTGGTTTGATCAGGCCCCAGCCCGCTTGGGCTAGGGAGAATTTGCAAGCCCCAGCCCGTCTGGGCTGGGGAAGAAATAACAAGCCCCAGCCGAGACGGGCTGGGGAAAAACATTAAGCCCCAGCCCGCTTGGGCTGGGGAAAAACATTAAGTCCCCAGCCCGCTTGGGCTGGGGAAAAACATTAAGTCCCCAGCCCATGCGGGCTGGGGAAAATATTAAGTCCCCAGCCCGCCTGGGCTGGGGAATAATATTAAGTCCCCAGCCCATGCGGGCTGGGGAACCATGCAAGCCCCAGCCCATGCGGGCTGGGGGAAAATGTAAGCCCCAGCCCGCATGGGCTGGGGGAAATAGCGGGCCGCACATGCGGACCCGTGTTGCATATGCGCGCCCGCCCACTAAGGGCGGGCCTGCTACCGGCTATCCCAACCGGGCTAGCCTGCTGCGCCTGGGCAGCAGCCTGGGTGCAACCCGGGCCTGCTCTGGGCTCTCAGACCACTGTTTCAGCCTATTTTCAGGCTGAAACATTCCGGCCAGCTGAAAATGTTGATTTTGGTGGTTTAGGGGTGTTTTTTTCAAGCTTTTGGCATCAAATTTCACCAATATCAATCACTAACTACCCTATTAAGATTACTACACTATATTAAAGGGAACAAAGGGCCAAAGCTTAGCATTACCTTAGGAAGCAATATCACAAACACCTTATGTGCACACCCCAAATGAAAGCAAAGATGATCAAAGAGCTATGATTCACATGTTACATAATAAAACATGTGTTACTAACTGATTACCGAAATCAAAAGATGATTAAACATATATTAGAAGAGGTTTTTAGCAATATACCTCTCTAGAAAGCAACAAAGACAACTATAGCATCAACCCAAGTTAGCAAAATATGATTAGGAGGCTATAAGATCAAAAAAACACATAAAACATGTGTTACCAATCAAATTTCAGAAATTAGAAAGATATAAAAAGGGATTTGAGGTGGGTATTTGCATTACCTTTGCATAGAATGACTTGCATAAGCTAAAACTAGAAGGAGATGAAGATAGAGGCCATTTTTGTTATGAAAGCTTTAGGAAATGATTAGGGTTTTGATTAGGGATGAATGAATGAGGTTAGGAGAGTTTGAGATAATTTATAGAGGAGGTTTAGGGTGGGTTATTGGGCTAGGATTTAGTAACCCAATAAGAAGAGAGTTATTTACATGTTTCCAAAAATTAGTCTAAGTGTTCATATATGTTTATAAAACTCATTTTTCTTATCCAAACCCGTTTTAAAATCTCTCCTAAAATATTTAACTTTCCAAAAATAACATTTTATCCTCGTTATAAAATCCCATATTTCCCATTTAATTAAAATAGCCTTTTTCAAATAAATTTTGTTATTCCAAATCCTTTTATGCTTCATTAAAATAAATAAAAATCGTAACTTTTATTTATTAATTGGTAATGCAAATCCCGGGTTGTTACAGACTCCCCCCTTAAGAAAATTGCGTCCCCGCAATTCCTTAAGATAGATGTCGTCTATAACGTCAAATCCACAAAAGAAGTGATAGAGATAAAATAGAGAATTCTCACCTGCAGAAGAAGATGGGATAAAGTCAGGATAAGAGCGTTCAATAGATTCTCTGGTCTCCCAAGTGCAGTCCTTAGGATTCGGTGACCATTGAATCTTCACGAGTGGAACCTCTTTGTTGCGAAGGCGTCTAACCTCCGAATCAAGCACACGAAGAGGTCGCTGCTCCAAAGATAAATCAGGTAAGATCTCTAAATCAAGCACAGCACACGGCTCAATGATAGAATCAGGATCGCGGACACACATGCGAAGCTGGGAAACATGGAACACGTCGTGTATTCCAGAGAAGTGGGCAGGTAGAGCCACACGATAAGCAACGGGGCCGATGCGTTCCATAATAGGAAATGGTCCAACATAGCGAGGAGCCAACTTCCCTATAGAGCTGAAACGCACAACCCCCTTCATGGGAGAGACCCGAATAAAGACAGAATCGCCAATGGAGAACTCAAGAGGCTTCCTACGGTCGTCCGCGTAGGATTTCTGGTGGTCCTGTGCCTCTTTCATTCTCTGACGGATAAGCACGATCTTCTCAGAAGTTTCCCGAACTGAATCTGGACCAAGAATAAGCTTCTCGCCAGATTCTAACCAACAAGCAGGAGAGCGACATGGCCTTCCGTAGAGAACCTCGAAAGGTGCCATGCCGATACTAGACTGAAAGCTGTTGTTGTAGGAGAACTCTACAAGTGGTAAGTGATCCTCCCAACTACCTCCGAAATCCAGAATACAACAGCGCAAAAGATCCTCTAAAACACGATTCACCCTCTCCATCTGACCGTCAGTCTGAGGATGATAAGCAGTCGAGAGATTCAGCTTTGAGCCCAAAGCTGACTGTAGGCACTTCCAGAAGTGACTAGTAAAGATAGTGTCTCGATCACAGACGATAGAGTTAGGAATGCCATGTAGTCGAACGACTTCCTTCACATATAGCTTGGCAAGCGGAGGAGCAGTCCGAGTGGACTTAATAGGAATAAAATGAGCTGATTTGGTCAAGCGATCGACGATGACCCAAATAGAAGTATGGCCTGACCTCGATCGAGGCAGACCGTCAATAAAATCCATGGATATCTGATCCCATTTCCACAATGGAATCTCTAGCGGCTGAAGAAGACCAGATGGACGCTGATGCTCAGCTTTGATCTGTTGACAAGTCATGCAACGGCTTACATAACTTGCAACATCACTCTTCATGCCCTCCCAATAAAATAGGCGACACATGTCGGCATACATCTTACTCGACCCGGGATGTATAGTGTACTTAGTGCGATGACACTCGTCTAGAATGTCGCGCCTAAGTGATAAATCAGAAGGTACCAAAATACGGTTCTTCCTGCGAAGACACCAATGAGAATCAATAGAATAATCCAACAATGTCTCATCACTGGATCCCGACTCAAGGAGATGAATATATCGCAACAAGTCTGGATCCTGCCGCTGAGCATGGGCAATGCGATCCAATAAGATAGGACGAGCATCCAAGCTGAATAATAAGACCGGAGAATCAGAAGATGGAGCTCGATCTCTAATGTCACACAAAGAAAGAGTCTTAAGAATATCCCACTTGGCTATCATCATAGAAACTACTGCCGAGTGTTTGCGACTGAGTGCATCAGCCACACGATTACCCTTGCCAGGGGTATAGTGAATGTCTAAGTCATATGAGGCGAGAAACTCAAGCCATCGCTTCTGCCTCATATTGAGATCCTTCTGACTGAAAAGATATTTCATAGACTTGTGATCGGTGTAAAGAGTGAAGCGTTCGCCTAATAAAAAGTGACGCCACGTCTTCAAAGCAAAGACGATAGCTGCCAACTCAAGATCATGAGTCGGATAGCGAACCTCATTCGGACGTAGCTGCCTAGAAGCATAAGCAACTACCCGATCCTTCTGCATAAGCACAACACCGAGGCTGCTACTACAAGCGTCGGTGTAAACAACAAGATCCTGGTTACTCTCAGGTACCACAAGGATAGGAGCATGAGTGAGAAGTTCCTTCAATTGCTGGAAAGAAATTTCACACTTATCAGACCAAATAAAGCGAACCCCTTACGAGTCATAGTCGTGAGGGGAAGTGCAACACGAGAGAAATCCTTGATAAATCGACGGTAATAACCCGCCAGACCAAGGAAGCTGCGAATATCATGAACGTTCTCGGGCTGCTTCCAATTCTGAATAGCTTCGATCTTGGAAGGATCGACAGAAATACCCTCAGATGATACAATATGGCCCAAGAACTTGACCTTGCTCTCCCAAAAATGGCACTTGGAGAGCTTGGCCTTAAGCTGATGCTGACGAAGAGTATCCAAGACGATCCGCAGATGCCGAGCATGCTCTGCCTCGGATCTAGAATAAACAAGAATATCGTTGATGAAAACCAGAACGAATCTATCGATGTATTCCCGGAATACTCGATTCATGAGATCGATGAAGAAAGCCGGAGCGTTCTTCAAGCCGAACGGCATGACCAACCACTCAAAAGAACCATAACGAGTGCGAAATGCTGTAAGAGGAATGCTGTCTTCTGCGACTCGTAGTTGATGGAATCCGGTGGCAAGGTCGAGCTGAGAGAAGACCTTCGCACCGCTCGATTGGTCAAACATGTCATCTATCCGAGGAAGTGGGTAGCGATTTCTGATGGTCAACTCATTGAGCTTGCGATAGTCAATGCAAAGCCTAAGAGAGCCATCAGTCTTCTTAACGAAGACCACAGCAGCACCCCAAGGCGAAGAACTGGATCGGATGAACTGCTTCGCTTCAAGCTCAACTAACTGCTTCCTGAGTTCCTCATTCTCCTTAGTAGACATTCTCGTAGGAGGACGCCCAACTGGATGAGAGCCTGGAATGAGATCGATGCGGAACTCAATAGCTCGCTTTGGCGGCAGTCCGGATACTGGCTCGAATACGTCGGGGAAATCCCGAACAACAGGAATACAATATAAGTTCAAATCCTCATCTCGTGAATCGAGGGAAAATAAAGTAACATCAGAAAGCCCAACATCTTGAAGAACAATAGCTAACGGAGAGGACGAGTCAGGGTGATGAATGAATAATATCCGCTCCGAACAAATAATTTTGGCGTCGTGCTGAACGAGCCAATCCATGCCAAGAATCATATCAAAGCCCAAATACTCCATAACGTGGAGATTTGCACGGAAAGAAAAGCCACAAAGATCAATATCTATATTCTCACAGAGCAAGCTAAGGGTTGTGGATCCACCAATGGGATTCACAATCCTTAGTGAAGAAACCATACAAGTAACATCCAAGGATAAAGCATCTACTAGCTCCTTTGATACGAATGAGTGAGAGGCACCCGTATCAAAAAGAACTCTAACAGATCTACCATGAAATAAAATAGAGCCTTCAAGAACAGAAGGATGTGTACCTTTAGGCTGAGCAGAAGTGGTAGGAGCCTTGGCAGCATTAAGCCTGCTAGGCTTGGCACTAGCTGGAGCAATAGGACAAGCGGAGATCCTGTGTCCCTCCTTCTTGCAGAAGGTGCAATAGAGAGGTTTGGGACACTCTTGAATAAAGTGATATGGAGAACCGCAGTTGAAGCATTTCTTCGGAGGACGTGTCCCACTAGGCTGAGCAGGAGTCTAGGACTGAGGATGAGTCTGAGGCTGAGTCTGAATAGCAGAACTGCCAGTCTTCTTCTTCTTGTGCTGAAAAGAAGAGCAAGACTTGCCAGGAGGAAACCTCTTCTTGGTGGGGTTTGTGGAACCCACACCACCATCATCACTATGCTCAATCTCGACTGACTCAAGATGTAGAGCTGCATCGACTAGCTTCTCAAATGAGAGCTCAAGCTGTAGCATAAGCTGCCTCTTCAGATATTTCTTCAAGCCCTCAACAAATTTGAGGTTCCACTTATAAGGAGTAGTAATAAACTCAAGGCCGTACTTGGACAGGGCCTCGAAGGAAGAGACATAATCGGATACAGAGGACTTCCCCTGCTTGAGATCAAGAAAGCGGCGAGCAAGGGAGTTCTTTTCTGACTCTGGGATGAATTTGAGCTCAAATCTCTCACGAAACTGAGCCCAAGAAAGTGTGGTCTCATCGATCTCGGCAATAAGGAGTTCGTACCAATCCAGGGCACGACTCTGAAGCTAACTGGAAGCAATAAGAACACGGTCATGATCCGGGATATCCATACAAGTAAAAATGCGCTCGAATACCCGAATCCAAGCCTGGACCTCTAAGACAGTCTCGGAGCCACTGAACGGCTTCCCTTTGAGATGAGTAAAATCACTGCAGAGACGCGCAAAAGCAGACTTGCGTGGAGCATCAACAACTGGGGCTGGAGACTGAGAATGAGACTGGGAATTCCGAACCAGCTCCATGATCTGGTCGGTGGTCATGAACACGCCCTCTGGATGAGTGTTGCTGGACTGCCCAGCAGCCTTGGTCTGACGTGTAGTTCTCCCTCTTCCCCTTCCGGACATACTGAAAGTCAAACGGGAATTAGAGTTAGACATGATTCAATGATAGATAATTAATTAAGGAATACTACGGAATATAACGGATTCCTATACATATTCCTAACTTATCTATCAATAAACATAAGGAAGGGATTTGATTTAATTCGGATCTTAATTAAAATGTATTGTACTAAGTGTATCTGTTCTATGTTTATTATGCTTATTCCTGAAACCAGCTCCGATACCAAACTATAACGCCCCACTCTGAGACCCACTGTAACAAAGAGTATTAAGGGAGTAATACTGTCTGTTAAAGCAGAGAATAGAGTATAGTGGAAGCGACCATTTGTAATCAAGCTATAACTACCTACTGAATATGTCGAAAGGATGGTATCAATATTTTTTTTCAAGTGGTTCGACATATTCAATAAATATTTATAACGAAATTACAATGGCTAAAGACCTATCAGGACAAAGCATAATAACATAATAAAAATAGCATCACAGAACAGTATCACATAACAACACAGAGTCTCAGAACAATACATCGCCAATACAGATCCAAATACTATAAGTGGGTACAAAGCCACTGCCCACACATGTGAGTCAAAAATATGTACATATCAAAGTATGAATAATAACAGAGTAGCGGAACAGTGGACAAATAAAAGCGCTATCTATCAGCATAGCAGATAATGTCCAAGCGGAAGCACAGAAGCTAAGTCCAGAGACCTAACCTGAAACAACTCGGTCTGGCCCGAGCGGAAACACTCGGGTCAGGCTAGCTAAACAATCAGTAATAACTGAGATATATAATAATGCGGTTCATAAATAAAACGGTTCTTTTCCTAACAGAAGAGTATTTTGGATCACATGAATATAATGACGGTCCCTAATCATCAATCAACAGTAAAAATCTCCAAAGAGAATATCAACATCAAAGTGTTGAATAAATAAAATCGTCTCATATCATCGGCGTAGCCAAAGCTATATAAAGTTGCCCATAGGCAATAATCCCATGTGTGACCAGAGTCTGTAATCAATGCCCAAGCAAAGATCGATGCTCCAAAGAGCAATGGGGATATACTGAAAAGTCAATGAAATCAAACACTGAAAGGCAGTGCCCAGAGACACTATGAATCCACAAGGTAATCGCACTTACATCGTATGGTTCCATAGAACCAACACCAAATGGCGATACTCGAATGGATATAAAAATCATCAGATAATACAAGTATAGCACGTGCACCGACCGGAGTCGTTATTGCCAAGTACTGTAGAGTTGTGATCGATCACTCGCACAGATGCGGAACGCGCGAGACGGCGAGATCCTTCCCAGAAGGATAAAGGCCCAGAGGCACATGCCGAAAAAAGAAACGCTTCATAGAACAGATGTCCAGAGACGGTTGCCCAGAGGCGTGGTGACCCAGAGGTCCAGTACTGGCTGCCCAGAGGCTAATGTGTCACAAACTTCTTGGTGAGGAACCCGTAAAGTGTTAACGATGAGTCCCATACCCCACGTTCGCACTAAACGGTTTACTAACCAATAGCAAGCTCATACTCCAAACAATAAAAAGTCCACCTCGTATCATCGGTAAACTAGACCCAAAGGTCAAAACGATCAATCGAATAGGTCGGGGATTAACCGGAAAGAAAATACACACGGTTCCATAGGCCAGAGATTTCCCAACCGTTTAAGCACCTTTCCACTTCGCTCGACATGCTAAAAAGTGAGTGTGAGATTTTTATTATAGAAAATAATGGTGCGAAACGGTTTTATAATTGATTTTGAAATCACTTTAAAATGGCTTTTGAACGCTCTCCTATTATGGAGTAAATAGTTTAATAATTAAAAATAACATTATATAATAATAATTTCGAAAGCCATTTAGGGGTGAAAAATCCTTTGAAAATAATTCCTAAAACACGTGTACGAAATCTAGAGACAAATCTCAAAGAAATCGATAAATCAGAGAATCACAGAAAACCCATATTCGTGTTGGAAAAATATTCCGAATGGTTGTGAACCAAAGTTCGACAATTTCTGATTCGCAATTGAAACCCAAAGGTTCATTGCAGAAACAATCAATTTGAAGCGGTTGCACCAAAATGGTGCAACCCGGACTCAGTTGCACCAAAATGGTGCAACCGGTGGGTTGGAACCCGACTGCACCAAGTGGGTGCAGCCCATTTCGTAGAAGCCGGCTGCACCGCATGGTGCAGCCCGTTCTTGTGAACCAGGCTGCACCCTGTGGTGCAGCTGGTTTGATCAGGCCCCAGCCCGCTTGGGCTAGGGAGAATTTGCAAGCCCCAGCCCGTCTGGGCTAGGGAAGAAATAACAAGCCCCAGCCCAGATGGGCTAGGGAAAAACATTAAGCCCCAGCCCGCCTGGGCTGGGGAAAAACATTAAGTCCCAGCCCGCCTGGGCTGGGGAAAAACATTAAGTCCCCAGCCCATGCGGGCTAGGGAAAACATTAAGTCCCCAGCCCGCCTGGGCTGGGGAATAATATTAAGTCCCCAGCCCATGCGGGCTGGGGAGACCATGCAAGCCCCAGGCCATGCGGGCTGGGGGAAAATGTAAGCCTCAGCCCGCATGGGTTGGGGGAAATAGCAGGCCGCACATGCGGACCCGCGTTGCATATGCGCGCCCGCCCACTAAGGGCGGGCCTGCTACTGGCTAGCCCAACCGGGCTAGCCTGCTGCGCCTGGGCAGCAGCCTGGGTGCAACCCGGGCCTGCTCTGGGCTCTTAGACCACTGTTTCAGCCTGTTTTCAGGCTGAAACATTCCAGCCAGCTGAAAATGTTGATTTTGGTGGTTTAGGGGTGTTTTTTTTCAAGTTTTTGGCGTCAAATTTCACCAATATCAATCACTAACTACCATATTAAGATTACTACACTATATTAAAGGGAACAAAGGGCCAAAGCTTAGCATTACCTTAGGAAGCAATATCAAAAACACCTTATGTGCACACCCCAAATGAAAGCAAAGATGATCAAAGAGCTATGATTCACATGTTACATAATAAAACATGTGTTACTAACTGATTTCTGAAATCAAAAGATGATTAAACACATATTAGAAGAGGTTATTAGCAATATACCTCTCTAGAAAGCAACAAAGACAACTATAGCATCAACCCAAGTTAGCAAAAGATGATTAGGAGGCTATAAGATCAAAAAAACACATAAAACATGTGTTACCAATCAAATTTCAGAAATTAGAAAGATATAAAAACGGATTTGAGGTGGTTATTTGCATTACCTTTGCATAGAATGACTTGCATAAGCTAAAACTAGAAGGAGATGAAGATAGAGGCCATTTTTGTTATGAAAGCTTTAGGAAATGATTAGGGTTTTGATTAGGGATGAATGAATGAGGTTAGGAGAGTTTGAGATAATTTATAGAGGAGGTTTAGGGTGGGTTATTGGGCTAGGATTTAGTAACCCAATAAGAAGAGAGTTATTTACATGTTTCCAAAAATTAGTCTAAGTGTTCATATATGTTTATAAAACTCATTTTTCTTATCCAAACCCGTTTTAAAATCTCTCCTAAAATATTTAACTTTCCAAAAATAACATTTTATCCTCGTTATAAAATCCCATATTTCCCATTTAATTAAAATAGCCTTTTTCAAATAAATTTTTGTTATTCCAAATCCTTTTATGCTTCATTAAAATAAATAAAAATCCTAACTTTTATTTATTAATTGGTAATGCAAATCCCGGGTTGTTACAGACCCACTTAAATCAAATTTTGAGCACCCAAGAGTTTAAGGGGACAACATAAACTTCGAGTTAGACAAAAAGCCTGGTGGGAATAATAATATGCCATCTCGATTTATGTATATCTAGTAAGACCACGCCATTAAGCGGAACGGGTTTTCCCCTTACTAATATCCCTTTTAAAACATATCTTTTGCAAATCAAATTCCTACAGCCAAACATAAGAGTATATATTCGAAGTCAACCACTTTGTATGGCATATTATAAAACCTTAAAAGAATAAGTTCGACATAGATAGATCTCGGCATCACTGCCATAAGGAAAAATAAGCGGCTTCATTAGAGCCGAAGTCAATATGAGCGATATCATAGCCCTCTTCGAAAACAAGCACCAAGGAAAGAAAGTGGCAAGGGATAAAGCCAAAATTGTAAAGTGCGGCACTACATAGCCAACAAGAAAAGCAGCATCGTTATCGCCTTCTTTAAAACATGCGGTAAGGAACAGGTTCGGAGTGGATGAAACATGGCTTCCTTGCACTTCGAAGTCATTAGTAAAATATGCAGCTCCATTATTGCCGCTATAAGTTACTTCGTAAACATTGGGATCAGCGATGTTATACACAGGTGACAACATGCTTGCTTATATAATTAAGTTATGCGATAATGTCACCGCCGAAGAGCACGACAGCGACCTTGATGCTTGGCTTTGCACTTCAACCAAACTGATCCATTCCACACTAATTACAGTTGGTGTCATATGTATCACACTTGATTGACATCGAAGCCCGTAGAGATAGAGTGAAGTGCGGCATCGTGACTATCGGTGTGGGACGACCGGAATTTATATAAAAATTGTTTTCATACTAATAAAAGTAATTTCTTTTCACCAACCCCTATTGTTTGTCAAAATCTTATTGCTTACTAATTATTTTATCAAAATCCTTTTCCAAAAAACTGCCATACATCAAATTTTACATTTCCAAAATATTTTGCAAACCATACATTTTCTTTTAATAATTTAATACAATACTTAAGCTTTTCTAGCTCAAATAATTCATAATAAATCTTAAACACTTGGGAAAAATCCCAAAAAATCAAAATACATAAAATTTAATAAATTATTTAACATATATAAATTTTGAAGCCAAAAACTTTATTTGATTATTTTTTAATAATTAAAACCCAAAATAATCCATTTTCTACACTTAAAAAATTCATAATAAATTCATGCATTATCAAAAAATTATAAAATTTAAAACCTATTTCTAAAATAATGTTTCTAATATTATATCAAAATTTCAAGTTGTTTAGATTCCATATGATAGGTTTTCCAACTTAAACATATAAATAAATTCTATAATAAATCTATAAACTCATCAAATAGCATATTTCATTCAAACTATCATAGCATGGCATAATATAAGCAAAAGAATCGAATTTATACTTAAAACCAAAAATAATACTTAAAACATGAGATGCATAACTATTATTCACCTTGAATGGTACAAGAAGGTTGAGATTTGAATTTAATTTGATTCCCCTAAGCTTTCTACTTATTTTCTTTGCTTTTCTTCCTCTTGAGTCCTCTAGTAATGGCTAGCCTAAGCTTTTAATTTAATTTGGATAAGTGTAAAATGAATGAGGGGGAAAGGAGGTGGGGTTTTTATTAGAAAATGTAACTCTTTTTCTATTTTACCCTTCTCATGAATTCCTCCTTCTTATTAATGCTCTAATTAATTCCATTAGTTCATCAATTAAGTCTCAACCCGTTTTAACTACCAAATCTCAATCTCCTTATCCCTTTTACATTATTTTATTTAATTTATTAAATTAAATTTACTAAATAATAATCAAAATTAGGGGTGTTACAGCAAGTTGAGAGCTTGCATTGACTTTACAAATTTAAACAAAGCTTGCCTAAAGAATTGTTTCCTTCTACTGAGAATAGATCAATTAGTTGATGATACCATGGACATCAATTAATTTCGTTCATGGATGCATATTCTAGATATAAACAAATTCCAATATTTAATTTGGATGAAGAACATCCTAACTTCATGACTATTATAGGATTATTCTATTACAGAGTTATGCCTTTTCGTTTGAAAAATACCGAAGCTACCTATCAAAGATTAGTCAACTGAATGTTTGCAAAATAGATAGGCCAAAAAATGGAAGTATACATTGAAAATATGCTAGACAAATTTAAGTAATTTGAAAGCTATGCTACATAATTGGCCGAGATGTTTGAGGTTCAACAAAAATATAACATGAAGGTAAACATCTAAAAGTGTTCTTTCATAGTTCAGTCCAGAAAGTTCTAGTCTTCATGGTAAGTGCACGAGGGAGAGAAGTCAATCCTGAGAAGATAAAGGCTATCATAGATGTGAAAGCACCAACTAATGGATAAGAGTTAATGATTTTGAACAGAGAGACAGTAGCCCTTAATAGGTTTATAAGCCGATCAAGCAAAAATGTATTCCATTCTATAATTTTCAAAAAAAGTATACTGACTTTGTATGGACTCCAGAATACCAAATGCCATTCGAAGATTTGCAAAATCATCGTATCAAGCCTCCACACTTATCCAAGCTGATAGATGGAGAAGATATGTTTCTTTATCTAGTTGCTTCGGAGAAAGCACTCGGTTCGGAATTGGTCTGAGATGATGATAGAGTTTAGCACCTAGTTTACATTGTAAGTAAAAGGCTCGACCAAGAGGAAAAGCATTATCTAACTATTTCAAATGTTAGGCGATTTTCTACCTTTATAGTGAGAAAGCTACGACCTTACTTTCAGCTCATCCAATCAAAGTCCTAATAAATCAGTCACTGCGAATGGTTTCAGAGAACCCGAAACATCAGGGAGGCTTATTAAATTGGCTATTGAACTTAGACAATATGTTATCTCTTATATTCCTAGAACTGCCATCAAAGAATAGATACTGGCTAACTTTATTTCTAAATGTACAGATTATGATACTAAGTCCAAAGGATAACAAAACCAAAAAGCTTTCATTGCAACTCTATGTCGATTGAGGCTCACTAAGTAAGGGACGGGAGCAGGCTATGTACTAGTCACTCCAAACAACCATTAAATCTAATGTGCAATAAAGCTTGCATTTTCGATTACCAATAGCATAGCCGAATATGAATCTTTGATTGTAGGATTAATGATGGCCTTCTCTATCAATGTTTTGGATATTAGACTTTATAGTAATTCTCGGATCGTTTTCAATCAAATCCATAACAATTATCAAATGAGAGATCTAAAGCTTGCTTTGTATGTGAAACTAGTGAAGCAATTACTTATAACTTTCCAAATTTATTGCACCAACCGGGAACGAATGCGAGAGAAGATACACTGGACAAATGTTCAAGCTCTTGGGATGTTCAAGAATAGAAATTCATTCTAGTTGAGGCTCCCGGGAAATCAAGCTTATAAGTGCCTAAAAAGGTCCTAAAAGAGTTAGTGGTATGCATATATCTAACTATGTAGTTAATATTGTTCATAATAAAAGTGTTTTTTTCATTTACACACTTTTTTATGTTGTTAATATTTAGTAAACTAATAAATTAAAGTATACAATAAGAAAATCCTTAAATAAAATGTTATGTGATTGTTGTTGTGAATAGCTGCAATCGTGAGTAATTAATCACAATATAAAGTAATATTTTGTTTTAAATATACCGGTCAAGACGCTTTGATAAAGATATTGATACATCCGTTGAGACCAGAGTATCTAATGCTCTCCAAATGTTATGCAGTGTATTGCTCATGGCAGTTGGGGGCACCAAGGGGTTACGTACTCATAGTTATTGGTATGGAATGACTCGTCCAAGGTTTTTTTATTGGTTAATAACAACTAGGTCAAACATGAAATCTCATAATGACGATATTACATAGTTCCCTTAACCTGATAATAGCTGGAACTTTAATGTGGATACTCCTATTTGCTTATGGTTAAATCATGCATAGTGATTCATCGAGCGACTATATTTAGTTCGAAGATGAAGCACTATTTAAAGAGAATTGGCCTCTTCGGTTGTATAAGGTTAGTATCACGATCAACTATAGTCAACTTAAAGTTGAAATTTTTAGCCAGAGTAGAACGGTTAATAATAAATGTAATTATTGGACCAAGGATTTTGTCTATGAAATATTCAAGTTGGACGTGGGAAATACTGGTGTTTTAACCTATACTAAATTTCATGCATCCTATTGTGATATAGTGTCGGCGAAGAGAACACGTGTAAATCATTGTCACTATTGGTAGTGCTTAAAATAATATAAAAATTGATTTTACCCAAAATACTTGTAAGTGATAGTTTTGACCAAACTGCCACACCACTAACTAAAGTAACGTGCGAACATTAATATTTGAAGTGTTCAATACTACCACTCATTGAACTTACACCTATGTACCGCATAACCGAATATATTTCGATTTCTTAAATACCATTTGATTTAACTAGTTTATAATTGTTATAAATTAGTTAAATTAATTAATATTTGGAGAAATATTAAATCCTAGTATACTTAGTATTTAGAGTGCCTTTAGTAAGTAGGATGGCTCTTGGAAAAAAATTGGTGATTTTAGTAGTTATTTGAGTGTGTATATGTAACAACCCGTATATTTTACTATTGTATATTTAAATGTTTTATTTAAATATAGCATCGTTAATCGGGTTAAAGTCGGAAATGTTACTTTTTGTAAACAGTCGAATTGGGACTCGAGACCACTTCCATTGAGTTCAAAACGACGTTTACAACTTTTTTGAGTATAAACATTGATATGTTTGGAGTTGAGTAGAATTTTGCTATTTTTCTATTTGGGATATGGGTTTGGGTTTCAACCCACTAACCCAACATAATACCCTAACTCCACTCAACTCCTCTTCATTCATTCATTCCATTTCCTAACAATCTAGCTCAAGAGAAAAATGGGGGAGGAGATTGGAAATTAGAATTCCAAAACCCTAGTTTGTTTAGGAAATACAAATTCAACTCCAAAATCTAAGAGAAGCTTAGGTAAGCATCCTCTTCAACTTCTCCATCTCTATCTCTCTTCAATTCTCAAAAATTCCTAACCCTAAGTTAGAAAAAACTTTACTTTTGATAATAGATTGAAGATTCTAGAGGTGTATTGAAGAGGAATTGGCCTTTCCTTTGTTTTAGAGCTTCTCGTTTGTTGTTTTTGAGTTTAAAGGTAAGTTCTTTAACTCACATCTACGTCTATAATCTCATTGTTGTTAGATATGAATTCCTAATATTTATTTGTGTTCATTTGCTTTTGATTTGAATTGATTTGGTGAATTTTCCAAATTTTGGTGTTTTGGTCCAATTTTATGAAAATCCTACTATGGATGTTTGGACATGATATTTGGGGTGTATCGAAGAGCCTATAAGGCTGGGTTGTCGCTTGGCATAAATCCCTAGTCTCCGTTGCTCGTCCGATAGCTTCCAATTCGTTTTGGCCATTAAGGCCTAGGCAAACTGTTGCCCAGACCAGGTCTTCAAACGTCTGAATTTCAGTTTCAGACGTCTGGTTATGCCTTCTGGAGAAAAGAATATACGGCAGAAAAATAAAAATGGCAGTGACTAATTTCAGACGTCTGAATTTATGGTTCAGACGTCTGAAAGGGGTTTCAGACGTCTGTTTAGAGATTACAGACGTCTGGATGGTTTTCTGGAATATTTCCAGAGACCAAATCCAGACGCCTGGATTTATCGCCAGACGTCTGGAACTGTCCAGTTTTGCCTATTTGCCTATTTTTCGAGTGAATTTCCAATTTTAATCGATTTTTGTTGATCCGGTTAGTTGTTATCAATTATTATCAACTTTGATGACTTCTTTCTTTGGATTTTTGGGAATATCCGTTTGATGGATTTGATATCGATTTTTATGGATTTAATTCACATTTTCGTATGTGAATTTTTGGTGATTGATTGTTTCTACAATCATTTCTGTGGTTTGTCACTTTAAAATACAACGGTTTCTATACTAGTAGTAAATACTCAAACTCTTTCACAAAAACGATTTCAACACTACTTTTAAAAACAAAGCTCGTTTTTAAAACCGTTTTCCAATCTATTAGTATATACAAACCTTTACCTCATTCGTATGAGAAATCTAATTAAACGGCTTAGCAAAACAAGTGGTATGAAACGCTTGTGTTTACTTTGTTGGTTAATTCTTAGACTCGTTCGATTGAAATCTTGTGACAATTTTCGAGTGGAAATCTACAATTTGTTCGTAAATATTTAAGTTAAGCTAGTGGTTATGGGACATGAAGCTAAACTCTTATATTTACTAACTTAGTGTGATTCACACTTCTTATTGATCCATGGTGATCATTTTGTGATTTAGACTAGCGATGTGCGATGTCTCTTTGTTTGTGTGGGGATTAAAAACCCCGTTTGTGGAACTTCGGTTCAATTTGGTGGGGTAGCGACCCATGGTCTTCGGGCCGTTTATGGAGCCTCGGCTCAAAAATTGATGGTTAGCGACCATGGAATAGCATTCCGTTTGTGACACACGTGTTGGTGAGTTTTCATGCTCCCGTTTGTGATAGGCCTTCCCCCTTTGTGATTTCTGGATTTTTGGTTATTGATTTCCAGAATTTGTGTTTCACCAATTTTTGTGGTTTGCATTGATAAGCTCTATCAATATTTGTGTTTTGGTGAATAATTTAAAGAATATGACATTCTTTTTGGTGTTTGAGAATATTTGAGATATTGTATGATATTTGTGGTTCTCTGATGTATACTTGTCACGGTATGGCATTATTGTTATCATATGTTTTTGTGATATCTCTTATCCTATCTCATTTTTTTCTGATAATTATAGCTAGACTGGTCCATTTATTATTTTCTTCTTAAATAATACTCGGGTCAGACCGAGGTATTTCAGGTGCTTCTGCTTGACTTCTTATCAGGGTCCGTCACCTGAATTTTGGCTAACTACTTTAGCATGGTAGTTTTTTGTTAGTATACATTTGAGATAGAGACTCCTTGATGTATACTTATTCTTTTGTCTAGCACTTGTATCTATTCTTTTGTGATGTAGTGGATCTAGTTTGACCACTACTTTGATGTACACTTCTATGTGTTATATTCATATCGGTTTCCGCCTTTGTGATACGAATATCTGTGATTGATTTATGTTATGTTTATTTCTATATTTGTTTCCGAAGTCCACATATCCACTGTGTGGTATCTTTGAGTTTGTATTTGATATGTCGGATTTCCTCTTGAAATGAAATGTAAGTTATATTATCTGACATATCGGTACTCGCATAAAGCAATTGCACAGATGGCCGCTCCTCAACAGCCTTATTCTTCGTGCTAGTCGATGGCATTACCCAGTAGTGTCCTTGGCTAGTGTGAGTATAGAGGTAGGGCGTCACAACTTGGTATCAGAGCCAAACTTCAGAACAATGTAGAATAATCTAGCAAGGATCATTGTCCTAAGTCTTTCTTAGGAATCGTGCCATAGGATTTAATTCGAGTCTTCGTACCGTTCTATCCTATTTCTTTTTATGATGCCTTGTTTTATCAATAAAGTTTGTTTGATATTCATTCTGTAAATAACCTTTTTCCTCTTCTTTCTTTCTTAAAGAAGAGAAATGGTTAGACCAGGCCGTCCCAGTGCTGGTCAATCCAGTGCTACTCCTCAGGATGGAGTATTTATGTCTGCCCGGCAGCTTTTAGATCTTGTGAAGAATGCTCAAGCTATCGGACCCATTCCAGAGCCTACTCATCCTAAATCTGGGTTTGCACGCTTGTGCGGTTATTACACCAACTTGGGTGGAAGGCCTTTCAAGGGTTCCGAAAGCGTTATAGAAGTCCAGGCTTGGCTTAGATCTTGCGACCGCATCTTTTCTCGCATGAATCTTATTTATCTTCATCGAGAACAAGTGGCTTCTAGCATGCTCCAGGAGAGAGCATTAGATTGGTATGAGCTTCTGATTTCTGAAATTATTGAAGCGGATCTTACTTGGGAGCAATTCCGGGAAAGGTTTGAATTAAAGTTTGTGCCGAAAGCTGAAAAGGTATCTTTATCCCGACGCTTTATCGACCTTGTTCAGGGTGAATCTTCTGTGACCAACTATGTCGCATCTTTTGAATCTCTTTCTAAATATGGGGTCGAGTATATTAATATCCCATTAAAGAAAAATCAAAGATTTGTCTATGGGTTGAATAAGAACCTCAAAAAGCCATTACTTCTGAAACTAGAAGTTTCTTTCAATCAGCTTGTTGATATCGCTCTTCGACTCAAAGAGGCCGATAAAGAAAGTGATGTTGAAGTCAAACAAAACATCAATAAGAAGAGGCCTTTTAAGTTCAAGCCTAATCCCAACAAGAAAGGGAAACAAGCAACTTCGGTAGCATGGACTTTTACCTCTAGTCGTAGGCAATGCTACAATTGTGGTTCTAAGGACCATTATGCAAATAGGTGCCCAAAACCTCTTTCTTGTCGCTATTGCAAAGGTTCGGGTCATACTATATCTTCATGTCCCAAACTTCAAAGCAAGAAGGAAGGCAAGCTAAATGTTGTGTAAGCCCCTACTAACACTTCTCTTGGTCAAGGTATTTCTCATTCTATTCTTGATGGCATTATTATATTTCATGATCTCCCTATAGTTCTTTTTGATACGGGTACATCTCACTCTTTTATATCAAAAGAACTTGTTGGTTCTTTGTCTTTGAATGTTATTGGCTTGATGACTTCATTGAGAATTGCGAATCCGGTTGGTGGATTCGCAACACTCAGTTTACTGTCTGAAGATGTCGAAATTATTTTATGTGATTATGCCTTCCGAGCCGATTTGCATGTTATGCGTTACCTAGGTTTCAGAATGATTTTGGGGATGGATTGGCTTAACCGATATGAATCCCATATCGTATGTCCAGAGCGGACTATATATCTTCGACATCCTCAATCTGTTAAGCAGATTTCTCTTGTTCTTAAAGATTCAGATTCCAATTCGGGACCATCCTTATATTCTCTAAATCCTCATAATGACGATAATGATGATGTGGAAGATGTCATTTCCCTTATTCACATTGTTCGTGAATTTCCCACATATTTGAGCCCGTTTTAGGATTACCACCTAAGCGAGCAATTGAGTTCAGAATTAATCTAATCCCTGGATCTCTACCTATCACTCGTCCTCCTTATCGTATGTCCAATAAGGAAAATGAGGAGATACATAATCAATTATCTGAATTGGAAGGAAAACAGTTATTCGTTCTAGTTCCTCTCCATGGGGAGCTTCGGCTATTTTTGTGAAGAAATCTAATGGTACACTTAGGCTTTGCGTTGACTACCGCAAGCTTAATGATCTCACCATCAAGAATAAATATCCCTTACCTCGGATTGATGATTTATTCGACCAACTTAGTGGTGTTAGAGTCTTTTCACAGTTAGACTTAGCAACCGGTTTTCATCAGCTCCGTATTGCAGTGGATAACATTCCTTTGACATCGTTCTGTACTTGTTATGGATCTTATGAATGGCTTATTATGCCATTTGGTTTGACGAATGCTCCAGCTTATTTCGTTGACCTTATGAATCGAGTTTTCAAAGACTTCCTCGATCGATTTGTTCTCATCTTTATCGATGATATTCTTGTTTATTCTAAAACTGAGGAAGAGCATGAAAATCATCTTCGAATTATGTTGGAAACTCTTAGGAGCAACCAATTGAAAGCAAAATTTTCTAAATGCCACTTTTGGCAATCTCGTGTGAAATTTTTGGGGCATATTGTTTCTGAATCCGGAATTTCCGTGGATCCTTCAAAGATTGAAGCGATTCAAAATTGGGAGTGTGACAGAAATTCGTAGCTTTCTCGGATTGGTGGGCTATTACCGTCGGTTCATAAAAGACTTTTATAAAATTTCCATACCTCTTACTAGTTTGACAAAGAAGGGATTTAAATACATTTGGTCAGACAAATGTGAAGCTGCTTTTCAGAAACTGAAAGAACTCCTTTCCGATGCTCCGATTCTTGTGATTCCCGAAGGGAACCATCTTTATTGTTTATACCGATGCTAGTTGTGTTGGTTTGGGAGCCGTTCTCATGCAAAGGGAATGTGTTATCGCTTATGCTTCTAGGCAATTAAAGCCTGCCGAGACTAGATATGCCATTCATGATTTAGAGCTCGCATCTATTGTTTTCGCCCTTAGAATTTGGCGTCATTATCTTTTGGGAGAGAAATTTGTTCTCTACACCAATCATAAATCTTTGAAGTATTTATTTTCTCAAAAGGAACTTAATTTGCGTCAACAACGTTGGCTCGAGTTCCTTGCATCTTATGATCTAGATATTCTCTATACTCTCAGAAAGGGAAATCGTGTTGCCGATTCTCTTAGTCGTAAGCAACAAGCGGTTGTTTCAATGATGATATCCGAATGGAATGATCTTGAGACTTTGTCCACTTGTGAGATTTGAGATCGTGAATCCAATTCATGTTCATCTCTTGTTTTATGTAGCCTTGAGGCTCACCCTTCTCTTTTAGACTTCATTCTTGAAGCTCAAAAGCATGATCCCGAATTAGTTCTTCTTAGCCAAAGTTGTAGGGATAAAGTTGATATTGAAGGTTTGAAAGACTTTGATATTGATACTTGTGGTGGTATTCGAAAATTTGGTAGACTTATCATGCCAAATATTAGTGATCTTCGAAAAGACATTTTAGAAGATTCTCATTGTTCTAAATTTACCATTCATCTCGGAAATAGTAAAATGTACACGGATATGAAGCAACTTTATTATTGGGATGGAATGAAATCTGATATTGCTAACTTTATTAAGCGTTGCATTACTTGCCAACTCGTGAAGGCCGAACATCAAAGGCCTGGTGGGTTATTGCAACCTTTGGACATTCCCGTTCGGAAGTGGGATCAAGTCTCCATGGACTTTATTGACGGTCTTCCCCGTTCTCGTTCGAGTCATGATTGCCTATGGGCGATAGTAGATAGACTTACAAAATCCACCCATTTTATTCCCATTTGGTCCAATTGGACCGTACCTCTTTTAGCCAAACTCTATGTAAAAGAAATTGTTAAATTTCATGGAGTTCCTGCTTCTATTGTTAGTGATCATGATCCATTATTTACTAGTGGATTTTGGAATGGTCTTCAAAAAGCTTTGGGAACAAAGCTTAATTTTAGCACCGCTTATCATCCTCAGTCCGATGGACAAACCGAGCGTGTGAATCAAACTCTTGAAGATCTTTTTCGTGCATGTGTTCTTGATTTTGGTGGAAGTTGGGAAGATCATATTTCTCTTGTTGAGTTTTCTTATAATAATACCTTCCAATCTAGTATTGGTATGACACCTTTTGAGGCACTCTATGGGAGGCCATGTCGATCTCCTTCGTGTTGGCTTGAAGCCGGTGAGAAGCCGGTGAAGATGTTTATTGAGTTTCATGATACGTGAATTTGAAAGAATGATGGACTTGTTGAAAATTTGGAGATGAAGACCTTTATGGATGGAATAATATTTTTTTATCTTTCAAATTAATTCTATTTATGCACATTCTAAAAGGAAAGGATGTCGATGGCGAGAAGAAGAGAGTGGGTATTTATACATATTGAGCAAAGAATAATAAGTATTGTACCGATAGAATTTTTTTAAGATTATTGCATATTAAACGGCTTTTCAATGTTAAATTAAGTAGCGAAGGAGAATTTGAAGCTCGAAACACAAAGGGCTATATTGTTGTTAACCGATTTCTGTTTTACTTGCTTCATATTGTACTAGGAAAATCATTATTATACACTCACATACACACAAAGATATATATATATATATATATATATATATATATATATATATATCTATGTGTGCGTGTATGATATAATGGAATGTAATTATATAACGTATTGATAGACTTCACATTTCTTTACATAGATTTCTTGGAGCTATTATGCACTATATATGCAAGTCATTGTTGAAAAACAGCGCACTGTCATCAATGAGTGTCAAATAAAAACCGTGCACATCTCTGAGCAACTTTCCAACTTCTTCATTGAAATGTATTAAATTAATGTTAATGAAATCATATGCACGTAGGGTAGTTAGTGGTCTCCTAAAGACTGCATTAGTTTTATCACCAGGATCTGCAATAAAATCATAGTATGAATGGTAGTAAGAAGTGAGACCAGGCATGGTAGCAGAACAATCTACAAAGTTGGCCTGAGGTAGATAGGCTGGTAGCGATCGAAGAATGCATTGAAATGCAGCTAGCATACAAGCTAAAGGCAGCAGGCAGTAAGGATGCATTGTTTAAGACTAGGTTAAAATATGCATAGATGTGAGTCATCAGTGGTATGCACTAAAATACAATGGGCATGTTGAATGGAATCAAGAAGGAGTCAATGTAGGCCTATGGGCATTGAGAGCAGTTGAGTCTTGGAAATACTAAGTTCAAGTGTGTGAATCAAGCATGGAAGTAAGAACTGAATTTAATGCAAAGGTAGAGTTTTGGTTCTTAGTGAAGAGCAATGGATGGTGTGTGAGCTGAAGTAAGCTAGAAGTGGTGAAATGTGTGCTGAAGCAGGCAAGACCAGTTGAAGTGCCAAAGTGATGAAATTCAGATCAAAACTGAAGTGATGAACCAATGATCACTTATTGACAATGATGATTTTGTATGATATATTTTATTTATGAGATCGTTCTTATATTTAACCATCTCTTTATGTTTGTATTCCCTTACATAAGATATACAAAATTTTATTTGGACAATTATTGCATGTTGATAACAAATTCACAAACAGTAGCGATTACTTTCGTCTCAGTTTATTGTTGGTTTAAGTTATTTTTACCAATCTCCTACCTGAATATCATATGAGAATCAAAATATGTATGAAATTTATTTCTAGAGTTGGTTTGTGCTACAATTAAATTACTTTTTTTCAGTTGACATTTGCTTCGGTGGTTTCATAACAACCAAAGCAAAAGCCTCAATAAATTGCTTTGGTTGTCATGTGACAAACAAAGCAAAAGCCTCAATCAATTGCTTTAGTTAGTCATGTGATAAACAAAGCCTCAATCAATTGCTTTAGTTGTTTAAAGAACCGAAGAAAATGACCCATGTTGCTTCAGTTCACCAACCAAAGCAACATGTTTTGGCTTATTGCTTCGTCTTTATTTGCTTCGGTTGTTGAACCAAAGCAATAGGGGTAAACAACCGAAGCAAATGACATGTTTTTTTAGTAGTAAATCATAAGTTAAATATGGAAGAATTAAAGACTAATGCTTATAATTAGAAACATATAAAGCCAAAATTTCAATACTTAATCAAAATTACAAAATTATTGTATACTATATTTATACTAATAATTTAGCAAGGCAATCTATATATATATGTGTGTGTGTGTGTGTGTGTTTGCATAGTAGATATACATCCCAATATCTACTCACGTGTGTGTGTGTGTATTACACCATTTATATTTTGTTGAATTATTATGTTATGCTCACGTGTCTTTTCTAATTAAGTCATAGATTTTTAATTTACACCACATATGTTCATGTGACCTTTCTTATAGCCAAAAGTGATGAATGTAACCCCTAATTAACTACACAATTATAACATTTATGACCTATTAAGTTGTTTCCATAGTTAGCAATTAGACCCCTCACGTACCTACATGATATAACACAAACACCTAACTAAATTACATACACACGTGTGTACGTGCACGCACACACATATATAGATATATTTGCGTGTGTATGTGTCACACTTATGTTATATTTAAGTACGACATATGTGTCATTATGTTATCTTTAAGTGCTATGAATATATATGATATATTCAAATTATATTTTTGTTTAAACTTAATTAATATGATTAACTATGTAATTATGAAATTATTTTAAAATACAATATGATTTATTTTAATAAATATATTGGATCTAATCCTAGTTAATAGATTACATTGACCTATTAAGATCTAAATAGGGATATTTTTTTGAAATTTACACATTTTCTGAGACACTATTCAATAAAGAATTCATCTCCTCGGTTATAAGAGGTTAGTATCACGGTCAACTATAGTTCACTCAAAATTAAAATATCTAGCTAGAGTGGTACGGTTAATAACAAAAGTTATTATTGAACCAAGCATTTTGTGTTTGGACCAACCTAGTGGAATATGGACGATATTAGAATTTTGACCAAAATCAAATTCCATTAGTCCTAAAGTGATATAGTTTTAATGAAGAGAATAAATGTAAATAATCATTTGCGTCGCGTACCGCTTATAATAGTAAAACTAGATTTTAGCAAAAAGATGTATAAGCAATAAATTCGACCAAAATGGCATACCACTAGCCAAGGTGACGTGCCAATGTTAATATTTGAATTTTTCGATATTAAGCGCTGACAGAATTTACATCTTTGAGCCGCACAACTAATAATGAATTCTTCGAAAAACCATACAGTTTAATTATTTTTTAAAAGTTGTAAATTAATTAAATTGATTAATATTTTATAAAAATTATCTATTATTTAATTTATTTGATATTTTGGATTTGTTTGCAATTATCTAAATGCATTTATAAAAGTTATATTTAGGCAATTGATATACGATATCGCTGTAACTTTAAATGGATTTAAATGAAAGATAATTACATGAAGAGAATTATCAAAATTAAATGCCATTTGATGGCGGGTATTTTCAGTCAAACATGTGAAGAGAGAGGGGTGGAGAGAGCAAATTAAGGGAATTGATTGGCGGAGTTTTAATTAAAAGAATGAAAAATATTTCGTTATTTTAATAAAAACACAGCCACTAATTTATTTTCTTTTGACATTCTTTTTATCCACCTTTTCTCTTAACAGAAAATCAAACAAACTTTTCCAAAATTTTATCAACCCCAAATCAAACGAAAATATTGAATGAAAATATAAGTAGTTCATCCATCTCTTGTAAGGATTGAGTGTGGATCTTGGAGATCTAGGAGTTATCATTTATTCAAGGTGTGATTTTTTGGCTACATCATAAGGTAATTATCCATTCTTATTTTAATATATGTTACACCATGTTAAAATAGTTTAGATCCCCTATCTTTACATCTTATTATGATTATACGTTATATCTTGTTAATATAGTTTAGACCTCATATCTTATACAACAAATTTATATATGCATGTGTTGTCTAATCTTTTATTTGCTACAGTTTTAGAAGTTAATAATTTAATAAAAAGGATTTTTGGATTTAAACTAATTTTGATTAGTTGAGATAATTTTGTTACATATTTTCTATACAAGTATAAATGAAATACATACATTAACTACTTGAGATTATTTTATGAAATTGAACGTAAGTTCCATGTATACATATGTTATTTTTGATATCAAATACCTTTAGTGTGTTTGTATGTATACATATATTTATTTGTACACGTGCATGTGTGCGTGCGCGTGTGTGTTTGTATGTGTTATTTTAAATATAAATATAATTTACTATTATTTTTTATGTATGTATGTGTGTGTGTATACTATTGTTTCAATTCAAAATTTATAAACGGACTTTTGTGTAAAATTACAAATCTAATGTTGAACTCTTTCTTAAGTCAAAAATAGATTTCAAATTGTTAATTTTAGGTCTCAAAACACATAACACTTATCATAATCAATTTTAATATGTATAAAGGTTCAAGCGTTCAAATGGTGATTTAAAATGGCATTAAAGGAATGAGAAAAGTCCTCCAACTTTTTCTCCTTTTAAATGCCTACTTGAACTCATTGATTGTCATACTATACATATAAGTAAACTATTGTCAATTAGTTAAAAATATTTCATAACATGTTATGTGTAAGTATAAGAAAACTATGTATGTGTACATATTTATTTATTTTTGAAATGGTACTTTATATACAACAAATCACTGTGACAATATATCACATGTCAATAAACGTTCAAATCACGTTATGCAAGTTTCGAACTTGTGACCTCTCGCTCCAAAGCCAAATCACTTAACCACTGGGACAATGGTGCTTGTCATGTATGTGTACATATTGTTATTTTATATGTTTTTACAAATAAAACTATGAACAACAAAGACATATATAAAGGGTGAACGTGTCTGTTATAGTGTAAATCCCAACACCTATAAACATACACATTGACCATGTATACTATTTATATGTTGCGGTTGCACTGGACACATATTAGTGTATTTGATATGCTCGGTATGGTATACATTTAATTTAAAGTAAAAAATCTCTTTTAAACAAATTAAATAACATAAGAATTTATTTTAAACCATATTAGATTGGACCAGGTAAACCTTTTAGACTTTGTAGACCAAATATATTCAAAATAGAAATTTTATTTTCAAGTCTATCTATTCAATCCACTTTCAACTGGCCAGGTTCCGTTAATGGTATCAAAGCATAATGGTTTATGCGATCTAAATTAGCAATGTTAGAGCTAACTAATTAAGCCTTTCCATTTAGAAGGGTTTCTAAAAATATAGTGTGTATGGTTGGGTTTGGGAAACAAGTACTTTTCCCTGCTTGACTATTGGGTTGTCTCCAAGAATGTGAGACCAAAGTTTATCTCCAATATAAAGGCCCAAATTGATTTTGGGCTTGGGCTAATTTTCAAAGTATGTTTGAAAATTTAAAAGATATTATGAATTTAAAAGTTAAATCTAAAATGTAACATAGATTCTATAAATGTTATAAAATATTTTTTCAAAAATTGTTTTGAAAACTAAAAAATTAATTTTGAATTTTTATCAAAATTATTTAATTAATTGGATCAAAAAAATAATTAATTAATTAAATGTTAATCAAATAAATCAAAACATATATAATGATATTTATGTACTTATCTTAAAATGTTTAAGGTAAATAATAATAAAATTAATAAATTTTTATATTAATTAAAACGGATGATTTAAATTAATTAAAAGTTAATTAATAAATTAAAATATACATATGTAATGATACATGTATATACATAAAACTATAAGTGTTATACTTAATATTCATTTTAAATCGTTTAAGATGAATAAAATAAAATTTTAATTTTTTAAAAATCAATTAATCTGTTAGTTGAATTAATAAATTAAAATTAATTAAATAAGTTTAATTAATTATATACATAATAATATTATATAAGTTAATTAAATCATAAACTCTTATATATGAGTTAAACATATATAAAATGAAGGTATAGCATAAGTGGAACTGTAAGAAACTCAATTTAGGTTTTAGGAACAAATACATGTGTATTATATGTATACCGTGATTTAGATGTGTTCAACACTTGAATCATGAGGATATTTCATAGAAAATACGTTATTCCATAAATCCATATCACTCAGTGTATATATAATAAAGATTATGAATCCTTAATATATAAATTATCCTTACTACAAAAAATATATGTTTTATAATGGTTGAAAAACGTTGTTATAGCACTTCAACAACATTTAGCATGCCGTTGTCATATCCACAGTTGCAAACCAAATGCAATTTTAACTACACCTACTTGATGTTGCACAGATAGTTCACTACAACAAAAATACCATTTTGCAACTGTCAAAAACAGTTGTAATAGCTCTATTACAACGGACGGCTGCCCGTCGTTATATCCAGAGTTGTAATAGAACCATATTATTTTACAACTGGCGCCAACAGTTGCGGAGTCATTTTTTACAACTACCTATAACAGTTGTAAAAGGTGTTTTACAACTGTTTTTGACACTTGTAAAGTGTTTTTTACAACTGCTTTTGATACTTGTAAAAGTGTTTTTTACAACAACTACTGATGGTTGTGGTAACTTTATCGCAACTGCAAAGTTGTTGCAATAACAGTTGTTAATTGTTATAAGTCTATTTTACAACTGCTTATTGCCGTTGCAATAAATTCTTTTACAACTACCTTTGACCGTTGTAAAAGGCTTATTTACAACTGTTTTGCAAACCGCTACAAACCGCTGTAATTCATCTTTCCACAACTGCTATTAACCACAAATGTCATAATATTATAATTAAAACCAATATTCCACTACTAATAACAACAATCATTCACATTACTTAAACAATACGAACCATTCACATTCAAAAAAATTGAAAACAAATCAAGTTTACACTATTTGTGAATTCATACCTCTTTAATAAAACATAACAAAATCCATAACATATATCAATAAGAGTACAAATACGTACTAATCAAAGGAAATAAATTCTTCGTGCCAAGCAATAGTCTTGACTTTTCCATCCCCGTCCCAACATCATAACGAACATATTCTTTTATACTGCATCCAACTTGAATCTTGCCTATACAATATGAATTGTGTCATCAATGATGCTAATAATATTACTTTCAACAAACTGGAAAACTTGAAATAATCTTAAGCATGTTATAATATAGATAGTAATTGCATATTTAGGAAATGTTATTGCTCTTCCTATAATCAAATACTACTGAAATTACATCATATTTTATGCAAGTTTAAGGTCATTGTATTCTTAGTAGATGACTAAATTTGTTTCAAAACCATTGCTGGTTTGAGTGCTTTTTCTTAATTTCAATTTTGACTTATGGCTAATTTTTTTAGCCCTGTCAATCGTGCCAATAATATGTTGGCTTCGTAAATTTTAAGCTAAGTCACTTACTAATACAGTTTGCATTTGTAATCTTGAAATATGGCATTAATCATATTAGGAAAGAATTGACAAAAGGCATTTAAGCCTATATGTTATTTCAGTTATGCATGGCTTACATGATAAGTGGAAGCAATTCTCATAAAAGTTAAAACTTTAATACAGTTTAGAGTATTACCAAGTGGAAAACATAAGCTTGTTGCACATGCAAAATCAACAAGCATACTGTAATATTATAATTATATATGCCTCAATCATATCTATAAAATGTCATAATTAAGAGTTGGACACATAACTATACTTAAAACTATCATTAAATATGAACACAAATAAAAATATGACTGCACATATTTTTTATCCCAAACTTACTACACGTGCAAACATAGGGGCAACAAGCGCGAGTAACTTAATACATCCTAAACTCAGCCTCTAATCATGATTTTATAATTGGTGGATATTCATTTTTCAACCATTCAGAGTATGGAGTGGTTAAGTATATTAAAAACCAAACTTTTAGTAGGACACGCATCGACTTACAGGAAAAATGGATTGAACAAAAATTCACTAACTCTACGCTAATTTTTACTGCTCAATAACCAAGTTGCAAGCAAATGGACCAGTAAAAAAATCACAATTCAGATCAATGGGAAAAATAAGACTGATACATATAAAAAATAGTTTGTTCATACTTCGAACAAAAAGTGATAGTGAAATTATTAATACACTTACCCACAAGAAATACGAATACAAAAGAAAAACCGTGCAATTTCAGGTTAACTACAATCAATCAGTTAGGTATATTTGTAAAACAACAAACGGTCAACTATATTTTCTTTAATTCACACAAATAATGCAATGAAAAGATTCTATAATCTAGAACACTGTCATAATTTTAAAAATATGAACCCTTAAGATAGTGAAAATACCATAATATACAAAGTTCAAGATGATTACCTCTTCTTGATATTGCTCATTCTTACCCAACGCAACAAGTTCAAACTTCTTTTACTAACTGATCAACCTAGAAAAAAAATCATAATATATAAAGAATTAGTACATAACACAAATCAACACCTATTATATAAACTTACCTTCACTATGAAAACATATGCCTCCATATATAAGTAATTAAGTATTATAGTATGTTTGGACTTGTACTAATTTTTGAGCTATAGTTTTGTGTTTAGTTAATATTCTGAACCCATGTACTACTGGCCATTTTATGATTATTTGCCATTACAAAAACTTGACATTGTTGTGACCAATTAGACTGCCAAGGCTTTCATGGTAATAACTACAGACAAGTCTAGTATATAACTAAAGGAAATACAAGATCAGTAGAAAGTTGATCGCCAAAGTCTGTAAATGATTATTCATAGGCATGCAACACATTACTAACATATGAGCTACTGTGCTACATAATTGAGAAGAGAATATATGTAAATGTTATAGGTTTTTGAAAGTGGGTAGAATAAAGGTACTGCAATTCAACAATGTTATGTGCTGATGAAAAGCATTTAAGTACAAAGATATACAAGTATAATGTAAATGACACAGTGCATATAGAGATAATGCAACATGCTTAGTGGGCCAAAAATTTATGATGGCTATGTCAAAAATAACTACCTCAAAGAATCAATATATTTTTTCGCCACATCTTCTTCATCTTTGACATAAAAAAACCATTTATCTTGCGGAGTGACAGAGTCCCAATTTCCAATGTCTATATGCAACAACAAATTGAAGAAACAAATTAGCTTCATTTGTTTTAGTAAAGGGTAAAAAATAATATAAATTGAACGTAATTAGTACTTTGAAGGATTATATTGGCACCGCTGTTACAGCAGCTTAGTTTCCAGAATATCTTCCCGTTACCATCCAATGAGATAGGTTCTGTCCTTACAACATCAGACAGTTGATTCTCTGTTGTTGTAATATATGCAAAAGAATAAAAGCAATCAATATGGTATAAAATTGTATAAGAATTAAAGGATTAATGGAATCATATTTTTGTTAAACTGGTATTGATTGTGGGAAAAAGACTTCAGTATTTGCTACTTTCCTATCCAAATTAAAATAAATCAGTGGGCATCATCATTCGTATATATAAAATAATAATTATAATAATAAACTTGAGCAAATAAGTTTTTTTTATCTAATTGGCAACATACTCGTAGGGACAAGTGCAAGAGAAGCTGTGATTTTAGCCTGCACTTTATCGTCTCTTCTCGAAGTTTCAGTAGAAGTTTATCAAACTCGGGTAAAGAAAGAGGGGTTCTGTTGCGAGCTGAAGTCATAGCTTTTGTAATTTTATCCTTGACATCTTGTTTTAGTTGCTTCTCCTGGAAAAAATATATGTTAGAACATAATCATAATATTCAGCAAGAGAAGTTCTGGCAGTTTCTTTGCTTCAACCACTTTTTCTTTGACTTCTCTTCTTTCCTCATCAAGCTTTGTTTCTGCTTCTTCTATGAATTTTCTCAGCTCACTGAACAAAAATGCAAATAGTGATATCATTATAGATGACAGTCACAAACTACATTCAAGATGTCATTATCATTTTACATCGATATGTCCAATTATATAATTTGATACACATATTAGTCAAACACCAAAATTAACTTACTTTAACTTGAAAATCGAATTATATCTGAACACTTTCATTTTTTTATCATTCAATCAAAATTACTGAAAAATTACTGTACAAAACTCCTTTTTAAGGTGATCTAATAAATAGTTGCCAAATGAGCTCTTAAAGAGGGTTTCAACTATTTCTGAAGATATAAGATAAATCGAATAAAATGATTTTTGGTGTATGTACATAAGGTTATGGAGCTAAAGAAACTAGTAGAAGAGGGGAATGTGAAGTACACAGGGCTTTCATGCTAACAAGCTATTTCAATAATTGACGGACAGATTAAACACTTGAGGAGAAATATAGTTCAACTCAATAAATGAATTCAATATATCTGCACTTCTATATGTGAAGTATATGCAAGCTATCGGATTATCATTATAAGAGATTACAAACACAACGTTAAGTGAGTTTTCTCTATGTGTGTGTTGTTGAAGCAAGTGAACTAGCCAGCTGCATAGCAACTGCGCAACTCTGAACCTGACTAGCTCTAGAACTGATAATTAAGATGTACACTATATATGTGAAGTGCCTCTGCATACCTTAATTTACAATGCCATAATTATTTAAAACTGGAAGTGCATCTTCAAGTTTCATTTCTAATCATTGTCCATGAAGCAAATTCATATTTTTTTGTCTTCCTGCTTCAAAACCTATATATGTTCCGCTTACATTTAGATGTTCCACTTACATTGCTTCAAAGTATTTACTGCACTACCATAAGAGAGATGCTATGTAGTTCAGCTGAGACACAAGACTATAACTAGTTTGTAAGTGCATGCACTTGTGCACGTGTATACAGATGGACGAAAATTAGAATGGAAACATCTTTGGTAACAACATTGGCTTATTCTTGTCTAGATTTTATGTGCAGTTCTTTTTTTTGGACTGCACTTAAATTCAATAATGAAACGAGGTTATGGACTCTTGACATGGACTTGCCAGTAAGTTCAAAAAAAACATAAATATCTTGTCATACAAGCATTCCTTGTCAGTGAGTGTGTAGTATATTGATGCTACTATGCATATATATATATATATATATATATATATATATATATACTATGAATTTTCTGTAGTTCTTAACTAAAGTTGTACATAAATAATCTATGTTGAGATTTGTAAACTCCATCGAACTAGTTTTTAGTTGATTATCCAAATAGATATAAGAAACATATTGATTTATGTATCGAATTCAAGATTAGAGGATCAAGGTTTAAAGTTAATTCATGTTTTGGTATATTACTAGTTAAACATGTATTCTGGTAAAATTGGTAATAATAAAAAATCAAAACTACCTAAGGACATAGATACTAGTTAAACATGTATGCAGGTAAGATTGGTGAATTACCAAACTTAAAAGAACTGCAGATGCTCTTTAATATCTTCACTGCTTCCTTTATATTATTGTTCTTTGTTTCTGAGTATGAAAGAACCTTACTAATAACAACTTCAATGGACCTGTTCCTTCTTCAATTGCAGATAACAACAATATCAAATTAGTGTAAGTATGAATATAATTTTGTCAAATTCTAAATATATCACTTTTCTACTTATATGGAACATTAATATTTTATAGTCCTTTACCTTTTAACAATTACTCCATCAGGATTATGGCAACTCAAATCTCTATCAGTCATGCTAGTCATGTAAAACATTCAACAGTTATAAACCATCGAATCCTCCAAATGAATCGATTGATTCTCCTACTAGTACAACTGCAAAGAGAAATAAAGACATCAAGAGAAGAAAAAGATCTAGGAGCGAGTATAAGTGGCGAACCTAGATTAAAAAAGAATGAAAAAGATCTCAAATCTTTTGAGCGATAGCACAGCGAGTACAAGCGGCGAGCACGGGCGATCTATGAGCGATAGTTGCTGCCTGCGATCGGCGACGACGACGATTTAGGGCTACGACTAAATTATTCCAAGGAGGGAAAATAATTTTTTTGCTGGTTTAGGTTTTTTTTGCTGTTTAGGAGCGATTTAGGTTTTTATTTCATGTTTGTGCGGCCGAAGAAATGAAAGGAGGGAGATTGAATGTAATACTATGCTAGTCAACCTGACGAAATATAATACTTGTTACAACTGTTGAAAACAGTTGTTATAAATAAATATTACAACTGCTACACAAATATAATTGTTAAAAGTACCTTTATTACAACTGTTGAAATAAAACAGTTGTTACAAAATACCTAATACAACTGCTGAAATAAAATAGTTGTTAAAAAATAACTATTACAACTGTCAATTTTTGCTGGTTGTAAATGAAAGGTTGTAATATGGTTGTTTTGTTGTAGTGGTTGTAGATTGTATGTTTACAATACTTTTCGATTGTGGTAGCAATTTCATACATTTTGATCAATAAACTTTACATTGTTTTTCAGATATTGTAATAATAGACTATTACAACATATTCCAATCATTATAGAAACTCTTTCTTTACAACAAGGTGGAAACGTTATAAAAATTAAGATATACATCTTTTTTTAAGAGTTTTGTTTATATTTTATACAACAAAAAAATAAGTTGTATGTAAGTCTAGCACAATTATTTTTCAATATCATCTATGTTACTTCAACCATATCTGAACAATAACAACGTTATTTGATTAAAATTTCACTTCCTTGACAGTATCAAAACAGCAAAACCCTAAACACATCGTCTATCCAAACCGAGGAAGAAACTAAAATCCAAATTTTACAATGGCTCCTCTTCCTTCTTCAACTCCTATCATCATTACAACAACTGAAATGCCAAAGGTTCTCACTGCAATCTCCGACACAACCGATAAAATTTTCAAATCCGTTTCCTCGATCGCTTCTCAACATCCTTTTGTCAAATCTCTCCTCTTCTTCCGTTCTCAGTTTGATAGCTTTTTTCAGGTACATTTCAAAATTCCTACAGTACCACGGTCGAATTTTCTATCAACCCAGAATTTTGCAGCGATTCTTCCAAGCGATTCAGTGGCAGGGTTAGTGGTGTCAAATGGCATCAACAATTTCTTGAACTTGTACAACCCAATTCTTGTTGTTAGGCTTGTGCTTACATGGTTCCCTAACACTCCTCCCGCTATTGTCAGCCCTCTAAGCACGATATGTGATCCATACTTGAACATATTTCGTGGGATTATCCCACCACTTGGAGGATCGTTAGATCTCTCGCCAATTCTTGCTTTCTTAGTCTTGAATGCTTTGACTAGTTCAGCTGCTGCTTTACCTGCAGAACTCCCTCCATCTCAACATCTGACCACAACGCAGCAGAAATGGATGAGAAGATTAAGCTCCAAGAGCAGCTCTACAAATTAGTTTAGAGTCCTAATTTTGTATGTCATGTAACTTAATCTACATAATACATTGCTAAACTTATACAATGTACATTTTTTTCCTCTCAAAAAAAAAAAAACGTTATTTGATTATTGTACAAATTATAGTTACATCTTTCAGTTAGAGTAATACATATGTATTATACAATCATATAACTAATATAACTTTTAACAGTATCCACAATCTAATATTCACAGCTATATACAAAAAAATCATATAATCAAGACACGATAATACTACTCTACAAACAAAATGTACAACTGAATACTAAAACTAAAATCACATTTGTATATAAACATGAGCTGAGCTTGTAAGAAACAACATTCGCTGTAACAAGGCAAACAACATACATACAAATTAGACACTAGTTTGAAGGCTTGACCAGAATAGACTTCAACATGCTTCCTAGAACAGTGGCAGCCGCAGAATATATGTCGTTTGTAGTACTTCCAGTTTACAAATGCATTTCTTGATTATCTCCATATGTCTTATTTAATGGCACATATCTTATATACAAACAACCTGTAATAATATTGCTTAAAATCAAATTAAATTTCAGATAACAAACCTACAAAGTTTACATTCCTCTTATTTTATGGAATATGAGTAACATAATTTGGAAGCAATGCAAAAATGAGTTTCGTTTGTACAATACTTCCGCTATATGATGGGACCGATTAATACTCTTTTGTACTATAGAACTTTATTATGCATTTCCCTTTTTAACTATTAAAATGTAACTGTAGTGAAAAGTTTATTAATTGCAAGGGCATTTTAACATGTATAGTTTAGAAAATTAAATTAAAATAGCGCATTATTACCATTCATTTATGTATGGTACATACATATTTGGTCTTAATTATTTTGCAATGTACAATCCCTCATTGATAGGAATTCATTCTAATTATGCATATATAAATTTAATACTAAATAATGATCCTATGGATCAAGAATCAAATAGAAATGTGAAAGCCTAATAGTACAATATTTCACTAATTGGTTAATAATTTTAAATATAGGAATCCACCAAGTATAACAAATATCACTTTAGTAGAGAAAGAAGAAGAAAATAATCATGGTCGACGTTCATCTTGAAACTTCGAATAATGATATAGAATCTAATATGAAATACCTAAATCTAGCTAACTACTAGGAATATTCAAATTCAATAATTTGTATGATTTATAAATGTTGAACAGGTTTAAAATTATTTATACATTCATATAAATGAAACAAACAAACGGTTTGAATTGCAAAAAAAATTATTTTAACTTAATACTTGTAAAATTGTTTAAATATTTATTGAATAATAAACACCTTATTCAATGTTTGGCCATAAAGCAGCAGCAAACAATAGGAAAAAAAAACCAAACGATTTTGGAATTTTCTCTTTCACATCAATGATTTAGCCATTATGAACATAGTCTATATATACACTCAATCAACGTGTTATGTTTATTATATTCCTAAGGTAGCTACTTTTCAATAATATGTTACGTTGATTATGTTGGTAAGATCACCACTTTTCAATATTTTAAGCCCATGGCATGTCTGAATTATTGAATATTCAAATCATAATGTATTATGCTGTGGTCTGTCCAATAAACCTAAAAAAGTCACAATAAGCTTTCCTTTAATTCGTATGAACATAGCAAACAAAAACTAAGAAAATAGAACAGCGCCTTTGCTAATCTTTTACAGCCACTCTTTCAATCTCCATTATTGAGACTTCTGGAGAAAACCTACATAAGAGAAAGAAAAATTAGAATTAAGTAATAAAATCTATAGTCCACTCTTAAACTCAGCAAGTGACAACCCCATGCTCCTATGCAAGCAAATAAAGATTGTTTTTTAACCTATAAAAGTTTGATTTCTGAACAAATGTAAAAATTTAGGTAAAACATTTGGTAGTTTTATGACCAAACCAAAAGGAGAGATTTATTTTTCTAGAATTTTCCGAACTTTCAGAGTTGACATATCAAATATAAACTGTTATAATCATCATAGACAGATATAAAATTAATCCAAAATTACAACACGAGATCAATATCTGACTCAATAACAGTTGGAATACTTCAATGACAAAATTTAACTACCAATGATTATATTATGATTCTTATAAATAGATGTACAATCATAAAAGACATACTTAGAATATTATAAATATAATTAGTAATGCAATCTCCATGCTGTTATAGGAATGAAAATTCTAATGTTGTTATTATTATTATTGACGCAGCGGATAATTCAAAACGATCTTCGATCGAAGAAAGTAGCAGTCGATGGAATGATGAATACTGGAATGCCCGAATTCGTTGATCCGAAGATACCGAACTCTAGCTATCTCTGACTCGTTGATCCGAAGATACCGGGAAAGAGATCTACGATTCTTCGACGTTGATCTTGCGCACAAGATACCGTGAATCGGCTTCAACAAACGATGATCCGAGCGCACTCGAATGACGTTAGTGGAGATAGGAGATACACTCGACTACCAATTGAAATTGAAAGCAACAAGCTAACAAAAGAGAATTTTATTCAATATTCAACAACCTTTTACAAATGACTTCACTTGCCTATTTATAGGCTACAACACATCAACATAGAAAAAGTACAAATCATAAGTCGGCAACCGACTTATCACATTTCCGACTTAACATAAGTCGCATACTATTTACAACACTTCAGAAAAAACTTAGGTCGGTTCCGAGTTAAGGCTTCACGATAGATAACTCGGCAACGCTGTTTTCCTCTTCGCGACTTAAGGGTAACTCGGCAACGATTTACTGGTAGCTTATCTCGGCAACAAATTTACTGGAAGCTTATCTCGGCAACAAATTTCGTCTTCGTTCGCGACTTTAAGGAATAGCTCGGCAACGTCTTCAACAAATCACGACTTCACGTTACCTCGGCAACGACTTAGCTTAACTCGGCAATCGATTCATGGGGTATCTCGGCAACGATCTCTGAGGACTTATCTCGGCAACGACTCAAACAAGTGCCGCGACATTGTCGTTCGCGAGTTATCTGGTAATGATCTAGGGTTAGGTCGGAACTTGCGAAGTGTTTCCGCGTCATGGGTTTAGGTCGGTCGCGACTTTGGGGAGAGATGTTAGGTCGTAGCTCGGCAATTGGGGATAAGTCGGCAGATGGAGTTAGGTCGGCGATTGGGGTGATAAGTTGTAGCTCGGCAATGGGAAGGGGAGTTAGGTCGGAGGAGATTGAGTTGGAGCTTAGGTCGGCAACTGAGCTTAGGTATACTGCTTCATCATCCTCCCCTTGTTGACAAAAATTCGACCTCGAATTTGCACTTCTCTCTTTTTCAACAAGCTCATCTCCATGGTACGGAATCAAATGTTTAACGTTGAAAACGTCAGCAGTGTGAATGTGATCTGGCAACTTTAACTGATAAGCATTGTCATTGATTTTCTTCAAGATTTCTACTGGTCCAATCTTTCGAGCTTTCAACTTGTTGTAAGTCCCAACTGGAAAACGATCTTTCGTCAATACCGCATAAACAAAATCACCCTCTTTGAAGACTACACTTCTTCGTTTCTTATCCGCCATTTGTTTGTACTTCTCATTTGACTTTTCCAATCGTTCCTGAACGATTCTATGGCACTCCGTCAACCCTTCAACAAAATCAGCAGCTTTCTTAACTGTCTTCTTTGATTGTGGTATTATCGTTAAATCCAACGGTCCCTTTGGTAAGCTCGAATAAACAATCTGGAATGGACTGAACCCAGTACTTCGATTCACAGCACGATTATGGGCAAATTCTGCCTGACATAACTTCACATCCCAACTCTTTAGATTATCTTGAACAAGACACCTCAACAAGTTTCCCAACGATCGATTAACCACCTCAGTCTGTCCATCTGTTTGCGGATGATAAGCACTACTAAATTTCAGCTTCGTTCCCACCATTTTCCACAAACTCAACCAAAAGTGACTCAAAAATCGAGTATCTCTATCCGACACAATAGATTCTGGCAATCCATGAAGTCGATAGATCTCCTTGAAAAACAACTGAGCAACATGAACAGCATCTGCCGTTTTCTTACAAGCAATAAAGTGTGCCATCTTCGAGAACCTGTCCACCACCACATATATGGAATCATTACCTCGCTGTGTCCTCGGTAATCCCAACACGAAGTCCATACTCACATCAACCCATGGTTTAATTGGTACAGGTAATGGCATATATAAACCCGCATTAGTCGCAGTTCCTTTCGAAACCTGACAAATATGACATCTCTCAACAAATCTTTCCACCTCTTTCCTCATTGACGGCCAAAAATAAGATTGAGAAATTAACTGCAAAGTACGATCTCTACCCACATGGCCTTCTCCATGTAGTTCTTTAACAATCTTCATTCTCAAGCTACAGTCTGGAATGCACAGACGATTTCCCTTAAACAGAAAACCATCCACCAACACAAATTCATCCGTATTTCCTTCCTTTACCTTTTCAACAAATTTCACAAAGTAAGGATCTTCTTCAATCAAGTCTGGCAATAATTCAAACCCTGTCACTTCAACTTTCATTGTCGTCAACAAATGACTCCTCCTGCTCAAAGCATCAGCCACACGATTGGTTACCCCTGACTTGTGCTTAACGACAAAAGTAAACTGTTGCAGATATGCAATCCACGATGCATGTCTCGCCGAAATCTTGTCTTGCCCTTGCAAATGCTTCAGTGCTTCATGATCAGTATACAGAACGAACTCCTTCTGAAATAGATAGTGTCTCCAGTGTTTAATAGATTGTACAACAGCATAAAACTCCACATCATATGTACTGTATCGCATCTTTGCTCCTGACAACTTCTCACTGAAATAGGCAATTGGACGCCCCTTCTGACTCAACACCCCTCCAATCCCAACCTTGGATGCATCAGTATGTAGTTCAAACACCAACTGAAAATCAGGTAGCACTAGAATTGGTGCAGATGTCAGCAATTCCTTGATTTTTCCAAAAGCAATCCCTGCCTCCTCTGACCATGAAAACTGTTTGCCTTTCATACAATCTGTAACAGGCGCCATCACACTACTAAAGTGTGGAATAAACCTTCGATAAAATGAAGCCAACCCGTGAAAACTACGAACTTCCGTTATCGTCTTGGGCTGTGGCCAATTTCTGATCGCCTCGACTTTACTTTGGTCAACCTGTATTCCTTTCTCTGAAACAACATACCCCAGAAATAAAACACTATGCGTCATGAACACGCATTTCTTCGTTGCAGCATAGAATTGTTCTTGTCGCAATACCATCAGCACTTCTCTAAGATGATTCAAATGTTCCTCTGGACTCCCACTGTAAATAAGAATATCATCGAAATATACCACCACAAATTTCCCAATGAACGGTCGAAAAATCTGATTCATCACCCTCATGAAAGTACTTGGTGCATTGGATAAACCAAATGGCATGACTAACCATTCGTATAGACCCTCCCTGGTTTTAAAAGCAGTCTTCCACTCATCTCCTGGTCTGATACGAATTTGATGATATCCGCTCTTCAAATCAATCTTAGAAAAGATAGTAGCTCCGCTTATCTGATCCAACAAGTCATCCAACCTCGGCATTGGAAATCTATATCTCACGGTAATCTTATTCAATGCTCGACTGTCAGTGCACATCCTCCACGTCCCATCCTTCTTGGGTACCAATAAAGCTGGTACAGCACAAGGACTCAGACTCTCCTGCACACGCCCCTGTTCAAGCAATTCCTCTACCTGCCTCCGCAATTCTTCATGTTCCTTCGGACTCATTCGATAATGTGGTCTGTGTGGCAATACAGCACCGGGAACAAGATCTATCTGATGTTGTATATCCCTCAACGGTGGCAACTCCGTTGGTAACTCCTCTGGAAATACATCGTCAAATTCTTTCAGAACGGGTTTAACTTCTTCTGAAATTTCAACCTCTTCACTGCTTTCTCGTCCAATCAACAAGAATACTTCCGGCTCTTCTTCAACTTCTTTAACAAACTCCTTCAAAGTCAATAGAGTTTTCAGCTCTTCGATTTCCTCCACTTTGTTTTCTTCCTGTTGGCGTTTCTTCGGAACCAGAGTAATCTTTGTACCTTCGAACATGAAACTGTAACTGTTGGTCCGTCCGTCATGTTGTACCGCTCTATCAAACTGCCACGGTCTCCCCAGCAACAAATGACACACGTCCATATCTACGACGTCACACCAGATTTCATCTTTGTATTTCTGCCCAATTGAAAACTTCACACAAGCTCTACGTCCAACTTTCACTTCACCACCCTTCCTCAACCAAGCTAACTTGTACGGTTTAGGATGTTTCTCGGTTTTCAACTCCAACTTCTTCACTGCTTCTGTAGAGATAATATTATCGCAACTCCCAGCATCAATAACAAATTTACAAACTCTTCTCAGAATAGTGCATGTAGATTGAAAGATATTGTTCCTCAACCAACTACTTTCTTCCTCTTGCTTCGGTGTTAAACAACTTCTCCTCATCATCAATGCATACCCGTCATCTCCCGACAGTAAGTCTTCCTCCTCAACTGGTAAAGAATTAGCGCATTCAGCTTCTTCATCCTCATCCTCAACCTCAGCAATCATTGCTCTCTTCTTTGGCTTTGGACATTCATTGCTTTTATGCCCCAACTCCTGACAGTTGTAACATTTGAAACCGTTGTTAACCCTTGCCTTCTCAACCTCCTTCACCACTGGTTTACTGATAGGTTTAGACATATTAGAACTTCCACCAACACCCTTCACTTGATTATTGGAATTCGTAAACACACCACCTCCTCGTCGTCCCTGTTTCTCCCAAGCCAACGCCTTTTGATGTGCCTCTGCCACAGATCTTGGATCGAACATATTAACCATATCCTGAATCTGCATTCTCAATCCCCCAATGAATCTAGATGTCAGTTGTTCTTCCGTTTCCATGATATCATTCCTCGCAATAAGCTGGTAAAACTCATCCGCGTAATCATTAACAGTCTTTGTGCCCTGCCTCAAGTTCTGCAAACGTTGATACATCAGAGATTGATAATTGTAAGGTAAGAACGTTGCTTTCATCAATTTCTTCATTTTCTCCCAAGATTCAACTTTTGACTTCCCCATTCGTTCACGTGTAAGTTTAGTTTGCTGCCACCATGCCAAAGCTCTACCCCTCAACCTTGTAGCAACCAACTTCACTTTGCGACGTTCTGGAACTTCTTTGAAATCAAAAATTTCTTCAACATTAGCCATCCAATCTAAAAACTCTTCAGCCTGCATACCACCTTTGAATTCAGGAATTTCAGTTTTCATTCCCGATTCCCACTTGTGATCGTACTCCGATTGATTCCTTCCTCGTCCACGTCCTCGTCCATGAACACTACCACCATCATACTCTTCTTCACCATCCGATGTATATCGATGTCGATCCTGACCACCAACATCTCTACCTCCATCACGTCGTCCACCAACATTCCTACGATCCACATTCCTCCGATCTCGATCAGTCACATTTCTATCACGACCTCGATCATCAACATTTCTATCACAATCTCGATCCACGCTTCTATGATCACTATCGACACTTCTCTCTCGATTTGAATGTGGTGAAATCCTGCTTCTTCCATGGCTCGATTCAGGTGATACTCTTCTCTGATTTTGACTCATTTCCAACATCATCCTCTCTAATCGACCAATCCCTTCCGTAAGCTTCTCATTGAAATTCTCGTTGATTCGTTGCTCCATTTCATCGGCCTCTTCTCTTCCGTATAAAGCATTAATATTGCGATGACGTTGAACTCGTCTTGGCGGCATGATTGAATCCTTCCCAAACACTTCAACAAATTCACACTTCAAGTTTCAAACACCTTTCGAACTTTGATCCAAAATGAAATGGATCGAAATTCCAACTTTGTTGCAAAAATATGATGAACACGATGAACACAACTTCAACACTTCAAATTCTCGGCTCCAAGACTCGATTTAGCTATGATTGGCTAAAACAAGCTCTGATACCAAAACTGACGCAGCGGATAATTCAAAACGATCTTCGATCGAAGAAAGTAGCAGTCGATGGAATGATGAATACTGGAATGCCCGAATTCGTTGATCCGAAGATACCGAACTCTAGCTATCTCTGACTCGTTGATCCGAAGATACCGGGAAAGAGATCTACGATTCTTCGACGTTGATCTTGCGCACAAGATACCGTGAATCGGCTTCAACAAACGATGATCCGAGCGCACTCGAATGACGTTAGTGGAGATAGGAGATACACTCGACTACCAATTGAAATTGAAAGCAACAAGCTAACAAAAGAGAATTTTATTCAATATTCAACAACCTTTTACAAATGACTTCACTTGCCTATTTATAGGCTACAACACATCAACATAGAAAAAGTACAAATCATAAGTCGGCAACCGACTTATCACATTTCCGACTTAACATAAGTCGCATACTATTTACAACACTTCAGAAAAAACTTAGGTCGGTTCCGAGTTAAGGCTTCACGATAGATAACTCGGCAACGCTGTTTTCCTCTTCGCGACTTAAGGGTAACTCGGCAACGATTTACTGGTAGCTTATCTCGGCAACAAATTTACTGGAAGCTTATCTCGGCAACAAATTTCGTCTTCGTTCGCGACTTTAAGGAATAGCTCGGCAACGTCTTCAACAAATCACGACTTCACGTTACCTCGGCAACGACTTAGCTTAACTCGGCAATCGATTCATGGGGTATCTCGGCAACGATCTCTGAGGACTTATCTCGGCAACGACTCAAACAAGTGCCGCGACATTGTCGTTCGCGAGTTATCTGGTAATGATCTAGGGTTAGGTCGGAACTTGCGAAGTGTTTCCGCGTCATGGGTTTAGGTCGGTCGCGACTTTGGGGAGAGATGTTAGGTCGTAGCTCGGCAATTGGGAATAAGTCGGCAGATGGAGTTAGGTCGGCGATTGGGGTGATAAGTTGTAGCTCGGCAATGGGAAGGGGAGTTAGGTCGGAGGAGATTGAGTTGGAGCTTAGGTCGGCAACTGAGCTTAGGTATACTGCTTCATCAATTATTATTTTTGAAAATTCTAATGAAAATTCTAATGTTAGAAATATAACACCATTAGGAGCTTATAATAGCAAAATATAAATAATATCATGTGTAAATGCATGCAAAAATGGTCAATAATAAGAAGTTTCGAATTTTGCAAAATCAATATAGTAGGCAATTATATCAACCTCTTATAAACGATGAAGTGCCAAATTTATAAGCTCTTGTGCAATATCTAAAGTTACTCCAAATGATAATGTGTATGTGAATATGTTTCCAATACGAAACAATCATAGGTCATGCACAATATGGAGAAATTTTAGAGAATAGTGTAGACATACCTCATTGTTAGGTCAAATATTTTTAGACATATGTTTGAAATCTTTGAACACTGCTGTTTTTTCCTACCAAGAAAGTTGTAGACATTTATATAAGTAAATTTTAGTATTATAAGGTTATGATAAATGCTAAACATTTTAAGACACCATATGTTAGCTTTACTTTTAGTATTAACCAAAAGGAACAGAATTTACAAATAATTTCCTATATAGAAAACAAAGAGCAAAGCTAATAATTCATCTAAAACAGATTTTGGGTCAGTTCATTGAAATTACCAAAACCAAATGTTGAGTAAGTATGTAGGAAGCAATAAAAACGTAATTTATAATAGCCAAACATCTTGTTAAAATTTAATTGAAAATTGTGAAATTACAAGCTGGCATAATTTCCACCGATCATATGGATACATCAATTAATAAAATTATTTAAACATGTGTTCATGTAAAATAGCTTGCTAGTGATACAGATGATTTATATTGAATACCATAAAGAAGAATGCAATGTCATAGTATCCATCAAAACAATTTTGATACAGTTGTGTGAGCTAAATTTCAATTAATTTTTTTTGTATTTTTCTTTAGAAATATAAAGATTGTCCACTTGGATTTGTTATTTCTTAGGCCGTGTTTCATAATAGAAAGAGAAAAGATAACAATTAAACAAAGTACCAATCTAATATGGTAGATTTTATATTCTATCTTAAAAATTTCTTTTTTCATCAAACTCAAACTTAGATAAACCAGATGAAAACAACCACATTTATCGTTAAAGAAAAAAATCAATCCAAATCAAATAAAAGTTCCTTTATTATTGTTGAGTTGCAACATCCATCGTTATTTATTGTAAAAATTAAAAAAGGGCTCATAAAATTTCTTTTCATCATCGGGTAAAAACACAAAGAGTAAGCATCATTCAACAAGATGAGACTGAGGCACGAAATAACAAGTTGAATGTAAAAAATAAAAATATAAATGGTGATTCTGGAACTGAGAATATAAAGAATCAGAAGTAAAATGGCTTATAGTTTGTGAATTTTTAGCATACCTTTGTAAATTTCTTTTAGAATTTGAAGAAAAGGCACATGGAACCAGGCCTGTAAATGGATACTTTTGGATATAGATAATGTCATATCCGCATCCCCATTCGAATCATTTTCGAATATCGAATATCCACATCAGTGGATACGAACGGATGTCGGATAATTATCCTATCCACTAACGATCGATAAATCAAGAAATATAAATAGAAAATTTTGGTTTAGCATAAACTTTTTTCAATCTCATTGATTATGAAAGTGTGAAAAATAAACAAATAGAATGATAATAAATAGTTTTAGGCGGTTAATATGCATTAAATTCATGCACATAAACTATTAGCTTAATAAAAAAATAAACACATTGACGCAGCGGCTAATACAAAAATTGATAATACGATGAAATTGCAATCGGTGGATTGATGAATACTGCGATGCCTGAATTCGTTGATCCGAAGATACCGAATTCTAGCTATCTCTGACTCGTTGATCCGAAGATACCGGGAAAGAGATCTACGATTCTTCAACGTTGATCTTGCGCACAAGATACCGTGAATCGGCTTCAACAAACGAAGATTCGAGCGCACTCGAATAACGTAAGCGGAGATAGGAGACTTCACTCGACTACCAATTAGAAGAAAGCACAAAGCAATCAAAATGGAAATTTTATTCAAAAGTCAACAACCTTTTTTACAACGACATTATGTCCCTATTTATAGGGTTTACAATACGACACAATGACTTAAGAAAAATTACAACACTTTACACCAACACATAGGTCGTACGCGACCTAAGAATTACAAGACATTACGACCTAAATTATATTCACGCGACTTAAAGAAGCCTTGCGACCTAAAATCTGGCATAGCTCGCGAACTTCTGGAACAAATCAGTTTGCGACCTAAAATAATGTCTGGAATCGCGACCTAAGGAAGATATGCGGGAATTGATGGGCGAGCTATAGGGCTTCTCGATTTAGGACGGAGGAACTGCGACATTCCTTCACGAGTTAGGCTGAAGGAGGCATAGGTCGTTCTCGACCTGGGAAATCATAGCGGGGAAATCACAGCGGCGACTTATGTGGATGTGGGAAGTAGGTCGCTCGCGACATATAGATGCGGTAGGTCGCTCGCGACTTAGGGATGTGGTAGGTCGCTCGCGACTTAGGGATGCGGTAGGTCGCTCGCGACTTAGGGATGCGGTAGGTCGCTCGCGACTTAGGGATGCGGTAGGTCGCTCGCGACTTAGGGATGCGGTAGGTCGCTCGCGACCTGAGGCAGAGGAATTGCGAGGCGCCGCGACTTTTGGTAGGTCGCTCACGACCTGGGTGGCTTCATCATCGACCTTGCGACCTAGGATAGGTCGCGGTCGACCTATCGAGGTAAGCGCTTCATCATCCTCCCCTTGTTGGAAGGAATTCGTCCTCGAATTCACACTCTTGTCATCTTCGGCAAATTCCTCTCCATAATACGGAATTAAGTGTTTGACATTGAAAACATCAGAAGTATGAACATTTTCTGGCAACTTTAACCGATACGCATTATCATTGATCTTCTTCAAGATTTCTACTGGTCCAATCTTTCGAGCTTTCAATTTGTTGTAAGTTCCAACCGGAAAACGATCTTTCGTCAAAACCGCGTAAACAAAATCACCTTCTTTGAAGACTACACTTCTTCGTTTCTTATCCGCCAGTTGTTTATACTTCTCATTTGCTTTTTCCAATCGTTCCTGAACGATTCTATGGCATTCCGTCAACCCATCAACAAATTCAGCAGCTCGTTTAACTGTCCTCTTCGGTTGTGGAACTACTGCCAAATCCAACGGTCCCCTGGGTAAATTTGAATATACAATCTGAAATGGACTGTAACCAGTGCTTCGATTAACAGCATGGTTATGAGCAAACTCTGCCTGACTCAACTTCATATCCCAACTCTTCAAATTATCCTGCACAAGACATCGCAACAAGTTTCCCAACGATCTATTCACCACTTCTGTTTGCCCATCTGTTTGTGGATGATAAGCACTACTGAATTTCAGCTTCGTTCCCACCATCTTCCACAAACTCAGCCAAAAATGACTCAGAAATCTGGTATCCCTGTCTGAAACTATAGATTCTGGTAATCCATGAAGTCGATATATTTCTTTGAAAAATAACTGAGCAACACGAACTGCATCCGCGGTCTTTTTACAAGCTATGAAATGTGCCATTTTCGAAAATCGATCAACTACCACATAAATGGAATCGTTTCCCCTTTGAGTTCGAGGCAAACCTAAAACAAAGTCCATACTCACATCAACCCAAGGCTTAGTTGGTACAGGTAACGACATATATAATCCAGCATTGGTCGCAGTTCCTTTCGAAACCTGACAGATATGACATCGCTCCACAAACCTTTCAACCTCTTTCCTCATCGATGGCCAAAAGTAAGATTGAGAAATCAGCTGTAGTGTACGGTCTCTACCCACATGACCTTCTTCGTGCAATTCTTTCACAATCTTCAACCGTAAACTGCAATCCGGTATACATAATCGAGTTCCCTTGAACAGAAAACCATCTACCATCACAAACTCGTCAGTACTTCCGTCTTTGACTTTCTCAACAAGCTTTGCAAAATAAGGATCTTCTTCAAACAATTCTGGCAATAATTCAAACCCTGTCACCTTAACTTTTAATGTAGTCAACAAATGACTCCTCCTACTCAAAGCATCAGCTACTCGATTCGTCACCCCTGACTTGTGTTTAACAACAAAAGTAAACTGTTGCAAATATGCGATCCACGATGCATGTCTCGCTGAAATCTTGTCTTGCCCTTGTAAATGTTTCAACGCCTCATGGTCAGTGTAAAGGACAAACTCTTTCTGAAATAGATAGTGTCTCCAGTGTTTAATAGCTTGCACAACAGCATAAAATTCCATATCATAGGTACTTTATCTCATCTTCGCTCCTGACAACTTCTCACTGAAATATGCAATCGGACGTCCCTTCTGACTCAGCACCCCTCCAATTCCGACCTTTGATGCATCAGTATGTAATTCAAACACTAACTGAAAATCTGGCAACACTAGAATGGGTGCAGATGTCAGCAACTCCTTGATCTTCACAAAAGCATTCCCTGCTTCCACTGTCCACGAAAACTGCTTTCCTTTCATGCAATCTGTAACAGGTGACATCACATTGCTAAAATGTGGAATAAATCTTCTGTAAAACGAAGCCAACCCGTGGAAACTACGAACATCCGCTATCGTCTTGGGCTGTGGCCAATCTCTAATTGCTTCGATTTTACTCTGGTCAACATGTATTCCTTCTTTCGAAACAACATACCCCAGAAATAAAACACTCGTTGCCATAAAAACACACTTCTTCGTAGAAGCGTAGAATTGTTCTTCCCGAAGGATAATTAGCACTTTCTTCAAATGCTGAACATGTTCTTCTGTACTAGCACTGTAGATCAGAATATCATCAAAGTAAACCACCACAAATTTCCCAATGCACGGCCTGAAAATTTGGTTCATCACCCTCATGAATGTACTTGGTGCATTCGATAGACCAAACGGCATTACCAGCCATTCATACAATCCTTCCCTCGTCTTGAATGTTGTCTTCCATTCGTCCCCTGGTCTAATGCGAATCTGATGATAACCGCTCTTCAAGTCAATCTTGGAAAAGATTACAGATCCACTGATTTGATCCAGTAAATCATCAAGCCTCGGCATCGGAAATCTGTATCTGACTGTGATCTTATTCAATGCTCTACTATCTGTGCACATTCTCCATGAACCATCCTTCTTCGGTACGAGTAATGCTGGTACAGCACACGGACTCAAACTTTCCTGAACTCTCCCTTGTTCCAGTAGTTCCTCCACCTGTCTCCTTAACTCTTCATGTTCCCTTGGACTCATCCGATAGTGTGGTCTATGAGGCAATGCAGCACCTGGCACCAAGTCAATCTGATGCTGTATGTCTCTAAGCGGTGGTAACTCTTTAGGCAACTCTTCTGGAAATACATCCTCAAATTCTTTCAATACTGACTTCGCTTCTTCTGGAATTTCAATCTCCTCACAGCTCTCACGCCCAATCAACAGGTATACTTCAGGCTCCTCTTCAACCTCCTTAACGAATTCCTTCAGAGATAATAAAGTTTTCAACTCTTCAATCTCCTCCAACTTACTCTCCTTCTGTTGTTGCTTCTTCGGAACTAGAGTAATCTTCGTCCCTTCAAACATGAAACTGTAACTGTTGGTACGCTCATCGTGTTGCACCGCCCTATCATATTGCCACGGTCTCCCCAGCAACAAATGACAGACATCCATATCTACCACATCACACCAAATTTCATCTTTATATTTCTTCCCAATTGAAAACTTCACACAAGCTCTACGTCCAACTTTCACTTCACCACCCTTCCTCAACCAAGCTAACTTGTACGGTTTAGGATGTTTCTCGGTTTTCAACTCCAACTTCTTCACCGCTTCTGTAGAGATAATATTATCACAACTCCCAGCATCAATAACAAATTTACAAACTCTCCCCAGAATAGTGCAGGTAGATTGAAAGATATTGTTCCTCAACCAACTACTTTCCTCCTCTTGCTTCGGTGTTAAACAACTTCTCCTCGTCATTAGCGTATAACCATCATCTCCAGACAACAATTCTTCCTCCTCAACTGGTAATTGATTAGTATCTTCAGCCTCCTCATCCTCATCCTCAACCTCAGCAATCATTGCTCTCTTCTTTGGCTTTGGACACTCATTGCTTTTATGACCCAACTCCTGACAGTTGTAACATTTGAAACCGTTGTTAACCTTTGCCTTCTCAACCTCCTTCACCACTGGTTTACTGACAGGTTTAGAAACATTAGAACTTCCACTAACACCCTTCACTTGATTATTGGAATTCGTAAACACACCACCTCCTCGTCGTCCCTGCTTCTCCCAAGCCAACGCTTTCTGATGTGCTTCCGCCACAGATCTTGGATCGAACATATTAACTATATCCTGAATCTGCACTCTCAATCCCCCAATGAATCTAGATGTCAGCTGCTCTTCCGTTTCCATAATGTCATTCCTCGCAATAAGCTGGTAAAACTCATCCGCGTAATCATTAACAGTCTTCGTGCCCTGCCTCAAGTTCTGCAAACGTTGATACATCAAAGATTGATAATTGTAAGGTAAGAACATTGCTTTCATTATTTTCTTCATCTTTTTCCAAGATTCAACTTTTGACTTCCCCATTCGTTCACGTGTAAGTTTGGTTTGCTGCCACCATGCCAAAGCTCTACCCCTCAACCTTGTAGCAACCAACTTCACTCTACGATGTTCTGGAACTTCTTTGAAATCAAAAATTTCTTCAACATTAGCCACCCAATCCAAAAACTCCTCAGCCTGCATACCACCTTTGAATTCTGGAATTTCAGTTTTCATCCTAGATTCCCACTTGTGATCGTACTCCGATTGATTCCTTCCTCGTCCACGTCCTCGTCCATGAACACTACCACCATCATACTCTTCTTCACCATCCGATGTATATCGATGTCGATCCTGACCACCAACATCTCTACCACCACCATTTCTTCCACCAACATTCCTACGATCTACATTCCTTCGATCACGATCATTCACATTTCTATCACGATTTCGATCTTCAATATTTCTATCACAATCTCGATCCACGCTTCTATGATCACTATCAACACTTCTCTCCCGATTGGAATGTGGTGAAACTCTACTTCTCCCATGGTTCGATTCAGGTGAAACCCTTCTTTTATTTTGACTCATTTCAAGCATCATTCTCTCTAATTGACCAATCCCTTCAGTAAGCTTCTCATTGAAATTCTCGTTGATTCGTTGCTCCATTTCATCGGCCTCTTCTCTTCCGTACAAAGCATTAATATTGCGATGACGTTGAACTCGTCTTGGCGGCATGATTGAATACTTCCCAAACACTTCAACAAATTCACACTTCAAGTTTCAGACACCTTTCGAACTTTGATCCAAAATGAAATGGATCGAAAACTCCAACTTTGTTGCCAAATATGATGAACACGATGAACACAACTTCAACACTTCAAATTCTCGGCTCCAAGACTCGATTTAGCTATGATTGGCTAAAACAAGCTCTGATACCAAATGACGCAGCGGCTAATACAAAAATTGATAATACGATGAAATTGCAATCGGTGGATTGATGAATACTGCGATGCCTGAATTCGTTGATCCGAAGATACCGAATTCTAGCTATCTCTGACTCGTTGATCCGAATATACCGGGAAAGAGATCTACGATTCTTCAACGTTGATCTTGCGCACAAGATACCGTGAATCGGCTTCAACAAACGAAGATTCGAGCGCACTCGAATAACGTAAGTGGAGATAGGAGACTTCACTCGACTACCAATTAGAAGAAAGCACAAAGCAATCAAAATGGAAATTTTATTCAAAAGTCAACAACCTTTTTTACAACGACATTATGTCCCTATTTATAGGGTTTACAACACGACACAATGACTTAAGAAAAATTACAACACTTTACACCAACACATAGGTCGTACGCGACCTAAGAATTACAAGACATTACGACCTAAATTATATTCACGCGACTTAAAGAAGCCTTGCGACCTAAAATCTGGCATAGCTCGCGAACTTCTGGAACAAATCAGTTTGCGACCTAAAATAATGTCTGGAATCGCGACCTAAGGAAGATATGCGGGAATTGATGGGCGAGCTATAGGGCTTCTCGATTTAGGACGGAGGAACTGCGACATTCCTTCACGAGTTACGCTGAAGGAGGCATAGGTCGTTCTCGACCTGGGAAATCACAGCGGCGACTTATGTGGATGTGGGAAGTAGGTCGCTCGCGACATATAGATGCGGTAGGTCGCTCGCGACTTAGGGATGTGGTAGGTCGCTCACGACTTAGGGATGTGGTAGGTCGCTCGCGACTTAGGGATGTGGTAGGTCGCTCGCGACTTAGGGATGCGGTAGGTCGCTCACGACTTAGGGATGCGGTAGGTCGCTCGCGACTTATGGATGTCGTAGGTCGCTCACGACCTGAGGCAGAGGAATTGCGAGGCGCCGCGACTTTTGGTAGGTCGCTCACGACCTGGGTGGCTTCATCATCGACCTTGCGACCTAGGATAGGTCGCGGTCGACCTATCGAGGTAAGTGCTTCATCACACATATATATAGTTATTGTAAAATACACAAAATATTAACTATAATCTTGGAAAAAATCGGATGGATAATTTTTGAATGTGAATACCTTCATATCCACATCCATATCCCTTTTTTTCATGTATCGGATATCGAGTATTTATCCATTTTTCGGATACGGATGTGGATGGATTTCAGATATTTGGGTATCCATTGACAGGCCTACATGGAACAACCATAAACATGATAGTTTCACTTATGATAATGGCTTTACGAGAACTACCCATATTCCTGGAATGAAATGACCAATATGTACATATTGTTAGCTTATATACTAAACTAGTAAATAGAATAAGAATTTTGAAATTCCAAATAATTATGGTGGTAAAACCAACTTTCCTAATATTATTATATTTTAGTTCATATTTACCATTATATTACTATATTTCAGTACATATTTATAGCTTCCAAAATAAAAGGGAAATTTGATATATTACCATCTTTTGTACATATATACCAAACTATACTATTATATTTTAATACATATTCACTACTTTCAAATATAGCGAAATCATCATTTTGGTATCTCTATATAAACAGATACATAATACACAAGTATCGCACTTCCCCAAATATAGAAAAATATTCAAAAATATTTGCTAATTCGGTTTACCTTTTACATCCAGAGTTCACTACAGTATATAATACTATTTGTATAGCCAAGCTTACTTTATTTAATGCTGGTAACATATGGAATATGTAGTTCAAAATTATAATGTTGGCATGACGACATTATTACATGCTAAGTAGTCAGACTATAACATAATTAAGTAGTAAGCTAATAGTTTTTCAATTTGATGAACCAAAGGAAGAAGCTTTTACGAGGGAACCATACGTTCCCTAACAATAGATGGTTAAAGATGTCAGTAAAACATGATCCATGTAGGTACCAAATGATATTTAATATGTAAAAAGTGGATCCGAAGAAAAATAAAAAACAGTTTTGGGCGCTATGATACATCAATATTTTTGGAGAAATTAAGGGTAGTAATCTTGACATCATGACCTGTAATTTTATCCATAAATTAATCGAACAAATAGAAGTTGGTATAAAATTGACATTATTTTTATATCCTGTAGCAAATTTAAATATGGAAACATTGGCCATAAACCTACATGGAGTATTAGTAGAAAAAGACCCCCCACCATAAAATTCCCCTTCCAATTATTGAGAAATTCTAGCATAAATAAACTAAATAAGGATTTCTAACCTCATTATCTATATAGTGATATAGAAGTAATTATTCCAGTAAAACTCCTATGGTGAAAACCAAATGAAAAAATAACATCAAACATCTCTTACAAACTGACTGTAAGATAATATTGCCATCAAAGAACTTTATTAAAACTACAATTAACAGGGGAAAAGGAGTTCTTAGTAATTTAGATAATATTGTATTGATAATTTGATTTGAAATATGTCAATATTCAACAAAAAGATTATAAATGTGACGACCCACCTTTTTGACCCCTAGGAATGACACTTAACACATCCTCGGTGTTCGTGTGTCGTTGCCCAAGCATCGGAAAGATGAATCGTCATAGGGTAAAATAAAGAACAAAATAGAAAACCTCACAATGAAACTGCAAAATAAACCATAATCGTTAATAGTACATCAGGTTACTCCTTAACAGGAAGTTATCAGAGTTACACAAAAGTACTACAAATTAGCTTAGGCAGTTATAACATCCTGCTTTTACATATGCTGAAACAAAATACACTTACACAAACTAGATAATACGGTGGAATAGATAACTAAGAAGATGAAAACCTCATGCTCGGATGCTATCTTCAAAAGAGGCCACAAAAGACCTGCTACTCTCGGACTACTCAAATAAAATGACTACCCGAGAGTTTAGGAAAAATAAACAACTCAGGCTAGATAATATGTCTTGTATGACTAAAAAATTTAAGCAATAGGTATGAAATTAAACACAAACATGTGAGACCACGCCACTGAACACGGAACGGGTTTACTCTCACATAAATCAATATCTAAATGTAAAAAATGGATAAATAATTAAACACCATGAAAAGTGGTTGACTCTTCACGATGCAAATGAGGAAATAAATTTGAAGGTTCAAGTCAAATAAGAAAATGAAAATCTCTAACAAATGACTAGGAGGGTGCACCTCCCTTGAAGTATACCTCTAGTAATATACTTCTAAGAACTTCATTTACTCTGTGACACTTCTCACAAACCTCCAAGCCAGACCCCGCCAAATCTTACCGAGAATCCGAATATTTCGCATCTAATAGCGCTACCGAATCCAATCTAGATGAGATGTGAAAGTATCCTAATGGAACCAACCCCACATAGCTTTCCCCCCCTCTCACGTTTTGGTTTTAGTCATTTACGACAAAGGACATCAAAGCTCAACGAGGCAACACATCGTCTTAGAATGATGATAATACAGATGCTAAATAAACCGATAGCCGAGAAACCAACTATCGAGGATATAAAACGATCATATATGGAAATTAAGTCTTGTATACATACCATCATTCATCGAATTCAAACTTGAACTATTTCTTGGTTAACAATAATACTAGAAAAGTCAAGGTAGTGTTACCTCAAAGTCATGTCTCACGATTGTTCTAAACTTTCAAAATAGCAACAAGTCTACTTTTTCGATGTTTAGTGCTAATTACACAAATAAATCGTTTCCATATAAGTAAATCACTTTATGGTTTATTTCCATAAACGAATCAAACCTTTTCTTTTAAAAACCCGAATTCATACTTGGCTTCACGTTACAAGTATTAGCTTTAAAACACTTTGTTAAAAGAGTTTACTAACTTTGAAACATCAAAAGGATTTAACCACTTAAAACATCCTTATTACATTGTTTAATTAACTTTAAAACTTTGTTAACTAAGTTAATTAATTAACTTCAATAACCTTTAAAGTAAATTACTTTTAAACATCGTTAATTCAATTAATTAATAAAATTGAAATATAATTAATTTAAATTAATTTATAAATAATTAAATCTCATTATTTAAAAATGATTCATTAATTGTAAAAATCTTTAAAGGAAAGATTAATTAAAGTTAAACAGATTTATTAACTTCTAAAAGTCGTTAATTAAAAAGATTAATTAATTTATTGAAAACATCATTAGTAAATTGATTATTTAATTTTAATCCATCATTATTAAAAGATTAATTATCCTTAAACATCATTAGATAAAATGATTAATTAATTTCAAAACATCATTAACCAAGTGATTAGTAAATTTTAAACACATCGTTAATAAGTTAATTAGTTAACTTTAATCCTTATTAATTAATTAATCATTTTTAAAATAATTAATTATTTTTGAAAACATCATTAATCAAAAACTTACTTAACTTATAAAATAATTCCAAGCACAATAATGAAACCAAACGATTTTGATAAAGGGTGATTTTCCAAAAGTGCCAATATAGTGTATCGCTATACGGGCAGTTCGGGATTCAAGTTTATGACATTTGCAATACCACCACACATCACATAATAAGGGTATAAGCATATATACATGGTGATTTACAATCATACAACATATATCAAGCATTTATTAACAATGAAATTAGTTTAACTACTAGATTTTCATATAACTAATGATTTGCTTACTAACTTCTCAAAGCGACAAACTTTCAAGCAACAAACCAATCCAATAACCAAACTATTATTTCACCAGTACAATAAGTATTCGGTAGTTATAACATGAACACAAATATAGTCTGAAAACATTTGGTTTGAAGGTGGAAGCTTTACTCACCTTAACTCAACTAAACCTAAGCAATTATTCTCCGAATTTGCTCTTGACCTAGAACTATCTCCTAGCTTTGGAAAAAACAAAATTGTGTGGCCTCTTAGGTCATGAGTGGGCTCGGCCATGGTCCTATGGGGGTGGTGGAGCTATATTTTGGTAGTGGAGTGGATTTAAATGGATGTAGTGAGTTTAGAATATAGTTTAGAAGTATGAAAGCAAACTTTTTGACTTAGGAAAAATTGTGGGAAGCCATGGATGAAGATATGAAGAAATAAAGAGGGTGGAGATAAATGAAGATTTCAAAGTGAAGAATGGTGTAGGAATGAGGGTATATATAGAAAAATGAGAATGGCATTTTAGTAAATGACTTAAGGCATTAAAAATGATTTCTTTATCATGAAACATGGAAGCCCGTGTCTTCCCTACCCTAGGTACACACATTGCCCTCCCCCTTAGGTCATATCTCCTCCATGCCTTAGGTACTTACCTAGGTAATTTGGGTTATGGCTTGTACTTCCTTAGGTTATTTAGGTTTTATTTTATATTTTTAAGTCAAATCTTGTTTTATTTTAGTCTAAGCATGGTTTGTTTATTTTAACACTATCATTAACTTTCACATGACATATAGTGGGCGATCTTCCCAAGAATCTCCAAAATACAAAATACATGCTCTCAGGAGGTCCTCCAAAATTCTGTTCGCTCTTTCAGTTTGTCTGTCTGTCTACCGGTGATAGGCTGTGCTCAAATTCAACTCTGTACCTAAAGAGACTTGCAATGCTCCCGAAAAACGACTAGTGAAGATGGAATCTCGATCCCTAACTATACTTACTGGGATTCCATACAGTCAAACGATCTCCCTCAAATAAATCCCTGCCAAAGAAGCTGCAGTTCTTAATGGCCTCATTGGAATAAAGTGCGCGATCTTCATTAATCGATCTACAATTACCCAAATGCTTTCATTACCTTTTCTTGTTCCAGGCAACCCATCGATAAAGTCCATGGATACTTGCTCCCACCTCCAAAGTATCTCCAATGGTTGGAGTAATCCAGCAGTCTTCTACTGGTCACTCTTGACCAGTTGACAATTTACACACCGGCTCACGAAGAACGAAATGTCTCTCTTTATCCCTTTCCACGAAAAGGTCTTCTTTATATTCTGAAACATTTTGGCTACTCCTGGGTGGATAAATAACCTTAATCGATGGCACTCTCTTAGCACATCCTGTCTAATTCATTAACATCTGGCATGAAAATATGTCCATTCATTCTTAAAATGCCTTGGGATTCAATCTGGAAACTAGAAACAATTCCCTCTTCAACACTCCTCTTAAGACGAGCTAGAATAGGGTCTTCTTCTTGGAAATATGCAATTCTCTCCATTAATGCTAGCTTAACTTTCAAATTTGCAATCGTCGTCATATTCCTACTTAACGCATCTGCAACGTCGTTTGCTTTCCCTGGTGTATAAAGAATCTCTAGGTCATAAAACACGAGAAATTTCAACCATCTTTGTTGCCTCAAATTCAAATCCTTTTGGGTAAAAGGATACTTTAATGACTTGTGATCCATTTATAACTCAAACTTTACACCAAAAATATAGTGCCTCCACACCTTTAATGCGAAGACAACCGCCAATAGATCCAAATCATGCGTAGCATAATTCTTCTCATGAGGTTTCAGGTGTCGACTCGCATACACTATTATTTTACCATTCTGCATCAAATTGGTCCAACAAGCATCTGTGTAAACTGTTAATCCTTCACTCCCATCTGGAATAATCAAGACAGGACTGTTAGTCAATTTCTCCTTTAACTCATTAAATGCTTGATCGCACTTGGGTGTCCAAACAAACTTAGCATCCTTCTTTGTTAGCTTTGTTAGATGAGAAGCAATCTTCGAGAAATCTTTAATGAACCTTCTATAGAAACCTGCCAATCCCAAGAAACTCCTGACCTCCAATGCATTTTCAGGTTTCTTCCAATCTTGAACCGCAACTACTTTAGCTGGGTCCACTGATATGCCTTCTCCCGAAACTACATGCCTTAGAAATCTAACATCGATTTCCAGAAATGGCACTTAGAAAACTTTGCATTTAAATCATGACTTCTTAAAGTACTTAGAACAACATGAAGATGGTACTTATGCTCTTCCTTCGTTCTAGAATACACAAGGATGTCATCAATGAAGACGAGAAAAACTTGTTAAGAAAATCCCAAAACGCTCTATTCATCAAATCCACAAAATAAGCTGGTGTGTTAGTCAATCCGAATGGCATAACTAACCACTTGTAAAAAACTATCAGGGGTTCGAAGAGCTATTAAGGGTACACTCTCCTCTGCTACCCTTAATTGGAGAAAATTAGTGGTAAGATCCAACTGAGAAAATATCCGACCTATGTGGAGTTGGTCAAACATGTCGTCAATCCTAGGTAAAGGATACGTATTCTTGATGGTCCTCTTATTTAATTCTCAGTAATCCACACATAATCTAAGAGAACCATCGACCTTGGTAACGAACACTACTGGCGATCCCCAACTTGATGTGCTACGTCCGATCAAACCCTTCCGCTATAAATCAAATGCCTGCTTCTCTAATTCTCTTCTTTCCTTTGGAGCCAAAATTCGAGGAGGTTGAACAGTTGGTATGGTTCCTAGAATCAAACCAATGTGGAATTCTACTTCTCGATGAGGAGGTAAACCTTACACTTCTTCAAAAATATCCTTGAAGTTCCGAACAATTGGCATATTCCTTATCTCCTCTTTGGTTACTTCGAAGGAATAAAGGAAACTGCTCATTAATTAATTTGGCCTTCCACAATTTATTTCTACCCCAATATTTCCAACATCACTAACTATAATAATCCTTCAATCACAATCTATGATTGCACTAAACTTAGATAGCCAATCCATCCCTAATAATACCGTAAAACCCATGAACCCAAGAAGAAACAAGTCAGAAAAGAAAGGTCGATCTCGATAAGAAATAGGCACGTTCAAACATATGGTATCAAGATTGGTCGGACCCCCAATTAGGTTCAACACACAAAGAGAATTGTTTAAAAGAATGGGTTTGAGGTTAAACTTATCAAAAAGATCTCCTGAAATGAAACTATGGGATGCACCGATATCAAATAACACTCTAACAGGAATATCATAAATGGATAATTTACCTTGCAACACCTGTTTCCCTTTTGGGTCCATAGAAGTAGATGGTATTTGCTTAATAGTAAAATCTTGTCCTAGTGATCCCTTCTTTGGAAAAGTGCACTGCTTCTTCATATGTCCATGTTTGTTGCAATTATAGCAGAATAGTCCACTAGCTGGGTTCGAGCACTGATTTGCAAAGTGGCACATTTTGTTGCACTTATAACAAAGGATCTTAGTCAAGTCTAACTGATTGTTCTGTGCTAGAGCTCCACCTCTAGGATTCTTTTCCCAGTCACTTCTTCTTCCCTTTGCACTTGAAAAATGGCTTACCAGCAACTAGTATCACTGATAAAGGTTGTGCACTAACTGCTGGCACTGCTCCTTTCTAAACTCCTTGCTTAATATCAAGAGCCTCAAATCTCAAAGCCATACTGATCAGATTGGTAAATGTACCGTTGAGATGATTGGTCATTTCCCGATGGAATTTTGGTCACATTCATTTCACGAACATTTCATTGTTTTTGAGTGGTGTATCAATCAATCCTGGTCCAAAGCAATACAATGCATTGAACCTATGCTTATACTGCACCACTATCATCTCACCTTGTTTTAAATCCATGAAACTTCTGAACAACTGAGTCCTTCCCGCCTCTGCGATAAACTGAGCTTCGAAACCTCCTTGAACTGCGCCCAAGAGAAATCTTCTTCTGGTTTATTCATTGTGACTGAATCCCACCAATCCATTGCCCCTTTCTAAAGTTGATGCGATGCTAACAATCTCTTTCTAGCATCTCCCAACTGAAGATCCATAAATATCCTTTCGCAAGAGCAAAGAGATGTCTGAACTCCCAAAATATCTTATGTTCCATAGAAAGGCTTATCACTTAAAGCAGTGTAATTCTTGCACAAGGTTGCAAAGTTCTGAGGCGGCAGAACTTGCATCACTGCAACTGGCTCTACAACTATCTCATTTCTAGGAGCTTTGCCATTGTAGTTATGTTGGTTCCAGATCCCCTTCTTCTTCTTCCTCTTGTACTCATTGTCAATAACCTGGATAAGTGACAGGTATCATTAGAATACAAAGATAGGGTTAAAAATGATAAACGGGAAACTGCAACAAAGGATATAAAACCATAATTTTAGGGGAGAAAAGGAAACGCTCTCTCTCAAGATTAACTCTAGAAACTCACCCTATCTCTAATGAGTGATACCCCAATCAGGCTAAGGTGTTCGCTCAACCGAAGCTTTGATACTAACTATGATGACCCAACTTTTTGACCCCTAGGAGCGACACTTAACACATCGTCGGTATTCGTGTGTCGTTGCCCAAGCATCGGAAAGATGAATTGTCGTGGGGTAAATAAAGAACAAATAGAAAACCTCACAATGAAACTGAAAAATAAACCATAACCGTCAATAGCACATCAGGTTACTCCATAACAGAAAGTTATCAGACTTACACAAAAGTACTACAAATTAACTTAGGTAGTTATAACATCTTGCCTTTATATGCTGAAACAAAATACACTTACACAAACTAGATAATACAGAGGAATAGATAACTAAGAAGATGAAATCCTCCTGCTCGGACGTTGTCTTCCTAAGACCTACTACTCTAGGACTACTCAAATAAAATGAGTACCCTAGAGTTTAGGAAAAACAAACAAATCGGTCAGATGATATGTATGGTATGAGTAAAAAATTTTAAACAATAGATGTGAAATTAAATACAAACATGTGAGACCACGCCGCTGAACACGGAACGGGTTTTCTCCTACATAAATCAACATAAAAATGTAAAGAATGGATAAATAACTAAATACCACGAAAAGTGGTTGACTCTTCCCGATGCAAATAAGGAAATAAATCTGAAGGTTCGAATCAAAAAAGAAAAGGAAAATCTCCAAAAAATGACTAGGAGGGTGCACCCCCTTGAAGTATACCTTTAGTAATATACTTCTAAGAAGCTCATTTACTCTTAGACACTTCTCGGAAACCTATATGTTGGATCCCGCCAAACCTTACCGAGAATCTGAATATTTCACATCTAATAGCGCTACCGAATCCAATCTAGATGAAATGTAAAAGTATCCTAATGAGAGCAACCCCACATAGCTTGGCCCCCTCTCGTGCTTTGGTTTTAGTCATTTCCGACAAAGGACATCAAAGCTCAACGGAGCAACACATCGTCTTAGGATGATGATGATAAAGAAGCTAAAGTAATCGATAGCCGAGAAATCAACTATCGAGGATACAAAATGATCATATACGGAAATTAAGCCTTGTATACTTACCACCACTCATCGAATTCAAACTTGAACTATTTCTTGGTTAACAATAATACCGGACAAGTCAAGGTAGTGTTACCTCAAAGTCACGTCTCACGATTATTCTTAACTTTCGAAATAGCAACAAGTCACTTTTTCGATGTTTAGTGTTATTTACACAAATAAATCGTTTCCATATAAGTGAATCGCTTTATGGAAATTAATTTATTTCCATATATGAATCAAACCTTTTCTTTTAAAAAACCCGAATTCATACTTGGCTTCACGTTTCAAGTATTAGCTTTAAAACGCTTTGTTAAAAGATTTTACTAACTTTGAAACATCATTACAAAAAGGATTTAACGACTTAAAACATCTTTATCACATTAATTAATTAACTAACTTTAAAACTTTGTTAACTAAGTTAATTAATTAACTTCAATAACCTTTAAAGTAAATTACCTTTACATCATTAATTTAATTAATTAATAACATTTAAATATAACTAATTTATAAATAATTAAATCTTGTTATTTAAAAATGATTCGTTAATTGTAAATATCTTTAGAGGAAAGATTAATTAAAGTTAAATAGATTTATTAACTTCTAAAAGTCATTAATTAAAAAGATTAATTAATTTAAAAACATCATTAGTAAATTGATTTTTAATTTTAATCCATCATTATTAAAATTTTAGTTATCCTTAAACATCATTAGATAAAATGATTAATTTGTTTTAAAACATCATTAACCAAGTGATTAGTTAATTTTAAACACATCATTAATAAGTTAATTAGTTAACTTTAATCCTTATTAATTAAATAATTAATTAATTAAATTAAATAATCATTTTTAAAATAATGAATTATTTTTTAAACAATCATTAATAAAAAACTTGCTTGGCTTGTAAAATAATTCCAAGCACGATAATGAAACCAAACGATTTCGATAAAAGGTGATTTTACAAACGTGCCGATATAGCGACTATCGCTATACAGGCAGTTCGGGATTCAAGTTTATGACATTTGCAATACCACCACACATCACATACAAAGGTATAAGCATATATACATGGTGATGTACAATAATACAACATATATCAAGCATTTATTAACAACGGAATTAGTTTAACTACTAGATTTTCATATAATTAATGATTTGCTTACTAACTTCCCAAAGCGACAAACTTTCAAGCAACAAACCAATCCAACAACCAAACTATTATTTCAAGCATTTATATCAAGCATTCAATAGCTATACTATGACCACAAATATAGTTAGAAAACATTTTGTTTGAAGGTGGAAGCTTTACTCATTTAATTCAACTAAACCTAAGCAATTCTTCTTCGAATTTGCTCTTGACCTAGCACTAGCTCTTGGCTTTGGAAAAAACAAAGTTTCGTGGCCTCTTGAGTCATGAGTGGGCTCGGCCTAGGACTTATTTGGGCTTGGCCATTGTGATAACCCGGATTTTAGTCTTCTGCTAATTGGATAATTAAATAAAAAAATGATAGTAAATAGAATTTGGATTTAAAATTTAATTGCAAACATCTTAGAAATAAATTGGATTTAAAAACTTTATGTTTTAAAACTAGTATATTTGTATGAATTTATTTGTAAATGTATAACTGGATTTTTTATAACATTTTATATTAAGTTATATATATAGATAAACAAAAGAAAAAGTTTAAATATAAAACATAAGACATTGAACTTGGGTAGTTATATATGTATGTATATAACTTGATTTTTAAATTGGATTTTAGAATTTGATTTGAATTTGAATTTAAAAGTTTTAAAATTCAAAAGATAGATATTTAAAATGTTTTGGATTTTTAAAACATATATATATACAAGCTTTTATCTTAAAGGAAATTCATATGCATTTAAATAAGTATTTATAAACTAATATATATATATATAAAAGCTTTATTATCAACATTTAAATTAAATAATATAATACAAAGACAAGTGTTAATATATTAAGACACCTTAATAACATGTGTAAATCAATAAGCAAAGATATATGACAAATGTCAAGTTTTTAAATTTTAATTTCTTTTATTTTTATAAATCAATTCAGCCTTTATAAAACATGTTTCCTTTCTTCCATTTCTTTTTCAATTTTTTTTTCAAAAGCTAAGAAGAAAAACTCAAAAAAAAACCAATTCTCTAACAAAATCTGAAATCAATTTCTTCAAACCAGATCAAAGCCTGTTCATTCATTTTCAAAAAGCAAGTCAATAAGTTAGCAAACCAGAATCTGTACATTTTCAAAAAAAAAAATCATCAAGCCTGCATTCTTCTTCAATCTAGGACAATCAAAGCTTGAGCATTTTTCTTTTCAATCTGGAAGCCTGCATTTGTTCTTCAATTCTGTTTGTAATCAAGTTTCAGTAGCATGCAAAGCTTCTTGGGATTAAAGTATTCCAGTTTTAAAGTTTTCAAAAGAAGTTTTCAAATTAAAGCTCTGTTCATCAATTTTCTGGTGAGTAAACTAACTTTTAAAAACTAAATCTGGATGTATACTTTGATGCATGAGATAAGTATTTGAAGCAATGATTATAGATTTGTTTGCGTGGATGAATTAAAGTATTTGCCTATATATAAAATGATATATCTGTGTGCATGTTTGTGAATATATATATACCTGTCTCTGTTTTGTGTAACAGACAAAAACCAAGTTCTAAAATCTTAATCTCTCTTCCCAATCTCTTTTAGGATTTAATCTTTAAATGAAATATGTTAGTACTAGCCAGATGCTATTTTTAAAAATAATTTCAAGTAAATATATTAAGCAAATTTTCTCAGAAATGAAAATTTACAGTGATGTTCAATTAAAGTCAGAAAAAACAATCATCTAAATTACACGATTTGATTCTATAACCTGATTCGAACTTGTAAATAATGAATTTTAATATAGAAATCATGATTTTTAAGTTTGTATTCATTGAGATATATCGAGATGATTAGATTTGGGTTGTTCGTCGATTTCCTTAGATCGGTGAAGTAGTAAGCGACGTGATTATTGCTGGAGGAGGCTGGAGTGTTGGGGATTTCAGGAAAATTGGAAGAGGGATTTTTAAGGGACTGTGGTGGCCGGGAAGCAATGATATAGGGTTAGTTGACCTGTTTTTGTCAGCGTTGAAGTCGAGGAAATTTCGACGTCGGTGGAATCGGAGTCGATCGCGAGGCGTGTGGTCGAGGCTGGTAGATGAGGCGATGCTTCAGTGAGATAGGCGAGGGTCCTTGAAGTCTAGTTCGTCGTTGATTTGGTTTCTAGTGATGCACGTTTGCAAGCTGATGGGTTTAAAGCTCGTTTTTGGTTCTCGTTCGAATCGAGGAGGATGGGGTGGTCGAACGTGGTGACGAGGTGATAGTCGACTTGTCGGAGGCCGGAGTAGGGTTCGCCGTCGTTCAGGGGAGTCGTGCACGTGCACGTGCACGTTTGTGAATCTGGGTTCGATCGTGTTTTGGGGAAGAAGAGTCGGCTCGGGAATTTTCTCGTGTTAATCGCATGATGACTCGAAGCAGGAGTGATCGCAAGAGACTCGTGTGGAACTCGGGGAATGTCTGAGTGTTAGAGTGTGGGGCTCGGGTGAGTTTGCGAATCTGGGTTCAAGTTTAAAAATAAATAAAACCAAGTTTTATAAATGTTTAAAAGTTTTTAAGTTATTTAAACAATTTGTTTTCAAAGGGAAATGTTTAAACAAGTTTAAATGTATATTGAAAATAATTTAGTTTAAAATAAATGATTAACTAAATTTTAAGGTGAATTTAAAATGAGATGTTTTAAAAGGAATGATTATTTAAGTTTAAAATTTAATGTTTAAATTGTTTGGTTTAAAGAAAATTTATATTTTCAATTATATAATTTATTTACAAAATGGTTTCAATTATTTCAAATATATAGTAAATTTGCAGAATGTATTCAAATGGATGTTTAATGATGTAATTAAGAATTTAATAAAGATAAAGAATTTATCTTTAAATTTAATTAAAGTTGTGATTAATTAAGGGTAACTAATTAGTGAGATTAATTAAAAGATTAATCACTTAATAAAATTAATTAATGTAATTAATTAATGATGAGATTAATTAAATTTACTTATGGTAATTAATTAATGGGAAGTTAATGGGTAGTTAATGATGGGATCATTAACAAGTGATTTGGAATAATTAATTAAGGTAATTATTTTAAGATCATTAATTGATTTAATGAATTAAGGATAAAACTTTGAATTTGGTTTAAGTACTAATTGGTTAATGAAATTTATTAATTAAATTACTTAGTATAAGTAATTAATGTGTAAATTCAAAATGAAATTAATTAAAGGGTATAATTACTTTATGGAAGTAATTAATGAAAGGTAATTAAGGATTAATTACTTAGATAATTAATTAATGTGATTAATTAAAATTAAGTAATAAATATGATTAATTAAGACTAATTAATTAATGTGATTAATTAATGGATTGTAATTACTTAGTAAAGTAATTAATGATAATTACTGGATGTAATTAATGGAAGATGATCTAAGGATGAAAGAAAATTTGGATTAAATTACTTTGTAATTAATCAAGGGATTAATTAAAGATAATTAATTAAGGAGTAATTAATTTATGTAATGAAGTAATTAAGGGAAGTTAATTACTGAATGAGATTAATCAAAGGTGATTAATAAATGTGGTTTAATTAAAGATAATTACTTAATGTAATTAATTTAAATATGATGACTAAATTGTGATAATGTAAGTTATTTATCTATGATATAATTGCTATGTGAATATGATATCCTGAATTTTAAATTAAATTGTTTAACTTAAACATCTTGATTTAAAGGATGACATTTGATTCGAAGAGACCGGGGTCGGGTATCAGTAAATACCCGAAACCACTTCGATTTGTAATCTATAATTCTTTATAGATTTGATTTATAAATTAAATAGGCTGGAATGAAATTAATTAAGTAATCTGAACCATTGGAACTAAGTCAAGGTACTTAGATATTATTTTGTGAAATAATTGTTTGACTATAATAAGTAAAAACTCGTAGAAGGTACGAGTTACCCTGGTTTTAAATAAGTTCTATGAATTGAAATTTCATGTTAGATGAGTTTACTCACGCTGGTTTCCAGCCTGGCCCGGGTGTTACTTTGATGTAATTCTCGGGTTAGACCGAGTATTACAGATTTCCAGATAAGGACGTTTTGGAGCTCAAGTGGCGAGCTGGATGGCAGAAACGTATGAAGTATTCCGCTATGTATTTGAGAGTTGTTGTGATATTAGTCTGAGACAAGTTGATATAACTGTCCAGTTATGTATATATGATTGTAACTCTGATGTATTGAATGTAAAGTAACAATTACAGTTTTTCTTTGTATAAATGCTATTATTTGATATTATATTTTGTCCGCTGCGAAATGTGAGAATCTGTGTCTTGTTCTATTTCTTCTTCTATCTCTTTTCTTTTTCTCCTAACTATCTGGAATATTCGGGTTCGAAAATTCCGGGTCGTTACATTTGGTATCAGAGCTGAAGGTTAAGCGAGAACCTTGGCTCTGGTGGGTTTACTCGTTAAAGATAGGGTCAATAGTACCCTAGAATGAGTTGAGTGTATATATATATATGAGAGCGTAATTGTTATTTTCTTATATAAGGATTTTAAATGATTTTATAAGAATATATTTTGATATATAAAATGATATTTCTTTCTAATAAATATTAAGGTAATTGGTTGTTAAAAATATTGGAATTAAATTAAGTGGTAATAGAAATACAACCAAATTAAAATTGAATGAAGATAAGTTTGAAATGGATCCAAACTGAAATTAAAATCTTGAATTTGTAGAATGTGATATGAAAACCCAAAGTGATAAGTTTTTGAACTTATAAGTGGGAAGATTATTAATATGAAGTTTAAAATTTGAAATAAGAATACAAATTGGGCAAAGTTGTTTGGATTAAATTGAAGTGAATTTAATTTTGGGAAAATTAAATAAGTTTAGAATAAACAACCTGAATTGAAAATTTCAAGATGAAATTGAGATTTAACTTGGGAAGTTAAAATGGTGAATTTGATTTGTTTAAATGAATGAAGAAATGGATTGTGATAATATATCCATTATAGAGATAAATGAAAATTAAACCTTAATTTGAAATTAAGGATATGGAATCCCTTTTAACTTAAGATTTGAATGTTAAAAATTGAATTTGTAACTTAAAATTGTTTAAGAATCAGTTTCAAAGTTGGAAGATAAAATTTGGCAATAAATTGAATTTTTGAAGATAAAATTTCTTTGAACTTTTAATTTGAACTTTAAAATAAGTTATGTAATGATAATTTAAAATGGAATTTAGGAATTTGGATTCAGAATTAAATGGTTTAAAGATTTAAGTTGTTAATTTAAAAAAAATAAAGGTTGATTTGATTTAAAGGATTAAATCAACATTTAAAATTTTAACTCGAATTTATGAAATTCGAGATGGTTTTAAGTTGAGATTTGAATAAATTTGTTCAAATTGGATTGGATTTGAATTAATTGAAATTGTGATTGAAGATGTATAAGTTTAAAAATTCAAATGATAAAATTAGAATTGAAATGATTTGAAATTGAAGTGGATTCAATTTGAAATTTATTTGAATAATTTGGAATTGTAATTAAAGTTGAATATGTTTAAAATCAAATGGAATTTGATTTAAATTTGGAAAGGAATTAAGGTTAATTCAACTTGAATTGGGAATTAAATCAATTTCAATGGAAGTTGAAGTATTGAGTCAATTTAAATGGAAGTGGAAATTTAAATTGAATTGATGGGAAATTAATTGGAAATGGAGATTGGGAAATTAATTGGAAATGGAGATTGGGAAATTAAACAGTTTGGCTTTGGATTGTTTTCAAAATAAATTGTTTTAATACAAAAATATTTTTTCAAACTATTTATTATACAATCTTTCTTCTTAAACCCCAAACTATCTTATACTTATTTTACAATTATTTTGGAACTATTTAACTATTTTGAAACTGTCTTATAAACTAATTACTATTTTTCAGTTACTTATATCTAATCACTATTTTAAAAACTATTTTGCAATTATCTAACTATTTTGTACCTACTTAACTATTTTACAAACTAATAGCTATTTTTCAACTACTTATCTATTTTAAACTTTTTCAAGCTATTTTTAAATTTAAATAGGTCAGAGTTCAAACTGTTTGTAATTGAAATAATAACTCAATCAGAAATGGAAGTAATTGAGAATAAGTGAATGGAATTAAAGGAAATGTGAATAGAAAAGAGAATTGATTTGGCTAATAACCAATAAAGATAAATACGTAGGATATACGTATATTATTCTATTCGTATAGTGATTTGATCCAGATTCGAGCACAGAATTTCGAGATAGTATTATCGATCCGAGTTGGGATTTTTTCGCTCGATTTTCAACGGCGAACCTGGATATGGATTGTTGATTGGTTCTGGATATTCTCTATCATAGTTGTGACTATGCAAGGAGAATGACGGTTTCTGATCAAGAAACCAGATCTGAGTCCGCACTAAGAAGTCGGGTGGACGATACTAGTTCGGAAGAGAAATTGTGTGATCAAAGAGCGATCAGATTGATATTGCGTACGAATGATATGAGTACATCGTACGAGTTTGAATGAAATTGATATTGAAATTTTGTGGATAAGAACTGTAAAATGGTTTTTGAAATGAAAAGAATTATGGTTAATAACTTTAAAATTTTTTATCTAATTTGAATATTTGATTTGGAATAAAATAAAGTTATATATCCTTGTTATATAAGATAAATCTTCCCTTGTTGAATCTATTGCTAGAAGGAAAAGGTTTTGAAAATATTTGAAGTATAAAAGAGGTTTTATACAAGTTGAAATGATCCAAAGATTTTCAAAGTTATATATATCTATATATATAAAGGGTTTTATGGGAATGATTTTGGAAAAAGTTTTGGAAACCTATGGATTTCTAAAAAGGCTTTTGATTTTTGGAAAAAAAAATCGATTTTGGGAATTTGGAAAGCCTAGTTTGAGAATTATCGATTTTGGGAATCGATTTTGTGTAAAGGAGATTTTGATATAAATCATAAAGGGTATGATTTGAAGATACTATAAGTGTATAGTATAAAGTGTTTTGAGAATAGCTCTGGGGAAAAAGGCGCTCCCTTGAAATGAACTTCTCAGGAGTGCCACCGGGTGGTACTGCCTTGAACCCCAAGGGGGGATTCTAAAGTTGATCCTGTGAGGAGTCCGGACAAACTAGTTCCTGGGGATTATTTGTGTAGCGAAAGTCGAGGGGCTGGTGCCACAGAGGCATTTGGGTTATGTTGTGACGACAGTTTAACTCGATGTCACTACGATCTACTGCAGACCATAGCGAAAGTCGTGTGTGCCGCTGAGAGCCTACAGTCTATGTTTGATTTTATATCAGTAGACTGCGACACTATGGTAACATAGCGAAAGTCATGTGTGCCGCTGAGAGCCTACAGTCTACGTTTGATTTTACATCGGTAGACTGTGACCTATGTTAGAGTGGAGAAGTTTCATTATTTGGCAGCGAAATTCGAGGGCGCTGATGCCTACAATTACGTGGACTTTTACTGTGATGGCAACGTAACCCTGGATGTAACTGCGATCTGTAGCGGGTTCCATGGCGTAATCGAGGAGCGCGGAGACCTACAGTTATCTGTGGATTTTGCCGGGACGGCAACGTAACCATCGGGTTAACTGCGACCATGGATGGGGGTGATGATTTCCAAAGCATTTTCACCAAAAATGTTTTCTATATTTTAATAAATTATTTTCCAAGCATTTTCACTGGGTGTTGAAAACGAGTCTGCTAAGTACTTATAGATTTTCAGTCCTACGCCTGATCAACGTATGACCGAATTTCTTTGAGAACAAAGATGGACTTGTTGAGATATCGAGTTATAAAAAGAATTTTTTTATAAAAACTATTTTTGTAATATTATATAGATTTTAAAGTATTTTAAAAATTTAATATAAAGGGAGTTTATAGTTTAAAATGTGCAACAAGTAATTTATCTGATAATAAGTAAATATTCGGCTTCGTTCCTTCTGAGGACAAAAAAATTCTAAGGGGGAAGGAATGTGATAACCCGTATTTTAGTCATCTGCTAATTGGATAATTAAATAAAAAAATGATAGTAAATAGAATTTGGATTTAAAATTTAATTGTAAACATCTTAGAAATAAATTGGATTTAAAAACTTTATGTTTTAAAACTAGTATATTTGTATGAATTTATTTATAAATGTATAACTGGATTTTTTATAACATTTTATATTAAGTTATATATATAGATAAACAAAAGAAAAAGTTTAAATATAAAACATAAGACATTGAACTTGGGTAGTTATATATGTATGTATATAACTTGATTTTTAAATTGGATTTTAGAATTTGATTTGAATTTGAATTTAAAAGTTTTAAAATTCAAAAGATAGATATTTAAAATGTTTTGGATTTTTAAAACATATATATATACAAGCTTTTATCTTAAAGGAAATTCATATGCATTTAAATAAGTATTTATAAACTAATATATATATATATATAAAAGCTGTATTATCAACATTTAAATTAAATAATATAATACAAAGACAAGTGTTAATATATTAAGACACCTTAATAACATGTGTAAATCAATAAGCAAAGATATATGACAAATGTCAAGTTTTTAAATTTTAATTTCTTTTATTTTTATAAATCAATTCAGCCTTTATAAAACATGTTTCCTTTCTTCCATATCTTTTTCAAATTTTTTTTCAAAAGCTAAGAAGAAAAACTCAAAAAAAAAACAAATTCTCTAACAAAATCTAAAATCAATTTCTTCAAACCAGATCAAAACCTGTTCATTCATTTTCTAAAAGCAAGTCAATAAGTTAGCAAACCAGAATCTGTACATTTTCAAAACAAAAAAAAATCATCAAACCTATATTCTTCTTCAATCTGAGACAATCAAAGCTTGAGCATTTTTCTTTTCAATCTGGAAGCCTGCATTTGTTCTTCAATTCTGTTTGTAATCAAGTTTCAGTAGCATGCAAAGCTTCTTGGGATTAAAGTATTCCAGTTTTAAAGTTTTCAAAAGAAGTTTTCAAATTAAAGCTTTGTTCATCAATTTTCTGGTGAGTAAACTAACTTTTAAAAACTAAATCTGGATGTATACTTTGATGCATGAGATAAGTATTTGAAGCAATGATTGTAGATATGTTTGCGTGGATGAATTAAAGTATTTGCCTATATATAAAATGATATATCTGTGTGCATGTTTGTGAATATATATATATATACCTGTCTCTGTTTTGTGTAACAGACAAAAACCAAGTTCTAAAATCTTAATCTCTCTTCCCAATCTCTTTTAGGATTTAATCTTTAAATGAAATATGTTAGTACTAGCCAGATGCTATTTTTAAAAATAATTTCAAGTAAATATATTAAGCAAATTTTCTCAGAAATGAAAATTTACAGTGATATTCAATTAAAGTCGGAAAAATCAATCATCTAAATTACACGATTTGATTCTATAACCTGATTCGAACTTGTAAATAATGAATTTTAATATAGAAATCACGATTTTTAAGTTTGTATTCATTGAGATATATCGAGATGATTAGATTTGGGTTGTTCGTCGATTTCCTTAGATCGGCGAAGTGGTAAGCGACGTGATCATTGCTGGAGGAGGCCGGAGTGTTGGGGATTTCAGGAAAATTGGAAGAGGGATTTTTAGGGGACTGTGGTGGCCGGGAAGCGATGATATAGGGTTAGTTGACCTATTTTTGTCAGTGTTGAAGTCGAGGAAATCTCGACGTCGTTGGAATCGGAGTTGATCGTGAGGCGTGTGGTCGATGCTGGTAGACGAGGCGATGCTTCGGTGAGATAGGCGAGGGTCCTCGAAGTCTAGTTCGTCGTTGATTTGGTTTCTGGTGATGCACGTTTGCAAGCTGATGAGTTTAAAGCTCGTTTTTGGTTCTCGTTCGAATCGAGGAGGATGGGGTGGTAGAACGTGGTGACGAGGTGATAGTCGACTTGTCGAAGGCCGGAGTAGGGTTCGCCGTCGTTCAGGGGAGTCGTGCACGTGCACGTTTGTGAATCTGGGTTCGATCGTGTTTTGGGGAAGAAGAGTTGGCTCAAGAATTTTCTCGTGTTAATCGCATGATGACTCGAAGCAGGAGTGATCGCAAGAGACTCGTGTGGAACTCGGGGAATGTCTGAGTGTTAGAGTGTGGGCCTCGGGTGAGTTTGCGAATCTAGGTTCAAGTTTAAAAATAAATAAAACCAAGTTTTAAAAATGTTTAAAAGTTTTTAAGTTATTTAAACAATTTGTTTTCAAAGGGAAATGTTTAAACAAGTTTAAATGTATATTGAAAATAATTTAGTTTAAAATAAATGATTAACTAAATTTTAAGGTGAATTTAAAATGAGATGTTTTAAAAGGAATGATTATTTAAGTTTAAAATTTAATGTTTAAATTGTTTGGTTTAAAGAAAATTTATATTTTCAATTATATAATTTATTTACAAAATGGTTTCAATTATTTCAAATATATAGTAAATTTGCAGAATGTTTTCAAATGGATGTTTAATGATGTAATTAAGAATTTAATAAAGATAAAGAATTTATCTTTAAATTTAATTAAAGTTGTGATTAATTAAGGGTAACTAATTAGTGAGATTAATTAAAAGATTAATCACTTAATAAAATTAATTAATGTAATTAATTAATGATGAGATTAATTAAATTTACTTATGGTAATTAATTAATGGGAAGTTAATGGGTAGTTAATGATGGGATCATTAACAAGTGATTTGGAATAATTAATTAAGGTAATTATTTTAAGATCATTAATTGATTTAATGAATTAAGGATAAAACTTTGAATTTGGTTTAAGTACTAATTGATTAATGAAATTTATTAATGAAATTTATTAATGAAATTTATTAATTAAATTACTTAGTATAAGTAATTAATGTGTAAATTCTAAATGAAATTAATTAAAGGGTATAATTACTTTATGGAAGTAATTAATGAAAGGTAATTAAGGATTAATTACTTAGATAATTAATTAATGTGATTAATTAAAATTAATTAATAAATATGATTTATTAAGACTAATTAATTAATGTGATTAATTAATGGATTGTAATTACTTAGTAAAGTAATTAATGGTAATTACTGGATGTAATTAATGGAAGATGATCTAAGGATGAAAGAAAATTTGGATTAAATTACTTTGTAATTAATCAAGGGATTAATTAAAGATAATTAATTAAGGAGTAATTAATTTATGTAATGAAGTAATTAAGGGAAGTTAATTACTGAATGAGATTAATCAAAGGTGATTAATAAATGTGGCTTAATTAAAGATAATTACTTAATGTAATTAATTTAAATATGATGACTAAATTGTGATAATGTAAGTTATTTATCTATGATATAATTGCTATGTGAATATGATATCCTGAATTTTAAATTAAATTGTTTAACTTAAACATCTTGATTTAAAGGATGACATTTGATTCGAAGAGACCGGGGTCGGGTATCAGTAAATACCCGAAACCACTTCGATTTGTAATCTACAACTCTTTATAGATTTGATTTATAAATCGAATAGGCTGGAATGAAATTAATTAAGTAATCTGAACCATTGGAACTAAGTCAAGGTACTTAGATATTATTTTGTGAAATAATTGTTTGACTATAATAAGTAAAAACTCGTAGAAGGTACGAGTTACCCTGGTTTTAAATAAGTTCTATGAATTGAAATTTCATGTTAGATGAGTTTACTCACGCTGGTTTCCAGCCTGACCCGGGTGTTACTTTGATGTAATGCTCGGGTCAGATCGAGTATTACAGATTTCCAGGTAAGGACGTTTTGGAGCTCAGGTGGCGAGCTGGATGGCAGAAACGTATGAAGTATTCCGCTGTGTATTTGAGAGTTGTTGTGATATTAGTTTGATACAAGTTGATATAACTGTCCAGTTATGTATATATGATTGTAACTCTGATGTATTGAATGTAAAGTAACAATTACAGTTTTTCTTTGTATAAATGCTATTATTTGATATTATATTTGGTCCGCTGCGAAATGTGAGAATCTGTGTCTTGTTCTGTTTCTTCTTCTATCTCTTTTCTTTTTCTCCTAACTATCTGGAATATTCGGGTTCGAAAATTCCGGGTCGTTACAGCCATGGTCCTATGGGGGTGGTAGAGTTATATTTTGGTAGTGGAGTGGTTTTAAATGGGTGTGAGGAGTTGAATATGGTTTTGAAGTATGAAGCAAACTTTTTGACTTAGGAAAAATTGTGGGAAGCCATGGATGAAGGTATGAAGAAAAGAAGAGGGTGGAGATAAAGAAAAGAAGATTTTCAAAGTGAAGAATGGTGTTGGAATGAGGGTATATATAGAAAAATGAGAAGGTCACTTGAGTAAATGACTTAAGGCATTAAAAATGATACCATTATCATGAAACATGGAAGCTCATGCCTCTCCTACCCTAGGTACACACGTTGCCCCCTCCCCCCTTTGGTCCTATCTCCTCCATGCCTTAGGTACTTACCTAGGTAATTTAGGTTATGAGTTGTACTTCCTTAGGTTATTTAGGTTTTATTTTATATTTTAAGTCAAATCTTGTTTTATTTTAATGTAACCATGGTTTATTTATTCTAACACTATCATTAACTTATCACATGACATATGTACATATGTGTGCATGTGTATATAAGTTTTAGAAAATGTGCATGACATTTTCGACAACTTTCCGATGCCGAAAAGTCGAAATTTCGAAAAATATTTTTCGGTCACATTTTCTATTTTTATTTGAACTGATTATTTTGGTAAACAAAATTTAAAAATGATTTTAATATTATTGATTAATATTTAAAATAGGTTATTTGGTTATTAAAATCCATTATCTAAATATTTAAAAATGATTTAAATGCTCAAATATAAAGCGATTAATTTACGGGTCGTTACAGTAAAGTACTAATGTAAACTGCACATGCTTTTCCTGATAATACCTTCCAGAATCAATGAACAATAGGATCATAGTTATTAGATATTATTTTATTTTATTTCTCCATATTGTTTTCTTAAATTCTAAGCATTAATCTATGTGCATGATGGAATATATATATATATATATATATATTAGATCAAGCTGAAACTAAAGTAATATGTTATTCTACTTAAGAGAAAATTGTAAGGAGTTTATATTGTGGAACTAAAAAATCAATTACTTCTCTCGATCACAACTTAATTAAATATAAAATACAATAACATAATGAAAAAGTACTCTTTAGATAAATGGCAAAGTAGACGACTCTCAAAGAAAAAATACATTGTATGTATCTTATAAAAATAACAAATTTTTTGGTATTCTATCAACCATTCATGCAATTTACACCAAAAATGGTATTGAACTTAAAGGAATCTACTCTCTGTGAATGTCACTATCTCGATCTAGAGATTTCTCAATTAAATAATCAATGACTCAAAACATCACGAAATTGTGGCATTTCAGGTGATTTAAAAGGATCCACTAAATCACATGGCTTATAAATCGATATAGGTGATAAACTAAATTAATTTAATAACATATAAATAACATATCAACATTCACAAATTCATTAGGCATTTCAGCAAAGTTTTAATTTAGCATAGATAATAGATGTAAACATATACTATGCATTTTTAAATAGTACAAGAAGATTAACTTAAATAAAATCAAAGTACAGAACTGTACTATGGTAATAATGGTTACATAAAACCAAATTCTGAAAACTCAGAAAACAAAGAATTTGATAACATCCAAAAATCAAATTTGAACAAATAATCAGCTTCAAATTGAAAACAAAGTTACAAATCGTAGCAATATTACCAATCCTAGTAATAACTCCAAAATTAATTAATTACCTCATACCATAAAATCAAATCTAGAAATATCGTATGATGTTAGGAAGTTAGAGTCGAATCTTATAGAATATTAGCGGGAATCATGAAGTAATAGGGAAATATCACGGTGAATAAAATTTAGAGGAAGGCTTCTAATTTAGTGCTGAGTTATTGCTAGGTATATGGAAACTTTTTAGGATAAGGTTTCCTTATGACCACATAAGTGAGGAAAAAAGAAGAGGTCTCATGTGCTATTTTATTTTCATGCATGGAATTTCGTTTTTGAATTTTTTGGATATTGGATCTAAGGGAATATCTTTTTTTCTTTATCTATTTTATTACATGAAAAAGGTAAAAAATTAATTTTTTAAAAGTTTATTCTGTATTTTCCTAATTTTTTAAAGGGAAGATTTGTAAAACACCTGTTTTAAGTTTCAAAATACATAGTCGGTCCTTCCTAAAAAAATGTTATTAAAAATACCCATATTTTCTAGTTTTTTAATATTTATGGAAAACTCTACGAATAATTGATAAGAAGTTTTTGCATTGTATATAGAGTATTCTGCAGATATTTTCAGAGAATTCCGCATGTGTTTGTAATTTTTCAAAGAAATTAAAAAAATTTGTTTTCAATATAGAAACATGAGATTATTATTCATATTTAATTTCTAACAGAAAACAAATTTATTTTTACCAAAACTAAAAATAGGGGTTTAATTTAAAATAAGTTTTGGGAAGGGTTTTTTACCTATCAATTTTGAAAATAAAGGGTGGAACCAAATTTCCAATTTTTTCAATTGAGTAAATTTTTGTTGTTAATTGATAAAAGCAATTAACCATTATAATGCTAACTTAAAATGATACAATAAGTAACCAAAAGTAAGTAACTAAGCAGAAATGCTATAAAAGCATACAAAAATTATCTAAAATATGACCTTCAAAGACTTGTCTCGAAACTTAAGTTTTTTTCATGACAATTATTTATCATATTTTAACACTAAATTCGATTGAAACGTATATAAAAAACTGAATACGAGAAATTTTTTGTATAGTTGTATTGTTAATAAAATGTTACTGGAGGTAAGAGTTAACAATGTTTATTAAACATTGTTAAACTTAATATCTTTAGTAATGTTAGAATAACATTGTTCTAATTATAAACTACAAAAGTTATATGAATGTTGGGACTTTTTTTCAAAAATTATACAATGTTAGAATTTTATTATGGAATAAAGACGTTCACAACACGTATTACATATTGTAAAATACAACAAATTTACAATGTTTAAAAAAAGTTGTTAGATTTTAAAGTTCAGAAACATCGAATATATATCATGAAAAGGCCAAATATGATACAATAAAAGAAAAACATTGTTAAATACTATTTTTAACAACTATTTGGATAAACATTGTAAATAATATTTTTTATTACAATGTTTATGAAAAAAAGTTGGCATGATAACTTATTACAACGTTTTCTATAACACAAAGTTGTGAAAGATCTAATGTTTTGCAATACTTTGTAGAACTATTATAGATTCAACATTGTAAAATGGTAATTTTCTTATAGTTACCACTTATATATTGATACATTACTTGCATCTCTTTAGTTGTTGATATTCCTCAAGATAGAGATGTTATGTGTAGTACTATTAGTATATTGACTAGACGAGGTAAGATACATACATGTATTTGTTCATATTCTTCAATGTAACGACCCGCCAATTTATCACTTTGATAAATTATATTTATTTTTAAATTTATGCAAATAAAAGATTGAAAATACAGATAAAGTGTTGTAAGTGATAATAAACAATAATAATCTTGTTTTGAATAAATATTTACAAAAATATATTCCTAGAAATTTATATAAAATGGCATTATATAGATTTATGAATTTAAATTGATATTTAGTAATTTAGTAATTATTTTAATTATTCAAAATATTTGTTTTAAATGATGATAACTCATTTTTAATAGTTATAAAGTGATAATAAATCATTTGTAATAATTTTATGAAGATATATATATGTGATTTGAAAATATAAGAATAAATCGATATTGCTTTATCAGTATAATAACAATTTTTGTAAATAATTGTTAATATAAATTTATATGGTTTTATAATTGAAATATGATCATTTTAATTAATTTAAAATGATAAGAAGTTTATTTCTTAATTCTTTTTATAAATATATGTACATTGATAAATAAGTGAAAATGTGACCGATAATCGGTTTCCTTGATTTCGACGATTTAACAAACAAAAGTTGTTCGAGGACGTTCGAAGTGTTATGAACCTATATGTACATCTATATATATGTCACATACACATGGTAACATGTACATATATACATAAATACATACATATATATATATATATATTACAAAAATGATTTAATAATTCCTAAAGCTTAACCTTTAAGTAACCATAAAGCAAACATCACTTCATTGTACCACACCATCACCTCACATCACCATCACATGGATTTGGGGAGGGGAGGGAGCCGTGCGTGTAGAGGCTAAGGGGGTGTGGGATAGGGGAATTTAGGTAATTATGCATTTGAATATTTTATTCTAAAGTTTTTTCTATAAATACCACCTCTCTTCTCATAGAATTCCTAATACCATTCCACTTCTTCTTCCTCTTCTTTTCAAGCTTTCTAAGAGCCTCTCTAATGGCCTCTTATTCATAGAAAGAAATTATAGAAAATTTAGGGAAAAATATCTCAAATAAAAGAGGAAAATGTATACACTAGTTTATAATATTGATCCACTTCAAAACTAGTTCTAAACACCTCCTCTACTCCTCCAAAACCCACGGCCACAACCCACACCACCCTTGGCTGTGAGCTCCTCCATCATCAAGAGTAGAGCGAGCTCTCCCATAGGTCACAGGCTTGGTTTCATTTACTTTGGTTCGATCACAGAGGAGCTATAGTCGATTTTGTATTAGCTCGAAGGGAAAATGAAGGTGAGAACTCCTAAAACTATTATATTATATTTTGGATGATGAAATGATGTTTGCAATGGATGTTTATTATGCTTTGATCATCAAGTTTGGTTGTTTAAATATGAATGCCGAATATATATATATATATATATATGCAAGTCACGGAAATACACGTCGATAAGCACAAAGGAAATCACTTTCCTTGATTTAATGAATTGGTGTATATGGAATGTTAAACCTCTTTAAAAATGGTTTAAAATGAGTTTGAAATGTTTTATAAACATTCAAAAGCGTTTTGGTGAAGTTTGAAAAGAAATGGGAAATTTAGTCAAAAATAGGCGCGTCGCGTAACGGTAGTTCGCGATTTCGCGCCATAAAAGTCAAACGAGTGTAAAGAATGGAATATAGATATATCTATAGTTTTCCAATGAAGAAAGAAAACCGAGATTTCGATAAGTAGATTTTGAGATATGAGCAAAACAAGCTTTTTGAAAAATCGCGGTTTTGCAGTTCGGGATCCAAAACTGGATTTCTTAGAAAATGATGTTTTAAAATTGTTTTAAAATATGGAATAAATCTTTTAGAATATTTTAAAAGTAATTTGAGTAATAAAAATGAATTTTCAAATAATAAAAAGTCGATTTGATTAATATAGCTTATAAAAGCGCTTTTCGCATCACTTTTTCATAACTTTTAAATTTTAGTTTTAAACTTAATGATTCTTTTTCAAATCTTTTATAAATATTTTCAAAAGGATAAGTAAGTATTTTAATAATGGTTGGAGGTTTTCTAGCTTATTTAAGAGAGTTTAAATAAATATTTAAAGAAAAGCTATTATAAATAAGTGGTATAACCTTGGCTCTAAAAGTCGACGAGTAGACTGGATTTTTCTATTCCTGAGATCCGGATGTGAGGTGCTTAAACAAAGGAGATGTTCAAGAGCAACTAGTTCCCCGGCTCACCTGGCCTCTTCCCTGGACGTCGGATTGATAAGGTCGAAATGTCGGAAATGAGTTAAGTACAAAAAGATAAAATTTTCCAAATTTAAATTAAATACAACTTTGACTTTATAGGGATGATCTTCTTATACTTAGTGTTAAAGCCCAAAGAGGGAACTCAAACTATTCGTTGAATTTAAAAGGTGATTTCGCCATTATTCTACCCATAGTATTTGTTGAATATGGGAATTGATATTGAGTAGAATTATATGATTTCTATAGATTCTGCTCACTTAATATTTACTGGTTTTAGGATTAACATCCTAGATAATATGGTTTTAACCCAATCAAAAGTATGATTTTTGAATTAAGAAATCTTTGTTAAGATTTAAATGAAATAATTTGGAATTAATTTAATTCCTATACTTGAAATATATTGGTCTAGATTTATAGTACACGATGTCTTGAATAACATTGTTTTTGATCCATTTAAATGTTATGATTTGGAAATCTTTGTTAAGATTTAAATAAATTATTTGGAAATATTTTCCTAAGAAAAGATAAAATGATTTGAGATTTTAAAAAAAGGTTATAGGTAATCAAAGGATTTGATAAGAGAGGTTTAATGATTCCGTATATACCAGAAAGAATGTTTTAGAAATATATATCCCCAAAAGAGATTTTGATAAAAAGAGCTGAATCAATCAAAGAGTGATTCCCTATTCATAGAACATTTTTTATCGATGACTGGTTCGAAGGAACCGGGGACGGATCTGGGTAATTCCTAACAGAAAGCCACTTCGAACTGATGTATGTGTTCGAAAAATGAAGACATGATAAAGAAAATGAAGGATGAAGACCGAGGATTTTTGGGGTGAAAGGACTGCTTGTTGGTAATTCTGGTTAGCTCCCAAATACTAAAGTAGAAGTGGTCCCTTCATTTTTGAAACTCTTTGGGTTACAAGGACTTCTCGCTACTAATCCTAGGGTTAATTCCCGACAGGATGTGTTAGGAGGGTGCCTTTGGTTTCGTTCAGTCCTAGAACGAACTTGTATGGACGAATGTCTAACATCGCATTCTTGAGATTTCATTGTTTACTTTAATAAACATACATCTATTTGGTGGCAGAGAAAGCAACTTCTCTTAGCTTAGCACCCTTCTCTGAGATGTATGAGCTTGGAGGTTGTATGTCTGTGGAAGTCAATAGTGATCGATGGGATGGTGATGTGGCATTCAAAGTGAAATGTGCGAAGTAAAAGATAATCGTTACCTCAAGCCACACACCCAGAAATGGCCGAAACGGGGTAGATGCAACATGGCTATGTGGTTCACAACCATTAGGATATGATCATCCCCTTCAAGATATATTTATTCCTACTATGACGTTCGGGACTTAAATTATTGTAGATGTATGCTGTGAGGACCCTCGGATAGGTCGGTAACGACCAGGGTAATGACATATTTGGTACTATCTAGGAAGAGGTAGGCCGGTCTTGTGTTGTTAGAGGACCATCAGTTGGCCCTCGGTACATTCCTCTAGAGATGTACTTCCGGAAGGTAGTCCCTTCACCCTGGTCATTTGTATGGAAATCCATTCTCCAATAAGCACCTGCCATTTTGTTTGTAGAACCCGCGTTTGTGGCTAGTATGTTGGAATTTAATAATGTAACCATTTCAGCTAAGATTAATAAGTTTACTTGCAACTATTTTTTTAAGGAATGTCATTAAAAATAATATCCCTTATTTTTACGTAATAAAAGTTTGGTTATCATAAGGTAAAAAACTCGTTCCATGTTTATGTGCAGCGTGGTCTTATGAGATACTTTTTTGTTTTCAAAACCTGAATCTTTGAATTCTCACACCAATCCCATGAATGACTAGGATTTTATTTTTCCCTTTCCTTAAACTCTTGGTGCCCTAATTTTCCCGAGCAGCCTAGTAGTCGGGTTTAGTTTAGAAAAAATCTGAATAGAGCTCGAAGTATGGAGTCCGAAGATTTTTTTGAAGATTTCGGTCTATTTCCACCACAATCTTGTACTATAGTATTCCGCATTTGTAAGGACAGGAATTTATAACTGTCCATGTTTTTAACTTTGATAAATGTATTTTAATTTTCGTTGTAAAGTTTTTATTGAAATAACATATGTGAGATTCTGTTCTGTCTTTATTTTTCTTTCTTACCCTTGAGAATCCGCTTCTTCGGCACTTGGATTTACGGCACGTGAATACCGAGGATGTATTAGTGTCGATTTTCGAGAGTCGAAGAAATGGGTCCTCACAATGTGGTATCAGAGCTTAGGTTGAGCGAATACCTGAGCCTGATAAGGATAAAAGACTCATCAAAGATAGGGTTAGCAATTCCCTAGGATGAGTAGCTCATTAGAGATAGGGTTGGTAACGCCCTAGGATGAGTTTGAGTATGTGTGTATATATACATACATATGTGTATTTGTTAATATCATATACAAATGAATTTGGTTTTATGTGAAATCATTTTACCTAAAAATATATGTGTGTATTTAAAAAAAAATATTTTGGTAAAATTTTCAAAAGAATTTTGCAAAGCTACCTTTAGGAATAAATCTTGATACATTTTCTGAGCATTGACCAAACCTCTCTACCTAAAAGTAAGCTAGCAATTACCTACTGCTTATGACTAAAAGAATAATTGTTTACTTTGTAAAAACTGTATAGGGGAATTATGCGAAAGGGGAGTCCTCTAGAGCGAATTAGGGCAAGAAGGATAGCCTCATTGTTCTCTCTAGCGACGAAGAGGAGCAACCAGAATATCCGCCTAGCAATGGTGGGTTTCCGATTAAAGGAGAATATGCCCCATACACTCAAAGGGGTGAAGATGGATACCCTATGGTCGAAATGCTTGTACCACCCCCAGCTCCAGAAGTAATTATGATCTCTAGCAATGATGAACCCGGGCAGGCATTGGAGGGAAATTGGATAGCAGATCCCACTAGCTCCATTTTGGAACATATAAAAGAGATTGAGCTGATGGAAGAAGAATCAGAACCAATGGAAGAGGAAATAGAGCCCATGGAGGAAGAATCAAAGCCGATGGAAGACCTTGATGCTATCATATCAAGCGAATGTAGCAATGTAGTATGGGATATGGACAGGGAGTGTGTCGTATGGCAGGAGGGATCATCCAGTTCATACATAAACTAGAACGAGATAGAAAGCAACAGAAGAAGAAGAGGAGGAAGGGGTCGAAGAATTTGAGGACCCTTGGGAGGAAAACGTGCAAGGCTTGAAGGAGTTAGAAGAGGGAGGAGTCATTCCTGGAATACCAGTCGGCATAGGACATGTACCATGGAACCAACCATGATTACCCCAGGTAATGGGAGAGATATCGAAAGAAGATGGCAATAAGGCCGAAGATGAGTTGGACAGTGATGAAGAAGGGGAAGGTGAAGTGATGATAAACCTTGGTAATTGGAGTCCACCATCATCTTCAGACTCGGAAGAATAGGAGTAACAATTGGGGAATTAAGGATAATTCTAGTAGTGGAAAATAGACACAAGGACAAATTTTCATAAAAATTTTGGCTGAAGGATAACAAGTTTTATTTTTAGGCTGAAGGACAAACTTTGAAAGGTAATTAGGCTGAAGGACAATGCTAAATACAACTAGCATTTTGTACAATGTAAAACTGGATATAATGCTAGTTATAATTAGCATTTTGTACATTGTTTGCACTGTACAAAATGCTACTATATTTAGCATTGTCCTTCAGTCTAATTTTCTTTCAAAGTTTGTCCTTCAGTCCAAAAATGAAACTTTGTGTCCTTCGGCCTAATTTTTTTTCAAAGTTTGTCCTTATGCCTAATTCCCTCATTCTAGTATGTATGGGTATGGATGGGATGTTTATTTTTTATTTAGTGTTTTGTATTGTATCAGTGTAAGGAAGGAAGGGGAGTTTCCTTTTTGGACCCAAGCTTCGAAAAATTTAAATGATGTAAGTATGTGAGAATTTATAATATGATGTTGTCCTTAGTATGGATCTTTAAAATAAATATTCAAGTTATTAATGAATGGTTTTGGGTTTGTAGTAAACGATGTTGTAGCAACATTTGTTTTTAAACCCTTGAAAGACACTTTGGAAGAAATCTCATGGGTATATTTAGATCTTTAATAATGGGATTTTAAAGATAATAACAAGTATTGGAGACTTTTATAAAAAAAAATATTTTGGGCAAACCTTTGGGTTTTTGTTTTGGGTAATTTCAGGGAAAAAATTCTTTTAAGGGGGAGTCTATAACGACCCGCCAATTTATCACTTTGATAAATTATATTTATTTTTAAATTTAAGCAGATAAAAGATTGAAAATACAGATAAAGTTTTTTAAGTAATAATAAATAATAATAATCATGCTTTGAATAAATATTTACAAAAATATTTTCCTTGAAATTTATATCGATAAAATGGCATTATATAGATTTATGAATTTAAATTGATTTTTAATAATTTAGTAATTATTTTAATTATTCAAAATATGTATTTTAAATGATGATAATTCATTTTGAATAGTTATAAAGTGATAGTAAACCATTTGTAATAATTTTATGAAGATATATATATATATATGTGTGTGTGTGTGTGTGTGTGTGTGTGTGTGTGATTTGAAAATACAAGAATAAATCGATATCGCTTTATCGGTATAATAACAATTTTTGTAAATAATTGTTAATATAAATTTATAGGGTTTTATAATTGAAATATGATCATTTTAATTAATTTAAATGATACGAATTTTATTTCTAAATTTTGTTTACAAATACATGTACGTTGATAAATAAGTGAAAATGTGACCGATAATCGGTTCCCCGGATTTCAACGATTTAACAAATAAAAGTTGTTCAAGGACGTTTGAAGTGTTATGCACCTACATGTACATCTATATATATATCACATGCATATGATAACATGTACATATATACATAAAGACATACATATATATATACATACATACATATATATATATTACAAAAGTGATTTAATAACTCCTAAAGCTTAACCTTTAAGTAACCATAAAGCAAACATCACTTCATTATACCACACCATCACCATCACATGGCTTTGGGGGGAGCCATGCGTGTAGAGGCTAGGAGGGTGTGGGCTAGGGGCATTTAGGTAATTATGCATTTGAATATTTTATTCTAAGGATTTTTCTATAAATACCACCCCTCTTCTCACAGAATTCCTAATACCATTCCACTTCTTCTTCCTCTTCTTTTCAAGCTTTCTAAGAGCCTCTCTAATGGCCTCTTATTCATAGAAAGAAATTATAGAAAAGTTAGGGAAAAATATCTCAAATAAAAGAGGAAAATGTATACACTAGTTTATAATATCGATCCACTTCAAAAATAGTTCTAAACACCTCCTCTACTCCTCCAAAACCCACACCACCCTAGGTCGTGAGCTCCTCCATCATCAAGACTACAACGAGCTCTCCCATAGGTCATGGGCTTGGTTTCATTTGCTTTGGTTCGATCGTAGAGGAGCTATAGCCGATTTTATATTAGCTCGAAGGGAAAATGAAGGTGAGAACTCCTGAAACTATTACATTATATTTTGGATAATGAAATGATGTTTGCAATGGATGTTTATTATGCTTTGATCATCAAGTTTGGTTGTTTTAATATGAATGCTGAATATATATATATATATATATATATATATATGCAAGTCAAAGAATGGAATATAGCTCGGAATTCTTCGAGATAAGAATTTTCCGAACTATTATATCCATAGTTTTCCAACGAAGAAAGAAAATCGAGATTTTGATAAGTAGATTTTGAGATATAAGCAAAACAAGCTTTTTGAAAATCATGGTTTTACAGTGTGGGATCCAAAACTGGATTTCTTAGAAAATGATGTTTTAAAATTGTTTAAAATATGGAATAAATCTTATAAATCTTTTAAAATATTTTAAAAGCAATTTGACTAATAAAAATGAATTTTCAAATAATAAAAAGTTGTTTTGATTAACATAGCTAATAAAAGCGCTTTCCACGGTACTTTTCTATAACTTTTAAATTTTAGTTTTAAACTTAACGATTATTTTCCAAATCTTTCATAAATGTTTTCAAAAGGATAATTATGTGTTTTAATAATGATTGGAGGTTTTCTAGCTTATTTAAGAGAGTTTAAATAAATGTTTAAAGAAAAGCTATAATAAATAAGTGGTTTAATCTTAGCTCCAAAAGCCAACGAGTAGAGTGGGTTTTACTATTCGTGAGATTCGGATGTGAGGTTCTTAAACTAAAGGGATATTCAGGAGAAACCAGTGCCCTGGCTCACCTGGCCTCTTCCCAAGGTGAGGGATAGATAAGGTCGAAATGTCGGAAACGAGTTAAGTACAAAAAGATTAAATTTTCCAAATTTAAATTAAATACAACTTTGATTTTATGGGGATGATCTTCTTATACTCGGTGTTAAAGCCCGAAGAGGGAACTCATACTATTTGTGGAATTTAAAAGGTGATTTTGTCGTTATTCCGCCTATAGTATTTGTTGATACGGGAATTGATATTGAGTAGAATTGGATGATTCCTATAGATTCCATTCACTTAATATTTACTGGCTTTGGGATTAATATCCTAGATAACATGGTTTTAACTCAATCAAAAGTATGAATTTTGAATTAAGAAATCTTTATTAAGATTTAAACGAAATAATTTAGAATTAATTTAATTCCTATACTTGTTTATTGGTCTGAATTTATAGTACACGATGTCTTGAATAACATTGTTTTTGATCCATTTTAACGGTTATGATTTGGAAATATTTGTTAAGATTTAAATAAATGATTTGGAAATATTTTCCTAAGAAAAGATGAAATGATTTGAGATTTAAAAAAAGGTTTTAGGTAATCAAAGGATTTGATAAGAGAGGTTTAATGATTCCGTATATACCAGAAAGAATGTTTTAGAAATATATATCTCCAAAAGAGATTTTGATAAAAAGAACTGAATCAATTAAAGAGTGATTCCCTATTCATAGAACATTTTTTTATCGATGACTGGTTCGAAGGAACCGGGGTCGGATCTGGGTAATTCCTAACCGAAAGCCACTTCGAACCGATGTATGTGTTCGAAAAATGAAGACATGATAAAGAAAATGAAGGATGAAGACCGAGGATTTTCGGGGTGAAAGTACTGCTTGTTGATAATTCTGGTTAGCTCCTAAATACTAAAGTAGCAGTGGTCCCTTCATTTTTGAAACTCTTTGGGTTACAAGGACTTCTCTCTACTAATCCTAGGGTTAATTCCCGATAGGATGTGGTTGGAGGGTGCCTTCGGATTCGTTCAGTCTCAGAACGAACTTGTATGGACGGATGTCTGACAACGCATTCTTGAGATTTCATCGTTGACTTTTATAAACATACATCTGTTTGGTGGCAGAGAAGGCAACTTCTCTTAGCTTAACACCCTTCTCTGGGACGTATGAGCTCAGAGGTTGTATGTTTGTAGAAGTCAATAATGATCAATGGGATGGTGATGTGGCATTTAAAGTGAAATGTGCAAAGTAAAAGGTAATCGTTACCTCAAGCCTCACACCCGGAAATGGATGAAACGGGGTAGATGTCGCAAGGCTACGTGGTTCGCAACCATTAGGATATGATCATCCCCTTCTATATATATTTATTCCCGCAATGACGTTCGGGACTTAAATTATTGTGGATGTATGCTGTGAGGGCCCTCGGATAGGTCGGTAATGCTGGGGTGATGACATATTCGGTACTATCTAGGAAGAGGTAGGCTGGTCTTGTGTTGGTAGATTACCATCAGTTGGGCCTCGGTTCCTTCCTTTAGAGATGTACTGTCGGAAGGTAGTCCCTTCACCTGGTCATTTGTATGGAAATCCATTTTCCAATAAGTGCCTGCCATTTTGTTTGTAGAACCCACATTTGTGGCTAGTATGCTGGAATTTAATAATGTAACAACTTCGACTAAGATTAATAAGTTTACTTGCAAATGTTTTTTAAGGAATGTCATTAAAAATAATATCCCTTATTTATACGTAATAAAGATTTGGTTATCATAAGGTAAAAATTCGTTCCGTGTTTATGTGCGGCGTGGTCTTATGAGATACCTTTTTGTTTTCAAAACCTGAATCTTTGAATTAGTGTCGATTTTCAAGAGTCGAAGAAATGGTTCCTCACACTCAAGTTACATATTATACTTAGGATATCATGAAATGGTAGGTATGAGCGAATAATCTCTTTTGATTTGTTGATATTTCTCAAGATTAAGATGAGATTAGGACAAAGAATACGAGTTAAGAGTTGTATATGATACAACCAATAATTTGTTATCCATTGCTTGCAGATCTATGATTAGTTGATATTCCTTAAAGCAAGAATCCCAAGGCAAGCGAGTCTTAATTCCCACAAGAGAAATCAAATGATTTCTATATTTTTCTTAGGGTTTTGAAAAACATAAATATTGAGTGGAAGCTTATTATAAAAATGAAATAAATACATTTAACCTTTTTAATATTATAAAAATATTGTTATATTAGTTAAAATAATATACAATGATAAATTTGTGCAACCAATGTAATTGACAAAATGTTTATTAGTTAAAAAATACAAACGAACTGAATTAAGATAGACATAGGAATATAAAATATACTTACTAATTTATCTTTTGGCTTGTTGTCACTCAAAGACCCATGCAAGAGCAAATTTTAACCCACTAAAACAATAGTGCCACGGTCGCATAAATATTTATTTATACTAGGTTGTGCATCGTCTTCTATAAGTTTTGAACTCTAAAAGCAATACAAGATTTATGGATATTTAATCCACATTCAATCACATATAGATGTTATATGGTGAATAGTTGCTATTGTAATGTTCGAAACTTTGATGGATATAGTTCATACAAAATAAGCAAGTAAACCATAGTCCGATGTCATGTATTCAATATGATTGGTTACAAAATGACCTTGTTATGTTAGGTGTGGCACTAGAGCAAGAGCTGCAAGATGGATCTGAGAATTCAATCATTGAAATATCAGTTTGACGAGTGTACATAGGATGCAACTTATTTGATATTCTTAAATGTTAAGAATGACCGAATGCATTTTAATAAAGAGTTCAGTGCAGTCTTGTAGTAAGAGTTTCCTTTGAACGGTTTGATCATTTAAAAGGAAAGTGAACATACGAGAGTGGATATAACTTACGCATAATTGGGATGCAAAGAGTGAATGATCACTTCATGAAGAGGTATCGGAAGCAAGAATTGTATAAAATACTAAACGATACATAACATGGAATGAGAAATGTGATTCTATTCTAAATATATTTTCATACAGGAAATTATTTTCTGTAAATCTTATTTCTCCGAGTTCAAGATAATTGATGTGCAACTCACAACTGTAAACTAGTTACGACAAATGAAATAAAATCTCATAAAATGTGATTAAAGGGAGCTTCATACTTCATACACTAATATGATAATGGTGGAAATATTGGAAGCATACCATATAACACTTCTTAATGGATGCATCAAGTTACAAAAAAATATTTATTTTCAGCTTTGATTGATAATAGACATAGTTTGATTTTAGTATTAATATTGTAAATAATATTTTTTGAAAGTGGGTTAATGGCTTTATTTCTCACATAGGCTTTGTGGCCCAAGCCCATACAAAATCGATCAGCATAATAATAATATAATACAAAATAATGTTTTTCTTTCATATCTGAAACATTCTTCCACTTTAACAAAAGTTACTTACATCAGGTTAGAGCTAATTCGATCATGGCGACAACAAATTCTCTTTTTGAACTCCTCTGCTCTCTGCCTTCCAGCTTAAGCTCTCCAATACTCGTTGTTCTCATTCCTTTAAGTTGGTAAGTTTCTTCTTAGCAACTCTTCCTAGTATAATAGCAACATCTCAAGCTATACAATTAGATATAACTAACTCATCTTTTCCTTTGTTGTTGAAAGTCCTATCGTTCCGTTCTCTCCAGATGTGCCACATAGTATTGTCGGGCAAACTTTGACAATTTCCTTCATCAGATCCAACACATTATTCCATTGATTCAGGCAAATTGCTTCTTTTTGTAATGATTCACATCTTCAATGAGCATGCATTTAAGTTTCTATACAGCCCATACCCTTTTGCTGAATTTACATTTGAAAAATAAGTGTTTGTGCGATTCTGTGTCTTGCCTACATAACTTGCATGTGTCTTCCTCTAACAATCCCCAATTTCGAAGTCTATCTTTAGTGGGCAGTCTAAAGACGAGCTTTATAAGTTGTGTGAGCCATTTTTGGGTTATTAGATCTACTCCATATGATTTTATGCCATTGTACAATAGGGTAGTCTATTCTAGAGTCTTCACGAGCATCATGTAGTTTGAATTGCCCCTTATTGTTGCTTTTCCATGCCTAAATATCTTCAGTTCGTCCAGAGAATATAGGGGTAGCTTCAATTCCATGTCTAAAATTTCTAGTAACCACATGAATGTCACAATTCCATTCTACTCCCCTTATGATACTTGCAACCTTCATTGATGGAGTTCCATTAGCTGAGTTACTGTCCCATCCCAGCCTATCAATCAGACATTTACTATTTAGCTAGAGATCTCTCTAAAGATGTGCATTTTCTCCAAGTGTTATTTGTCTCTCTATTAATTCCTTTAGCTGCTCCCTTTGTTTCAAGATATTTTTCCAGGTGGTAGAAGCATTGTTATCGATTTTTAAAGTCCAAAGTGTAACGACCCTGAATTTTTGACATTTAAAATGTGAATATTTAATTGAGTTTAAATATTCGAATGGTAATTTAATTTGAAATTCAAATATCAGAATGAATTTAGCGATTAAATTATTGAATTTAATTATTGAAACGGGGTAAAACTTTGAATCTTCAATTTTAAGCCGATTAAAAATAATATGAAGTCTTTGAAAATTCATATTGATTATACTGAAGATAATAAAAGTTTTAGAATCGAATTTGGAACTGTTTTGTTCAGTTTTGAATTTATATCGTTTAAATCGATATTTAAAAATAGCGTTCCAGAGCACAGTCTCGGAATTCGACGAAACCAGTTTCATTGGATCCGTAATATTGTATTATTATCGGATTTCAATTTTCGTAATGTTTGGAGTGAACGTTTGATCGTACGATAAGCAAACGCGCTGAAATTAAATCGAAAATTTAATTTAATAACTGGTCCAAAAAGCTATCTTCTCCATACGATCGAATTTGGACTCGAAACCTTTTCCATTGTGTTCGGAATAGGCATATAGCATTATAAACGCCTGTCGGCACGTTCCAATTGGATTTGTTTAAAAAGTTAATAATTTGTGAAAATATTATTATTTTAATATATATCAGCGTATATATATTCACGTATTAGGGCTGAAACCCTAATTCATTCTCTAGCCGCCGGCATTGTTTTTCAATGGTCGATCCCCAGTATACTTCTTTCTTTCCCTCCCCCTGTAATTAAAATCAAAATTAAATTTCAGAGAAACAAACTGTTCTCGTTCAAAAAAATCAGAATGAATTCAAAAATAAAAACAATGGCCGCTGTCTTCAAATCCCCAGCCGAGCTCTCATATTTTTTTTTTTTTTCGATCCCCTCTCCTCTTTAAATTTCCAATCGCGCTTCAGACGAAAATAAGCTAAAGCCGAAGCCTCGTCAAATAAAAAAAAAATGGGGGGGATTCACGAAATCAGGCTCGCGAGCATGGCCGCAATGATGGCGTCGCAAGCTCGAGCAGAGCGATAAGCCAATCGAAGCAACGTCGAGGCAGAGGGTTTCGATCGCGTGGGCGTAGGCTCGAAGTCGAGTAAGCAATCAGCAGGTTTAGGCGAAATCGAGTTCGCGTACAGTGTCGCGAATGGGGAGATGCTCGCGATTGAGGAATTCAACGTATTCGACGAGGCGCGTTCGATTCTGGAGGGGACGTTGACGAACTGGAGGTGGCAGGGTCGTGATTCTAGAGAGATCTGAGGGAAGTTGGTCGTTCGATGTTCGCAATGAGGTATTCTTTTATTTATTAAACTTATATATATATAGAAGAAAGAAAAGTATACAGACCAGTTTTGGAAAATGGAATTTTGAAGAAAAAAAAAACAGATTTTATAAACTGGGAATATAAATCTATTTTTGCTAAACATGTGTTTCCAAAAATATATTAAATATATACACACACATTTTTCAATTTCAGATTAAGTTTATAGTGAATATGTTTTAGTTTAAAGATGTATATATATAAGTATGTATACACAGTGAAGGGAAAGGGTAATGTAAGTATAGATACGTATATGTTTCTGTTTAAAAATATAAACAAGAATATATTTTATTTAAAAGGGTATTGATTATTTTTGTAACCAGTTAAAAAAGTAATATTATGTAAATATACCTATTCATATACCATTTGCATATGGTGATGACTTATTTGTTTAATTAAATCTAAATAATTTTAATTACTAAGGGTAATTTATTTAAACGGAAATTTGTTGGATTTAAATTTTTGGTTAATTAAATCTATGTAAAATAAAAAATTTACAGTTCGATTTATTTCGAATATTAATAAATTGTATAAAATTGTTATACAAGGTCAAAATTGCAAAGAAGATAAGTCTGGATTGGAAAATGGATTGCAAAGTAAAATCGAAGGTGAGATCTTCTCACTCAAGATGAAAAGTGGAAATTTTCAGTTATTGATTTGATTGACTGTTTGGATGTGATATTAGATATAGTAGGATATATCTATATATATATATAGCAATATATACATATTGGCATATGTATATATTGGATTGATTGATTTCCCGCCTCGTATAGCGGATGAGACCCTATTGCGCCGTTAGTAAGCGGATTTTTATAAAACCCATATACCGCGATAATTCCGTACTGGAGCGGAATTGGTATTGTGCTAACATCTGTGGATGCAGGGAACAGGTTGGAGGGATCCAACAGGATTCCTCAAAACATTTGAATTGATTTCATATGTTGTTTAATTGATTATTTATAATCTGTAGATGATTATATCTGTGATTGAATGTATTGAGAGCTAAAATTTAGCCGAATGTGTTTTTGGTATCGTTGGATACCAGAAATAAATGAAATTGGATTTCTGAAATTAAAATTGAATTTTAGATGGTTTTGGAAAATAAAAGAATTTATTTTAAAGGAGATAAATTTATTTGAAATCAAACTGATAATTGATTGGGTATTTAAAATAAATCTTTGAGGAATCGATATGAAAACTAATTTAATGTTGGATGAAAAATTGATTTTTTTTGTGTTGAAAATAAATTTGGGAATCGATTTGTGAAAACGATTTAGTCTTTGGGATTAAAGTTAGAATCAATTTGAAATGTGATTCAGTGTTGAAGGAAATTCAGAAATCAATTTGAAATTCGATTTGGGATTTGAAATAAACTGAGAAATCAATTTTTAAAGTTGATTCGGGGTTGAAAATAAATATTTGGAAAACGATTTGAAAATCGTGTAAAAGTGGATTTTTAGGAATGTAAATTCCGAATAGAAGTTGTAAAGGAAAGGGAAATTTGTTTTAAAAAAATAAATATTGATTTATTTTTAAAGGTGTGGAAAATATGATTTGAAATCGGATTTTCAAAGTGATGAAGTGTGGAAATAAATTTACAAATTTGAAATGTAAATTTGAAATAAATCGATAAGGATTTATCAAATTGGTTTAAATGGACCATAATGTGATTTGAAATTAATTTTTAAACGTGAAGTATGAAATGTGATTTGAAATTGATTTTTAAACGTGAAGTATGAAATGTGATTTGAAATTGAATTTTCAAATGTGAAATGTGAAATACGATTTGAAATGGATTTTCAAATGTGAAGTGTGGAAATATGTATATCTTGTGAAAAGATTTGAAATTTTATAATTTGGAAAAAAATTATTTGAATTGGATGCTTGTTGTGAATGTTATTGATAGTTAAATAACCGACTATCAATATTTGTCTTTGAAATGACACTTGATTTGTTTTTAAAACAAACGCTCATTATTCGGTTAAGCCGGGAGAGGACCTTTGTGTCATATAACCCATTCCGAATAGTGATACGTCGCGAATGGATAGCATTTGAAGACCGGTGTGAAGACCGGATATTTGTGAAAATGAAAGGACAACCTGTCGAATGTCTCTGCACCGAGTTGCTCCGGTATAGAGATTTATATCACTCTTTTTGTGATGGGAAGTCGGGACGTGATTAGTGAATATCCGGATTGCAAGGGCTTCTTTGGAAGTGCCTTCGGTTCCGTTCGATCCCGGAACGGACTTGTATGGATGTGTGTCTGACGTTACACTTTGAGATGTAAAGCTGGTTTCTATCAAATACATTTCTGTTGGTGGCGGAGAATTTATTCTTTTAGCTTAACACCCTTCTCTGAGACGTACGAGCTCAGAGGTTATGTAGTTGATGGTTACTAGTGATACATTCCCAATTTGGTAATGTGGCACACGAAGTGCTGTTGATCAATTGTGGATCAAAGCGTTGCTTTGTGAAGAAGCGTGGCTTTGTGAAAAAGCGTGGCTTTGTGAAAAAGCGTAGCTTTGTGGACGAGACTTCGTCGAGCCTCACAACCCGGTAATGGTCGAAACAGGAATGTTGCGGCAAAGGTTTGTAGGGGTAGCGCCCCTAGGGTATGCCATTTCCTTCTGGATAAAAGGTGATATCATGGTATGGAGCCCAGGTATTTTACCTATGTTGATTATATTTTGTGGCTGTCGCTTTCGATTGAGGATCCTCGGATAAAGGTCGGTAACGACCGGGGGATGGCATAGCTCGTGTGTTAGTTACCTAGTTACAGCTCGGTTAGAGCGTGAGGTAGCGTCGGCCTTTTGTTTGCAGAGATCCGGTTAGGATCCGAGGCGTCTTTCCAGAGGCGTTCTATTTCGGTAAGGAAGTTCCTTAGCCTGATCATTTGTTGGAAATCCAAAGAAACAATACGAACCCCGTACGGTTTTTAATTGTATTACCTGCTATGGAATGTGGCGGTAACCTGCTACTGAACGTAGTAGCTATAGTAGACATACAACAATAATTGTATGTTGGCTAAGATTGATATTATACTTTCGAAATGTTTGCCACACTAGACATTAATAATAATATCAATTGATTTTGCGTAGTAAGCATTTTTGACTATCATAAGGAGAAATCTCCTCCAATTCTGCGTTTGCATTGTGTGTGTGGTGGGAGGCCTTATGGTAGTTTCATTTTCCAAAAGCATTGCGAAGTTGTTTTATTTTCTTTGCGAAAATAACTGTTTTACGATCTCACACCAGTCACCATGACTGACCTGGAGTTTATTGTTCCCTTTCTAAACTCTGGGTGCCCAAAATTTTCCACACGGGCAGCCTAGAGTTATTGTTATCAGGATATTCTGGATATTCTGGAGCTTTGGAGATGAGCTGGATGGCGAAGCGTACTATCGTACTTGTTATTTATTCCGCTGTGTATTCTGTATGAGGACAGGTTATATAACTGTCCATTGTTGTAAACTCTGATGATTGATGTGTGTATAAACTGATATAGTCTTTTGTTTTAAAGATTATTGATTTATCTATTGTATATTATTCCGCTGCGAAATGTGAGATTCTGATAATTGTTTCTGATTCTGTTTTTGTTCTTTCTTTTTCTTCTATCTTTTCTTCTACCTCTTCTTTTAACCCTAAAGTTTCGCGTTTCCGCCATTCGATTTTTCGACATTTGGTACAGTGGACGTATCGGTGTCGATTTTTCGGAAGACGGATTTGCGGGTCTTTACAAGTGGTATCAGAGCATCCGGTTAAGCGACAACCCTGCTCTGTTGGGTGTTACTCATTAGAGATAGAGTCAGTAGTACTCTAGAATGAGTGTGAGTGTAATAATAGATATGAGTGCGTATTTGTTAGTGAATACAAAATTTATTTTGTATTGTGTTGACTTATCGGTTGATTGTTTATAGATTCTGGTCGGTGCAGGGTGGCCAACTGTAATCGATAGGGGTTTCTAAACTCTTAAACAAGATAAACTGACACAGTATTGTTTTAAATAGGGTAAATGAAATAATTTTGCCCAAAACTATTTTTGTATAGAAAAGAAATGATTTTCTATAAATTATCATAGTATTTGGATGCTTGGTTGTTAGGAAGAGATAATATTGAAGTATTATCATCGATATATGGAATTGGATAAGAAATTCAAATAATAACCAAAGATTTGGAGATAAACTCATTTAACAAATGAAATTTATAAATATGAATTGAAAGATAAGGAAATAAATCCATATACGAATGAGATTTGAGAATGTGAATCGTAAATCTAATTTACAAATTGAAATAGAATTCCAGAAAGAATACTTGAAAATAAATTCATTAATGGAACGTAAATAAGTTTGATAACTTATAAATTATTTGAAATCTGATTGGAATAGGATTCAAATTGAAAATGAATGAATATGTGAATGAATAAATAAATTTGCAACTGCAAGTGCAAGAAAATGAAAGTGAATGTTAAAATTCATTTTGAATTTGTAAGTAAATAGAACTGGAATTGAATTTGATTTGTGGAAAACGAAGTGATGTATTAAACTAAAATTAGTAAGTGAAGCTAATTGAAGATTGACCAAATGAAGAAGGTTCGAAACGAATTGAATTCAATAATTATAAATGAAATATTGATTGGATTTATATGGAATTGGTAATCCAGTTTAAATATAAGTGGTAATTGAAAATTAATATCAAAAGTATGGAAAATACTTGTATTGAACTTAAGAAATAAGTGTGAAATTCTTAAGTAAATTTGATATTGAAAATATTCTAAGTTGGTGAATGTGAATATGAAATGCCAATTAAAATTGAATGGAATCAATTGGAAATGAAGTACTATACATATATGACATATGTTTTCCAAACTAAGGATATGAAAAAGTACCTTCCATTAAAAAAATTGTGAAGGTATTGGAACTCAGTATGAGTATCCGTTTGATCGTGATGGGATCATATTGATTGATCACGACGTATGCTAGCGAAATTCGAGGGGCGAGATGCCTATGGTTACAAGCGATTCCACTGAGATAGTGGCGCAACCGCCGTGTGAACTACGATCTATGGCAACAACCATGGCGAAATTTAAGAGATGAGAAATCTACAGATTACGAGCGATTCTACTGGGATAGTAGCGAAATCGCCGAGTAACTGTGATCCATGGGGGAACGTGCTTTCCATATCCATTTTTAAAAGGACTTTTAAGTGATTTCAAAATTGGAAATTGAGATAAAAGTGAATAAAGCTCAATATTCGAAATAAGAAGATGAATCGAATTCAAGTAAAATTCAAAATGAAAATCTGGATGAAAATTGGAAGATAAAAATGAATTCAAATTGAATTGAAATAGTAAAGTAAGTTCAAATGAAATTGGAAATGCAAAATTGAATGAAAATAGATATGTAACTTCAATAGTGAAGTAAAAATGTATAAGAAGCATACATTGAAAATTGTGTAGTGGAATTTGCAAAATGGTTTGAATATTGTAACTAGATATTATGGCTAGTAGGATATATACAGGTGTATACAGGAATTGGAATTTTGATTTCAAAAATAAATTTGAATTGCTCGACCAAAAGGTATGTATTTAAATTTCAGTATGAAATTTGATGAGATTCTGATTCTGCCACTTGGCATTTTGTTTTCTTTTGAGATCTGAGAGTCCGTAGGGACGTTTTGTAGTCGTACCGTATTAGCCGCGCAAAGGAGACGCTGGCAAAATTTTTCGAAAATTTCGAGTGTTAGAAAATTTTTGAGAAATTTTGAAAGTTTAAAATTTGAATGTAAACTCGAATTTGAATTGAGAAGTTAAACAAGGTTGTTTGAAACTTATAATTGAAGTAGGAAGTTTAGTTGAATTAATAACGAATCTTTAGTAGAAAGATTTGTTTTGAAAATGTGATAAAACTATTGGATTGTGAAAAATAGTAGACGAGTTAAGGACCATTTTTCCTAACTTGTAATTTCGGGACGAAATTCTTTTAAGGGGGGAAAATTGTAACGACCCTGAATTTTTGACATTTAAAATGTGAATATTTAATTGAGTTTAAATATTCGAATGGTAATTTAATTTGAAATTCAAATATCAGAATGAATTTAGCGATTAAATTATTGAATTTAATTATTGAAACGGGGTAAAACTTTGAATCTTCAATTTTAAGCCGATTAAAAATAATATGAAGTCTTTGAAAATTCATATTGATTATACTGAAGATAATAAAAGTTTTAGAATCGAATTTGGAACTGTTTTGTTCAGTTTTGAATTTATATCGTTTAAATCGATATTTAAAAATAGCGTTCCAGAGCACAGTCTCGGAATTCGACGAAACCAGTTTCATTGGATCCGTAATATTGTATTATTATCGGATTTCAATTTTCGTAATGTTTGGAGTGAACGTTTGATCGTACGATAAGCAAACGCGCTGAAATTAAATCGAAAATTTAATTTAATAACTGGTCCAAAAAGCTATCTTCTCCATACGATCGAATTTGGACTCGAAACCTTTTCCATTGTGTTCGGAATAGGCATATAGCATTATAAACGCCTGTCGGCACGTTCCAATTGGATTTGTTTAAAAAGTTAATAATTTGTGAAAATATTATTATTTTAATATATATCAGCGTATATATATTCACGTATTAGGGCTGAAACCCTAATTCATTCTCTAGCCGCCGGCATTGTTTTTCAATGGTCGATCCCCAGTATACTTCTTTCTTTCCCTCCCCCTGTAATTAAAATCAAAATTAAATTTCAGAGAAACAAACTGTTCTCGTTCAAAAAAATCAGAATGAATTCAAAAATAAAAACAATGGCCGCTGTCTTCAAATCCCCAGCCGAGCTCTCATATTTTTTTTTTTTTTCGATCCCCTCTCCTCTTTAAATTTCCAATCGCGCTTCAGACGAAAATAAGCTAAAGCCGAAGCCTCGTCAAATAAAAAAAAATGGGGGGGATTCACGAAATCAGGCTCGCGAGCATGGCCGCAATGATGGCGTCGCAAGCTCGAGCAGAGCGATAAGCCAATCGAAGCAACGTCGAGGCAGAGGGTTTCGATCGCGTGGGCGTAGGCTCGAAGTCGAGTAAGCAATCAGCAGGTTTAGGCGAAATCGAGTTCGCGTACAGTGTCACGAATGGGGAGATGCTCGCGATTGAGGAATTCAACGTATTCGACGAGGCGCGTTCGATTCTGGAGGGGACGTTGACGAACTGGAGGTGGCAGGGTCGTGACTCTAGAGAGATCTGAGGGAAGTTGGTCGTTCGATGTTCGCAATGAGGTATTCTTTTATTTATTAAACTTATATATATATAGAAGAAAGAAAAGTATACAGACCAGTTTTGGAAAATGGAATTTTGAAGAAAAAAAAAATAGATTTTATAAACTGGGAATATAAATCTATTTTTGCTAAACATGTGTTTCCAAAAATATATTAAATATATACACACACATTTTTCAATTTCAGATTAAGTTTATAGTGAATATGTTTTAGTTTAAAGATGTATATATATAAGTATGTATACACAGTGAAGGGAAAGGGTAATGTAAGTATAGATACGTATATGTTTCTGTTTAAAAATATAAACAAGAATATATTTTATTTAAAAGGGTATTGATTATTTTTGTAACCAGTTAAAAAAGTAATATTATGTAAATATACCTATTCATATACCATTTGCATATGGTGATGACTTATTTGTTTAATTAAATCTAAATAATTTTAATTACTAAGGGTAATTTATTTAAACGGAAATTTGTTGGATTTAAATTTTTGGTTAATTAAATCTATGTAAAATAAAAAATTTACAGTTCGATTTATTTCGAATATTAATAAATTGTATAAAATTGTTATACAAGGTCAAAATTGCAAAGAAGATAAGTCTGGATTGGAAAATGGATTGCAAAGTAAAATCGAAGGTGAGATCTTCTCACTCAAGATGAAAAGTGGAAATTTTCAGTTATTGATTTGATTGACTGTTTGGATGTGATATTAGATATAGTAGGATATATCTATATATATATAGCAATATATACATATTGGCATATGTATATATTGGATTGATTGATTTCCCGCCTCGTATAGCGGATGAGACCCTATTGCGCCGTTAGTAAGCGGATTTTTATAAAACCCATATACCGCGATAATTCCGTACTGGAGCGAAATTGGTATTGTGCTAACATCTGTGGATGCAGGGAACAGGTTGGAGGGATCCAACAGGATTCCTCAAAACATTTGAATTGATTTCATATGTTGTTTAATTGATTATTTATAATCTGTAGATGATTATATCTGTGATTGAATGTATTGAGAGCTAAAATTTAGCCGAATGTGTTTTTGGTATCGTTGGATACCAGAAATAAATGAAATTGGATTTCTGAAATTAAAATTGAATTTTAGATGGTTTTGGAAAATAAAAGAATTTATTTTAAAGGAGATAAATTTATTTGAAATCAAACTGATAATTGATTGGGTATTTAAAATAAATCTTTGAGGAATCGATATGAAAACTAATTTAATGTTGGATGAAAAATTGATTTTTTTTGTGTTGAAAATAAATTTGGGAATCGATTTGTGAAAACGATTTAGTCTTTGGGATTAAAGTTAGAATCAATTTGAAATGTGATTCAGTGTTGAAGGAAATTCAGAAATCAATTTGAAATTCGATTTGGGATTTGAAATAAACTAAGAAATCAATTTTTAAAGTGGATTCGGGGTTGAAAATAAATATTTGGAAAACGATTTGAAAATCGTGTAAAAGTGGATTTTTAGGAATGTAAATTCCGAATAGAAGTTGTAAAGGAAAGGGAAATTTGTTTTAAAAAAATAAATATTGATTTATTTTTAAAGGTGTGGAAAATATGATTTGAAATCGGATTTTCAAAGTGATGAAGTGTGGAAATAAATTTACAAATTTGAAATGTAAATTTGAAATAAATCGATAAGGATTTATCAAATTGGTTTAAATGGACCATAATGTGATTTGAAATTAATTTTTAAACGTGAAGTATGAAATGTGATTTGAAATTGATTTTTAAACGTGAAGTATGAAATGTGATTTGAAATTGAATTTTCAAATGTGAAATGTGAAATACGATTTGAAATGGATTTTCAGATGTGAAGTGTGGAAATATGTATATCTTGTGAAAAGATTTGAAATTTTATAATTTGGAAAAAAATTATTTGAATTGGATGCTTGTTGTGAATGTTATTGATAGTTAAATAACCGACTATCAATATTTGTCTTTGAAATGACACTTGATTTGTTTTTAAAACAAACGCTCATTATTCGGTTAAGCCGGGAGAGGACCTTTGTGTCATATAACCCATTCCGAATAGTGATACGTCGCGAATGGATAGCATTTGAAGACCGGTGTGAAGACCGGATATTTGTGAAAATGAAAGGACAACCTGTCGAATGTCTCTGCACCGAGTTGCTCCGGTATAGAGATTTATATCACTCTTTTTGTGATGGGAAGTCGGGACGTGATTAGTGAATATCCGGATTGCAAGGGCTTCTTTGGAAGTGCCTTCGGTTCCGTTCGATCCCGGAACGGACTTGTATGGATGTGTGTCTGACGTTACACTTTGAGATGTAAAGCTGGTTTCTATCAAATACATTTCTGTTGGTGGCGGAGAATTTATTCTTTTAGCTTAACACCCTTCTCTGAGACGTACGAGCTCAGAGGTTATGTAGTTGATGGTTACTAGTGATACATTCCCAATTTGGTAATGTGGCGCACGAAGTGCTGTTGATCAATTGTGGATCAAAGCGTTGCTTTGTGAAGAAGCGTGGCTTTGTGAAAAAGCGTGGCTTTGTGAAAAAGCGTAGCTTTGTGGACGAGACTTCGTCGAGCCTCACAACCCGGTAATGGTCGAAACAGGAATGTTGCGGCAAAGGTTTGTAGGGGTAGCGCCCCTAGGGTATGCCATTTCCTTCTGGATAAAAGGTGATATCATGGTATGGAGCCCAGGTATTTTACCTATGTTGATTATATTTTGTGGCTGTCGCTTTCGATTGAGGATCCTCGGATAAAGGTCGGTAACGACCGGGGGATGGCATAGCTCGTGTGTTAGTTACCTAGTTACAGCTCGGTTAGAGCGTGAGGTAGCGTCGGCCTTTTGTTTGCAGAGATCCGGTTAGGATCCGAGGCGTCTTTCCAGAGGCGTTCTATTTCGGTAAGGAAGTTCCTTAGCCTGATCATTTGTTGGAAATCCAAAGAAACAATACGAACCCCGTACGGTTTTTAATTGTATTACCTGCTATGGAATGTGGCGGTAACCTGCTACTGAACGTAGTAGCTATAGTAGACATACAACAATAATTGTATGTTGGCTAAGATTGATATTATACTTTCGAAATGTTTGCCACACTAGACATTAATAATAATATCAATTGATTTTGCATAGTAAGCATTTTTGACTATCATAAGGAGAAATCTCCTCCAATTCTGCGTTTGCATTGTGTGTGTGGTGGGAGGCCTTATGGTAGTTTCATTTTCCAAAAGCATTGCGAAGTTGTTTTATTTTCTTTGCGAAAATAACTGTTTTACGATCTCACACCAGTCACCATGACTGACCTGGAGTTTATTGTTCCCTTTCTAAACTCTGGGTGCCCAAAATTTTCCACACGGGCAGCCTAGAGTTATTGTTATCAGGATATTCTGGATATTCTGGAGCTTTGGAGATGAGCTGGATGGCGAAGCGTACTATCGTACTTGTTATTTATTCCGCTGTGTATTCTGTATGAGGACAGGTTATATAACTGTCCATTGTTGTAAACTCTGATGATTGATGTGTGTATAAACTGATATAGTCTTTTGTTTTAAAGATTATTGATTTATCTATTGTATATTATTCCGCTGCGAAATGTGAGATTCTGATAATTGTTTCTGATTCTGTTTCTGTTCTTTCTTTTTCTTCTATCTTTTCTTCTACCTCTTCTTTTAACCCTAAAGTTTCGCGTTTCCGCCATTCGATTTTTCGACATTTGGTACAGTGGACGTATCGGTGTCGAGTTTTCGGAAGACGGATTTGCGGGTCTTTACACAAAGATTATCTTTTAAGTACCTAACCCTCATCCACTTTGTGTAAAATTGTTGAATTTAATTATTTTCGAAGCCAGTTTGAGACCATATACCATTTTTAATTCAATAGATTTTTAAGTCCTACCCCCACATTCCTTCTTTCGTTTGCATAATTCTTTGTAGTCGACCTTGTGCAAACCACCCCTCCAAATGAAATTAGCACACACAGCAATGATTTTAGCAATAAAATAGTTAGAGATTTAAAAAGTTTGGAGCTAGAATCTAACTTTATAGGTAATTACTATATGCACAAGTTATGTTCTTCCTACAAATGAGAGTAATTTAGACCTCCAGCCTTGCAAATTCTCTTTGATACCGTTTATCAGTTTACCACACTCAGCATCAGTAATTGTGTTATTGGACAGAGGCAGACCAAGGTATTTAACAGGGAGAGTTTCTTCTTGAACTCCCAACCCCTCTAAGAGAGTTTGCTTATTTCTACAAAACTTGTTAAAGTAACATTTGGTTTTAAATTCATTCACCTTCAGACTAGCATACACTTCCAACCGCTTAAATATGATTTTAATTTTATCAATTATAGTATATTTGGCTTTGCATACAGCTAGTAAACCATTAGCATTTATCAGATGTGTGCTTGAAGGTTGTATATTATATATACGGCTGATATATTGATGGTAACATGCAAGTTCCATTTGTAATGTAAACCACTCCATCACAACTGCAAATAGGTATGGTGATTAAGGATCCCCCTACCCGATCCCTCTAGTGCTATGAATGTAACCTTTAGGAACCCTATTTATAAGGACTGAAATGTAGGGGTGTTTTGACAGTAAGAAATTAGCATTATCAGTTTATTAAGGATTCCCATAGATTTCAACATGTGGATGATGAACTTCATGTTAACTCTATCATATGCTTTATGTAAGTCAATCTTCATGCACATTTTTTGTCCTCTTTTTATTAAACTCTCTGACTAGTTCATGAGCCATCAAAGAGTTTTCTAAGATAAACATACCTTTTATAAATGCACTTTGACATTGAAAAATCATATCAGGAAGTACCTTGTTGAGCCTCATGCAAATGATTTTACTACATAGAGATCCTTCTTCGACTTTGAATTTCAGGTAGAGACTGCAAGTACTCTCCATTATGTAGATAGTGAAATATGCAATTGCTTTGGCTTCTAATTCTTGAATGTATTTTACTGCTTCCCCGTGGTCATTCAAACAATTATTTAAATTAATATGATTCTTCCTTTGATACATTTTAGTATAAAAAAGGGAGCACTTGGCATACATCCCTGGTAAGGTTTGAAAATACACAAAATATCCCTCCGTTTTTTTAATAAGTTTTCGGTCCCTGTTTTCAAATTCACGCGCGCACAAAGACCCAGATACCCTTTAGTTTTTAACATTTCAAACGCATATAACTTTCTGTAGAAACATGGGATCATCATACCGTTTTCACCAAAAAATCAAAAAAATCATGATCTTTAAAATGAGATCCATTGTTGATACCAAAAAAATCATATTTGTAGTAAAGGTGCAATTATTCCATATATTTGCAGATAATTCTGCAAATTTTAAACATCTTCTATAAGCTTGTCCTACCGTTGTTTTTACATATGCACAATGTCACTCGTTAGAAAGATAATAAAATTTGTGATTTAATGGTGAAAACGGTTTGTTAATCCATCGTTTCTACAAGAAGTTACTGCATTTTAAAGATTGATAATTAATGGGGTGCAAATTTTAATTATGGATGTGAGTATAACATCCATATATGAAGAATCAGCATTGCTGCAATCGAGAAGAGGGGTATTATAGGGAAGAAAATTGTAGTATTTGAAAATAGGGATGTAATTTATATCTTTTTTATGAGGAGGATGTTTTGTGTATTAAATTTGATTTTAGGGACGTGTCCCTTATTTTCACATAAATTTTTTTGTTGCATTCATCTCCCTTTATAAGCCATTTTCCTTTAGCCTTTTGTTTTAGTTCCATTGCTTATTTTTTTAAGCTCCATCTTTAGTTGTCTTTGAAAAGAATAGAATTCTGAATTAGACCTTCATGTTGAGGGTTGTCATTTAGTTTGCTTTGGATGTCTTCCAGTGGTTTTTGAATTCTCTGAACCTAGTCTGATGGTTCTAGTCTCTTTTTATTCCGGTCTTTAAGTCTGCTTTCATGTATTTGATAAACATTACAAATTGGTACATACAATTACCCTCTAGAATTTGGACTTCATTGAACTTAACTACTTCGTTGTAACCATCTAGTAAATGCCAATGATTTGCATATCTAAAAGGTTTCCCTTTTTGGATTTATTCATCACCATTGAATTGTATATACAAGGGACAATGGTCACTTGTGGAACTAGGGAGGACTGTAATTTGGATATTGGGAATTTGATTAAATAGATCAACATTCCTCAAAGCCCTGCCTAGTCTATATGGTATTTTCTTCATTTCACCATTTGTCCATGTAAATTTCAAGCCCATGTGGAATGCTACAATCAACCAATTAGCAAGTATAACGTAATTAAACTCAACAACCTGGCAGAACTTCAATGTAAGTCCACCTTTCTTTTCATCAGTTCTCAGCACATCACTGAAGTCACCAGTAACTAACCATTGTTTGTGAATCGGTAGCCCAATTGCTGGCACAAACAAAAGTGGTGTACAATTCTAATCCCCTTATGTTTTAAATTTAACTGTTATTTGTTGCTCATCTGATTGACATAAATTGCTAACCATACGTTTATATCCCACAGAATCATAATTCTACCCTTTACAAGATTAGTGCTACTTGCAATATTGTATATATAAAACTATAAAAATCATGAGTGCTCTCCTCCTTTAGAGGAGCACTCATTTTCCTCAAAAAAGATAAAACTCTAATAATGGTATTTATTTTCATAACAAAATAATGCATTAGAAAATATAGAAGTATCTAAAATCTTGCAATTATTTTGAAATTATAGACTAAGCCACAATTTTGAGAAATAATTCTTTAACCATATGATTTTAAATCATATGGTATTGTATCTCAAACGATTAAGAGAAAAACATTCATTCATTAGGAGCGACATAAGAGTTGGTGAACTCTTAGGATTGATACATATGGATGTATGCAATCGTAGATCTAATGATTCAAAAATGGCACTACTTTGTTAAATTCATCAATGGATTATCGCAGACATGAACATGTGTATTTGACACATATGTAGTATACTTATGGTAAGTTCATAGAATATAAAACAAATTAAATAACACGACGTGCAAAAGAAAATAAAATGATTCAATTTGATTGAATATGTGAGTGTATTGGAAAGGAGTCCCAAACGTACCTGAAATAGAATAAGATTAAATCTCAAAAGGCATTCCTTCTTATAATACATAATGATGTATCGATAAAGAATAATCAGATTATGTTGGAAAAAATACGATTGATGATGAGTGAAGTTGAGTTAACTTCTTTTTATAAGGGCATGTACTTATAAATAAGTACATAAGGTTAAATTTAAGTTAATCTAGAAAAAAGTCTACAAAATCATACACGATAAGGGTTGATGAAACAACCCCTAGATATCCTAGGTTAAGGAGTTGATAGGTTGTATGAGTCGAAAGACTGCACATAATCCTTATTTGTGAGGGATCTTGTGTGGACTACTCCAAATAAGTGTAGGATTGGTCAATATTAATAGACCAATTTATGCTATGAATATAAAATTCATAAACTTAAAATCCAAATTAGTTTTATACATATATACAAACAATTCATAAAATGTTTATAAACATATTCCATTGCACTGAGAAATAATTGTTGTTTCAAAAAACACTAACTTCATGTTGAAGGAATTTCATTTAGAAATTATTGGTAGTAAAATGGATTTGGATACGATCCAAAGACAAAACTAATTATAAAGGATGAAATGAAATTGACCAAGCCTGAACAAACATAACAAATTAAAATCTCAAACAAGAACACTCGTGCATTAAAGAGAAACTACCAGTTTCTCATCAATGTCGAGAAAAGAATTTCCTCAGTTGTGAATGAGTCATTAAGAGTATTGACTCTATTGTATTGCATGATGCGCAAATCTAGAATGGATTCTAAGTACATTATCAAAATACGACTTTGATAGTTGTACCGAAGGGTATTATCCATTGACCACAAAAGTGTCTTCGAGAACCAATGCAGCTGGAATATGGTAAGCTACGTTGATAGAATAACACTGAAACTTTTAATTGTTGAAATTAACATAACTGATTCGTCATTCAACATATTTAAGTTAATTCAGATTATACTCAAAAAATTATCATTTAATATGATTTTGAGTTTTGGTACATGTATGTTGAGACAGAAATTTTGAACAATGATTTAGAATATATTGTTTGCGCATAATAACCAAAAAGCCTCGAAGTAGTGGTAGTGATTATGAGTTTGTGGGTTATTGGATTAGATTCAAGAATTGATAAGAAAGAATCATTCAACAAGCATTAAAGTTGATAAAATATTTTGATAGGAAAATCAAAAAATTTTGAATTTTAGTTAAAATGCAGAGGAAGCGTGTGTCTATTAGAAAGCACCATAAAGGTATTAAAACATTTCAAATCTATAAGTGAATAACAAACCTATGATTGTTAACAATGTACTCGTGTAAAAATAATTTTAGTTTGGTTGTTTAATTTGATATAGGATTTGAAATTGGCATCTTCTGCAACCAGTATAAAAGGGTGTTTGGATTGTCTCAAAACAATATGCATAGACACTATATTAAAATGTTTAATATGGAGCATATAAAATGAATTTCTTATGCATTGACAATTGGAATAATCACACATGTTGTATTTATTGTAGGATCGAATTTTGCGTATGTATTTGATACATATGGAACGTATCGAATTCGAACTAAGATCACTAAATAACAGTTTAGAGTGTTCTTGAGTATTTGAGAAATACGAGAGAATTTTTTATAAAAACTACAAACTCCTTATGAAGGAGTGCACGAATTCGAACTTCATAAGTGATATTGAGTATAGTATGTCAATCCTAAATTCATGTTCGGTCTTAATTTAAGAACTTTAAGTTGGAAGTGTTTCAAACAAGAAGTAATGGTAAATTTAACCAAATACTAAGTACATCACCTTGAATAATGCTGTAGTATAAGAAGTATAAATAAATGCAAAAATTTATAATAAAGCAAGGAGAGATTCCAAATGTTGATAATCCCATGACATTGCTATACAATAATAATGCTGAGATATGGTTCATAAAAGAACCTAAAGCTCCCTAGAAGTCAAAAAACAATATCTGAAGGCTTCTACATGATAAAGGTAGTTTATCAGTATTAGAGAGAGTTAATTGACACAACAGATAACTAAAACAATATAGCACACCTATTCACTAATGGATTGGCCCGGTTAGTTTTTGAGTAAACCGATCGAAAGGAGGTGGAATAAGATTCCATAATTGATTGCAAATGTAAGTGGGATAGAGAAAGGTGTATGCTGCAGGGGCAATTATGTAATTTTTTTACATATATCTAACTTGATAGCCAGTCTTGTTCATAATAAACATTAGAATTCTATAATATACTTTGTTATATTGTGATATAATTAATTAATTAATTAAAAGTATATTAAATAGAAGATCCTTAAATGATATGTCATGTAATAGTAATTTCAATGTGCTGTAATAGTGAGAAATTATCACATTAAAATAATATATTATTTTAAATATCTCTAATCAAGATGTTTCGATAAAGGATATCAATTCATCTGTTGAGACCAGAGTACGTAACACTCTCTAAATATTAGGCAATGTATTATTAATAGCCACTAAGGCACCAAGAGGTTACGTACTGATGGTTATTGGATACCATGGAATGACTCCCTCGAAGTTTCCTATTGGTTAATCATAACTAAAGTCAAACAGGAGATCTCGAAATGACGATGTTACACAGTTTCCTCAACTTGCAAATACTGTGGACTTCAGTATGGATACTCCACTTAGATTATAGTTAAATAATGGTATGATGATCCATCGAGCAACTATAGTTGGGTCCAAGTTAAAGCAATAGAAGTAAACACTATTCAATAGAGAATTTGTCTCCTTGGTTATAAGAGGTCGGTATCATGGTGAACTGTAGTAAAATCAAAGACAAAGTCTTTGGCTAGAGCAGTACGGTTAATTATAAATATTATTATTGAACCAAGGATTTCTAACCAAGTTGAATATGAACGATATTGAAATTTTTACCAAAACCAAATTCCATAAGTCCTAAAGTGATATAGTTTTGATGAAGAGAATTGATGTAAATAATCATTACTATGGGATACAACTTACAATAGTAACTTGAAATTAATCGAAAAGACGTGTAAGCGATGTCAGCCAAAATGTTACATAAGGTGTGTGCGGACATTAATATTTGAATTGTTCGATATTAATCATTGACTGAATTTACACATTTGAGTCGCACAATCATAATGATGAATTCTACGAAAAACCATTTGATTTCATTAATTTATAAAATATTATAAATTAATCAATTAATTAATATCTGAGAAATATTAATTATTATTTAATTTAATTAATGTTTTGGAATTGTTTGCAATTATCTGAATGCATTTATATAACTAATATTTACACGCATCGATATACGGTATTAGTGTAACTTTAAATGGATTTAAATGAAAGACAATTACATAAAGGGATTTATGGAAAATTTGTGCCATTTGATCGCATGTATTTTTAGCCAAACATGTGAACTGAGAGGAGTGAAGAGAGAGAGAAAGAGAAAATTAAGGGAAATGATTAGGGAAGTTTTAATTAAAAGAACGGAAAATGTTTCGTTCTTTCAATAAAAACAAATCTACTAATTCATTTCCTGTTGACATTCTTTTTATTTACCTTTTCTCTTCTCTCCGTCTAACCTTCAATGGCAGAAAATCAAATGATTGTTCCAAAATTTTATTAACTCCAAATCATATGCAAACATCAAATAAAAATAAAACACAATGGTTCATTCATCTCTTACAAGGATTGAGTGTGGATTTTGGAGATATGGGAGTTATTATTCATTCAATGTGCGATTTTTTAGCTACGTCATAAGGTAATTGTCCGATCTCCTTTTAATATACATTATAATATGTTCAAGTAGTTTAGATACTCCATCTTTACATCTCATTATGATTATATGTAACATCATGTTAATATAGTTTACATCTCATATCTTATACATTGAATTAATATATGCCTATGTTATTCAATCTTTTGCTTGCTATTGTTTTTAAAATTAGTGGTTTAATTAAAAGAAGATTTTCAGATTTAAAACTAATTTTTATTTACTAAGATAATTTTGTTACATATTTTATATACAAATATAAATGAAATACATACATAAATTACTTGAAATTATTCAATGAAATTAAATATATGTTTCATGTATACATATGTTATTTTGAATATAAAAAACTTTTGGTTGTTATATACATATGCGTGCGTGTGTGTAATTTTAATTAAAAATTTATAATAGAACTTTTGTGTAAAATTATAGATCTAATGTTAATTTCTTTCCAAAGTCAAAACTAGATTTTAAATTGTAAAACATATAAAGTTACAAGTTATATGCGTGTGTGTGTGTGTGTAATTTTGAATTAAAATATAGTTTGTTGTTATACACACACACACACACATATGTACATATATTATTTCAAAATTTATAAAGGACATTTGTGTAAAATTACAGATCTAATGTTGAGCTCCTTCTTAAGTCAAAACTAGATTTCAAATTGTTAATTTCTTATTTCAAAATGCATAAAACTTACTACAATCAATTTTATTCCGTATAAAGGTTTAAGTGTTCAAATGTTGATTTAAAATTATGTCAAATGAATGAGTAAAGGAAGGAGAAAAATCCTCCACCTTTTTCTCTTCTTAAATGTCTACTTAAACTCATTAATTATTATACTATACATATAAGTAAGCTATTGTCAATTGGTTAAAATATTTTAGAACATATTATGTATAAGTATAAGTAAACTATGTAAATATACATATTATATATATATATATATATATATATATATGTTTTAAAAATTATGGACAACAAATGCATATATAAAGAGTGATTTTGTTCGTTATGGTGTAAATCACAACACCTACAAATGTACACATTGATCATGCACATTGTTTATATGTTGCACTTGCACTATAAATATATATATGAGTATATTTGATACGCTCATTATAATAAACATTTATGTTAAAATAAAATTGAACTCCCTTTTAAACAAATAAAATAAGATTTTATTTTAAACTTTCTTAGATTGGATCTAATAAACCCTTTAGACTTCATAGGCCAAACAGATCCAAAATAAAATATATATTTTTGAAATCTACCTATTTCATCCACTTTCAACTGGCCCAGTTCCTTCAATATCATAGTAATTCGTGGAAAGAGTCTATTATATAGTAAAAAAATTATTCATGGTTAATTCCACATATAAATTGGATGGTTTTTATTCTAATATTTCAAAATTTAGAACAAGTATTTAACATGGCGAAATGATTAACCGCACCCTGGAAAGGGATGAGAACAAGGCTTCCTTGCGTTGTATTGTGTTATCATCAGAAATCACATCAACCTTGTCAAAACCATAAAGAATATAAAAGAAGGATTCACAAAGAATGATAGCAATAATGAAACCTTTCGAAAGAGTCAAAGAGATGCTTCAGCAAAATATTGGATGAGCAATGGACATTCGAAGAAGTCGAAAGGTGATGAGGCCGCCTTTCCGATTTAGTTAATTCCTTTCGAAACAAATGATTCTGCATGCATAAAGGGGGGTTTTGTATGAGTTAAGAAGCACATTTCGAAGGTATCAGATAACATGCTTCCATATATGCGTCAAAACTTTCAAAACAGTGGGTTTCGCCGTTATTTGCCTTTCGGAGAAGAACGTTTGGCCAAAACTACCCCTTCGAAAGCGTAGATCGGCCTTTCGAATCAGTTGAAACCATCCATAATTACAAAGGAAAGCTTACATGAGTCCAATAAGTCTTCCTCAAACACCAGAAGATGGAGTTCCACATTGATCAATGAGGATGCTTTCGAAAGCTACCATTCGCAGCTAAACCTTCTACTGTGCATCAACTTAATCGAAGCCCTAAAAATACACCTTTCGACGATATCAAAAGCCCACATCCTTTCCTACTTGCAACAACACATCAACAATAGAGTAGAGGGCGCATCCATACCTTTCGATGAAGTCGAAAGCACTCAAGTTCCATTCAAAAGTGAAATTAGAAGGGTGCCTTGAATTTAGCAGCAACGAAAGAACTTCAAGGTACCCTTTCGACTAAGTCGAAAGGACTGATTCGAAAGGGTCCAACTTGCACCTATAAATAAGACCATAGGGATATTGTTTGAGGGGGCCCGATGTCATTCACTCTATACTTTTTCTTTCTTGAATTTGTAAACCCTAATTCTAAAATCAAATTGGGGATTTTACTTCTTTGCAATACTTAAGCTTCTTGTATTCAAGAAAATTATTATTAAAGCAAGTATATGGCATTTTCGAATATATTGATTGATCTGTTGCTTCTATATGGTTCTGGTTATTGATTACTTGTATCGATGTCAATCGAAAGGTTACCTTTCGAAGAAGTAGAAACCTATTGATTCAATTAAAACCCTTAGATCCATTAAGTCCCAACCTTTAGTCACCTCAACCACTTCAAAAGGAGGTTCCGAAAGAATCTTAAGCCAATTTAACTAATTCAAAAGGTAATTTCGAAGGAGTTCTAATTGTCTCAACCGTTTCGAAAGGTTGTTAGAAGGAGTTCTAATTGCCTTGACCTTTTCGAAAGGTGGTTTCAAAGGAGATCTAATTATCTTGATTGATTCGAAAGGGTTTAAACTATCTTAATCGGTTTGAAAGGTAGTTTTGAAAGGTTCACTTACACTTTGGACTTTGCTTTGGGGTGTTGACAAGATATATTATTAACATTTTTGGCGCTAGAAGGAAGGCTTGAACCTCCGACCTTGTTGAATTCCCACATTTATTTTCCTCTAACCCTATTTTATTCCAAGCTTACCTTAGACCTTACACCACCATTGTTAGAAAAATTAGAAAGTCCGAGCAAGGACCCTAAAAGCACGCTCAATTGGATTCTCCTATGGAACTATTGGAGATTCTAAACTAAATGAAGAGCAGATGTTAAGATTGGAGACTTTGGGAATCTTGAAGAAAAAGAAGGCTAAATATATGATCCAAACAAGTGGAGCTTAAACCCCTTTCATATTGGTCCTACACACATCTTTGCTTTAGGAGGAACAAAAGATCAGAGTGATAACTTGTTTGGTCAAATGAAGACGACAATTCAATTCTATACCAAAGGCACTATCTTTGAAGAAGGGACGATGGCTGATTACTACACCTTTGCATCAAAATGGCATCAAGCAACAAGCAGAACGTTACCTACATATGAGCTTCAAAAGGTTTTGAAAAGGAAATTGGTTGTTGAGGGTGAAACTCCTGGATCAAGCAATAAAAAATCTAGAACTCATCCTCAAAAGACAAGCTTCAAATCAAAACTCCCTAAGGAATACAACCTGACTACATCGATTGAGAATGTTTATTTACTAACCACGGAGGAACTCAACTATTGGCCATCCAAAAAGAAAAAGCCCATGTATGAAAGAAATGGGGGAGGATCCTACTGTCACTATCACATGATGAATGGGCACAAGACAAATCAATGTAGAGCACTTGAAGGAATGGTTATCAACATTTTCAGGCAAGGGAAGATCCACAGATTTGTAAAGCAACCCTAGAAGAATTCAATAAAGCACCATTTAAAGAGAATCTACATTGTCGGGAGTAAAATTCTCCTTAATTTTGGAAATTACCTTAAACGATTATAAGCCTTTGTCTGCGCCGAGTTGGCCAGGTCAAAGCGCCTCATGGAGGGAGGTTAGAGTAAAACTTTATCTGCGCCACGTTATGGCTAGGTTAAAGTATCTACAAGCCCTTGATCGCGCCATGCTATGGCCAGATCAAGGCACCCCCTGGAGGGGGAACGGAGTAAGCCCTTGGTCCTACCACGCTATGGCTTGGCCAAGGCACCGACCAGCCTTCAATCCCGCCTATAAGGCTTAGTTGGAGCACCTCTTGGAGGGAAGGCGGAGTAAGCCTTGGTCCCGCCACATTATGGCCTGGCTAAGGCACCGAACAAGCCGTCAGTCCCACCTATAAAGCCTGGTTGGAGCGCCTCCTTGAGGGAGGTTAGGTAAGTCTTTGGGTCCTACTTGTGGATAAGCTAACCAATCGCACCAGACAACAATGGACTAAGACGTCCAAGCCCAAGAAGCGGCACAACAAAAAATGACAACATACGGAGCCTATAAGATGACACATGTCAAAAGAATCAAAACCCAAAGAGTGGTGCAAAACAAAAGCTTAAACATGAATCTATGACCTTCAACTGATTTCCAAAAGAGGATTTTTGGACTTCATTTATTAATACCCGAATCTGGGTTTTGGGTCTCTTACTATTGATTCCTTATTTTCACTTATACCCGAATTTGGATTTCGGGTCATTTACCATTGATTTCTGGACTTCACTCATTAATTCCTAAATCTAGGCTTTGGGACCTCTATTATTGAGAACTCTACTATGGATTTCTGGTCTTCTACTAATTCTTGGATCTATCTTACTAATACCCGAATCTGGGTTTTGGATCTTCTATTATTTGCAGGTAAGGATTTCTGGACTCATATTATTCGTTCCCAAAAGAGGATTTCTAGTCTTCTATGACTTATTTCCAGATAATGATCTCTGGAATTTTATTATTAAATGACTATTCTTGATCTTCTATGAGTTATTTTCAAAAGAAGATTTCTAAACTTCTATTAATGCCAGATTTGGAATTCTGGCCCTCCATTATTAATTCCATAATTAGATTTCTAGAGTCAGATTTTTGGTCTTCTCTTATCATTACCAAAGTTGGATCTCAGGACTTCTATTCGTTTCTAACTATGGAATTTCTCTTCACTTATTATTTTCACGTGATGATCCGTTAACTGCCATTACTTAGATTTTGAGAATTTTATTATCAGGATTCCTCATACTATTGCCAATAATAGGAAGAACCACCAAGTATATTATTGCATAGATTTCAAATTAATGATAAGAAATGTTGCCTACTTTGTACTTTTCAGGAAAACAAGATCAATAAGGAAGACTGAATGAGTCGACAAATACAAAAACCATAGTCAAAGTTATCAGGAAGAAATTTCAGAAACAACATTGTAAGTACAAAAGGCTACAAAGCAGGTGATATTTACATAATTTATAAATTATATACAAGTATATAGCATAAGTGTATGTTTCATAGATCTTGGACAACCTTATCTAGATTCTCAACAACTAAAGGATCGACAATATAGTGAATCGCTATACAAAGAATTTCTTTAAGCTTCTTTTCCTTTTTCTTAATTTCGTCAGCATCATCAATAGACTCAATGCGGGTCTTCAAAGCATGGTTGAAAGCTTTGTTGGCACTTTTTAAGGGTCTTGTTTTGCCTTTCTAAATCGGTAATGTGCTTTTGGAGAAGATATTTTTCATGTTCAAGTTTTTGAATTCTAGCTGCATACTCATTAATGTGCTGTGAATATCTCACTTTCTGTTGGTCGTCAAAATATCTCATCATTTCAAATTTTACCTTCCTACACCATTCACATATTGTCTTCTTGTCTAAACCTGAAGGTTAGCCGTAGCTAGAAATTTTTGAATAGCTAGAGATGAAGACCTTGTTGAATTCACAACAGACGAGGCAATTGGAGAAGTTAATAAATTGATATTTGGAATGTCACCCCCCATGATAAATTCTAGGGATTTGCACTGGGCTTGACTATCTTTTAGTTTGATCTCCAAATCCCTCACCTATTAGAAAACCTTAGACATCTCGTCAAAGTCGATTAACGAGTTTGATTTAATTTGGCGTTTCAATTAGGAAACTATTTCATCTTTGCTCTTGATGTCTGATTCAAGACTAGAAATTTGATCATTAAGGCCCTTAATAATCGCCTTTTGAAGCAAAAATTTATTACGTCGTTCCAATGCCTCAGTGTTGTCTTGAAGCCGGGCAGACAAAGGATCTTTAAGCAGGCTTCTCTTTTCAAGATCTGCCACCAACCTATCTTTAATACTGGTGAAGCGAGATAACGGATCTAGTGAGCGTGGAGTAGTAGTTAAACGTGATTCCTATTCAAATAAAAAAAATTAATTAATACCCAGAGAATAAATTTCTTTTATTACAATAGTAGAAGTTATAACTCAAAAAGAAATAAAACAAAAGGTACAATATCAATGTTATAGTCAAATACTCACTTTGCCCTATCACATTTAAAGCCTATAAACAGCATTTTTAACTTTATTCAAAGAGTTAGTAGAAAGAGTGATTGTTGATTCAAAGGAGGCGTTAAATCCTTCTTGGGTAATAACTGGGGGCATTTGCTATAATCACATTCTCCCATTGAAGGACTATCTTGACCGCAAATCAATTTTGTATGATATGTTCGAATCTCCTTAAGGAGTCTCTCCTTTTCTTCGCCTAGAAAATCAAAGAGAAGGCGGGGATGTTGTATATAAAGCTTCTGTAGATCCCTAAGTAAGCAATATGTAGCCAATCTTGAGGATTTCAAGAGAGATTCCTTTTCTAAGTAATCTCTTATTAATTTGACATATTTGCCTAAGTAGTCTCTAGAAACAAGGCTGCTTGGGTGATATTTATTCTGTAATAATGTAATAACATACGACTAAGTATAAAAGAAAACTAATACAGAAAATTCACAAATCAATATTATTACATGATTACAAATGTTCATCTGATTCGTACAAAACTGATTTTTTTGAATAACGAAAATGAATTTATCCTTATAATATTTGAGTTTTTCTGGAGGCAATTCATGAGGGATTGATTTGACTCGTGGTAAATTCCAGCAAGCCCCCGGATGTGGATCAGATCCAAATTCATCTAAGTATCTCTTATGTAGATATCTAAGTAGACCTCCACTTAAATCACCCAAGTATGAAAAATCAACAATTGGATGTCTGCAATAAGCTTTATATAGGAAATCTACCAGGATATCTCCATCCTCAATCAACATCCAAAATAGTGTTATCAATTCCCTATTCTCTTCTAGGAGTTTGTCATAACGAAGGCGCGCCCTTTTCGGTCGAGGGGCCGCTTCCTGATCTTTAAAAGACGCAAACATTGCAGCGCTTTTATTAAGCTTACAATACTTGTCAGAGAGTGCGTTATGTTCTTTTAGTAGTTTGTCTAACTCCCTGTACAGGCTATTTATTTCCGCATGTTTTCTTTCAAGCTTTGTTTTATAAAGTTGAATGGATTTCTCCTTTATCTAAAGTAGAAAGATATCAGCTGCTGTCATCTTGGAAGTAAAAGCCATTTAGACAAAGAATTCCATACCTGAGAAACATGAATTAAAGTTTGTGGGGTCTGCTTTTTCCCCTCTTGTTCTTCAACATTAATATTGGCGTCTTTTTCAGGGAGATCAGAAGGCTCATGAAGCTCAGTTTGACTTGTTTCACGGGCACTAGGATCATGGATGACTTTCTTTGAAGCCCTGGGAATATCATCGCCATCCCCTTCGTGAGAACCATCATGATCACCTCCGCTGCCGCCAGAACCCTGACCTATATCCTCATTGTCATGGTTATCATCGTCATTATCATCATCGTTGCCACCTTCCTCAACGACAACTTCATTATCCTCATCATCTTCCTCCTCGTCGGAGTCAGAATCTCCTTCTACATAAGGGACCATAAGAGTTTTGCAGCATCAATTTCTTCTCTCTCAGGAACCTCGATCCCTTGCTCCATTTCTTTGATTTTGCCCATGAATCTTTTGACCAACACAGGACCGAGTGAGGGGAGGCTTAAGTCTGGAAACTTCTCTATATTGTCGAAGTCAGCCAGCATGAGAGCGTCCTCATAACAATTCACGATGATGTCACTAGGAGAAGTACTCAAAAATTGTGACACCTTTTGTTTGGCCTCGGAAATGGTTTTGATGGATATAGTTAAAGAATTTTTCTTCTTCAACTTCTTCTTGAAAAGAGTGCATCTCTTTTTGAGAGAAGATTGTTTAGCAATCATCCGGGCCTTTTCTTCCTCCGGCTCTTTTAGAGTCATTTTTAAAGCCAAAACCTCATCGGCCAAGATTTGTTTAGCCTTCCTCTCCTCGGTAAGTGTAGATTGCACTTGAACAAGTGAAGCGCTCAATCTTTCTTGTTCCCTCACTGCACTATCTTTAGCAGTAGTGAGGGAAGTAATCTGGTTACTTATATTTGAGACTTCTTCTTTAAGCTTAGGTGTCTTGGTGGAAGATTTTGAAACGTTCTCTTGGAGGGAGTATCGGCTTTCGGAAATCTGAAAGGAAAAGTACAATATGAGTCAAAATTCAGTATGAAATAGTAATAAGAAGGTTAAGTAGTATGAAACATACCAAAAGTTGTTGCTCGATGAGGGATCGACAATAACTTATCGGATTGGGTACAAAGGAAGGCGGTTGAATAGAGGTGAATGATGGAGAATTCATAATTGATTGTACAATCTTCTCAAAGCCATTAGGAGAAACCAGAGATAGGGGTCTAGAGGGGTTCAACTCCTAAGAGGGAGTTGAAGTGCCTAAATCCTTTTGCATCTGCTCGATGACGCTGGGAGAATCGGACACAACAATGTGGGACATGAAGTCATCCTTTGAAAGAGTTATTTTGGGTTGGTCAGTAGAAGCCTCAAGAGTAGAACCCTCTAAAGTTTTTCCTATGTCAACAGATTCACCCTCTTTTGGAGGAAGAGAAGATTAGACATCAGCAGTTTTAATTTTCTTGAGAGAAGGACCTGCTGCAATCATTCCGCTCAATTTTCTTTTAGCGATCATCCATGACCTAGCAATGGCCTGGGTCAATATTGAAGCGCTAGATTCAGAAGTTGGAGGGAGTGGATCTTTTGTGGTTAATTCAGTAGGAGGATCAGCTGCTAGAATTCAAAAAGCATAGGTTAGCAAAGCAATTTAAAGATAACACGACTGCAAGTTATAAACGATACATATAAGTTTACTGGGCTGGTCAGGACAAATCAGAGACAATGGTGAAAATTTATGGGGTCGCCCAAAGATAGGAAGCGCATGCCCTTGGAAGTGTGTTGGACAAGAGGGGGTTGTCCAAGAATCCTCTGGCCTACTAGAAGGAGAGAATGTTTTTGAAGATTGCTTGCGGTCAATAATGTAAGTCTATTCCTAATGCTAACAGAAGAAGCAGTTAACAACTTCACGATTCTCTTCCCTTCATCATCAAGATTTTTAGGAGCAGGGCCTAATAAGAAAACGTAATTCAGCAAAAGAGAATAATTTAATGAAAAATGAATATAATGATCAACTTACGAGGAGAAGAGAAAGCTCCAGTAATATTTGGAAAACATTTGACATAAAAGAACTGTGTCTCCCAATCTTTGATCTTGTTTACTCCCTTAGAAATTAACTTCTTGTGTGGGTTAGTCCTGAAGATCTGGCTATTTAAGTGCTGAGCTTGATAAGATGCACCAAATAGTTGAGAACTTCAGCACTTAGTGAAGGCATGCTTGACTCTAAAGCCATGATCTCTAAGGAGACAAGATATGTATATACATTTGGTGATAATTGAATAGGAGCTAAGCCAAGGTAACTTAAGAATCTTGACAAGAAATCAAGGAATGGAATAAAACTGCCATGCCAGATGCAGATGATAGTGTAAGCAAAATATCCTTCAAGGGGATTCTGGATAGTATCATTATCACTAGGAGGAATAGCTTCCACTCCTGTAATTCCGAAGTCGTTAAGAATTGTGTCAACTTCATCTTAAGAAGATATAAGGGAATGTCTTGAAATGGCTTTAGTCTTTTTTGGCGAAGATTCTGGTTCTAAAGCTATGTCCTTTTCTGATTTCTTCGAAGCTCTTTTTAAACCCATGATCCTGCCAAGTGAAATCGTTTTTATTAAAGTTATAATTTATTTCATTATTAGCACCTTTTGAAGATGTCGAAAGCCTATTGCAATGATTTAAATATCCACCAAGGCATATAGTTCCATACCTTCGAAAGGGTGTTAAAGTTAATGAGAATCATGAGATTCATCGAGCTTTCGACAGTGACAAAAAGAAAGATGAGATACATACACCTAAACACACCCTTTGAAAATGTCGAAAGGCAAGAATTTTTTTACTATTAATAGGTGCAACTATCCCCACGGTACTAATTTGAATATATACATTGTTGAAACTATTAACAACATCCCTAATCAAGTCAATTAAACCTTTCGACAACGTCGAAACCCACAAATTTTATTTTACTTAAAATATATGAATATTTCTGAAACACTATACTCATTAGTCGAAAGACTTGGAGAAAAGTTATTTTAATACAAACGAAAGGGCCTTAGGGTATTTCAACGATGTTTATATTGATAAAATGATAGTTATATTCCTATTGACTGTAATGGGTCTCGAACAAGTCGAAAGGACAAGGTGGAGTTTCAAAAGCATGCAAATGATTAGGCTTGTATCAATTTTGGGGGTTTCAATTAAGTCAAAAGGCTAGATAAGGTTTTCTACTGTAACAAAAATGTATTATTCTCGATCCAATTAATGGTAGGAGATATGAATTTCTAACTTTTAACATCTTCTAAAGTAAACTAAAATTGGGCATTATTTACCCAAAATAAAGTTCAATAGCAAATCAAATCCACTTTTTATATACATTGAGCTCTGAATCCTTTCGAAGAGAATTGGGCCTTCGAAGAGATACACTGTGTAGCCATTAAATTGAACCCTTCAAGATGACTTCTTTGAAAGGTGTCATAATACATCAGAACATACTTTAGCTTTCGAAGAAGTCCATCTCATGACAGCAATATCAACCTCTTCGAAAGGATCCATTTAAAGTGGATACTTAGCTTCCATTCAACCACTTCGGGTTGAAAATGAAGTGGAGTTAGTCACATTAACCCCTTTTAAAAGGGTTGGAAAATTAAGTTATAATATTGGTTTATTGATTTACACAACTCAACGTTCTCTTTGAAGTTACCAGAAAGGAATTCCTTCCTGATTCACTTTTAACCCAACGCTTCTTAGATGTTGACCATAATATTGATTCGAGCTTAAATTCACATCTAACAACAACGAAAACCTTAACTTTGGCAAATTCAAGCTCAGACCTTTATTGGCTCCATAGATTAATCAAAATTGAAAAACAAAGTCCTCTCAAACTAAATAAAATTGAGCATAATAGAATTCGAGCTTGAATTCGCATATAACAATGGCAAATAGCCCCAAATTTGACAAATTCAAGTTCAAACCCAAAATTGATATCATAGATTAAAAGAAATCAGCATAAAAAATGAATCTAAAGATCACTTTATACGAATGATAAACTTAAATCATTCTCAAAAATTGAAACGATAACACAAATTCGAACCCTACGAATTTGAAATTGGAATTAAACGTGATAAATCGGTCTGTAATATAAAACAATGGATGCATACCTCGAATCTAAACTTGCATCTACTGAAATTAGGAATTTAATAAGAAATTGGAATTTCTAATTCTTGCTTTGAGTTTTTAATTGTAGGCAAAAGAAAAAGTGGGAGAAGGAAGCGTGATTTATAAGAAAAGTAAATGCAAAGGACAAACCATTCAATCAAATTTAAATGAACGGCCATGATCCATATGAGTATATAGAAAGGCGGGAAATTTTATGCAAAAATAAAGAAGGGTGTTGAAACATTTGACTTGAAAAGTCAAGAGCATCCCTTCGCCAAGGGGCAAGTGTTATCATCAGAAATCACTTAAACTTTGTCGTAACCATAAAGAGTATAAAAGAAGGATTCACAAAGAATGATAGCAATAATAAAACCTTTTGAAAGAGTCGAAGGGATGCTTTAGCTAAATGTTGGATGAGCAATGGACTTTCGAAGAAATTGAAAGGTGATGAGGCCACCCTTCCGATTCAGTTAATTCCTTTCGAAATAGATGATTCTGCATGCATAAAGGAGGTTTCGTATGAGTTAAGAAGCACCTTTCGAAGGTATCAGATAACATGCTTCCATATATGCGCCAAACCTTTCGAAATAGTGGGTTTGGCCATTATTTGCCTTCCACGGAAGAACATTTGGCCAAAACTACCCCTTCGAAAGCGTGGATCAGTCTTTTGAATCGGTTGAAACCATCCACAATTACAAAGGAAAGCTTACATGAGTCCAATAAGTCTTCCTCAAACACCAGAAGATGGGGTTCCACATTGATCAATGAGGATGCTTTCGAAAGCGACCTTTCACAGCTAAACCTTCTACTCTACATTAACTTATTCGAAGCCCCAAAGATACACCTTTTGATAGTATCGAAAGCCCACATCCTTTCCTACTTGCAACAGCACATCAACAACAGAGTGGAGGGCACATCCATACCTTTCGATGAAGTCGAAAGCACTCAAGTTCCATTCAGAAGCGAAGTTGGAAGAGCGCCCTGAATTTAGCAGCAACGAAAGGACTTCAAGGCACCTTTTCGACTAAGTCAAAAGGACTAATTCGAAAGGGTCCTACTTGCGCCTATAAATAAGGCCATGGGGTATTGTTTGAGGAGGCCTGATTTCATTCACTCAATACTTGTTCTTTCTTGAATTTGTAAACCCTAATTCTAAAATCAAGTTGGGGATTTTACTTCTTTTTAATACTTAAGCTTCTTGTATTCAAGAAAATTATTATTAAAGAAAGTATATGGTATTTTCGAATATATTGATTGATCTGTTGCTTCTGTATGGTTCTGGTTATGGATTACTTGTATCAATGTCAATCAAAAGGTTACCTTTCGAAGGAGTAGAAACCTATTGATTCAATTAAAACCGTTAGATCCATTAAGTCCCAACCTTTTGTCACCTTAACTACTTCGAAAGGAGGTTTCTAAAGAATCTTAAGCCCGTTCAACTAATTCAAAAGGTAATTTCAAAGGAATTCCAATTGTCTCGACTGTTTTGAAAGGTTGTATAGAAGGAGTTCCAATTGCCTTGACCTTTTTGAAAGGTGGTTTCAAAGGAGAGCGAAATTACCTTGATTGATTCGAAAGAGGGATTCGAAATGGTTTAAACTGTCTTAATCGGTTTGAAAGGTGGTTTCGAAAGGTTCACTTACACTTTAAACTTTGCTTTAGGGTGTTGACAAGATTTCTTGATAACATATTGAACTTGCCTAGATCAAGAGCTAGAACACTTGGGTCCATCCGCATAAAATCCTTACTGATACTGGCAAGTAATCCAAGGAGTAACACGATAGTGGCTTGAATCGGTCACCTTGAATCTAGCAAAAGCTAGTGTACAAAAGGCAATCATAATTCCTATAGAAGTAATTGATATGTCTCACGTACTACAATACCTTTTCACTAAGGCTAGATTTGAAATTTGTTGAACATTGATTAGTTTATAAGGTATAAGAACCCGATATAGACTAAGAAAAAGAGCGATAATAGCTAAGTATAAAAGTATGACCTAACCCACCCTATAAAGTCTAAAGTTCACTTTGTATTCATCTATATGAAGTAAACTTTGGGGGAATGTGCTATACCATAATTTTTACTTAGTTATATTCAACCTTTGGCTATATAAGCCGAGACCTAAAAGGAAGATCCTTAGATATTCATTGCATATGAACGTTGAAAGCTTCAACCCTTCGGTCGAAGCCTAACAGCTTTACTCTATACTTGACCTTCCATAAGTATTAAATGTCAATAAATACTTTTTATATAGCCTCGCATAACTCCCTTTGGTATATTAATCCAAGTTTAAGCATACATGCTAAAGCATAGACATTGTCCAAGGGCTAGATGCCCTTATAAATGGCCAATGTGCCGAAGGCTAGATGCTGAGCCCAAACTACGACCTAAAGGATAGGTCCAAAATATAATGAAAACCAAGGACCATAGTTGTCACTTATCATAAAGCATGCTTACTATGACTTAAGTCAGGCTAGCATGAGAGAATGCATAATACGAACTCAACCGAAAGTGATGGCCACCAAGTAAGCCCTAAATCGAAAGTACAATCCTTCAAGCGGTCTTTAAACCAAAAGCATAAGTCACAAGACTTACTTACAACTCAAAGACGGAAGCATCAAGGTGTTCTATTATTACTCAGATACTGGGGCATCATGAAACCTCTGGATCATATACCGAGACCATGCGATCATATAGCCTAAAGCAAAGGCCTAGGAAGCATCGTTCAGCATACAAGATCGAAGTTATCTCTACTTAATGCCTAGAGCGCCTCAATGAATGACCAAGATCAGCGGCTGAGATAACCTCAAGATATATCAATGGCTCAGATGCCCTAAAGTTTATGTGAAATATAAGGGTCAAGCTACCCGAAGTTATATATAAGAACGACACATCATCAATCTATGTCAATCTGCAAGCAACTAAATGACAATATGTATTCAGATCTTAACCCCACAAGCGGACCATGTCAGTAGTCTGATATAAACGCTCTCCTCCAATGGTTAAGCTAGAAGACTTCTATAAATATAAGGCACGAACCCCATGTACGAGATTTTATAGTAAATTCACCCGATTGATTGATTATTGTAACCACATTTTAAGTTTCAGACTCAAGCTTTTAGTTAAGACTTGTTAATGGCGGACATAGCCAACTCAGGCTTATAGAGTCATTTCGGCTATTTAACAAAAGTACTAAAGAACTTCTTAGTAGTGGATATAGGAACCCAGCTCTTGAACCATCGTAAATCCTCTTATCTTTACATTCTAGCACCATACTTTTGTTATTAATTTCGGCCTTGGCATTCAACCTTCGATCAAACATTCTTATTAAACTTTTAAATTCTGAAATTTACTTCCAGACACTGGGGTGTTTATAGTGATGAAAGTCGCTCCAACGCATATTTTATTAGATATTAATGTGTAAATAAATTACGTATGTAATGCTCATGATAGTATTATGCAAACCGAATCAAACCATTAAATTTAACTAACATCTTAAATAATAATAATTTAAAAATTCGAATTTAAATTTCGAATTCAAATCTGATTCAAATAATAACATTAAATATGATTTAATGTTTATGAACTTTGTACAACGGTCTGTAATTTGAATGGATATATCCATCGAGACATGGACACAACACATAATCGTTCAGTGAACAAACACTGAAATTTTTATAAATAAAGTTTTTATCCTCCAAATTAATAATAATTATTTCCTTTTTTTCTTTCTCTGTTCTTCACTTTTTGGCATCATCGGTCTCGAAAGTAGGGGGTTTCTTGGTCGGATCAAACTAGTATAAATTTTAATTAGATTACGTTGTTAAAAGGCTTTATTAAATTACAAAGTCAGCAATTCAATAACTTGTTTGTACTCGGTAAAGTTTGAATTATTGTTCAAATGAATCTTTAAAAGATCCTTGAAGTCGAAAGTACAACATTACCATTATCAACCTTGTTATCTACAAAATTTTCACTATGAAACACTGAATTGACTATTGATGTGGTTAAAACAATCTATTTTGATAATAAGTTTGAAAAGTAGGAATTAGTATGGTTGAGAAAATGGTCGGTTCAGTCTAGAACCGGTAATAAAATATTTAAACAAAAATAACCATTCAATAACGAAAACCAAACCAAGCCAAACCCATCTGTTACTCAAATTTTTCATAAATAAGAAGATAGGTTGATCAAGTTTCCTAAGCTTAGCCCTGTTTGATCCAGGACGACTCGGGTCCAAGTTAGCCCACAAACCAGTCAAGGTTGGGGGCATGTCAGTAGGGCTTCTACACCCGATGCCGACCCAAATCTAGCCTCAGCCCTTCTTAACCCCCTACTCAATTGCACATCAATCCAGTTATCGGCCGAGGCACCCTAAGAAAATCCAGCAGCTAGCTTGCCAATCCAAGTGTGGTATAAGAATAGCTCGACTTGGTCTACTTCGACCCATCACTCTTATGATTAGCTCTCTCATGTCGTCCGGCTTTCAACACGGCACTAAATATTTCCACCTGCTTAAGCGTCTCTCCTAGCTATTTGCCGACCAGCACAGTTCAAGGCGGACTTCAGCTTGACCCATCATTTGTTCAGTTTCAGTATAGTCACCTACGGCCTATAGCTCGTCTTATCATCTCTCGCTTGGCCCGACAAGCCCTTAGCTCTTAGCAATTCCCTATACTCTTCATGGTCTCGGTGGCTAGCAAACCAACTTGGGTCGTCTTACCACCTAAGCATAAGGGAGTAAAGCGATAAAAGGTACAACAAGGCGTATCTACTCCTAATAATAAGCATGTTGTTTCCCATAACATACCACCATAGTACAAGAGCATCAAGTGAAGTAAGGTAGGGCATGCACCTGGTATAGTTCTCCTGTCGACATTCATATCAACCACATCCACACATTCCTTCCATTTAGCTAGTTGTTTCACATCATGTTCGTTCAACTAGATCAACGACCAAGCGTGCTTCCTACCTTTTTTGTGGCAGGATCACAACCACCCGAGCATAAACGACCCAGAGCATTTCATAGGCTTATTCAGCTCAATCTCAGCTGTCCAGCATTAGCTTCAACTGCTATAAATATATCATGCATCGCAACTTCACAAGGGTTAAAAAACATTAAGCTTTCAATTATCTTTATACCTTCAGTCGTTTCACCTAGTAATCCAGGCTGTTGTAATCAAAGTGAGATAATAAGAAATTTCCCACAGTGGATGTAGACCCCCCTTTGGTCAAATCTCTCCAAACTCTTGTGTTTGTACTTTTTAGCATACCAGCATCGCTTCATTTTCATCTTTAACTGAGATATTAGTTGACAATTATCCTGTTAAACATACTTTCGAGGTTGGTTAAAATCTAGTTAACGTTTTGGCACTAGAATGAGGGCCTCACCCTAAAAGCTCTTAACTTTTCCCCACATGTCTTCTCCTCTACAAGCTCCTTTCATGGCTTGTTCCCCACCGCTCCCTCCAATACTTAAGAAAATTCCTTTTAGAAGTTGGGCCATAATCTTAGTTTGGCTTCATGTCATATGCCATCGCAGTGCATGCTTGCTCTCTCACATTACTGCTACTATAATCAAGTTATGAAGGTTGCACATATATTTTGCATAAGGATTAGAAAAACCGTCATCCTTCATCAAGTGGCATCGGCCATACCATTGTAAGCGGCATCCCTTCCTACAGAAGGATAAGGGGTGCACTTCTCTCTCTGCCTAGGAGTGCTCCCTCCCATAAGAACGCCCAGGTCAGTCCATGCCAGCGCTAAACCCATGGGTAAGACAGCAAGCCTGACAATCATGGCCACCTGTCGCGCATCCCCTAAAGGATCCTCAAACAACTCAGCACTCCAGTTTAGGTATGGATCAGCCCTCCTCGGGGCATCAAATAGCTCCCTTGTTTGTCTTTGCCCTCAAACATGTCTGGAAGCGGTCAGATGCCCGTCTACATATATGAAGATGTCCGAGCTTAACAGCGAGTGCCCTTCTCAAGGACACTTACAAGCCTAGTCTGACATCACAGATAAATTCTTACTTTTGATAATAAGTTCTACCATTTGTTAAGTTCTTGTAAATGATGGCACTTACCGTCCATCTTACTATCTTACATAACACTTATGCAAAGCGCTCGAGCCAACCATGCGCTTCAGTTCGAGCTGGGACCTGTAATCATATTACGACTGGTGACGTGTTACTTGGGAGAACCTTTGAGCCCTCACGCACTCCAGTTTGAGCTGGGCCCATCCACCACTCTACACATGACTGCTTGTAACCTAGGAGATCCCATGGGCAAACATATGCTCTTGCTTAACACCAGTGCCGCTCATCACTCAACACCATGCAACACTTGGCTCATATGAATGTCCGGGTTCAATCGGTCACATAACCACATTGTTACTTAACATATCCTAAAAATAAAAACGTTTTCTACAAATAATGCATGGACTACATTAGCTATTCAAGATACACTACTATATAAGTCGCAGGCAAACAAGTAGAGACTCAACAATAAATTTCATAGACAAAATCTACAACAAAAGTTCTGTTTCATTAAGTTCAAAGAATGCGGGGGCACAATGCCTACCACTCTAGGCTTACAAAGATTTTTCATTACTAACTAGTTAAAAAGAAGAAAAGAGAAAGGAAAGGAGAAGCCTTGCCATGAAGCCCCCTCGAAGGCCTAGCTTCAAATGTGCAGATGAGTACTCCTAGCACCGCCTAATCAGTATTTTGCTATGCAAATAGGGGTGCACAACCACCTTCAAAGCCAACAAACTGACCTAGGCTTCAGTCGTGACATCAGAGGAAGAGGTGACAACCACTACTCTTTCCAATAAGGTAGTTGGACTCCCAAGCCGACCTTGGTTCGAGAATGCCAGAGCAAGATAGGGAGGAAGCCCACCAACATCAACTTGATCATTAGCTGGATTATTAGTTCGAGACCGATGAGCAATCACCATTAGAAAGATAGCTAGAAAGCGTGAGCCCAGGCCAAGTGACGAGGCAAGATGCATCTCAAAAAACAAAGTTCCAAATAGCGGTTTGAACTACAATAAACAATTACAGTTCGATATCCAAGAAAGTTTTCTTCTTTATTTTAACTCTAAACAAGTTTGACAAAACAAAGAGTGCTTAGAAGTGTTTAGAGAGGAAGACGAAGTTAACTATGTTTACCAATAGAACATTATAGAGTTTGAGTTTTCCAAATAAATTACATGGCAAAAGATTCATAAGTTCAATTATGAAAAGTGAGGTATTTATATACCTCTCCCTTCAATCACAGCCATTATGCTAAAAAAGGCAAAAAAGATCACAACTGTTTAAGAATAATCAAGTGTCGTGACACACATGCATTGTGACGACCGCCCATGACCCCTGCACTGAACAAGGAAAATAGTGCGCTGAAAAGTGTGCCAGGCAGCCATGGACGATTGCCAAGGTAAGTTAAAACAGCAGAATCTATCGTATTACTCAGAGCGCATGGATAAAAATACAATAGAGAATATACATAGTGAAGCTTCACAAAATAGAATCTCATCAATTAAGCTTCATAATAGTTGAATACAAACATCTGAATAGTCAATACATCAAGCCTCACTACATATCACTCAGAGAATTATACAAGCAACGGAACATCCAGTACATATAGTAAGAAACTAATACGCAAGCCTCCAGCTCGTCTTCGTCATCAGCATCGTTGGTCACTAAGAACAGCACCTGTCACCTGCTACCTAGTCTATCCATCCCAAAATAGATGAACAGCCCAAGGTAATAAGAGTTGAACATAAAACCTTGAGTCAGACAACAGTCTTAGTGAGCGGTAATTAACCAACAACATACCAAAAGAGCATAAAGGTAAAGGAATAGGAATCCAACCCTCCCACTCCACCTCTTTCTACAGTGATAGCCCCCAGACACACTAAGCAGAAATAAACATAGCAAAGCAGACATTTAAAGTAAAGCAGTTATCGCTCGAGTCAAGGTCGATGTTTTCCAAGCACAAACCCCCAAGGCCTAAACCAAGATCAGATAAGCACCCAGAAAATATCGCTCTTGAGACCGAATGACGATACAACCAAACATCCATGACTCTGGCTATCACTGTTATCATTGCTTCGATACCACCGTTAATTGAATGACCAGCACATTCTTTCAGCCGTCCATCAAGGGCTAATGGTAACCCCGGTTCTAGACAGAACTCCGCACGTCGTCGCAGCCCGTGCCTAGGACTTTCGAATCTGCCCAGAGTACTCGACTACCAACTGTAGTCTTTTGGGACTATCGAATCTGCCCAGCGTACTCTTGCTTTGAGCCTGCTAGAACCTTCAACAACGATGAAATCTTAGCCTCCTAGTCATCCTCCTCGACAACTATTCTCATACTAGCTCAAGCGCCTCTCGAGCCAACCATTATCCTCAAACTCGAACCCTTTCACCGAGTCATCAACATGCTTGGAATAATCCCATACGGATTAAACCAAGGCTATCTCACATCATTCCTTGCTTCATCTCATCATAGCAAAGCCTCATCTCATCATCATCAAATCTATCCATATGAGCTTCATCATCCGCCACATATGCCACGAGCAGCTTTTCCAATCCAAGAGCCTTTCCCTTAGCTTTTGAATTATCTTCGACCATCTTGTCTAAATCAAATCATCAATCAACTAATTTACAACAATCAATCAAGTCAATCATTAATCCAAATAATCAAGCATTCAAACATGATCTAATAAACAATTATAACATTAATGGCAAATCTGTAAATAAAGAGTCCAAATCTAACAAGCATGAAACATGAGCAATATCTCTACAACTTGATGAATGAACTTGCATAGATTAACATGTAGTAAAATGGATGTCAAATCATCATGAACAATGGATCTATACTTAAGTTTACGAAAATGCATGGAAATCACTATTTTAACACAAAATCAAACCACCAATCCGATATACTCCTTTGGATCCGTGTGAGAGATAACCACCACTCACCGAATCTCCTAAACACCTTAAAGGCAACACACTTCAGATCTGGACAGTGAAGAATCTAACTCGATTTACCAAAAATTCCGCTTCAAACGATGAAATCTCTCTTCGAAGAATGTAGATCTTCAACTTTAGCTTTTGGATCTTCAATTTGATCTTCGATTTGGATGGAAGAAATCACAAGATTAGAGTGGAGAAAAGAAGTGAAGAAGTGCAGCACTCGAGCTCTCAAAATGGCAGGATTTCGTCGCTTCAAAATCCGGATCCAAAAAGTGAGGAAAAACCCGCGTATTTATAGACAGTTCCTTAAGTCGTTCGCCCTTAGGTCGTCCACGACCTAAAAATTGCCGACCTAAAAACCCCGACCTAACGACCTAACAATCTCACGACCTACGACCTAGCAGATCCCCGACCTAACACTTGCACGACTTAACATATACGCACGACCTAACAAAGATGCGACTTAACAACAGTGCCGACCCAACGACTTAACAGACCCACGACTCAACAACTCAACGACCAAACACACATATGCGACTTAACACTACCCGACCTAACTGAGATGCCGACCTAACGACTTAAGCACCCACGCGACCTAACATAAGTCGTCTACGACCTATCCTATAATCCTTAAGTCGCTCGAACGACCTAGCCACCTTAAGTCGTCCACGACCTAACTTTCTTAGGTCGTTAACTCGCCCAGTTTTCCTAAGTCGCTCACCTCTACTACTAACTTCCATAGGTCGCTCACTAACTTAAGTCGCTATCTTTCCTTAGGTCGCTCCAATCCTTAAGTCGTCTACTCCTTAGGTCGTCAACTTCCTTAAGTCGCTAACTTCCTATAGGTCGCTCCAATCTCTTAAGTCGCTCCACGACCTAAGCTACCACACGACTCAACTTCTACACGACTTAAGCTACAACACGGCTTATCCTCAAGATGACCTAACTACTACACGACTTAAGCTCTAGTCGACTTAACAACATTACGACCCAATAACAACTGTTTTACAATCTTTCGATCCGTAAAAATACGGATCGTTACATGCATGCAAGGGAAGTGACACATCTCTGCCATGGTCGAGAAGCATAACCATTGTTGCCAATGGCAAAATGCCACGTAGAAAGCACATTAAATGCATAGTAGAGCCATCAATTGATGAAGCTTAGTGATTCAATAAGCATGCACCCACATGTGGGCGCGGACTTGGAGGTCAAAAAGTTACTCAAATTTTTCGTAAGTAAGATGATAGACTGAACAAGTTTGCTTAGCCAAGATCGGTCCGGTCCATGCTAACTTGGATCTAGGTCAGCCCGTAAACCAGCTAAGGCTAGGGGAAGGCTAGTTAAGCTTCTACACCTAATGCTGACCAAAATCTAAGCTCAACCCTTCTTGGCCCCTCTACTCCATTACACATCAAGCCATTTGCCGATCGAGGTACCCCACAACAACTCTAGCAGCCGACTTGCTAATTTAAGCAAGGAATAAGCAGCTTGACTTGGTTTGCTTCGACTCATCTCGCTTTGGACCAGCTCTCTCATGCCGGCCCACTTTCAACATGGCACCAAGTCTATCCACCTTCTCAACCATTTCTCCTGGCTATTTGCTGACCGGATAGCTCAAGAATGACTTCAGCACGACCCATCATTGGTCCAGTTTTAGTACAACGACCTGTGACCTATAGCTCGTCTCGTCATCCCTCGCCTAGCTCGGTATGCCATCAGCTCTCAGAAATTCCTTATCCTCTTCATAGTCTCGATGGCCAGCAAAACAGCTTGGTTCGTCTTACCACCTATGCCTACGGGAATAATGCGACAAAAGGAACAACAAAGTGTATCTACTCCTGACAAGAAGTATGTTCCATTTCCCATAACATACCACCATAGTACAAGTGCATTAAATACGAAGTAAGACAGGGCATGCACCTGGGATAGCTCTCTCATTGACATTCATCTTAGCCGACACATTCCTTCCATTTAACTAGTCGTCTCCCATCAATTTCATTTAACCAGATCAATGGCTAGGTGCGCTTCCTTCCTGTTTTGCAACACGATCTTAGCCGCTCAAGCATTAGCAGCCCAGAGAGATTCCTAGGCTTGTTTAGCTCAATCTTAACCGTCCCAACATTAGCTTCGCCACTATATATGTATATATCTGTATGTATGTATGTGTGCATGTGCATGTGTGTGTATGTGTGTGTGTGTGTGTATATATATATATATATATATATATATATATATCATGCATTGCAACTTCATAAGGGCTGAAAAATATTAAGCCTTCGATTATCTTTGTATGTTTAGTCATTTTACATAGTTGTAATCAAAGTGAAATAGTAAGAAATTTCCTATAGTGAACATAGACCACCTTTGGTCGAACCACTCTAAACTCTTGTCTCTTTACTTTTCAGCATACCAGTATTGCCCATTTTTTCAATTTTAACTGAGATAATAGTTGTCAATCTTTGCTAATATATCCTCTTGAACATACCTTCGAGGTTGGTTAAAATCTAGTCAACGTCATTTTTCAAAATCCGACCGAACAAAAAATAATTGGTTTGGTTTGATCGGTTTAACTGGTTAGTCTATAAATGAACTATAATTTCTTTTCGAAACATAATATATTGCTAAAAGACTTGCTGCATTCATATTTATATGATGAGATAAAGCTATAATATCCATAACTACATTTTCACTAATCATTCGATATAACTAAAAGAAGAACAATATTGTTAGGATAATAATATGTATAATAAAATTGACAGTGATAATTCTTTTCTTTTAAACTAATTTAAATCTATTTTTGATTTAGTTAGTTAATTAGATTTAAAAATACTAAAAATAAGGAAATTATTTGAAAACCAAATATGAATTAAAATAGAAACTGAAACCAATCAATTGACGAGCGAAATGAAACCAAAAAAAAAACTTATTAGGGTTAGTTGATTTATTTGTTTTATTGCATAGATATATTTTGAGTAGTGTAGGGTGCATCCATGGACATGAGGTTGGCTAGGCGGACAACGTTTGCGAATATTTATGTCCGACGTAATAGTGTTACATCAATCGTAAATATTACGTCAGCGGTTCTCCATTGAGAGTTTTTCCACTTTAAAATGGATAGGATTTCTCAGACTTAAATTTTACGTTTGACGTAAAAACAATAAGTCGGACGTAAAATTTATGTTCGAGAAATCCCTTATATAAACCCGAACATATCATACTCGTTTCAAAACATTCTCATTCCGTCTTCCTTACATTATTTTCAACAATGTCCAGATACCATTTTACGATTAATATTTCAGAAAATGATTCGAAAAACTCAGATAACTCAATTAATATCTTATTTCGATGATTCAAATGAGTATGATCAGGATGTCACTTCTATTGTTAGAATGATGGTAAATCATACTTAGTTAATGCCTACTCCACATCATACTTCTTGCCACATTGGTCGAATGTGGGTTAATGATGTTCTTAATGGTCATGAAAACAGAAGTTAAGATCTTTTTCGAATGAAAAGTGGTACTTTCAAACGCCTTTGTGACGTTCTAGTTAATAGGTATGACTTAATTTCAACTTAAAAAATAGACGTTCCTGAAATGATTGGAATGTTTTGTTACACAATAAGTCATGGAGCATCACAAAAGGTTGGTAGGTGAAAATTTTAATCCATCCATTGGTACCATTAGTTTATGTGTTTCTAAGGTTTTGCATAGTTACACAATGTCTTAGTTTTGGTCAAAGATAATATTCGATCGATGGATTTCAATGAGTTTCCTGTTGAAATTAGGTGTGATACAAGTTGGAACTGGGCCAGCCCACAGCGGAAGTTATGGGTGAATTTCAGTTTTTCACCGTATTGGATCTTTATTGGACCTATGAAGTCTAATTTATATAGAACGTTTCTATTACCGATGTCTTTGAGTTCACGTTGAAATAATGAATTCTCTTCTCTGAATATCTCCTGATCCGTCAGGTTGCTAGTTTGGAATCTCCAACATTTCATTATCGAATAGCTTTGGATTTAACTTGAATTTGATTTGAGAATTTGGGAGTTGATTTGGGTATGTCTTTTGACCAACAAACAAGATGATAACGGTGGCCAAAAAAGTTATGGAGATTATGGTTTAGAGGTCTATATATATATGTATATGTATATATGATTGCATAAGGGAGAAAATAAGTTAATCTTATTACTTATTCCTCTTAACCTTAACCATCTATCTCCAAGCCCATCCCTATGTTTTAGCCGCCTCCTATATCTACCCAAACCGGTGATTTCTCCCTTAACATCATAGGCCAGGAGCCCATTTGGTCCAAATTAAATATATTCAATTACATTTAATTTAATTCGTTATCGATATCTCATATCGATCGATATATTTATAACTATTACAAATATATATAACATTATTTATTTCTAAATTCATATTCAAATTTTATAATTAATATTTCATAAATATTAATTAATTTAATTAGTTTATAACAATTATAAACAAATTAAATCATTTGGTTTAAAGAGAATTCATCATTTAGGTTGTGTGCCTCTTGGGTGTAAATTCGATCAGCGATTAACATCAGACTATTTGAATGTTAATGTCCATACATCACTTAGCAGGTAGTGTGACATTATGGCCAAATTTATTGCTTACTCGATTTTGATAAAATCCAATTTTAGTTTAATAAGCGTTATCCGGTTGTGACATTTATTTACACCAACTCTCTTCGCCAAAACTATATCACTATGGACTTATGGAATTTGGTAATGGTCAAAATTTCAGTATCGTCCATATTCAATTCTATAGTCAAAACACTGAGTCTGTGGTTCAATAATAACAATTATTATTAATCGAAATCCTCTAGCCAGAGACTTTGGCTTTGAGTTGACCATGATACTAACCCTATATAATAGAGGAGACGAATCCTTCCTTGAATGGTGCTTCACTTCCAATACTTCCATTCGACCCAACTATAGTCACTCGATGGAACGCCATGCCATGATTTGACTATAATTAAAGTGGAGCTTTCATATTGAAGATTCACAGTATTCTCAAGTCGAGAGAACTGTGTAAATCAATCACATCGATATTTTATGTTTGACCTTATTTATATTAACCAACAGAAAACTATCGAGTGAGTCGTCCCATAATTATCCAATAACTATCAGTACGTAACCCCTAGGTGCCTCCAACAGCCATGGGTAATACACTGCCCGACATTTGGAGAGCATTACATACTCTAGTCTCAACGAATACATCGATATCCAATCTCGATGCATCTTGAATAGGAACATTTAAAATGATATATTTATTTTATTATGACAAATTACTCACAGTTATAACACTCTATAACTACTATCACAAAAATACCATTTATTGATTTTCTACTAAATATCTTTCAGTTAAATTAATTAATTAATATAACCATATTATATTAGGTAAATTATTGAAAGAAAATACTTTTTATTTCGAACATGGTTGGTCATGAGTTAGATATATGTAAAAAATTACATAATTGCCCCAAGGGCATACCCCGAACTCTATCAATCTCCCACTTGCACTTAGGGTCGATCATGGAATCTGTAACGACCCGAAATTTTCGATAATTAAAAATTGTTAATTTAATAACATTTTGTGATTTAATATTGGGAGAAATAAAAAAATTATAATTTATTTATGAAATAATAAATAGAATGAAATGTAACAATGTTAATTTAAGTTAATTATTAACAAGTATAATGGAATTCCAATTAACTGCAGTGATTGAAAGGTTATACTTGGTTATAAAGTGAATATAGGAAAACAAATGTAAATATTGAATAAATTAATGAAATAAGGTGTAATTAATTGTAATGGATAAAATGAGTGTAATGAGAGCTGTTATAACATTTCCTTGTAAATAATAAACTTGAAAATGTTACTAAATGTAGAAATGGTGACAATTGTTATTTGTTACCAATTCATTTAATCAATTAAAAATAAACGTAAATAAATGTTACATTAATGTGAGTCAATACAATAACTGCAAATTGGGAATGCAATAAAATGTACAGAAATGTCTGTTACATTCATAAGGTAATAATTGATTTAATAAAAAGAGTAAACAACGATAAATTAATTTATTGAGATTTCTAATTATAATAAAATCGACAAAATTCAATATAATGGAAATATAGTAACTAACACAAATAAAAGGTGGAAATGGGAGAATATTAATGTAAATATATATATATATATATAACAGTGTTAACTATGACTATAGAGTAATAATTGTTAGAATAAATGGTTGGAATCAAATTAAATCAATTTATTGGAATTAAATTATAATAAATTGGATTTAATTATAGTTGTAATTGAACACTGTAATTTGTGAAATATTTAACACTGAATTATATGTAAACTTGTTTTAAAATATTACAAATGTCTATGCAATCAAAAATGATAAAAAATTGGTTAGTTAATTAATTCGAATATAAGAAGTGATAAATTTAATTTAATAATAATTTATTTAATAAATGTAAAAATAGCCATTTTAGCAACTGCCTCGGATTTTGACAAAACCAGTTTTATCTGATCCGTAATGGTGAATTATTGAAGGATTTCAAGTTTCGTAGCGATCGTACTTGTCGTTTGATCGTACGGACTCGAAACGCGTAGAAATCAATTTAATTGAAATCAATTTGAAATAAGCTGATTTTAAAGCAACTTCTTCATACGATGGAATTTGGACCTGAAACCTGTTCCATTGAGTTATAAAAATCGAAAATATCTATTTTGATGTATGGGATGATCCATTTTCGTTTCGGGAACGAAACGGACTTTTTGGGTCATTTATCGTTCAACTTTCAAATCAATCTGGTCCATTCTTTTCTATTTCAGCTATACCTATAAATAGCTCGTTATAAACCCTAGCTATTTCTTATTTCCATTATTATGTACATACAATTCTATCTGCTTCTCTCTTTCCAATGGCAGACAAACCAAAACCAATTCCAAATTCAATTGCAGACCAAAATCAAATCGAAAATTCAAACTCCTCAAACTATATCATATTATATATCGATTTGAAGCTCTCAACGAGCGCAAGTCAAATCTGTAGCTACTTTTTCGATTTGGGTTTCTGTGTGTCAGGAATTCGAGGAATAATTCTCGGCGGTACATCGCTAGTCGATTAACTTCGGCTGATCGTCAAATCAATGGTACTCGGTTGTGGAGAGGACCGAGGGGAGTTCATCTAGGTGGTTGGCATGATGAGTTAATGGTTGGATTGGCCAAAATAATTCGCCTAGGGTTGCATATGGTGGTGTCGGCAGGAGCATTAGGCATCGATCGATGGCGGCAGGGTCGTCGTGGGTGATAGGGGAGGATTCGGTGAGGTTGGCACGGCGTCTGATGGCGGGGGGCACGGCTGCGATTGGCTGAAATGGCAGCGATGGATGCGAGCATAGGCGGCTGCGTGGGTTCGCGTGTTAGAGCTAGGGTTGTGTAGAGGAAAGGTAATTACGACTTTGCCCTTTTCTTTTCTTTTTAAAATTTAAATTTTCAAACCTTCTAACTTAAATAACTTTCACGTACGAGGTCCGGTTCATGCCCAGTTTGTTTCATTGGGATCGTATCGTAATTCCAGACATTTTAACGCTGGTTTGGACGAATTCTAAGACTGTTTGAATTTGGGCCCTAAATTGGATTTTATTCGATTTAAATTCAAAAGTGAGTGTTTTAATCCACTCACAACTTCTAAAATTTCTTATGTTAGTTAAATTAAATTTATGATGTGATTAGGAATTTATTTATGGCTGTTTGGTATATTTAAATTGTTATTCTAGTTAATTTGAATTACTTTGAATTAAATTGTGATTTATTTTATTTTGAATTTAAATTGCCCGTAAATTTCCTGTTATTGATAATTAGTTAATTGTTGATATTTATTGGTTGAATTGAATGATGATTATGATGGTGTTTGGTTATTGATATTGGGTGATTCGATGTTATGTTTGATTTATATATTGTTATCACTCTGCAAGTTCCCTATGGGTTGAAATGATACATACCCGAACGATCTATAGATTAGGGAAAAATCGTTATGGGTTGAAATGATAGACTCGAGCGATTTTATGGATTTTACTTAATTTGGGATTGCGGTTTGAAATGATATATAACCGTAAAATTTTAAATTGCGAATTGAAATGATAAATATCCGTATCACTTGACCCTTGGGTAGAAAATTATATACGGACACCGGATTGGTTAAATTAAAGGATTTTTTAATCTTTAAAATTTTGAATTCAGTTACTGGTATTTTGAAATAGAAATTGATTTATATAAACTGAATTATTTTCGATAATCCAAGTGTTAAATGTTGAATCGGAATTGGTTTAATGAATTGCTCAAAGGATTTAAATTTGAATTTCAAAGTTGAAGGGTCAAATATAAATGAATTTATTGGAACTGAGTACTGAAAATGCTTGGATACAACTTTGAAATCTATTTAAACTAATTTAAGCTATTTTAATTAAATTAATTATTTCAATCAATTTAAAACTATTTTAATTTATATTAATCTATTACAACCTATTTAATCCAATTTAACCTATTTTACCTATTTTAAACCCATTTAATATATTTTAAATCTATTTAATCTATTTTAAATTTATTTAATCTATTTAAAGACCTACTTAATATAATTTAAATCTATTAAATCCATATTTAATCTATTTAAATCATTTTAAACTAATTAATCGAATTTAAATCTATTTAAAACTATTTTTACTATTAAACTATTTTAAATCTTTTTAAACTATTTAAAACTATATAAACTATTTATAATTACCTAAACTATTTTCTAAAATTTCAAACTGTGTAAAGTTGAAGTATTTATATTTAAATCCTTGATGATGATACAACCTAAGTTGGAATTTGAAATTGATACCTTTTTGTGAAATGACATATTTGAGTAAATTGATTTTTGAAGTGAATATGATTTGAAAATGATATGGTTTGAGAATACGATATTTTGATATAAATTGTGAATTGACTTTTGAAAGGTAAAACAACCATCCGGTGTGAAATAAGCGTTTGGTTGCTAAAGAGACCAGGATCAGATATTTTCATTCTCTTTGCCAATACCGAAAACCACTTTAACAACTGTGTACGTGGTGGAGATTCCAGAAATGAAGAAGGATGGTTTGGTGAACGATTCTCTATGAGATATTTACGTGACCCTGACTCCCGTGAGTCAGCTTAGATGTGACTAAAACAGGAGCCATGCCGGGCCAAGTGAGGTCATTCTTCCGATCGGACACATTTCTTCGATACCATATTATGACTTTGTGGTGATTTGGTGGCCACCCTTTGATTTTGATTTGGGAGTGTGTTCCGAGGTGGGCGGTAGTAGCTATTATGCGTTACCACCGGTCCATATCCGCAATTGGTATATCTACCCTGGCATTGCCTCGAGTGCCATGTTCACATGCCCTAGAGTGCCTTCTACGAGTTTGGTTTGTACCATACCTATGGAGTGCCCTCTGGTAGCCTCCAGTTTACGGAGGAGTTACGGTACTGTATAGACTATGGGAATATATAAAAATGTGTTAAGGGGGATATAGATAACGCATTAACGCTATTTTAATACTTTTACTTTACCGTAGACATATTATAATAGCGTATTGTACTACATAGTAGATAGTTTAATGGATCCTTAGGAGATGGGAATCCCGAACATCTCTTAAGTTACTGCACCCACGTTAGACATTGGATAAGAGATGTCAAACCCCGTAAACATCTCTGACGCCGTTACACTCATATTTACCGTTGATTTAACTTACATAAGATCTTTTAGTTCTGACTCGAGTGTTTTGTCCTTTTCTATTCGCTCGGGTCCGCCCGAGCATTTCAGGGTTGAAGACCTTATTTCTGGAGGACGAAGACGAAGATTTGTACTATTATTATTTATGATATGTATTCCACTGCATCATGTTGTTCCGCTGCATTTATTTATTTATTCTTGTTGTCTGTAACTCTGATTCTATTTTGTATAAGTATAATCAAATTTATTTGTAAACATCTTCATGAACTGTTATTTGATTATTATATTTTTATCATTCCGCTGCGAGATTCTGTATTTGTTTTATTTCTTTCTCCTTTTCTTATTTACCCCTTAACAATCTGCTCTTTTGAATGGTTTGAGTCTGACGTGTGTCTCTGCTTAAAACGCCCAAAAAGGCCGGTCATTACAGTTGGTATCGGAGCGCGGTTTAGCGATAACCTTAGCTTTGTGGGGTCTGACTCTTTAGAAATAGGGTAGTAATACCCTAGAATGAGTCGTTGAGTGTATATATATGAGAGAGCGTATTTGTTAGTGTTATAAAAGGTTTTTGTATTGTGTTATTTTGTTCCGTTTTGTATTTATAAATTATGGTCTGTGTATAGGATGCTATGACATCGATAGGGATTTCTAAACACTTAATAGGACAGAGCGACACAATACTTGTTTTAAAATATAGGAAAATGAAATAATTTTGCCTATTATATATTTTGTATATAAAATAATAAATTTTATAAATGATATAGTTGGATGTTATATGTTGGTTGTTAGGTAGAGAAATTTTATAAATATTGATTGTAAAGTAGAATTTACAAGTAAAATGAATATAAATTGGAAATTTAGAACTTAAGTTCTGGGATTTTGAAAATTTCTTTTGGAATATTTTGGAAGATAATATTAATATTATTTGGAAGTATTTTCAGATATAAATATTTCAATATGATTTGAAAGAAATGTTTAAAAGAATTTTGGAAGGAAATAAGTTAGGTACTCCTCTCTCTGTCGTTAGAAAATAATTTCAGTGGTGAGTGCATGCATCATCGACATTCATTTTCGAGTTTAAAAGGGGGAAGACTGCTGTAGTAGTTTTACTGCACAATTGTTTGATAAATTAATCTTAATTTTTGAATTCCAATTATGATTTGATATATATATAAAAAAGATATGATTGTATATATTATTATTTTAAAATAATTGAAATGAAACCCGGTTGTTTAGTTCTTAAGTTTCTGTAAATTAGAAATTGAAATCATTGTAATAAATGGAATCTTGACTATAGTAATAATTTGAAATTTCTGAAATGAAAATAAGAAAGTTTGATGTTAAAATGATTAATGAAATTGGTAAGAAACTGAAATTTTGAAAATTGTAAATAAAAAGGAAATGAAAATAAGGAATGGTAACTATTGAACATTTTGTTAACTAAATATATAAGAGAAACTTGGGTAATATTCAATTGCATTCTAAAAGACATATATATATATATATATATATACACACACACACACACCTTGCCAAAATGTAAAAGTTGTAATGTTAATAAGGATATGTAATAGAATATCATACAAGTAAACTTATGGTAATGAAAGTGTTCAATAGAATTATTTCAATAAATAAGAATTCTAATGTTATAAATTGTAATAAACTGAACTAAATAGTTTGAAATGCTATTAATTAAATGTATTAAAAGTGAATAACATAAGAGAAATTATTATAAACTTAAGTGAACATTTAAACTATTTATAATCAGATTGAATAGTAAAGGTGAACACTGTAAGTAAATAATTATAAACTTAATTTAATGTTGAAGCCATTTATAATTAAAATGAGTTGTACGTTAATTAAATGATTATAACTTCAGGAACATTGAAATGACTTAGAAATAAATTTGATATCCTATAATACTATATATGAAGAATGAATGTGAAAAAGGGAAATAATCTATAAATGGTGAATTTAACTGTAAATAAACTCACCTAATAATGTATAACCTAATAATTGAGAGAAGAATGAAAAAAATAACTTATTTAAGCAGTGAATATAAAGAAATAAAAAGAAAAAAAAAAGAAAATGACACTGTATGAATAAAGGAGAAATGAATTTTTGTAAGTAATAACGAATGTAAATTAATGAAAATAAACTTTATATGAATGAGAAAGGAAAAGTAAATGATGAAAAAAAGAGCAAACTAAATTTGTAAATGTAAAGTAAACTGAAATAAAAATGTATACAATACTTCAATGAGGAATTCATTTATGATCCAAATAATTGAAATATATATAACTTATGTAAGCAAAGAATGTAAATTAATGAAATAAACCTTACATGAATGAATGAAAGATTAAAATTTTGTAAGTAATGAACGTAAATTAAAGAAAATCATTGTATGAGAAAAAAAGGAAAATAAGAAAAAAATGAACAATAAATGATGTGAAAAGGATAAATAGAGTAAACTTAAAAATGTGATTGAATGGATTGGTTGGGAAAGGATACTTCTATTTTGTATAAAGATGTATAAATAATCTATAAGTTTTATCTACGACTGTTGAGTGTATGGTTTACTTCATAGTTATTTATCATTTTATACGATTAAAAGTTTCTGAACCCAAATAAACCCTTTGTTTTTTGTTGCTATGGATGGATGGTTGATTGCTTTGATTGCATGTGATGATTGTATAGTTTTGTTGCTGGTGACTATTGTATGTTGCGTTGATTTGGTTGTGATTAATTGAAAACTTAATTATTTCTATTTTACATAATTATTAACCTCTTTGGATTATATGAGTGGAATACAGGTTAATGGAAGCAATAGCTACTGCTTTTGGTTCCGTAAATTAAGCGTTATTTGCCCGACAAATAGGTACGTTCTCGGATTACGGTTTTATAGCGATATTATATTGTTTTTCCCGTTGTTTGGGATATATTATTTTGAAAAATATGATATATTTAATTATTATAGATATTATTATTTCTCCCAGACCTCTTCGTACAAAGGAGACTGCCGAAATTTTCTGTGAATTCTGGACTTAGAAAATTTTGTGAAATGTTTTTCAAACTTTGTGAATTTGAATATAAAAGGATTTAATTGTTATAAATTGATATATTTTATTTAAATTATTTAATTTTGGAAATTAAGTGCTTATAAATTTAATATTTTGAATAAGATATATTGATCACTTAATTCCTTCTTTTCCCTTCTTTTTCCTTTTCGGGGACGAAAAGTTTTGAGTGGGGGAGAGTGTAACGACCCGAAATTTTCGATAATTAAAAATTGTTAATTTAATAACATTTTGTGATTTAATATTGGGAGAAATAAAAAATTGTAATTTATTTATAAAATAATAAATAGAATGAAATGTAATAATGTTAATTTAAGTTAATTATTAACAAGTTTAATGGAATTCTAATTAACTGAAGTGATTGAAAGGTTATACTTGGTTATAAAGTGAATATAGGAAAACAAATGTAAATTTTGAATAAATTAATGAAATAAGGTGTAATTAATTGTAATCAATAAAATGAGTGTAATGAGAGCTGTTATAACATTTCCTTGTAAATAATAAACTTGCAAATGTTACTAAATGTAGAAATGGTGACAATTGTTATTTGTTGCCAATTCATTTAATCAATTACAAATAAATGTAAATAAATGTTACATTAATGTGAGTCAATACAGTAACTGCAAATTGGGAATGCAATAAAATATACAAAAATGTCAGTTACATTCATAAGGTAATAATTGATTTAATAAAAAGAGTAAACAAAGATAAATTAATTTATTGAGATTTCTAATTATAATAAAATTGACAAAATTCAATATAATGGAAATATAGTAACTAACACAAATAAAAGGTGGAAATGGGGGAATATTAATGTAATATATATATATATATATATATATATATAACAATGTTAACTATGTCTATAGAGTAATAATTGTTAGAATAAAAGATTGGAATCAAATTAAATCAATTTATTGGAATTAAAGTATAATAAATTGGATTTAATTACAGTTGTAATTGAACACTGTAATTTGTGAAATATTTAACACATAATTATATGTAAACGTGTTTTAAATTATTATAAATGTCTATGCAATCAAAAATGGTAAAAATTGGTTAGTTAATTAATTTGAATATAGGAAGTGATAAATTTAATTTAATAATAATTTATTTAATAAATGTAAAATTAGTCATTTTGGCAACTACCTCGGATTTCAACGAAACCAGTTTTATTGGATCTGTAATGGTGAATTATTGTAGGATTTCAAGTTTCGTATCGATCGGACTTGTCTTTTGATCGTAAGGACTCGAAACGTGTAGAAATCAATTTAATTGAAATCAATTTGAAATAAGCTGATTTTAAAGCAACTTCTTCATACGATGAAATTTGGACCTGAAACCTATTCCATTGAGTTTAAAAATATCGAAAACTTCTATTTTGATATATGTGATGACCCTTTTTCGTTTCGGGAACGAAAAGGGCTTTTCGGGTCATTTATCGTTCAACTTTCAAATCAATCTGGTCCATTCTTTTCTATTTCAGCTATACCTATAAATAGCTCGTTATAAACCCTAGCTATTTCTTGTTTCTATACGTATAATTCTATCTGTTTCTCTCTTTCCAATGGCAGACAAACCAAAACCAATTCCAAATTCAATTGCAAACCAAAATCAAATCGAAAATTCAAACTCCTCAAACTATATCATATTATATATCGATTTGAAGCTCTCGACGAGTGCAAGTCAAACCCGCAGCTACTTTTTCGGTTTGGGTTTCTGCGTGTCCGGAATTCGATGAATAATTCTCGGCCGTACATCGCTAGTCGATCAACTTCGGTTGATCGTCAAATCAATGGTACTGGGTTGTGGAGAGGACCGAGTGGAGTTTATCCAGGTGGTTGGCATGACGAGTTAATGGTTAGATTGGCCAAAATAATTCGCCTAGGGTTGCATATGGTGGCGGCGGTTGGAGCATTAGGCATCGATCGATGGCGGCAGGGTCATCGTGGGTGATGGGGGAGGATTCGGTGAGGTTGGTGCGGCGTCTGGTGGCGTGGGGCGCGGCTGCGATTGGCCAAAATGGCAGCGATGGATGCGAGCATGGGCGACTGCATGGGTTCGCGTGTTAGAGCTAGGGTTGTGTAGAGGAAAGGTAATTATGACTTTGCCCTTTTCTTTTATTTTTAAATTTTAAATTTTCAAACCTTCTCACTTAAATAACTTTCACGTACGAGGTCCGATTCATGCCCGGTTTGTTTCGTTGGGATCGTATCATAATTTCAGATATTTTGACGCTGGTTTGGACGAATTCCGAGCCTGTTTGAATTTGGGCCCTAAATTGGATTTTATTCGATTTAAATTCAAAAGTGAGTGTTTTAACACACTCACAACTTCTAAAATTCCTTATGTTAGTCAAATTAAATTTATGATGTGATTAGGAATTTATTTATGACTGTTTGGTATATTTAAAATGTTATTCCAGTTAATTTGGATTACTTTGAATTAAATTGTGACTTAATTTATTTTGAATTTAAATTGCTAGTATATTTCATGTTATTGATAATTAGTTAATTGTTGATATTTATTGGTTGAATTGAATGATAATTATGATGGATGTTTGGTTATTGATATTGGGTGATTGGATGTTATGTTTGATTTATATATTGTTATCACTCTGCAAGTTCCCTATGGGTTGAAATGATACATACCCGAACGATCTATAGATTAGGGAAAAATCGTTATAGGTTGAAATGATAGACTCGGGCGATTTAATGGATTTTACTTAATTTGGGATTGCGGTTTGAAATGATATATAACCGTAAAATTTTAAATTGCGAATTGAAATGATAAATATCCGTATCACTTGACCCTTGGGTAGAAAATTATATACGGACACCGGATTGGTTAAATTAAAGGATTTTTTAATCTTTAAAATTTTGAATTCAGTTACTGGTATTTTGAAATAGAAATTGATTTATATAAACTGAATTATTTTCGATAATCCAAGTGTTAAATGTTGAATTAGAATTGGTTTAATGAATTGCTCAAAGGATTTAAATTTGAATTTCAAAGTTAAAGGGTCAAATATAAATGAATTTATTGGAACTGAGTACTGAAAATGCTTGGATACAACTTTGAAATCTATTTAAACTAATTTAAGCTATTTTAATTAAATTAACTATTTCAATCAATTTAAAACTATTTTAATTTATATTAATCTATTACAACCTATTTAATCCAATTTAACCTATTTTACCTATTTTAAACTAATTAAATTTATTTAATCTATTTTAAACCCATTTAATATAATTTAAATCTATTTAATCTATTTTAGATTTATTTAAATATAATTTAAATCTATTAAATCCATATTTAATCTATTTAAATCATTTTAAACTAATTAATCGAATTTAAATCTATTTAAAACTATTTTTACTATTTAAACTATTTTAAATCTTTTTAAACTATTTAAAACTATATAAACTATTTATAATTACCTAAACTATTTTCTAAAATTTCAAACTGTGTAAAGTTGAAGTATTTATATTTAAATCCTTGTTGAAGATACAACCTAAGTATACTCTCTGCCAATACCGAAAACCACTTTAACAACTGTGTACGTGGTGGAGATTCCAGAAATGAAGAAGGATGGTTTGGTGAACGATTCTTTATGAGATATTTACATGACCCTGACTCCCGTGAGTCAGCTTAGATGTGACTAAAACAGGAGCCATGTCGGGCCAAGTGAGGTCATTCCTCCGATCAGACACATTTCTTTGATACCATATTATGACTTTGTGATGATTTGGTGGCCACCCTTTGATTTTGATTTGGGAGTGTGTTCCGAGGTGGGCGGTAGTAGCTGCTATGCATTACCTCCAGTCCGGATTCGAAATTGGTATATCTACTTTGGCATTGCCTCGAGTGCCGTGTTCACATGCCCTAGAGCGCCTTCTACGAGTTTGGTTTGTACCATACCTATGGAGTGCCCTCTAATAGCCTCCAGTTTACGGAGGAGTTACGGTACTGTATAGACTATGGGAATATATAAAAATGTGTTAAGGGGGATATGGGTAACGCCTTAATGCTATTTTAAAACTTTTACTTTACTGTAGACATATTATAATAGCGTATTGTACTACATAGTAGATAGTTAACGGATCCTTAGGAGATGGGAATCCCGAACATCTCTTAAGTTACTGCACCCACGTTAGACATTGGATAAGAGATGTCAAACCCCATAAACATCTCTGACGCCGTTACACTCATATTTACCGTTGATTTAACTTACATAAGATCTTTTAGTTCTGACTCGAGTGTTTTGTCCTTTTCAATTCGCTCGGGTTAGCCTGAGCATTTCAGGGTTGAAGACCTTATTTCTGGAGGACGAAGACGAAGATTTATACTATTATTATTTATGATATGTATTCCACTGGATCATGTTGTTCCGCTGCATTTATTTATTTATTCTTGTTGTCTGTAACTCTAATTCTGTATTGTATAAGTATAATCAAATTTATTTGTAAACAGCTTCATGAACTGTTATTTATTATATTTTTGTCATTCCGCTGCGAGATTCTGTATTTGTTTTATTTCTTTCTCTTTTTCTTATTTCCCCATAACAATTTGCCCTTTTGAATGGTTTGAGTCTGACGTGTGTGTCTGCTTAAAACGCCCAAAAAGGCCGATTGTGTGTCTACTTAAAACGCCCAAAATGGCCGGTCATTACATAATCTTATTCTGAATTCTCCAATTGGTTTCTTATAAACCAATCGGGTCAGTCCCTCAGTGAATGGGTATGCTATTATGTTTTAATTATTTACTATGTCAACTTACTCTCTCCGATGCTGATAAACTACCTTTATGATATGGAATTATTCCGAGTACGTCCCTCGACTTCTAACAAGCTCTAAGTTCTATTTCGAACTATGTCATGACATTATTATCATATAACAATGTTATGGGTTCTCAACATTTGGAACCACCCTCGGCTTAGTTCTAAATTTATGAAATTTTATTTATATACAATACCTTTATTGTGGCACTATTCAAGGCAATGTACATAACCCTTTTCATTGAACCAACCAAGTCTTTCGTTTGGAACATTTCCAATTTGAAGATTCTTAACTTGAATTTATTACTGACACACTATACTCTATGTCACTAATGAAGTTAGAGTCCAATCACTCCTTCATAGGGGGTTCGTGGTTTCTGTAAACAATTCTCTAATATTCCACAAATACACGAGAACTCCTCAGCAAACCATTTAGTGATATCAATTTGAATTTGATATTTGCTTCATGTATCAAATACATAAACAAATCATGATATCATGGACAACATAATATGTATGATAATTCCTATTGCCAATGCATAAGGAACTCATCTCAGATGTTCCATATTAAACAATTTAATAAGGTGTTTTTGCATATCGATTTGAGACATTCCCAAAATCTTTTATACTCACTATAAAAGACATCAATTACACATCCGACGTCGAGTATTAAAACAACTAATGCTGATTTTAATACAAGTATATCGTTAAAATCAGCAATGTGTTGTTTATTTACAGTTTAGAAATATCATGTACCTTTTAACGTTCTTTCTTATGAGCACACGCTTCCTTTGCATTTTGATTGACAATCAAACTCTTTGATATTTCTATCAAAACACTTGTTCAATTTTGATGTTTTTCGAATGATACTTTCGTATTTTTTCTTGGATCATATCCAAACACTCACAAACCCAAACATTGGTTCAACTGACTTCGAGACACTTTGGTTGGTATGCGCAAACAGTCTATTGTAAATCATTATTTAGAATTTTTCTATTTCAACATATATGTACCAAATCACATAGTCTTACAAAGCGATAATTTTGTGAGTAAATTCAAATAACTTGATTACGTTAAATGATGTATCTATTATGCTAATTTCAATGTTTGAAATTTACAAGATTATTCTTATCAACATTGCTCTTTTAATTTCAAGTACATTACTCTTGCCATAAAGACACAATCGCGACCGATGGATCATATCCCTTCGGTTACGACTACCAAGATCATATTTTGATAACGTACATGGAATTCATTTTTAGATCTTCGCATCATACCATATTATAGAGTCAACAATCTTAATAGTTTAACTAAACAACCGAGGATTGTATATTTTTGACATAGATAGAAACTCATGGTTTCTCTTCAATGTGTGAGGATACTTACTAAACACTATAATGCAATGCTTTCATTTAAGTTACTTAATTTCGTTTCATCTTATGTAATCAGTTTTATCTTTGGATCGTATCCAATTCCATTTTACTACGAATAATTTCTTAAAGATATTTCCTTCACAACTGTGCAGTTAAAGCCCCGTAAAACCCCCTATAACGCATAACACTCTCCGGCCACTACGCTATTTCAATTTAGCGCTATTAAATTGTAGATCCACTTTAAGCCCTATTATTTTCCGCTATGCCTGCTAAATCAAGCTTTTTAGCACCCATTTTAGCAACAATAATATACAAAGGCTGATTTGAGTGGTTTTCTTATAAATTAAATCAACAAAGTTAGGTTAAAGACCCAATATTAAAGCATAAATGCTCAATATAAGTTATAAATCTATTGTAGTCACCAAATCTAGTCTGGATAACTCGTGATATTCTTCGGTTTTGTTATATAGGATTAAAAAAATATTTCGTTTTCCTACACAAATGGTGTGAGAATGAGAATTAATTAACTTTAAATATTTGACTTTATATATAATGAAGCTTTTCGCATCTCCGTTATTTTCCGCTATATCCATATTTTATCACCGCCATAACTTTTTGCACCTCCAATGCTATAGAATTGTTAGCACTTTAACTGCACGGCTTCACAATGAAGTTGGTATTTCTTGAAACAACAAAATTTTCTCAATGGAATGGAATAGATATTCATAAACGTTTTATGAATTTCCTTATTTATAAAACTAATTTGGTTTTAGTTTACAAAACTTATGTTCAAAACATAAATATGTCATCCAATAACAGTCTTTCCCAAAATCCTTTTGGGGAGATTCATACAAGATCCCTCACCAACAAATATTACGTGCAGACTTTCGATTTGCACAACCTGCCAACTCCTTGGCCTATGATATGTTGGGGTTTCTTATAAACGCTTATCTTGTATGATTTTGTAAACTATTATTTAGATGAAATAATAATAACCTTGTGTACTACTCTTAAGTACATGACCTTGTAGAAAGAAATTAACTAAACTTCACTCATAATTAACAGTACTTTGTCCAACAAAGCTCGGTTACTCCTTATCGATACATCATTATGTACCATAAGCAGGAGTGACTTTTGAGATTGGATCTTTATTCATTTTTAGGTATGTTCGGAACTTTTTCCAATATATTCACCCATTCGATCAAATCGAATCATTTCTATTGCCTGTTTTATACTCTATGAGTTTACCATAGCCATACTACATGTGTATCAAATACACATGTCCATGTCGATGATAACTCATCGATGAATGTGACGAAGTACGTGGAACCGTTTTGGTATTAATGGACTTACGATTGCATACATCTATATGTATCAATCCGAAGAGTTCATCAACTCTTATGATGCTCCCTCTAAATGGGTGCATAGCCCTTAATTATTTGAGATATAATTAACCAGTATCATATGATTCATAATCATATAATAAAATTATTTCTCAAAACTATGGCTTAGTTTATAATTCCAAAATAACTATAAATAATATTAGATACTTCTGTATTTTCCAATGCATCACTTTTGTTATGAAAACAAATACCACATTATAGTTTTATTTCATAACAAATATTCATAATACTCATATTGAAATATAGCTATGTCTTTTTTCATTCGATACCGAAAAATATTCATTATTTCATAAACAATGCTGGGTACTTTTTACAAAAACGATTTTCATAATTTGATGCATTCAATAAGTGCTATATGGCACGCTCCCACTGTTTCCGTCATTGCTATACTAGCATACTGAATTCGAAGGTCCATCATTCACTTAATATAGATTCATAATACTTTGATCAAATATTTTGAACTTAAAGAAATAAATCTCATAGAAAATAATTTTCTGTATGAAAATATATTTTGGAATAGAAATCATATTTCTTATTCTAATATTAAGTATCAATTATTATTACAATCCTCATTTCCGATGTTTCTTTATGAAGAAGAAGTGACTATTCACTCTCTTCATCCCAATTGTACCTTAAACTATATATACCCTTGTACGTTTGTTTTTCTTTCTAAATGGTCGAACCACTCAAAAGAAAACCCTCACTACAACATCATAACGAACTCTTTACAAAGATGCATTTGATCATCCTTACAGTTAAGGACATCAAATATGGTGCATCTTACGTAAACTGATCAAACTGACATTTCAACGATCGAGTTCATAGATTTATATTGTAGTTTTGGTTTAGTGTTACATTTAACATAATACAATCCATTTGTAATCAATCAAATTGAATACACGATCTTGCAGTACTGTTTATTGGCTTATTTCTAATGAACTAACTTCATCAAAGTATCGTACATTACAAACCGTGACCATTCCCCATATAACACTTATTTGTGATAGTATGTGGATCAAATATCCATAGTCTTATATTGCTTTAGAGTTTGAACATATAGAATGCAATACATGATCTCGACCAAATTAACATGTAAGTGACCAAGTTACGAATGTATTTAGTAGTTGTAAAATCAGATGCTTGCATGGGTATTGAAATATTAACATGCAAGAAGCATTTATTAGTAAGTATATGTTATATTTCTATTTGTCAATCTTTGATTCATACCATTTGTATATCTTAATTGATAAACATTTTATCATCGTATTAAATGCACAAATTTATCAGTATAGATTATTATAACAGTGTATAGCATATATTCTTACAGTATTAGAAAGGTTAAATGTTATCATTTCATTTTTCTAATAAGGCTCCCACTAGACTTTTATGTTTCACCAAACCCTAAGAGAAACATAGAAGTCTTTCGACTTCATTATTGGGTGCTAGGACTCGTTTGTCCTAGGATTCTGACATTGAGTTTACTCAACAAATCATAGCCCGACAAACGATGGATAACTGTGATATCCCGGAATTTCAAGGAGTTTAAAATGTGATAATCTCTAAATTTAAATTATTTTAAATTGATAAAATTGTTATTTTCAAATATAAATAACCAAATAATAATAATGTGATGTTTTAATTATGGTTATAGATTGATTTGTAATAAGAATAATTATTTAAATTGTGTTATAAATTTGATTTTAACAGACTTATCATTTTCAAATTTAATAAGTATTGTTTAATTATATATATATATATATGCCTTGAGTTGTTTTTAAATGAAATAATTAATTTCAAACTTAATAATGTGTTTATTTAAATATAAATGTTGAGTTGATTTTTAAATTGGATTTTTAGAAGTAAAATTTGAATTTGAATCTTTAAAAGATAATTATTTTAATATATTTTGATATGAAATGTATGAATAAAGTTTTTATTAAAATAAGATTTGTTTTACAATATTTTCTTTAAAAGAAATTTTATTTATATAAATTTAGGAAGTGTTTATTTAATAATAAATAAATACAAAAAGGTATATTTACACTTAAAAATGAATTAAATATATTGTATATGAATTTATTAGAATATAATTAGTTTTTATTTTATTTTCTTTTAAAGGTTTCATTTATTTATAATATAGGAAAGCATTTAATAATTTAGAAATGTATAAATTAATTAAGAAAATTCATTATAAAAGCTTTTAAATAATTTTAAAACAAATGAAAATAAATAATGACAAGTGTTAAATTTTAAAGCATGTTAAATACATGTGTTAACATAAAAACAATGGTAGAGACAAGTGTCATCTTTTATTTTATTTTCTTTAAATTTTAATAAAATCTGAATTAACTATATAAACTTTCACCTCCTCTCTTCTTTTTCTTTTCTTATCTTTTCATTTGCAAAGACAAAAACCAAAACCAGGAAAATGTTCAAACCGAAATGATCTCCTCAAACCTGAAATCTTCTCAAACCAAAAATCTACAAACTAAACCATACTTCAAATCAGACTTGCAAACATTTCTCAAACCAAAACCCTGTAATTCATTTATAAAACCAGAATCAAAACCTGAAAAAAACATCTCCTCTAACAATTCAATTCTGTAATCAATTAACCTCAAAACTGAAATCATTTTCAAAAGCTCAAACTCAAAAGTTCAAATGCCTGAAACCCATTTTCTTGAAGCCTGTAAGATTTCTAAATGCAAACCTAAAAGACAACATCCATCAAAACATCAAGCTCTGTAAACCACCAAAGTTTGTAACCATTTATTATTTCAAGCCTGTAACCATTTTCAAGAGTGCATGCAAGTAAATCTGAAGTTTTCAAGAGCTTTTCAATTTTTAAAGAAATCAAAGTAGATGCAGTTCAAAAGTTTCCAGTTTTCAAGCCCTGTTCAAAACTGCTTTAAACTTCTCTGCCTCTTGGAAAGGTGAGTAAACATTTTTTTAAAAAAAGCTAAAATGGATATAAATTTGCTTTTGAATGATTTCTGAATGAATTATCTTTGCATGTTTATTTATGTGTATGTATTCTGTACGTATTTGAGAAATTTAACTGTGCACGTTGATATATCTTTGTTTCCTAGTTTTACAGTTAACCAGTTTAGCAAAATTCCATATCTTTTTATTTATTCACTGTTAGGATTTGAATTAAAGACAAATTAGTTTAGTTTTAGCATAATCTAGGTAATAAAAATATAAACAGGTATGTATGTTTTAAAATATGCTTGCATGTGGGAAATATCAGTAGAAATCTTTTAAAACATGTAAAACCAAATATCGAATTTTATTGATTCAAATGTATGTCTGGAATCATCTCTGAAAAACAAGATTTTTAAAACAATAATTTCAATTTTTAATATGGTATTGAGAGTGTAGTTCATTGATGACCAGAAAATGGGTTTTATGCAATTTCTGATGATCGACGTCTCTGGGATGATCGGGGTTTTGGCTAAAGCGAGCTGGGTGTTTGACGAGGTCGGGAAAAATCATTAGAGTAATTCTTGTTCATCATGGCATCAGGATTTGGTCGAAGTAGGGTTTCAAGTGGGTTTTAGTTGAGGTCGAAAATTTGATGACTACGTCTACGTCAAAGCATCGAGTTGATCAGGACGAAGGCGAAGTGAAGCCGGAGATCAAGGCGTAGGTGTGGACGGAGTTTCGTGGTCGCTGGTGGTCGGAGACGCTAGGACGTGGTGGATTTTTGTTCGATGTTTTCTGTTCCAATTCGAGCAGATGGTTCGATTTTGATTTTTAGTTTGTTTCAAAGTTATGGTAGTCGGAATCGGAAGTGGAGGTCGTGGTCGACTTGCTGGTGATGGCATCGGTGATCAGATCATCGGCGATCGATGGTGCACGTGCATGAACGATGATGTGTGTCAGTGATTTTGAGTTGGGAAAGATGAAGCTTACTCGAGTCGTGCTCGGGGAGGAACTCGCGTAGATTAAGTTTTTGCTCGGGTTTGATCTAGGGTCGTACGTGAGAGATTGAGTGATAACTGTTAAAAGTTTTAACAGTTTAACTTTTAAACCAAACAGTTTTTAAAAAAATTTCTCGGGGAGGAACTCGCGTAGATAAGGCTTTGACTCGGGTTTGTCTTCGGGTCGTTTGCAAGATTTCGAGTGAACTGTTAAGTTTCAAAACAGTTTTTAAAATTTAAAACTAAAGTCTTTTATAAAAAGAAAAGAAGAAAAATGTATTTGTTGATTCAAAAATATATGGGTTAAATCCAAAGTAAAAGGTTTGAACTAGTTTTTAAAATTTAAATTAAAGTAAGTTTTAAATTTTAAATAATCAAGTTAAATCAAGTGTCTTGGAAATTCATTTTTTGAAATGAATGATTTGAATAAATTAATTTATATGATTTGTTTAACTTAAATATATTAAGTTAAAATCTCAAGTTATTTTCAAAATTAATTAGAAATGTAATAAGGTAATTAATGAGAATTTTTTTTATCTTAAAACTTAATTTAAGTTTGATAATAAATGGAATAAATAAAGAGTGATTATTTAATTGAATTAGTTAATGATTAAGGATTTTTTAATTAACAATTAAATTTTCAAGAGTTTTTAACTTGTAAATTAAGGATTGTAAATTAATAATTAGAGATAAGTAATTAATGATTATTTATTTAAAAAACTTAATTAATGATTTAATTAAGTAAGTTAATTACTAAGATCAAATGTTTAATTTCAAGGTTAATTAAGATTTTTAATGAGTTGAAATTAATTAAGTTAATTAAGTTTAATTAATTAATTTAATTAATTTTAATAAGGATTAATTAAATGATTAAGGGTTAATTAAAATGGTAATTAAGAAGTACTTAATAAAGTTTTATTAAGTAATAATTAAGTTTTCTTAATTAATAATTAAGAGATTATTAATCTATGATTAAAGTTAATTAAGGATTAATTAACTGTTTTTAAGGGTTAATTAATTGTCATTAAAGATTGATTAATAGGTATTTATGGATTAATTAAATTGGTAATTAAGGTTATTAATTAATAATTAAGTTTTATTAATTAATAATTAAGAGGTAATTAATTAGTTAATTAAGGTTAATTAATTAATTATAAAAGTAATTAGGGATTGATTACTTTGTATTAAAGGATATTGATTAATAATTAAGGTTTATTAATTAATAGTTAAAGAATAATTAATCAAGGATTAATTAATTTGTTTAAAGGGTAATTAAGGATGAATTACTCAGTAATGATTTATGAAATGAATGTGATTTATTTAAGTTAATTAATTTGTTAATTAATCAAGGATAGTCACTTGGTAATTAATTAAGTATAATTACTTAATAAGATTTGTTAAATGTAATTACTTAGTGTAAGTAATTGATAATTAAATTACTATATGTAATTGGTGTAATTAATCAAAAAGATTTATAAAAGAAATTAAAATAATTAAGAAGTAATTAAGAATAGTTAATTACTGTTAATGATTATTTAAGGTTGATTTATGAAAGTAATTAATTAATGCATGATTAATTAATGTAATTAATTAAGGAATAATGTAATTAATTATAGTTAATTAATTAAAGAAAGAAATTAATTAAGGATCATTAATTAATGTAATTAATGAGAGTAATTAAAGGTTAATTACTATAAATGATTAAGGATAATTAATTTGTGAAATTAATTAAAGAATAATTACTTTATGTAATTAATGGATATTAATCAAGAGTGATTAATTAATTAAATGGATTGAAATTAATTAATGGTTGATTAAGCAAGGTTAGGAATTAATTCTTAAGTAATTAATTTAATTTAAGTTGATTAAGTTGATTATAATATGGATTAATATGGTTGCTTATGGATGATTGTTTGAGTAGAATGTCTGGATTGATTGATATCTATTGGGTGATATGCTATGATATTCTGTGATGTGATATTGTATATATTTGTGATAAATGTGTGATATTTATCTATGTTAAATGCTGTGTGAATTCTAGTATTGAATTGAATTGTTTAAACCTTTAAACAACTTGGCCTTAAAAGATACGGTTTGGATTTCGATGAGACCGGGATCGGGTTTCCAGATTTGGATATCTGAATACCACATCGATCCAAATTAACGATAGGTCGTGAATCTCAAGTGAAGATGAAGATTCAGAGTGCAAGGGTTATTGTCGTTAACTCTGAGGGTGATTCCAACATGAGTGTAACGAGATAATGCCTTCGGTTTCGTTCGAACCCGAAACGAACTTGTATGGATTGAATGCTTTCAGCACATCGTCAGGTGGACGATGAGCATTCTAAGTGATGTGTTCTGATTAAAGGTAATCGTAGCCTCAAGCCTCATCAACCGGGAATGGCTAAAACAGGGGAGGTGCAGCAAGGCTTCGTGGGTAGCGCCCACTGAGAGTAAGGTCATCCCTGTCTAGATGTCCCTTTCTATTTCGGCTTAGTGGTGCGGTTAATGTACACAACCATGGGGTGATTTTATTCGAAATTATCCAGTAAGGGATGGTTCCGGCTTTGTGTTGTAGGGGATTGGGCGTGATCCTCGGTACGCTGATCTAGGCCAGGTACTGTGACAGGCGGTACCCCAGTAGCCCTGCCATTGTATGGAAATCCAACTTCCAATAAGTGATAACGGACTTGATTGTATACCTATGTATGCTGGAATTTAATGAATGTAACAATTTCGGCTATGTGAATACTTATTTGAAAATCCTAGACCTATTATAATATAACTAGATTTCCTATCAAAGTTTTGGTTAGCGTAAGGTAAAAACTTTTCCATGTTTATGTGTGGGAAGTCTTACGTGATACCTTTGTTTTCAAAAGGTTTTGAAGTTAAGCAATTTAAACCGTTTACTCACACCAGACCCATGTCTGACCCAAGTGTTTATTTCTGTTTTCCTAAACTCTTGGGTACTCAAATTTTTACGAGTAGCCAAGGGAGTCAGGTTTGCTTTGATGAGCTTTCTGGAGGAGCAATGGAGCAGGAGGCTTCAGCGTTTGTAGAGATATAGTAGTTCCGATGTGTTGATCTCTGAGTCTTTTATTGAGTTGTATTTGAGCTGTAATAACTAGACAGGTGTTTATAACTGTCTAGTATGTGTTGTATAAGCTGTGTAACTCTGATAGCTGTTGTATATGATACTATGTAATATCTTATGTGATATAATATAATTTATTCGTTCCGCTGTTAAGATTCTGATATTGTTTCTTCTTTCTTCTCTATCTTTTCTCTTTTCTATCCCTTTCTTTCTTATTAATGATACGTCATTCTGTGGAATGAGTGGCGGGTCATTACAGTGGTATTAGAGCATAGGTTGAGATAATACCTAGGCTCGAGAGTGGTGTCTATCTTGAGAGAGCGTATTTGTAATTATATATATATATATATATATATATATATATCTATACCTACCTATTTGTTGGCACTACTACAAAACAGGCCATTTGCATCGCCTCATTTGAATCGGTTTAAGTAAAAACTGATGCAAATAGAACTATTTGCATCAGTTCTGTCTTAATAACCGATGCAATTGGTACGTGGAAAGCAATAGGTAATAAAAAATCAAATTTGCATCAGTTGTCACCAACAACCGATGCAAATACGTCGATGCAAATAGTTTTAGTCGCATCGGTTTTAAAGTCAACCGATGCAAATACATCTAAAATAATAATTTTCGCATCGGTATGCAATTTCACATTATTCAGGATATTCTGTTACATCCCGCCTTTCGACGCTTTCCCCAAATATTTTGCCTGCTTCAACAAAAAAAAACCCTAAAATTGATTGTCACCCACTACTAGAAAACACTGGCGATGCTTGAAACCAAAAAAACTAGGGTTTCAAAAATCAACGCCTTCTAAATAATCATCGCTGCATACTTGGCTATTCCATCAGCCATCGTCGTCTCATCCTTGCCTCCTACGCGATTCTACTGCTGATTTGAAGTCCGCTACAGTTCCTTGCCTCCTACGCGATTCTACTGCTGATTTGAAGTCCGCTACAGTCTCTTTCTGGACGTTGCTTCTTCTTGCTGCCATTTCCTCCAATTTGTTTGTTCCTCTTCCTTTCGCTTTTTGTACTTCTAGCAGCGGTGCAGCTCCTTCTCCCTTCTCCGTAAGTGTACGCTCTTTTGTTATATTATTAGATTAGATTAGATACCCCGGTTGATTTGTTTATTTTACCTTTTCTCTACAGTCCGCCCTCGAATTATTTGGTTGTTTTTCATTTACTTCTATTTTGTTATGGTTAGTATGCAATTATTACTCTTCTGCCGTGCTAAATCTTAGAGTTTTTCTTTTGTTACTTTTGATTTGGTACCCAAATCCTTTAATGGCACCGACTTTTGTCTATTTTACCATTTATACGAATATTGGTGGCCAACTTTTTTGTTTTATATCTGTGTTACCAACCAGTATGTTTTATATTTGTTATGCCACCTGTTTTCAGTTATATTTGTATATATCGACGTTATTGTTTTTGTAAATCTTTCGATTTTTATCACCAATTAAATAATTCTATTATCTTGCCAATCAAAATTGATCTTGCACTATACTTTATTTTACAACAATCAAGAGGTGTTTGTTCATAGGCATAACTCACCTTGAATCCCTTTTGCAAATGACAATCAAGTGCTGCCGTAAGCATTGATTAGTGATGTAGCAGTTAAGTTTCACTTAAGTTTCACTATGCATGCTATCAGATTTTGATAGATTTAAGGTATGTCATACTTTCGGAAATATACAAGTTTCGTTTATATGAGGTTTAAATCGAGTATGGTTTAGGCTAATTTGGATTTCAACTGTGTTTGGTTTTAAAACATAAGTAGCTTCAAGCATATGTAACTTTGATTTAGACATGAAACATTTTGGGTGGTTGACAATTTTAAAAAGGTTTGTTATGCTTTGTTCTCAAATATAAACGTTTCCCAGAACACATAATGTTTATGATGCTGAAATCATACCTTCAAATCATACCTTATGCTTCCATGGTCCAAGTTATCTAACAATGACCAACACAAATTAGCCTTCTACTTTAGCTCCATCCATGCATGTAAGATAATATCACTATAAGTAATTCTTTTAGTTAATTTTTTTCCACACTGTAATCATAGTAAAAAACCATTATTGGCATGATATGCTACGATTTTTTTTAAGCAAAATCTTTAGGATGTCCCTGCTCATTGAATATTGATATCTGTTCTCTTTCCTTGTTTATTACCAGGAGTATTTTAACTCATCTATAATTTGATATGCATGCATGCAACCAGAGGTTCAGTTTGTTGCTTTCACAATGATTGGTCAGTTTATGAATATAGGAAATTCACTGACTGAACTAACCTGACCAGACTTAATAGTTTCAAAGACCATTGACATGTAAATTGACTTATATCACAATAGATAAGATTTGGAAGTCTGAAGTCTTCATCACTAATTACCTTATTTTTCGATGAAAGATAACTTTCTCCCCAACCACCAGACTTTAATTGCTTTGATAATATGAATTTGCAGGCTTTGCGGATGCTAGAGCTCGTGACGTATGTCTTCCCACCAGCAAGAAGTCCCTCTACTCCAAGCCATGTTCCGTAAGTATAACATATTCCCCATGACCCATACCTGATTAATATTTGATTGTCGTTATACTGCCTTCATTTGTTTTATTATTGGAATGCGTACATAACAATATATAATATTGACGAATAGAGTCGTAAGCTCTTTTAAGTCTGATAAGATAGACTTGCTCATAAAAAAATCATTAAATTTTGACAGCTGCCCAAAGAAGTTTTGAATTCTCATAACAGTTTATAAAATATGGAAATTAACATTGGGTCCCTACTTTTTTAATAAAATAGAAAGCGGGTCCATGTTACCATGTATCATAATTAGTTGTAGAGTTCCTGGTATGATAAAACTAATTCATTTTATTTCAATTACTTCATCCATTTATTTCAGTTTTTTAAATTGTGATTATTTTTTGTGGAAAAGGTGGATTGAAGTTAAATTTTCAGCGTCAAATCACAAATTTTATAAGCTTGCTAATGATAGATGTAGCGAATAAATAGAAATCAATTTCGTAAAAGTCATATTCTAAAAAATGACCTTTTTATTATAGATAAATCAAAACGAGTGACCCATCTTCACCATTTAAGCATAAACATCAAAAAAAATTTAATGATATATAATTCGCTATATATAATCATTACTTCGCCTTTTGAGCCTCAAAAGGACTTATATTGTTTTTTTGGTTATGAAGAAAAACGGAAAACCGATTTGAATATTCTAAAAAAGCTTTGAATCTTCAAATATGATTTTTATGGAATTATATTATTACACGTGCATGTGTTTTTTAATATAAAGTTCATGAACTTGTGATTTGACAGTGAAAACGAATTTGATGTTTTTTATTAAAAGTTATTGCATTCCATAGGTTGTTATTGCATTCCATAGATTTGTAATTTTAAACTGGCGTGTGAATAATATGCCTGATAGAAGAATCAAAAAAAGGGGATCTAGTTTCAAGATGAATAGGAGGCGATGGCATCTCTTTTATTTTGATAACTAATAGGGACTTGAGGTTCAAAATCCCTTATAAAGGTTACCTAATAAATAAACCAGTTGGCTAACTGACTTAGCATTTCTGTTGTAGAGTTTGCAATATATGGTCAAATTATCGTTCTAGAATCTACTACACAATACTTGATTATATTTGTGTTGCATATAAAAAAGAAAAAGAGAAGAGCCTGACCATGAACCATCTTCATTCTGTACATTTTGAATGAATTGTACCCCTTTATTAATGCATTTTTCTATATCTTCCTTCCGTTGTTCAGGATGAATTTCCTTGAATAAAGCCGATGCTTGGATGGCTGACGACGTACATTCCACATACCTAAACACAATACATCTCATTTGGACAAGCAATTAAATGCATAAATTTTCTGAAGGAATTGTAAAGTGTAAGATCTTACTGATATTCAAGAACAATGTTTGCAAAGAACTCTGAAGCATTGAAAAACTGAAAAACAAACCAAACAATAATCAGCTACAGCCAATTCCAAAAAATAAATAAAAAATTGTGTGACCAGCTAAATGCTTGATATACTAGCATGGCACTCAACTGTTATAGTTCCATTTATAGCAATTCACATAGATGCTTGTCGATTCAACTGTACAAGTAAGCTTTTGACCCTATCTATTTATTTACTTATCCTTGTTTATCTCAGTTTTTCTTGAACTAGTGACATGTATTTGCTTAATCTTTCTTCCTTTTGGTATAGCACTTTGTAACCTTATTAAAGGAAACATTCAGGATTTATTGTACCTCGTGCACTGCAAATTCTTTCTAGCTTTTTCAAATAGTTTCGATAACACCACATAACACCACTTGATATCAGTTGATTTCTTAAGAAAATAGATCATTACTTCTATGACATATGGGTTATATCTATGCACTTCCTCTTTTGTTATTCTTTTCAAACAGTGTATGGATTTACCTCCATCCATTCGTATGTACGTGCCAACTCCCATGTAGAGAATCCTCCATTTCTATTCTGCAGTCAGGAAGGTAATTAGAGAATATAACATAGTGAAATATTTTTCTTCTTGTTTTTGAGCTAGCTGACATAAGTAGCACTGAGCTGAGCTGCTGTTTTTTCTTTCTTGATATATTTTTGTTAGGAACCGCATAGTTTTTAGATGCCAATACTAAAGAGTGCATAACCTCCTCGTAGGTCTGTTGTAAAAATCCTTTTGGGTGGCCGCTTAGTTCCACCTAGGCAAGCCTTACCACCTCATCTAAGCATCTAAATGAGCTCAGGTGGTATTGGATTCAATGAACTGTTTATATTAACAAAAAGTTGAACTTGATTATGCAGTTTTATAGATGATGCACTGAATGAAGGCATACCTGTAGTGTTCTTGACGACGTACAGTAAAAATGGGATAATTTGTCCAGGTTTGTTTGTTGAAACATTGGTAACCTGTAACTGTGCCATATTTTGTTTTGTTATACACAAGTTTCTTAGATAGACCTAACTGTATATTTAATGAATTTCCAACCAATGCTGGCTCACTTACACAGCTACTACCTGTCATCATAACAAATGTAAAATAAAAGTTCGACGATATGCGTCTAGAAAATTTGTATAATTTTTTCATCAGTTGCAAATTTTGTTGATCAATCTATGATTTTATAAAAGAAAAGTTAAAAGTTTATAAAAGAAGTTGCAGAATAAAAATTAGTTTAGAGGATGCTTTAGCTTCAATATAAGAGTTTCATTTATCTCCGCACGACGCTGCCAAATGTATTCTGCTGTAGTAGTTTTAGGATTTACCACCAGCATCATGCATGTTTGAATCTTGAAAGACTATATTCTTTATAGCTTCAATGTTAGATTCTACCAATGCTACTGCTAAATGTATTCTGTACACAACAAACATGTTTATTTCTTGTTTTTCCAGGTTCAAGTTGACATTGGAAACATGGAACGCAGCATATGATTTTGAGCTGAAGCCTAAAAATTTGGGTTTTCCCGATTCCATGAAGTTTTTAAGGTTTTCACTATACTATTTCTTAATGGTTGTACTAATTAAAGATCTGAATTAAGACTATACCACTTAATGATTGTACTAAAGATCTAAATTATGCTACTAAAATGAATTGATATATGTTTATTTTGGTATTATGTTATTCAGTTTGTATTTTCCATCAAATTTACTTTTGAATGATTGTAATATTGCATGCAATAATATATATATATATATTGTCTATTTGAGTACTGTAATAATGGTTTCTGAGAATGGTTTTTTTGCATCAGGTATAAATAGCTGATGCAATAGAGGGATTAGTTTGCATCGGTTGTTATAAAAAACCGATGCAATAGAGGGATTAGTTTGCATCGGTTTTCAACAACAACCTATGCAACAAGTTCCTTTGTTGCATCGGTTTTCATTACAACCGATGCAATATGGGGGCTGTGTTCAAGCAACCAACCATGATATTTTGCATCAGTTGTTAGTAACAACCGATGCAAAAAGGACCTTTTTGCATCGGTTGCAGAACTGATGCAAAAGTGTTAAGCCTGTTGCATCGGTTGCATATGCATCGGTTGCTGAACTGATGCAAAAGGGGGGTAAACAACCGATGCAAATGGCCTGTTTTGTAGTAGTGTGGATTACCTGTTTGGGTTTTCCAACATAAGTTCAAAAGGTAGATAGGGTAGTGGTGTGTGTAACACGACTATTACCTATAATAGGAGTCTGATGTTTGAGGGTGGAAGTATATCTGTCGAGACTGTAGACCTAATACCGTCTCGAGTGAGCTTTGATATGGTGTTCATTGATCTCTGAAGGAAACCTGTTAAGGTTCGGAGTCCAACATTGAAGTATAAGTTTGATCGCGCTCGTGTGAGCGGATTTTTTGAGAGTTTGGATATGTTGGTTGAACAGAAGAGAGTGATGGTATCTTGATACCTCGGGGAGCAGTAACTGCATGATGAGACGCAGTGACTATGGATGTTCCCGAAGATGTTTTCTGTGGAACAAGTTTAAGGAAGTGTGTCTGCTTCGGTGTTGTGGCTGAGTTCAGCATGATGTTTGTGTTTAGTTTGAGGTCCGAGTTTCTCTAGAAGCTTTGGATAAGGAGTCTTTGGCATCTGTGGCAGCAGTGCAGCTCGAGTGTTCTGTGTTCCTGCTGGAAGATTTTTTGGCTTAGCTTTCTTAGAAGTGGAGTTCAAAAATTGCAGAGTAGATTCGTTTTTTCAAATGGATTGATCAAGCTAAGACTGTTATGATGGGTAAAGAAAGAACAGTATTTTTGGATATTGGACTGGATAGAATCGCAAAAGTGACTTGCGATAGCTTGAGTGTTCTCTGGGGAAATCTTTTGCTTGGGTTTGTGGCATCTCTAGAAGATATAGGAGTTATAGAGTTGTCAGATATTTTCTAGAAAGTGTTGGTCTAGTTTGTGTTCGAGTTCATCGATGGCATCTAGATCAGAGTTGAGCAGCGAAAGCTTGGTAGTAGTTGTTCTAGAGTGGAAGCAACCGGAAGTTGCAGTGTTTGGATTAGAGATGGAGAATTTGGAATTCGAATTTGGAGACTTCGTTGTTATTTCTCCAGTAAAAGGGAGCAAAATAAGATTGGGTAAGACTAGGAAGACAGCTCCGAGTATATTGGATCTTTCTGAGTTTTTGTGAGGATAAGTGTTTTGGCTTCGGGATTGAATTGTCAGTTTGGATTTAGTAGAGCGAGTAACCCAGTATCTGTATCTGGGAAAACTCTGGATAATTTTAGGGAGCTTATCCGGATCTATGTCCGGATAGCTAGAATTGTTTGTTTGGATGAAATTGTTTGTTTGGATGAATGGTTGTTTGTTTGATAGTGTATGGTTGATGTATATGCTTGGATTTTTGAAAATAAAATAAAAAACTTTTGGATTATCTTTTGTTTTAAATTTCGAGGACGAAATTCTTTTAAGGGGGGAGGAATGTGATATCCCGGAATTTCAAGGAGTTTAAAATGTGATAATCTCTAAATTTAAATTATTTTAAATTGATAAAATTGTTATTTTCAAATATAAATAACCAAATAATAATAATGTGATGTTTTAATTATGGTTATAGATTGATTTGTAATAAGAATAATTATTTAAATTGTGTTATAAGTTTGATTTTAATAGACTTATCATTTTCAAATTTAATAAGCATTGTTTAATTATATATATATATATGCCTTGAGTTGTTTTTAAATGAAATAATTAATTTTAAACTTAATAATGTGTTTATTTAAATGTAAATGTTGAGTTGATTTTTAAATTGGATTTTTAAAAGTAAAATTTGAATTTGAATCTTTAAAAGATAATTATTTTAATATATTTTGATATGAAATGTATGAATAAAGTTTTTATTAAAATAAGATTTGTTTTACAATATTTTCTTTAAAAGAAATTTTATTTATATAAATTTAGGAAGTGTTTATTTAATAATAAATAAATACAAAAAGGTATATTTACACTTAAAAATGAATTAAATATATTGTATATGATTTTATTAGAATATAATTAGTTTTTATTTTATTTTCTTTTAAAGGTTTCATTTATTTATAATATAGGAAAGCATTTAATAATTTAGAAATGTATAAATTAATTAAGAAAATTCATTATAAAGGCTTTTAAATAATTTTAAAACAAATGAAAATAAATAATGACAAGTGTTAAATTTTAAAGCATGTTAAATACATGTGTTAACATAATAAACAATGGTAGAGACAAGTGTCATCTTTTATTTTATTTTCTTTAAATTTTAATAAAATCTAAATTAACTATACAAACTTTCACCTCCTCTCTTCTTTTTCTTTTCTTATCTTTTCATTTGCAAAGACAAAAACCAAAACCAGGAAAATGTTCAAACCGAAATGATCTCCTCAAACCTGAAATCTTCTCAAACCAAAAATCTACAAACTAAACCATACTTCAAACCAGACTTGCAAACATTTCTCAAACCAAAACCCTGTAATTCATTTATAAAACCAGAATCAAAACCTGAAAAAAACATCTCCTCTAACAATTCAATTTTGTAATCAATTATCCCCAAAATTGAAATCATTTTCAAAAGCTCAAACTCAAAAGTTCAAATGCCTGAAACCCATTTTCTTGAAGCCTGTAAGATTTCTAAATGCAAACCTGAAAGACAACATCCATCAAAACATCAAGCTCTGTAAACCACCAAAGTTTGTAACCATTTATTCTTTCAAGCCTGTAACCATTTTCAAGAGTGCATGCAAGTAAATCTGAAGTTTTCAAGAGCTTTTCAATTTTTAAAGAAATCAAAGTAGATGCAGTTCAAAAGTTTCCAGTTTTCAAGCCCTGTTCAAAACTGCTTTAAACTTCTCTGCCTCTTGGAAAGGTGAGTAAACATTTTTTTTAAAAAGCTAAAATGGATATAAATTTGCTTTCGAATGATTTCTGAATGAATTATCTTTGCATGTTTATTTATGTGTATGTATTCTGTATGTATGTGAGAAATTTAACTGTGCATGTTGATATATCTCTGTTTCCTAGTTTTAGAGTTAACCAGTTTAGCAAAATTCCATATCTTTTTATTTATTCAATGTTAGGATTTGAATTAAAGACAAATTAGTTTAGTTTTAGCATAATCTAGGTAATAAAAATATAAACAGGTATGTATGTTTTAAAATATGCTTGCATGTGGGAAATATCAGTAGAAATCTTTTAAAACATGTAAAACCAAATATCGAATTTTATTGATTCAAATGTATGTCTGGAATCATCTCTGAAAAACAAGATTTTTAAAACAAAAATTTCAATTTTTAATATGGTATTGAGAGTGTAGTTCATTGATGACCAGAAAATGGGTTTTATGCAATTTCTGGTGATCGACGTCTCTGGGATGATCGGGGTTTTGGCTAAAGCGAGCTGGGTGTTTGACGAGGTCGGGAAAAATCATCGGAGTAATTCTTGTTCATCATGGCATCAGGATTTGGTCGAAGTAGGGTTTCAAGTGGGTTTTAGTTGAGGTCGAAAATTTAATGACTACGTCTACGTCAAAACATCGAGTTGATCAGGACGAAGGCAAAATGAAGCCGGAGATCAAGGCATAGGTGTGGACGGAGTTTCGTGGTCGCTGGTGGTCGGAGACGCCAGGACGTGGTGGATTTTTGTTCGATGTTTTCTGTTCCAATTCGAGCAGATGGTTCAATTTCGATTTTTAGTTTGTTTCGAAGTTATGGTGGTCGGAATCGGAAGTGGAGGTCGTGGTCGACTTACTGGTGATGGCATCGGTGATCAGATCATCGGCGATCGATGGTGCACGTGCACGAACGATGATGTGTGTCAGTGATTTTGAGTTGGGAAAGATGAAGCTTACTCGAGTCGTGCTCGGGGAGGAACGCACGTAGATTAAGTTTTTGCTCGGGTTTGATCTAGGGTCGTATGTGAGAGATTGAGTGATAACTGTTAAAAGTTTTAACAGTTTAACTTTTAAACCAAACAGTTTTTTTTAAAATTTCTCGGGGAGGAACTCGCGCATATAAGGCTTTGACTTGGGTTTGTCTTCGGGTCGTTTGCAAGATTTCGAGTGAACTGTTAAGTTTCAAAACAGTTTTTAAAATTTAAAACTAAAGTCTTTTATAAAAAGAAAAGAAGAAAATGTATTTGTTGATTCAAAAATATATGGGTTAAATCCAAAGTAAAAGGTTTAAACCAGTTTTTAAAATTTAAATTAAAGTAAGTTTTAAATTTTAAATAATCAAGTTAAATCAAGTGTGTTGGAAATTCATTTTTTGAAATGAATGATTTGAATAAATTAATTTGTATGATTTGTTTAACTTAAATATATTAAGTTAAAATCTTAAGTTATTTTCAAAATTAATTGGAAATGTAATAAGGTAATTAATGAGAAAATGTTTTATCTTAAAACTTAATTTAAGTTTGATAATAAATGGAATAAATAAAGAGTGATTATTTAATTAATTTAGTTAATGATTAAGGATTTGTTAATTAACAATTAAATTTTCAAGAGTTTTTAACTTGTAAATTAAGGATTGTAAATTAATAATTAGAGATAAGTAATTAATGATTATTTATTTAAAAAACTTAATTAATGATTTAATTAAGTAAGTTAATTACTAAGATCAAATGTTTAATTTCAAGGTTAATTAAGATTTTTAATGAGTTGAAATTAATTAAGTTAATTAAGTTTAATTAATTAATTTAATTAATTTTAATAAGGATTAATCAAATGATTAAGGGTTAATTAAAATGGTAATTAAGAAGTACTTAATAAAGTTTTATTACGTAATAATTAAGTTTTCTTAATTAATAATTAAGAGATTATTAATCTATGATTAAAGTTAATTAAGGATTAATTAACTGTTGTTAAGGGTTAATTAATTGTCATTAAAGATTGATTAATAGATAATTATGGATTAATTAAATTGGTAATTAAGGTTATTAATTAATAATTAAGTTTTATTAATTAATAATTAAGAGGTAATTAATTATTTAATTAAGGTTAATTACTTAATTATAAAAGTAATTAGGGATTGATTACTTTGTATTAAAGGATATTGATTAATAATTAAGGTTTATTAATTAATAGTTAAAGAATAATTAATCAAGGATTAATTAATTTTTTTAAAGGGTAATTAAGGATGAATTACTCAGTTATGATTTATGAAATGAATGTGATTTATTTAAGTTAATTAATTTGTTAATTAATTAAGGATAGTCACTTGGTAATTAATTAAGTATAATTACTTAATAAGATTTGTTAAATGTAGTTACTTAGTGTAAGTAATTGATAATTAAATTACTATATGTAATTGGTGTAATTAATCAAAAAGATTTATAAAAGAAATTAAAATAATTAAGAAGTAATTAAGAATAGTTAATTACTGTTAATGATTATTTAAGGTTGATTTATGAAAGTAATTAATTAATGCATGATTAATTAATGTAATTAATTAAGGAATAATGTAATTAATTATAGTTAATTAATTAAAGAAAGAAATTAATTAAGGATCATTAATTAATGTAATTAATGAGAGTAATTAAAGGTTAATTACTATAAATGATTAAGGATAATTAATTTGTGAAATTAATTAAAGAATAATTACTTTATGTAATTAATGGATAATTAATCAAGAGTGATTAATATTGAAAGGAATGATTAATTAATTAAATGGATTGAAATTAATTAATGGTTGATTAAGCAAGGTTAGGAATTAATTCTTAAGTAATTAATTTAATTTAAGTTGATTAAATTGATTATAATATGGATTAATATGGTTGCTTATGGATGATTGTTTGAGTAGAATGTCTGGATTGATTGATATCTATTGGGTGATATGCTATGATATTCTGTGGTGTGATATTGGATATATTTGTGATAAATGTGTGATATTTATCTATGTTAAATGTTGTGTGAATTCTAGTATTGAATTGAATTGTTTAAACCTTTAAACAACTTGGCCTTAAAAGATACGGTTTGGATTTCGATGAGACCGGGATCGGGTTTCCAGATTTGGATATCTGAATACCACATCGATCCAAATTAACGATAGGTCATGAATCTCAAGTGAAGATGAAGATTCAGAGTGCAAGGGTTATTGTCGTTAACTTTGAGGGTGATTCCAACACGAGTGTAACGAGATAATGCCTTCGGTTTTGTTCGAACCCAGAACGAACCTGTATGGATTGAATGCTTTCAGCACATCGTCAGGTGGACGATGAGCATTCTAAGTGATGTGTTCTGATTAAAGGTAATCGTAGCCTCAAGCCTCATCAACCGAGAATGGCTAAAACAGGGGAGGTGCAGCAAGGCTTCGTGGGTAGCACCCACTGAGAGTAAGGTCATCCTTGTCTAGATGTCCCTTTCTATTTCGGCTTAGTGGTGCGGTTGATGTACACAATCGTGAGGTGATATTATTCGGAATTATCCAGTAAGGGATGGTTCCGGCTTTGTGTTGCAGGGGATTGGGCGTGATCCTCAGTACGCTGATCTAGGCCAGGTACTGTGACGGGCGGTACCCCAGTAGCCCTGCCATTGTATGGAAATCCAACTTCCAATAAGTGATAACGGACTTGATTGTATACCTATGTATGCTGGAATTTAATGAATGTAACAATTTCGGCTATGTGAATACTTATTTGAAAATCCTAGACCTATTATAATATAACTAGATTTCCTATCAAAGTTTTGGTTAGCGTAAGGTAAAAACTTTTCCATGTTTATGTGTGGGAAGTCTTACGTGATACCTTTGTTTTCAAAAGGTTTTGAAGTTAAGCAATTTAAACCGTTTACTCACACCAGACCCATGTCTGACCCAAGTGTTTATTTCTGTTTTCCTAAACACTTGGGTACTCAAATTTTTACGAGTAGCCAAGGGAGTCAGATTTGCTTTGACGAGTTTTCTGGAGGAGCAATGGAGCAGGAGGCTTCAGCGTTTGTAGAGATATAGTAGTTCCGCTGTGTTGATCTCTGAGTCTTTTGTTGAGTTGTATTTGAGTTGTAATAACTAGACAGGTGTTTATAACTGTCTAGTATGTGTTGTATAAGCTGTGTAACTCTGATAGCTGTTGTATATGATACTATGTAATATCTTATGTGATATAATATAATTTATTCGTTCCGCTATTAAGATTCTGATATTGTTTCTTCTTTCTTCTCTATCTTTTCTCTTTTCTATCCCTTTCTTTCTTAATAATGATGCGTCATTCTGTGGAATGAGTGGCGGGTCATTACAATAACTCTTTATTGGTTGTATCACATACAACTCCTAACCCATGGTTCCTTGTCCTAATCTCATTTTGACCTTGAGTTTGCTTAACAAATCGAAACAAAACTATTCACTCGTACGTACCATATCACGACGACCTAAGTATAGTATATGTCCCTTAAGTTTGCTTAACAAATACATATAGTTATCTTTCCTCGTCTATTCAATATATTAGTATTACTACACATAACATCCCTAGCTTGAGTTTTCTCAACAACTAAGGACTATGCAAGTAATTTATTAATATATATACGGTAGAGGACAACTTTATATTAAAAATTCATAATCTTTCATATTTAATATTCAGTGATATCGACTTACGGAATAATGTAATTCTTATGAATTACTCTCATGATTCAACTGCTGGACACATCGAAAATCACGGTATACATACAATTACGTATGTACTTACTCCTTAAGACTAATTAGGGTTTTTTCGATGTTCCACCTTTAATTTATACATTCATATCATATAAGTTTTATTTTTATATAACTTTTGTATTTCATATTACTTATATAACATCCTTATGTATAAAATTATATTAATTGAATCTTTTTTAACAAATTTAAATCAATTAACATTTTAATTAATATTATGTTATTATAATATAACATTTATATTAAATATTTATTACATAATATAACTTTTATAGTGTTACACATATATCATATATATTATTTAATTAATTAACTTTTAATTAATTTATTCAATTAATTAACCTTTAATTAATTAATTTAATTAAACAATTTTAATTACATTATATTAATTTCAAAATTCAATTCATATACACACATGTATACTTATGTTATTTTAAACATTTTAAAATATCATAACATATATCGTAATATATAATACATGCATATATATTTTTATTAATTAACTTATTTAATTAATTTACTTTATTAATCCAATTAATAAATTTTATAAATTTCGAAATTAATATATATTTTCAACATCTTGAAAATTTTATTATATTATAACTATTATAATATATATTTATATCTCATTTTAAATTTAACTTTTGAAATTTAAAATCTTATATTTTACTTTCAAACAGTTTTGAAAATTTATATTTTAATTTTCAAACAGTTTTGAAAATTTATATTATAACATTTATAATATTTTTCTTATTTTAAATTCAACTATTTAAATTTAAAATTTTTATTTTTAATTTCAAAACAATTTCGAAATTAGCCCAAGGCCCAATTCAAATTAGGCCTTTTCTATTAGGGATAACATTTTAGGCTATGGGTATAATAGTTAACCCTTATATGTAGATAATATAGACCGCATAGGCTATTGTGCTACGATACCATTGTTGGAACTGAGCTAGCTCATAGCGAAAGTTATGGATGAATTTCAATCTTTTTTACCATATTGGATCTTTATTGGCCATATGAAGTTTAATTTAATTAGAAAATTTCTATTAGAGATGCCCTTTAGTCCACGTTAAAATAATGAATTCCCTTCTCTGAATATCTCCCGATTTGTTAGATTGCTAGCCTGAAATTGTCGACCTTGCACTATCAAATAGCTTTGTTTAACTTGAATTTGATTTGAGATTTTAGGAGTTGATTTTGAGGATGCGTTTTGGCCAGCAAACAAGATGATAATGGCGACCGACAAAGGTGTAGAGCTTATGGTTTAGAGATCCATATATATATACATATATATATATATATGATTGCATAAGAGAGAAAATAGGTTAATCTTATTACTTATTCTCTTTTAATCTTAACCATCTATCTCCAAGCCTATCCCTATGTTTTAGCCGCCTCCTATATCTACCCAAACCAACTGATTTCTCCATTATAACATCATAGGCCATGAGCCCATTTAGTCCAAATTAAATATATATAATTATATTTAATTTAATCTATTATCGATATCTCATACCGATCGATATATTTATAACTATTATAAATATATATAACATTATTTATTTCTCAGATCATGTTCAAATTTTATAATTAATATTTAATTAATTTATAACAATTATAAACTAATTAAATCATTTAGTCTAAAGAGAATTCATTATTTTGGTTGTGTGACTCTTGGGTGTAAATTCAGTCAGCGATTAATATCGAACTATTTGAATGTTAAGGTTCACACGTCACTTACATTATGGCCAAATTTATCGCTTACTCTGTTTCGATAAAATCCAATTTTAGTTTAATTAGTGTTACCCGGATGTGACATTTATTTACACCAATTCTCTTTGTCAAAACTATATCACTTTGGATTTATAGAATTTGCACTACGCCATAGATTGCATACTGCAACACCAAAGAAGTGATGCAGGATGTGCCAAAAAATATTGCTGAAGGCTAAAAAAGGGCAAAGGCAACACTTTCTCGGTGATGCATTTTGCCGCGTTGCCGCAGACCTCAAAGGCAACATTTTGACTATCTAAGGCAACATAAGAAATATTGTTGCAATAGAACCCTATTTGGGTCTATAGCAACATCCATAGGTGTTTGTACCAACATTCCAAAATGTTGCTATAGATATTAACTTTCTGAATTTGTGGGGTCCACAATGTAGAGCATATTTGATTTTTTAATAGAAATGAATATTTATTTAATAAAATGCTATTGCACAGAATTTGATATTCAAACAGTAATTTATTTAAATAAATATTTTATTTCAACATTTAAAATAGTACAAATTTCTGACTCCACTATTTTACAATTCAATGATAAATAACACTGATATTCACATATACAGATATTCCTCACTACATTACTCAGTTCACTCATTACATATGCAGTTTCAATTTATACAGACACCGACACTGACAAATATATGATGAGCCGAGTGCCGAGCCGAAGGCGAGGCGAGAAGCGGGTCCGGGCGCAGCACCGGCGGGGGTCCGGGGCACCGCAGTGCCCGATTCATCCGATTTTGGAAGATCGAGCCTTCTTTGAAATGACGTAAAATGATGCACAAATGAAGACTGAGCTTAATTCCTATCTTCCATCTCCTCGCCTAAATCTGCTTGAATCCCCTACGACCAAACACCAAAACGACGTAAAATGATGCACAAATGAAGACTGAACTTAGCAAACCCGCAAACCCCATCCTCAGCAACTTCATCACCCATCAGAACTACTGCCCATCTACCACTTACCTGAAACACGATTGCCTGAAACACTGACCATCTACCAAACAATGACCACACTCCCAACCTCTTTCACAAAACATTCACTCACTGCCTCATCAAATTACATCATCAACAACACCGCCTGGAAACAGCATCAATTACATTTCATTATTAGTGGATCTTCCTTAGTCAGTTTCTTTGCCTTTGAAATACAAATGGTAATTGCAAGCACTACAACAATAAATGAGGCAACTGTAATAACTGGACCAACAGTCACCTTCAAACCGTCAACAACCCCTGCCGAACACTCACAGCACCACAATAAAACTTCTACCAACAATCACCTCTGCCACTCACAACCTGAACATTGTAATCATCAATTCACCATCAAACAGCAGTACTACATGAAAACGTGCACTAGATTATAAAACTGAACTTGGAGCTCCTAAGTTCAACACTATTTCCCTTAACAACAATTTGAAAATAAAACACTCAAATAAAACACTCAACTGAACTTGGAGCTCCTAAGTTCAAACCTCCTCTCTCAAATCAGAAACTGGAAAACAATCAACAACATGACTAACCTTATCCGAAAACAGTATCAAATCACCAGAACTACCGTTGAAATTACTATCCTTCAATTCAGAATTTGGAGAGCAATCCTCAACCCAACCATAGGGCGTAGGCGGCGCGGCGTCGCGATGAAGGGGGGACGAAGGCAGTTCGGGTTTTGGGAGAAATTAAGGCGCTAGAAGGGTTTTCAGGTGAAGTAGGCTAAAGGAGAAAGGTAGAGGGGTTGGTGGCGAGCAAGTCTTCTGTTGGAGGTGAGAGCTGATGGTGACGACAGCGGTGGCAAAAGGGGTTTGAGCGGAAAACTTTGTGATTTGGTGGCGGAGGCGAATGGGAGGAAGCGAATTGAAATGAAAACCAAAAGGGGATCTACTCTGAACAAGTACAGGCGGGAAAACGAAATTTTGGGGCAAATTGCAGTGGTGATCCATTTTAACAACCAGATTAAATGTAGACCGTTGGATCGTATTCACGCGGATTGCTAATTTTATTAATTTTTTAATTTGAATACATCTATAGCTACTGCAACATCTTGTTGATACCTATGCTAACACCTTGAAGCGAGTGTTGTAATAGACAAAAATCAGCATACCTATCGTTACATTATAGCTAGCAACACCATGTAATTTCGTTGCAGTAGGCGTAGTGTTGATAATTGTCAAAATTCCAATATCGTCCATATTCTACTCTATAGTCCAAACACAAAGTCCTTGGTTCAATAATAACAATTATTATTAACCGAAACGCTCTATTAGAGACTTTGACTTTGAGTTGACCATGATACTAACCCCATATAACTGAGAAGGTGAATCCTCTCTTGAATAATATTTCACTTTCAATACTTCCACTCGACCCAACTACAGTCACTCGATGGAACGTCATGCCATGATTTGATTATAATCAAAGTTGAACTTTCATATTGAAGATCCACAATATTCTCAAGTCAAGAGAGCTGTGTAAATCAGTCATATCGATATTTTTTGTTTGATCTTAATTATATTAACCAACATAAAACTATCGAGTGAGTCGTTCCATGGTTATCCAATAACTACAAGTACATAACCCCTAGGTGCCTCCAACAGCCATGAGTAATACACTGCCAACATTTGGAGAGCTTTACGTACTTTAGTCTCAACGGATACATCGATATCCAATCTCATTGCATCTTGACTAGGATCATTTAAAATGGTATATTTATTTTTATTGTGATAAATTACTCACGGTTACAGCACTTTGTAACCACTGTCACAAAATATACCATTTATGGATTTTCTATTAAATATATTTTTAACTAAATTAATTAATCAATATAACAACATTATATCAAGTATATTATAGAAAGAAAATATCTTTTATTTCGAACAAGATCGGTCATTGAGTTATATATGTAACAAATTACATAATTGCCCACAGGGCATACCCCTAACTCTATCAATACACACTACTATACTTTTTTTCAAAATGCTATTGGAGCTATAGATGGAACACGTATTCCACGAGGGTTGGTAAAGAAGAATTACCTACGTTTATAGGTAGAAAGAAGTTTCAAATACAAAATATTCTTGGTGTTCATTTTAATTTAATATCTAGTTACGTAATGTCTGGTTGGAAGGCTTTTCCCATAATAGTAATTGTTAAATCATGCTAATGAAGAAGTTGAAACATTTCCACATCCACCACCCGTAAGCATTACCTTATAGATTCAAGATACAAGCATAAAAATAGTTATTTACCACCTTATCGTAATAAATGCTAACACGTTCCAGACTTTCAACAAAGCTAGAATGTTCCAAAATCGCATAATAATTTTTTTAACTTTTATCATTCTAGTCTACGCATGCTTGTGTAAAGAACATTGATATTTGAAAAAAAATCAACATTTTACGGGATATGCCAACATATAGTCTCGCCAAACAAACACAGTTTGTCATTGCAAGCTGTGCTATCCATAATTTTATTAGAAAATTCAACGATACAGATCTTGATTTTGAAGAAATAGTTAATGAAGCACGAAGTTATGCTGAAAATCGGCGTGAACATCTTCAACACAACCATGGTGGTGCAAGTTCATCAAATACACAGCAGATTGTTGTGACACGTGATGAAATTAGATACGCTTTAATTACAGCAGAATGACATTGATATATGTATTGTTTTATGTTGTATTTTGGTTAAAGTTATATGTATTGTAGTATGTCAATCGATCATTTGTACTTGATAAATTATTAAATATTAATTAGTAATTATTATTTAATAATAATTAATTATTAATTATTAGAAAATAAAATAAAATTATCTTCACATAAAAAAACACAAACAATTTTTACTCATATATAGCCTCAAATCAAAAAAGTTGTTCACGAACACTATAACATCTAGTTCAATTTGTCCGCCAATGCATCCATCCTTCAAAAATTTAAATATCTATTAGAGTATCTTCTTTCAGCGTGCAAATCACATGGTTATCTTGAATCCTTCGACAGAAGTAAAATTGCACAAATCCCCGAAATAAATGGAACTCACCTTCACAACATTCATCACAGCCACTCGCTCATCTAACCCGACTACAAAATCAAACCCCCAACCAAGAAAAATAATCCCCACGCCGGTCTCCTCCTCATCGTTATCAAACAACAACAAAAGCATAGAAATCCGAGTATGTGTCAACAGAACATGCAACAAACAAGGATCGAGAACAGTACTAGACGTACTAGCTTCCATAGCCCCTCCTTACGTATCGGTTAATTCATGCGGCTGCCTCGGAAGATGCGGTGCAGGGCCCAACGTCGCGGTGGTTCCTAACGGAACGGTTGTGGCACATTTGGGGACTGCTGCACGCGCTGCGCGCCTGATGGAGGAGATTTGCGGGGATGGATTTGATGGGGGTAAAAGTTTGGAGGCGCTTGCGTTGCGGAAGAAAGCGGAGGAAGAGATTGAAGTGGGAAGCTTTGATGAAGCGGAACAATTGCTTTCCAAGGTGAGATTAGGAAAAAGCTTAATTATGGGATTATTAGAGGGAATCTAGTTTTGGATAAGGGGTATAATTTCAGAGGACTACATCTTAAAATAAAATTGTTATAGGTGAGACATGATAGATGAAACCAAATCAAGCAATTTACCATTTTACCCGCGTTCAAATCAAATTCGACACCACAATGTCGGAAAATGGAAAATAAAACGATTGACGGTCCATCAAAAAACTAAATTCAGAGGGGTTTGATTGAAAAGAAAATCAGAAAAAAATAGAGTTCCACTGAAAAGTTGTATAGCAAGAATAATAAATGAATTATATCTGATTTTGTCATGATGAGGCAATTTTGTTTTGTGAAATTCTATTTCAACCCGAGTATTTGCTAAGTAGCCCCAAAAATTTAAAAAGTATGTAAATCCAAAAAATAACTTAGTAGACTCTACCATTTTCAGAATTACCCTTCCCATCATGCAAATCGTGAAAAAATTGATTTTTTCTTCATGTAGAAACTAGGGTTAGAATTTTTAGAGGGGCAGCTAAGTAATTATCTGTGTTGAAATAGAATTTGCATTTAGCAATGCCCCTTAATTACTGTGGGTTGACTGTTGACATGAATAAATATCACCTTATTAAAACGAGCATGAATCCTAACAGTTCCAAGTTTTTTTTATTCAATATTAACATTTTAGTTTAATAATTATCCAAGATTTAAAATCCAACTCGGAAGTTTACCAATGACGTAATCGGAAAAGCTAGACATGGTGATTGGTTCACTAATTTGAATTGGGTATAATGTTCTTTGAATTGTTCGATTAAAGTTGGGTAATTAGGTATACCTTCAATGGCTGTAAACAGCCATTAATAGTATTAACTAGCAGTAAATGTACGGTTGATAGCTTGAAGAACAATATTGGAAATATAAAAGCATTGTGAGAGGTTCAAATTATAAATAAACAATACTCCAGACGTCCACATATTATTGGATACCAAAATTGAAAACAATTTTAACAACTAATTTAATTTTACACATATTCAACTTCTTACTATTGTTGTGAGAAGTTTACCCACCAGCACTATTCTCTAATGGGAATGGAACATGATAATAAATTAGACAACAATAACTGTCAATTACACAGTCGCCATTGGTTTGCAATTGTACCAATCGCATGGTCAACCATTAATTTGCAATTGTACCAATCGCATGGTCAACCATTAATTTGCAATCGTAACATTTGGCTAATTAACAACCATAAATGGTTATGGTTGCAACATTGCAATCGTACAACTTAAGCAGTTCTTCATCAAAAATAGTTACGCTTTTGGTTGCAAAAGATGTCAAATACAACATAACCACAATCATGACAACCCTAACTTTTATACTACAAATGTGTCGTGCTTCACACTCGATTTCTTATTAAATTAAGTGACACTAATCATAACGTTAGAATATTGTTTTATTGTTTAATGTTCAAACATAATTTCATAAATTAATGGTTGATTAGTAACCTAAATGTTGTGATATTAAATGAAATTGTATAATTTTTATTAGCAAGCTTTTCATTTTATCTAAAATGAAAAGGTAATAAATTAAAATAAACGAAGAAAGAAAAATAAAACGCAAGAAGGAGATCTTTGGAAAATCAAGTACCATACTCTAACAAAATGAGAAAAATGCGTGATTCTTGCTTATTAACTCTATAACAATTAGATTGCAAAATATATATATTAATAAGATAATTTTCATTTTTAGTTTGATATTAAAAGATAGTTAGGTTATTGTCCTTTTTAATACCTTAAGTAACTAGATTTATTGTCTTAATTGAGATTTATCTCTTCACCTCTCATTGGAATATCAACATATGTTAAAGGAGGAGAGCAAATGTTTGTATTACATCCAAATACATACAACAAACAACAGAAATGAAAATAATAGTCATTTAGTGTCTTAATTGGGATTTAGTTCTTCAACTCTCATTGGAATATCAACATATGTTAAAAGAAGGAGCGGGGCAAATGTTTGTATTACATTTAAATACATACAACGCATAACCAAATGAAAATAATAGTTGAAGGGCTAAATCAAGATCAAATTGGTGAATTATTAATCAATTGATCCATCACTTAACTACGAAGTGTTGTTTAACTTGACAGACAAATATCTTACCATTTAACACTATCGTAAATAGTAACTATTCTAGTTGCATAATCCATCGACTAAATTATTATAGTTGTGTTTATGTTAAAGATGATGCTGGCAACCACAACTAAAGAAGGATCGTACCGACGGCCACCAATCCAAGTCGATGAAATATGAAGTTTTAAAAAGTGAAATCGTACCTGAAGCGTTATTGTTCCCTTGAGGTGAGGCATAAGCCTCAAGGTTTGAGGCATAATTTTTTCAAATGAACGCATGACATATAAAGAAATTAGACATAAAATAATATCAAATGTCAAACATTAGATAAGAAATATAAAGTATATGAAGCAATTTAAACAAAATACAATCATTCATAAACATTTAACTTAAATCTACAGATATTGCAAAAGATCAAATGATATCATCATCATTAGCATGAAAAAGACCTAGCTTATGTAGTTCAGAAAAAGAATTATAAAATCCAATATTGTCATTCTCATTTCTTGTGCCTTTTTCTTTGGATCATGATTCATTGTGAAGTTTACAAAAAAATAATAATAATAATAATAATAATAACAATAATAAAGGTTTAATCTATACTTTAACTCAACAATTTATTTAATTATTGATCTTTTATTTTACTTGTACCACTATCATGGCATCTTCTTTTGTATAGAATGATAAGAGAAGGGAGAGAAAGAATAAGCTTTCATAGAGGAGTAGTATGATATCTAGAAGGTGGTTCTCTAATACGTAGAGTACCCTCGTATGGTTTTAGTGTTTAATGTTCCAACATAATTTGAAGAAATAAATAGATGGTTGATTGGTAAACTAAATTTTATTATGTAAATTGAAATCGCACGAATTTGCATGTAACCCTTTTATATTGTCCATGGTGGATAAAAAAGGTTTAAATTGCAATAAATTAGGAGTTCTCTAAGAAAATCGAGTATAAAATAAGATAAAACAAAATAGAGCTAATAAGTGAAGGCCCCAATTGGAATTAAACTTAGACCTACTTATATGCGATCAGTTGCTTTACCATTGAGCTGGACTCTTGTTGAATTTAATATCGGCATGTCGCATTATTTGATGTGTAGTTATGGCTACAAGCCTACAAGAAATATTAAATAATTTGTTATGGTTACGTTTACGGCGAGACAATCTTAGATATTATAACAAGGCATGGCTTGTGCTTCGCACACGATCGAAACACAATTTATATTAAACACGGTAACACGAACTATAATTTTATAATATAGTTTTAATGTTTAATCTTCAAATATATTTTGAAGGCCATAAACAGATGATTGATTAGTAAACTAAATCTCATGGTAGTAAATTGAAAGCGCATGATTTGTATCGATATCTTTTACTATATCTAAAGTGTAGAAAGAAAAATTTGAAATTGCAATAAGTTAGGAGTCCTCGAGGAAAAACCGAGTATAAAGTATGAAAAAAACTAAATTTATGAATCTTGTTGATTTTGTACTATAACAGTTAGATTGCAAAATATATTATTAAATTAATATTTTCACTTTGATGTTAAAAAATATTTTACATTAGGATCTCATTTTTGACCTGACCTCTCATCAGAGTCTTACTACATTGTACAATAAGTTACCTGGAAGGTTTATTTTTTATACAAAAAATACCTCAAGTCAGTAGTTTAATGTTCAAGGGACCAAACGTGATCGAACCGATGACCTATTGATATACAGTCAATTGCTCTGCTATTGAGTTAGGCACCCTTGTTAAGTTTACCAATTAAATTACAAAATATTGTATTAAATTAATATTTTCACCTCGATATTAAAAAATAATTTATATTGAGGGTCCCATTTGCCAACCTTATATAAAAATCTCAGTACATTGTACAATGAGTTACCTTGAGGGGTTTATGTTTTACATTCAAATATATACAACAAATACTACAACTTAAGTTAATAATTCAATATTCAAGGGTCCAACCATGATCGAATCTGTGGCATGTTGATCTGCAATCAATTGCTCTACCACCGAGCTATGAACCCTTGTTAAGTTTGCTAGTTAGATTACAAAAAATATTATTAAATCAATATTTTTATTTTGATATTAAAAAATAGTATATATTGAGATCCTATGTTTCGTTCTCTCATCAAAGTCTTAACACACTGTATGATGAGTTACCTTTAAGGATTTATGTTATATACAACTAATACTACAGTTCAAGCTAATAGTTTAATATCCAAGGACCCAACCAGAGTTAAATTGATTTGATGGCCTATCGATCTGCAGTCAATTGCTCTACCAATGAACTATGTACCATTGTTAAGTTTACCGGTTAGATTACAAAATATATTATTAAATTGATATTTCACTTCAATATTAAAAATAGTTTTTATTGGGATCCCATTTTTGACCTCTCATTACGTTGAGGGAGGTATGTTTTACATTCAAATACACACAACAAATACAACTCAAGCTAATAGTTTAACATTCAAGGTCCTAACCTGGATCGAATTGGTGACCTATTGATCTACAGTCAATTGCTATACCATTGACTGAGCTATAGATCCTTGTTAAGTTTACCAGTTAAAATACAAAGTATATTATTAAATTAATACTTTTAGTTTGATAATAGAAAAGTTTATATTGGGATCCTTTTTTCGACATCTCATCAAAGTCTCAGTGCATTGTACAATGGGTTACCTTAAGGGATTTATGTTTAACATTCCAATGTATACAACAAATATTACAGCTCAAGCTAACCGTTTAATATTCAAGGGTCAAACCAGGATCGACCGATGATCTATTGATTTGTAGTCGATTGCTCTACCATCGGGCTATGGACACATGCAAGTTTAATATTCAAATACTGCGCATGCCATTTGAACACTTAATTATATATATATATATAATATGAATACCTTTATTTGAAGCTTTTGAAATGTCCATAGTACCCTTCTTACTTGAAATATTGCACGTCCTTCAACTAATCGCCATCACTCTAAATGCTAGCTGACAATAACTGCCCATTGCCACATCCGTTCAAAAGAATAATTAAATCTATTCCATTGAATCCCTTCAGAGAATATACTCCAGTACCTATAATCTTAAAAGACTAGCTTTTTGGTTGTTTCGTATTCATAATCCTCATGTCCAAAAATAATGTGAAATAATGGATCATCAGTTTAGCGTTTATGAAGTAGATATCCTAGAAGAGAAGAGAATGAAGCAGCTATCAAGAAACGGTCACCAATTACAATGATAAATTAGGAATACTGGACCTCTAAACATTCAAAAAGGTTTCCTTTGTTCAAAGTTGTTGATCTTTTTCATTGGATACATAGAACTAGAATGGGATATGAAAAGGTTTAAAGGGACTGAAGAAAAAGCAAGTGACATCAGATACACCCAAATATACATTTCTCAAGTTAGTGGAATGGTGAGCATGATATGTTTTCTATTATGTTTGAGTGATGACCAAGCAAATAATTTGTATAGGTTAATGCCATTTGCAAACATAATTATTAAACTTTTCTTCAAATTTTGGTAGGTTGTGTAAAATTAGTGACGGAAGCTACAATGAGGTGTTTTTTCATATTATTTGAATGGTAATACAGGCAGGGGATGCCATAGGAAATCAGTATGTTTCATATTGTTTTGCTTTTGTGTTGTTCTAAGTGTACGTATCTAATTATTTGTTAACCAGAAAATATTATATGTGATTACTCCGGTTTTGCAGCTAAACAATAATGATGGAAATCAGTATACAATTAAGGAAAAAGTTCTCACTCTAGACTTCAATTATTAACTATTTTCTAATAAAGAACTAGCTAATGTTTGTTAAGAACGATCTTCAAGGTTGAATCATTTGTTGCATAAATTTTATATGTGAAATTTAAAGTAATACCAACCAAATCCTAAATAAATAATTTTACATTTTACTAATATTTGATTACTTAAAGCAGAGACTATTGATATTTATACATGTTGCCTGATCATACTAATTTTTATTGATCACAACGACATTATTAAATTGGGGAAAACATATTTGGTTGGTTCTTTTATCTTAATTCCATATACCTTTATGTTTATTTGCAAGTAATAGTGAAATGCTCAGTTACCTTCTTCCTGAATGGTTTCTATTTCATTAATATTGAATGAAAAAAATGCAAGTATACAGACCAACATTTGTTATTATAGTACTGTTTTATATGTTAGCGGTCTTACTTCCACATTTAGTTACGTCCTACGTATGTAATTTTATCTCATTAATTCTTTACCTTTATTTATTTTGTTGAATTTTTTGGGGTCATAATAATCATCAGACGAGTGACATTTACATGGTGATTTTGTTACCCTTTAATGGTGAACACATTTGTATAAAGGTTCTATATTTTGGTTTTTGAATATTTTAGCTATAGTTTTCATTTGTATTTATGATCTAGGAAAACCTTTAAGTTTTATTATCATTGTCGACGTGTACGCACTATTATTAGTGCATGCTTTAGTTTTTTTATTATATTTTACAACCGATAGTAGGTTTGAAGTATTGATTATTATTGTTGGACGTGTACGCACTATTATTATTGGATGTGTACGCACTATTTTCAATTTAGTTTCATATGCAGGCAACAATAGCCACAACAAATGAGTTAGGTTGAATCAAAAAAACTGATCCATTTATGAAGAAATAGATCCAACCCACTTAATTATTTATTAAATGGGTTAATCCAACACAACCTACTTATTAAATGATAAACAAACTCAACTCATTTAATCCAAATATTTTACTAAAACCTTTCCAAAAAGAAAATTTTATTGGGACACGAATTAATTACACAACATATTAGAATCATTGAATCTTCCCATGAACTCAAGCCCATTTGTAAATAGCGGCTCCCTTTTGAAAATATAAATTTTTTATGAGTACCCCATAGCATCAAATTCCATATTTTTTTAAGGTATTAAGCTTTGGGTACGCCATAGCATCAAATTCTCTCGAAATTCTGTTTTTTCTCTCAAATCTCAAACTTCTCAAATTTCAAATTTCTACTATTTTTTTTACAAATACCCAGAATTTTGTTTTATTTTTTCAGTTATTCCAACATTTTCAAATTGACCAAAAAAGTTCAAATTCTATATTTTTTTTGAATCTTCGATTTTTTTTTCAAAATTTTCAATTTTGGCTAAAAATATTAGGCCTCGTTTGGTTTTTCGCTATTAGTTTTCTATTTTCGTTCAAAAACCGTGCACACTACGCATGTTTTTTAGGAAAATAAACAATTTTGGAAAATGAAGTCAACCTATAAAATAGTAAAAAAAATATTTTCGTCTTTGGAGAAATAACAAAAGAATAGAAAACAATCCATCATTTCATCGTCCATCCATCTCCTTCACCGTCTCTCCATCGTCGTTGTGATGACCTAAATTTAAAAAAAAAATTCCGTCATTCTCATATTTTGTTATGAATGTTGAAACGGAAAACATAAAACACAAAAGAAAACCAAACAGACTCTTAGCTCCATTTGGTTTGCCATTTTTAGTTTTGTGTTTTTGTCTAAAAAACATGCACACGGCACATGTATGTTTTGAAAACAACCAATTTAAAAAATGAAGCTAATATATAAAATATAAAACAAATTTATTGTTTTACGTGTTTGAGAAATAACAAAAGAATGAAAAACAATTCATCCCCTCTGTCGTTCCTTCATCATGATCGTAATGACCTAAAATTTTAAATTTCTCTTCCGTCATCTTCATGTTTTGTAATGAATGTTAAAAACGCAAAACAAAAAACACAAAATGAAACCAAAGCGATCCTTAGTTTTTTCGAAAATTTGAACTTTTTCTTAATTCCTAAACTTTTCTAATCTTTCAAAATTTCTTGAATTTTCTATTTAATTAGATTTGAGTTATTAACTGGATCAAACTCATATAAACCATTTCATGGAAAATGCTTAAATAACCAGGTTTGATGCAGTGAAATAATACAGCATAGAGATAGTTGCTTGACCCCTCCCTAAAATCCTTTGTATATTTCTTCTTTTTATGTATCTGCCCGATCTCATTTTGCCCCGATCGCTCTAACAAAGTCCATTTCATAAATGGGTTAAGAACCATTCAACCTAATAAAACCACTTAATTAAATGGGCATGGATAATTGGGTTTTGTCAATAGATTGGATAATTTTGTGAGGTACTTCCACGGAGTGGTGTATAGTTCCCTTATCCATCAACTTAATCTATGTCCAAATATGTAAACCGTACAATTATGGTTTTGGTACAACACTATATCAGGTTAAAGTGAGGTTGATTTCCTTTTTCTTTCATCTCTAGCAATAATAATTTAAAAGATAATAATATGTTGGTGTACTTTTCAGCATGATACTATGATAACACATTTCCATCGTTTTACAATGCGTCTATCCACACTTTACAAATATATAATATGCTTTTAATTTTCTTTTAATTTCTTTTAATTACTCGCAATGTGTCTCCGTACATTACTCGCATTTCTTTTAATTTTTTTAACATATATTAATTAATAATCAAATTTGAAACATTGGTTTATGCCAAATATAATGAACAATAGATTTAAAGTTTAAAGGTCACATTTGCATCGTGGGTTCTGTCAAATATCCCTTCAGTAGCGTTTTCAACTCTCCCATTTATATTTTTTAGCTATTGATGACGGTCTCGAGCTCGGATAAAGAAGAAAAAATAATTGATAAAAAATGATATATTACTTTCCATTTATACCTTCATGTTAGTTCATTTGGCATTCGTGTTCTCATGACTATCTTAACAGAATTTTGAATAATAAACTTTGTACACAGTAAGTTTATTTTCTGTAGGTATTTACACAATAAATAAATGTATACATAAAATGAATACATGGAATTTTATGCGTGTTTGTACATTCTATTTTGCACTAACAAGAATTTAGCTTACATTTTTCTTTACACACATCCAACGGACATGCCTTATATACTGGTCATAAATAATTATGATTATAGTTGCAAAAGGTCGCATAAATTGTTATGATCGCGTCTACCATTGAAGATAATGATGGTAACCACAAACATAACAATCCTAAATAATTTGCAAAAAAGGTCGCATAAATCGTTATGATCGCATCTACCGTCGAAGATAATGATGGTAACCACAAACATAACAAACCTAAATAATTTGCAAATGCATGATCACTCATGTCCTACTTTAATGTTTATAAATAGATGAATCCAAAACACCCTTTATTACTACACAAGTAACCGTTTATTGACAAAATCAGTCCCGTTCATCAACTCTCATTAGAATCTCAGTCTTTGTTAGGTGGGAGTTACCTTTGGGAGGCAAAATGTTTGTTTTGATTAAAATATACATGACACATGTAAATAAAGCTAGTAGTTGAAGGGGACAATCAAGATCGAATGGATGACTTATTAACCTATAATAATTGCTCAACCACTAAACTATGGGATATTACTAAGTTTAATATTCAAAAATTGTGTGATTTAAACAGTTAAGTGTCAAAATAACTAGGGTTATGATTACAAAAATGACAAATACTTTATAACGGGTGCGTTTACAGTTGAAGGTGATGCCCACAATCCGTGACACTTTTGATTATTGACTCATGTGCTGCACACAATTTATATAAAATACAGCAACATGCATTATAATTTCAAAGTATAGTTTCAATGTTTAAACATAATTCGAAGATCACAAATGTATAGCCGACCGATAAACATAATCTCACAATAGTGAAATGAAATTGCATATATTTGTATCCATAATCCTTTTGTTTTATCTAAAGTGGAGGAATAGAAAAATCGAATTGCAATAAATAAGATCTAAGAAAATCAAGTAAAAAAATGCGACGATGAAAATATTGTGAATCTTAACGGCTTTGTACTATAACAATAAGATTGCAAATTATATTATTACATTAGTTTTCATTTTCGGTTTGATATTAAAATTATTATATTAGTTTCACGGTAAACTTTATTAAATGTTCAGCCCAAGGTTTAAAATTCCGGTTTTCGATTCCGTTTTGGTCATTTGACAATTTCAGTTTCATTTTGGATATTCCAAAAATTCCGTTTCGACTTTGTTTTGGATTTTCTTTTTTCTATTGAATACTTTCTAACATATAATTAAATTACTAACATCTATCATATATATTTAAAATATTACTTTTGCATACTTAAAGGCCTAATATATATCAATTTTATCAATAAAAAAGCTGCAACACAATATCCATTTTCCCTTCTGAAACTTTATTTTCTTTTCTGAAGCCCAATAAGCCCTAACTTTAAGTTCTTCTTCCACTCATTTTATCTTTCGTCTCCTAAAGCCCTAAATTTGTTCGAAATATCTCCCGAAGCCGCCTCCTTAGTGTCCTAAATTTAGTTTGAAAATATCCCCAAAAAGCCGCCATCTTATGTCCCTCTATTTCGTTCTCAAATCAAAACAAGGGACTTGCAGCAATCTCCAAATTGGTAATTCTTTTTCTTTGTTCAATCCTATGGATTTTCTGGCATCATTTTATTTAGCAAATTTTTTTTCTATTACCAATTTGATCCGAAACCGGAATTCATAGACAACTCCGTCCCGATCGCTGTCGGAACTGGAATGGGACGGTTGGAATTCCGACGTGCCGGACAGAATTTTAATTCTTGGTTAAGACGTCATCTAAAGAACATACACAGTATAATGCATCTAGCTTGAGGAATGTCAACTAAAGAGTATACAGACAATCCATTAACGTATAAATGATAAATAACAACTTATATATATTGAGGATTCATAACCTTTAATATACACATTGAGTGATATCGATTTAGCAAACAATGTATTTTTATAAAATACTCTCGTAATTCAAATGTCGTATACATCGAAAATCATGATATACGAACAATACATAGATACTTATTCCTTGTATCTAAGTTGGGTTTCTTATAGTTCTACTTATAATTATATACATTCATATTATATAAGTTTAATTCATTTATAACTGTTAATAATTTAATTACCTTATATAATATTCTTATGTATATCATTAATTAAATCTTAATTATTAATTTAATTAGTAGATCAATTATACACAACAACAACAACTAAGCCATTATTCCCAAATAAGTTGGGGTCGGGTAGAGATGGAACCCAAAACTAAATGAAAAAATCAATTTAAAAGTTATAACAATAACAATAACAATAATAAAATAAAGTCAAATAAGTCAATTAATAATAATAACTAAGTAAAATAAAATAAAATAAATATATATATGTACATATATATATATATATATAAGAGGAATGATAATAATAATACTATTAGTGATAATGATACTAATAGTAATATTGGTCAAAGACCAAACCTACGTCTTAGGCTTATGTTCCATAGTCCTATAATCTAAAACTTATAAAACTCAACGCTTATGGTTCTGGTACGTGAATCGCTAACTTCCACTCGCTCCGATCCGTCACCAGCTCTTCGGATATACCCCAATCCTTCAAATCCCTTTTTACTACTTTCTCCCATGTCAACCTTGGTCGATATCTACCTCTCTTTGAGCATTCAACACGGCCTATAATTCCAACACGCACAGGTGCCTCGGTGGCCTTCGTTGAAGATGTCCAAACCATCTTAAGCGATGTTGAATTAGCTTCTCCTCAATTGGTGCTACTCCAAGTTTATCACGTATATCATCATTTCTAATTCGGTCTCTTCTTGTATGACCGCAGCTCCATCGTAGCATACGCATCTCTGCTACGCTTATCTTTTGGACATGTTGGCTTTTAGTAGGCCAACATCCTGCACTATACAACATCGCAGGCCTGATTGTCATTTTATAGAACTTTCCTTTAAGCTTTTGTGGGACCTTCCTATCACGAAGAATCTCAGACGTTTGTCGCCATTTCACCCTTCCCGTTCGAATTCTAAAACTAACATCTTCATCAATCTCACCATTATACTGCAACATTGATCCTAGATATCGAAATGATTCCTTCTTGGGAACTATTTGTCCGGCCAGAGTGACATCTCCATCCTCCGACCTGACACCGCTGAACCCGCACTTCATATACTATGTTTTAGTTCTGCTAAACCTAAATCCCTTTGATTCTAAAATCTATCTCCACAGCTCCAGTTGTCTATCAACCTCAATCCTACTTTCATCAATTAGCACAACATCGTCAGCAAATAACATACACCAAGAAATTTCACCTTGTATAGCCTTCGTAACCTCATCCATCACTAGAGCAAAAATTCGAAAATTTATTTTAAAATTTGAAATTTTATTTTTATTCATCTTAAATAATCTAAGATGAATATTAACTATAACACTTATAGTTCATACATATATAATTATATATATATATTATTTTATTAATTAATATTTAATTAACTAATTTAATAATTATTTTTATTTGATTAAATAAATAATTTAATATATTCAAACATTTTATTTATAATGTACCTTAAACAATTTAAGATAAATATATATATTCAGTATATATGTTTATTTTTATTTAATTAAATTTATTTAATTAAATTATTAAATATTTTCAAAAATATTAATTTATTTTCAAAAAATTAGGAAAATATTTTATAACATTTATAAAATTCATTTTATATTTTAAATTTAACTTTTAGATATAAAATATATACCCAAGCCCAAATTAATTTAAACCTTTATAATTGGACCAACCTTTTGAAAGTACTCTATCATTGAGTTAGACCAGTAGTTAGAGAGTGAAGAATGATTATTATCCAACCCTAAGCCTTGACACTACTATTCTATACACCTAAAAGAAATGTAGGCTTTATTAGTTGGCCATAAAATGCTAATTTAGACTGCATAGACCATTAGTGTTTTGATACTATTGTTGGAACCGACGAAATAGGTAAATTTCAATTTTTTTTCTATTTAGGATTATATTATGTCTACGAAGTTAAATGGTTGCATTAGATCCAACCTAATTAATTTACATAAAATCATATTTTATTTAACTTTTCGATTTAATTAATTAATGAATTTTAATAATCAAATATGATTAATGAGTATATCATCATATATTCATGTGTATAATATGCAAGTGCAAAATAATAATGTGTGCATGGTTAATGCCTACATATATAAATGTTAGGGTTTGCATCTATAACATAGACATTAGTCATTTATACATGCGATGATTGTCTCAAATTAATGTTTAACATATTTAAAAATAAATAAAGTAAACTAAAATTCGAATTTATTTATATAAAATAAAATATAAAATATCTAATCTAATTTTGATTAAGCCTTTAAAATCTTTAATTCAAGTTTTATAATTAAAATATCCAGTTAAGATTTGGTAAAACATTTTAAATTCAAATATGGATTTTGAGATTATTAATTAAAATATTAATATTAAATTTAAATATATGATAATATTTTAAAATAAATTAGTCGTCTAAATTAATTTTGTTAATATACATACATATATACATACATAGATACATATACATACATATATATATTTGAAAACACAAATAATTTAACATGAAAAAGAAATTTATAGATATACACATATATCAGGAAATAGATTTTAAAACTTATAAGTATGTGTAAATGTTTTCGGCTAGGAAAAATAATTTTTTCTTCATGAAGATTTATTAATTGGTTATATATATATATATATATACACACGGCCGGTTATTTCGACCGGTTATTTCTCATATATATATATATATATAATTTTTTCTTCATAGTGAACTATATAGGGCCGGTTATTTGAACACAAAAATTAACACAATCGGTGACACAAAAGATCTGGACCATTGGATCTTTTTGTCTTTTTCTGGGAGGTGGAATCAGGGAACAATCCAATGGTGGAGATCCATTATGTCACCAATTGTGTCCACAATTTGTGTCCCAATAAACTTTCCCTATACATGTGTGTGTGTGTATATATGTATGTATGTATTTATGTATATAATAAATTAATAATAAACGATCCATTTAAAAATAAATTAATATATATAATGATAATTATAATTATATATAAATATATTTCGACCGTTTTTTTTAAACGCCGAATGTATTTTAAGTTAATTAATATATTCATATACATTGTTTAATAATATTAAAAGTAACGTTCTATTAAACAATTATTAACACACACACACACACATATATATATATACATATAATATTATAGAATTGCTTTTGGCCAGAAATTTTTATTGTTGCCAAAAGATATTTAATAATTTAATATATATAGATTGGATTTAAGTATTTTGGGGTTTTAAAAATATTAAAAATTCATTGAAAAAATAGTTATACATGTATAAAATTAGGTATGGCTGAAAATTAAATGAACTTATATTTTAAATTAAAATTTTGAACTTTAAACAACGGTTTCATGCAGATTCATTTTTTAAAATTTGTTTAATGCATTAATATTTATGAGAAACAATTATCACACATAAAATTGTTATAATGGAATTAATAACATATAAATATGTAAAGTAGAAGATTACCTTACAAGAGATTGCCTTAACCACACCTTGATCTATCGGTCTTCTAGATTCTGAATTAGTACCACTGTTTCTAGCAATCAATGCCTTACTACTAGATCTAGTTGTATTTTAGTTGTTTGGATGTGATGACGTTAGAAAAATGGAAGTGGGGGTTGATGGGAGTTCAAAATGAAACTTGGTTCTTGGAGCACTTAAGATAACAACAACAATATGATATTATGATCATCAACAATATTAAAACCCAATTGCCAAATTTCAGCAAACCATTAGAAACCAGATTAAAAAAAAAAATGGAGACACGAGATTTTATAACGTGTGTGGGTTTTTTTTTTTGGGGGGGGGGGGGGGGAGGGGTGAGGGCGGGGTTGGAGGGGAGGGGGGGTGTGTAACGGCGAGAATATATACGTACAATTTGACAAAATTTTCGTACTACTTGAGAGGCTACAAACTGGAAAAATTTCCACTGGTAGCAAATCCTACATTGATGTCACAAGTATCGACGACACGATGGTTAACTTCCTTGTGTAAAAATTGCAGGTTGTTAATGAACTTGATATGACACATTGCTGGATGTACAACCACATAAGATTCTCTTAATTGATACCTTGTTTAATTTGCATTCAATAAAATGTGAATGCAGGCAATTCAACTTAAACCATTGGGTGGTCTTCATTTTATATACAAATCCAGGTTGCTTTTATTTTCTAATCATGATCAGTTACTTTTTACTGGAGTAACTAATGAGAGATTCAGATTGTGCTAAATTTGAAGATCAGCTGCAAGAATTGGCAAGGGAGATAACCAAGGTGCGCTTGTAGATGCAGAAGAAGCTTGCTCCATTTCTCCAAAATTTCCTCAGGTTTATATCTCATTCCATCAAATATTATGTTCTATATGAGGAATTTAGGATTTGTTAGTTTGTACTTGTGTAGCCAAGCCAAGAATATTTCTTTTCCTTCTTACTGACTGTATATTAAATTTCATCTTAGGATTAACTGTAAGATTGATTTGCGTTGCACAGTATGATGATATATATCAATGTTGCAGGGTTATATATGCCAAGGTGATGCTTTCATGGCTATGGAAGATTTTGCCTCAGCAGAAAAGACATACTCGTATGCATTGCAAATTGATCCTTCGATTCGTAGATCAAAATCGTTTAAGGTATATTTAATTTGTTATTTTGTTTGGAGTAAATAGGTCCTATAATGTGATAAGCTCTTTTGTGCACTAAGCAAAGGAGTGTCTGAGCAAAGCGTATATCTTGTTATATATTTTTTACTTCAGGCTCGAGTTATGAAGCTTCAAGAGAAACTCTCTCTTTCAGTAGCTTCTTCACCAGAGAACTGAGCATGGAGAGAACTATGCTTGGATGATTCACCCGCTGTGTTAAATATTCTGGGTTTTTACAAGTAGACAGTTATCATGCATTGCCAGTTCAACAATAAGCATATCTAGCTACTATATTTGTATCTAAATACAGGGATTGTTATTTTATTTTTTAATATTATTAATGAATGTTTAAAAATTGCTGATTATTTCATTAAATTTCATTATTAATTATTTTATGTAATAATCGCTAGTCATTTATAAAAGATTACGATTCTTAATTTTTAAACTAATGTTTATTTATGTTTGAATCATTAGTTATTAATGATTAATGATTCTGAAATGAGACAATTATGTTTACATTCTTGTTATTTATTGTTTACTTGGGAATTCTTATTTCTTTTGTATTTCAAACTAACCATTTTTTTTCCATTTTCCAAGGCCTGATTTAGAACGTATGGTTTTTTGAAATTTTTAATCTTGAAGACGGTAAGTTTTCATTTAGGTAGAAGGATAAACTTTTGACAATAATCAACCACAAGTACAAGTTTTTTTTGCTGTGAATCCACATTCAATCAGGCGAGAGTGCGATGACAAGGGAAAGTGGTTAGGGCTAGGTTCAGTTTGGCTCAGTGTTACCTTGAAAGCGCGACTATAAGGGAAAGCATTGGGCATTAAATTTAAGGGGGTATTATTTAGTTTTCTCACCCATAGCAGGCGTATATGGATAGAACCTGTCAATGAAATAAATCAATAACTTCAGGGTCTACTTCCAACAATCCAATCCCTGATCCATTTAAATTCTCTCTCATAAACAACGCGAGAAACTAAAACGAAAGAAACAGATCAGGTTCAATTGTGTAGATTTATAGTTGGATTTCTCAATTTCAGTAGTCTCCGGTGTTAATAGATCGTAATCAAATTATTCTTATTTTCAAGTGAGAAACTGTAGCCCTATTTCCACTTTAGTGAAATGTGTCAACAAAAATCGATTTCTTTTTATATCAATAGTTTTTAATATTGTTAAATTCGAGATTGAAAAGTTTGATGAATGATATAATTGATTTTCTACCCATTAAGAACTATATAGAAGAGGATGATTTCATTAGTGAACTAATATAACTTTGCAATATTTATATACTTACAGTTTTCTTGTGTTGTAGGAAATACAAAATCTTTCAAGCAAACAAAATATATCTTAACTCAATTTATAGTATATTCGACTAAACCAAATAATGGCGGACAATTTTTTCAAATACAAAGCTAGGATTTCATTTTTTTCGGGTCTGATTCCCATATTTTCAATTTCTGTTTACAAATTTGATTCAACCTTATATCTCTTTAGTATAAATCTTTACATTCTCAAATCTCTGCTGTCTTTTTTCTACCATTTAATCACGTTTTCTCAGTGATACCATGGAGGGCGGATCGGGTCTACAGGGTTGTAAGGAGCAGGAGGTGAAGGGTTCGACCACGGATAAAAGGAAAAACTGTTATTGATAATACTGAGCATTTTTTGATCCTAGTAAGGATGAGGAGGGAGAGTTTTTTGAGTTGAATGTGGAAGCGATGAAAAGGAATGACTTTAATTGGAGAAATTTGGTGTATGTTTACGTAGTTGGACGTAGACCTAATTTTACACATATAAAATACTATGTGGAGAAGATGTGGCAACCTACTGGTAAAACGGCTATCTGTTCTAGAGAAAATGGTTTTTATTTAATAAAATTTGAGAGGGAAGATGTAACCAAGGTTTGTGAAGGGAGGCGTGGCTAATTAACGGAATGCTAAGGACAATTAAAAAATGGGAGTCTAATCTAATTCTAGATCGAGACTTGCTATTATCAGTACCAATATGGGTAAGATTCCCACGCTTGAGCATTTCTATTTGGGACAAAGAGAACATTTGTCGATTAACTAGTGTTCTAGGCAAACCGATTAAATTGGATGGACCTACAATAAAACAGACCAGGCTTAATTACGCGCGAGTCTTAGTGGAGATGAAAGTAGATGGTATAAAGGAAGTGGTGCGTGCAAAAACAAGCTTAGAAGTGGTTTTTTTTAACAAAATGTTGAATATGAATATGCACCGCCTAGTTGTGATAACTGTAAATGTTTTGGACGTGTTAGACAATGGTGTCCAATTAGTGGATGGTGTGAAAAGTGTTTGGAACACGGTCACTTGATAGATAAATGTACTGAAGTGTGGGTTCAAAAGGAGAAAACTACTTAAGCTACTGATGTACAACAGCATATTGAACATTAAGAAACTAGTACAAGCAGTGGGAACAATAATGAAAGAGGGAGTGACAGTGGTGCTGGATCCTCCGTTAGGTAGGAGGAGAATGCAACACAAACATTTTTTCAGCTGAGGTCAATATCGATTTAGTTCCGGACAGTAGTATGGAGAACCACAATAATGATTCATCAGAAGTAACTCCTGATGAACCAGTGAGGGCTCATAAAGGAACAAGTGTAATATCTATTGTAAGAGCAAATGTGGTATCAAGTAATACAGAGGAACTGATCAATATCAATGCAACAGCAGAAGAAATGAAGAGTGCATTCGAAACTAATCCCATAACAGAGCATCATTGTGTTATTTCTGAAAGCACAGTTCAGGAAACCACTAGCTTTGCATTGTCATCATTGGATCTTAATGAAGGCACAAACATTCAACCAGAAACTATCACATAGCAAGAGGAGATTAACATGCCAATTATTGCATCAAACAACTTAAATTTTAATGCTAATCATGATAATAATGCTGCTATTTCTATTGATGTGCAGGTTCCCACTGAAGTAACAAGGCCTGCTATTCTGCTTGAGAGCATCCAAACTGCCTTCCAATCCTCTGACTCACTCACTAACTCACCTACAAACAAGATTAAAGGGGACAAGTTAGTTGTTGCTAATGATATATGGTATGAGAAAATATGTAAAAAAAAACAGGAAGAAAGTTTACATAGATGATGTAGGGTCCGCTCCACCTCTGATGAGGAGTGGCAGACTCCAAAAATAATGACTCTGTACTGGAATGTGAGGGGGTCCAATGGACCAGATAGATGGTTAGATATACAATATTTGATAGATAAATATAAACCATCGGTGTTTGCTCTGTTAGAAACTAAGATCTTTTATGATAATATTGATAAGTTTGTGGATAAGTGGGGTTTGGATTGGATATGCTTAAATAATGCTGTTTAGAATGGGAAATGCGAAATTATGGTGTTAATAAGAATCTATGTTTGGGGTCCTCTTTAGAATCAGAAAGTTCTCAGCATGTTTCTATGTTACTGAATAATAATACTTGGGGTACAATTAGATGCACTTTTGTGTATGCTGAGAATCTGCCTGCGGATAGGGTAAATTTATGGCAATATTTGGAACAAGCAGCTCAATTAAATCAAAGACCTTGGTGTGTTTTGGGGGACTTTAATGATTTGTGAGAAGTCTGGTGGGAATAAACTCTCTGAAGCTAGAGTAAAAGAATTAAATGATTGTTTAATTAAGAAAGGACTATGTGAACTTAAAAGTAGTGGTTTTAACTATACTTGGAGATCGGGCTCTGGGAAGAATATTTCTTGCAAACTCGATAGAACTTTGATAAATGGGGTTTTGGACCAAAGGTCCCTATTCTCAAAGCTCATGCACAAAAAGTCCCTACTAATAAACCCATGTAAATTAGGTCCATGTTTTGTTATTTTTTATCAAACTGTCCCTTTCTAGAAAATCAGCCCAGCATTAAAATCAGGGGCAAAAGTGGTATAAATTAGTCAAAATCTGAAAATAGGGACCAAATTTTAATAACTTTTTTGAAAGGGACTTTTCTTCTATCATCTTCTAATTTTAGGGACTTGGCAGTCGTTCCTTGTTGATAAATTTAAATTGGTTAAATACTTTCTAAGTCAAGCGATCACACCCTTATGTTGCGCAACATGTATGACAAAGGAAAATTGAAAGGATTTAAGCCTTTTAGATATAAAACTGCTGGAATTTTTTTAATGGATACGAAAAAATAGTAAAAGAAAATTTCAAAATCAATAGGATGGGTAACTTACAGTTCAATTTTGTTTCTACTCAGAAAACACTTAAATTAGCATTCAGATTTTGGAGCAAACAAATTAAAAGTGTTGACCAGCTTGTGGATTCCAATAGGAAAATTTGTGCCAAATTACAGACTCTATATGATTCTTACCCTAATAAGGCAAATGCTAAAGCTCTTGCTGAAGTACAAAAACAGTTGCATACTAGTTTACAAATGCTTGTTGAAGATAATAGACAGAAATCTAAAATTAGCTGGCTGACAATGGGAGATGATTGCACAAAATTCTTTCATGCTAAAATGAGTACAAGAAGACATATAAACAGTATGGATGGTCTACTTAATGGAGACATGAATTTACATGATAGTTTAAGTGCTAAAGTAGTAGAATTTTATAAAAAACTATGTAATGGTCAATTAATGTGTTCCGACTTTCCAATTGATGTGTGCTCTCCTCTATTCTAGAGGATCACACATTTTTCTCAAATTGTTACTTGCAAAAAGGTTGTGAACAACAATGGTAAGTGTTTTTTGAACTGCCCAATTGATTTGAGTGAAATCAAAACAACAGTTTTCTCAATACAAGATGATAAGGCTCCTAGGCCTGATGGGTACATTGCCAAAATTTATAAGTTACATTGGAACAGCTATAATAAATTCCTACTGAAAGCAGTTCAAAGTGCTTTCAGTAGTGGTAAATTTGTAAAGGAATTGAATCATACATTATTGGCATTAGTACCTAAAGAATATCCTGTAACCAGTATAGCAAGTTTTAGATCCATTGCTTGTTGCAATTTCCTGTACAAAGTTATTGTTAAGGTCTTATGTAATAGAATGAAACCTCTTATGGAGCATCTTATATCTCAAAACCAATGTGCTTTCATACCTAACAAAAATATCACAAATGGCATTATTTTGGCACATGAACACATGAGGGAGTTTCACACTAGTGGAGCAGGTAAGATATGTATCAAAATTGATCGTAAAAGGCATATGATAAACTCAACAGGAAATTTATATTGCATATGCTTAGAAAGACGGAGAATCCTGAAAATTGGTTGAAATATTGAGGAATTAATTACCACCTTAAATTTTAGGATTTTATATCATGGTATTCCTCATGAGTGTTTCTTTAACAATAGAGGAATTAGACGGGTGATCCTCTTTCCCCCTATCTATTCTCTATCGTTATGGAATACTTCAACATTAAAATGGAGTTAAAAGCAGCTAGGGGCAAATTAAACATATTCATCATGTAATGCCAAGCTTAACACACTTAATGTTATGTTGATGATATACTGGTATTCATGAAAACTGATATTAATGGAGCTAAGGCAATTAAGAAAATGCTTCAAAACTTGGAAAAATATGCTAACCTGGGAGTAAACACTACAAAGACTAAAATTATGTTCCGTAAAGACTGTGCTTGCAAAGGGGAAATTCTTAACATTTTGCTATTTCAAGAAGGTAAACTCCCAATTAAATATTTGGGGGTGCCTTTATCAGTGCCGTACATTAAGGATGACGTGTTCAGTGGATTACTAAATAAAATCCTTCCCAGGCAGACTTTATCATGAATTTTCCATTGTTTTCTTCCCACTGCTAGTAGTCTTGTTGCTTGTCATTGTGAATTTTGATTTGTTTTATTTGATTGCATGTGCTTGTTGGAAGTTCTGCTGCATTTAACTACCATGCTCCATTATTTATGATGCTGCTCACTTTCTGATTGTGGGTTCCGACCATTGTCGTGTATGACCATCCAAGAATGTTTCTTAATAATTTCTCATTAATACAGGGTCCATCCAAAGGCTTGTGTCTCTACCATGTACTATATTTCTAGTGAATAATTGCTTGCCTATGTCTCCTTTTCTCATTAATAATTTCCATGTACATGAAGAGTTGTTGTCTAAGTTAAGTTCAGAAATTTTTATTGCTGCAATATCTACTCTTCACCTATGCTTCCCATAGTGAACCATTTTGCAAGAATTTCCATAGCAAGTTTATTCCATTAGCTTTTTCCATGTCTTCTAGCTTTCCTAGGCCCAGTCCTTCACTTTTAAGGATGCACACAATACTCTAGCTTATTTTGTGAGCTTTTCTTGCCAAAGAAAGTTAGAGATATCTACTCTATTTTCTTTAGTACTATTTTTGGAACTTGACATGTTTGCATCCAAAATTGGGTGATAGGCTAAAGGATAGATTTTATGAGTTCTAGTCTACTATTGGTGTTTAAAAATCTGATGCTCCATATGGAGTAGTTTATTTGTTAAATTTATCAATTAAGTCTCCAAGGTCCATTATTTTGAGTTTATCATTAAAGAGTGTCACGCCAAGTATTTGATTGGTAAGGAGGTAATCTATATACTAATATGCTCTTGAATTTGCATTTGTTGGCTACCTCCTTTCCAAAGAAAAATCTAGTTTTTTGGATCTTAATTAGTAGGTTTGCTTGGACTTCTAGTTCTTATAACTCCGACTATTTGCAAAAGCACTTGTTACATTTTCTTTTGCCATTATGAGAAGATCATCGGCATGAGCTAAGTGGTTTATAATTGGATTAGTATTGTCGATTGGGTCAATATTGCCTAGTATATGCTCACTCTTTAATTTGAATGGACAAAAATTTCATGGCAATAATAAAAAGACAAGGGGATAAAGGTCCCCTTATCCAATAACACTATTACTACCGATAACACCACGAGGGATGCCACTTATGATGATACAAAAAGTAGGGGTTAATATACACCAGTAAACATAGGACAGGAGCCGAGGAGGGAAGTCCATCTTCATCATGTACATGATGAATTATATGCCGATCTTGTCATAAGCTTTTTGAAGAACTACTTTTATGCACGTGCTTTACTTGATCTTCTATTAAAGCTTCTTTTCATTTCATGTGCAAGTAGAGAATTCTTTGATATGCATCTATCTGGAATATAAGCACTCTTATTGTGAGAAATAAGTTCATTCATGAGGCCTTTTATCCTGTTGCAAATAATATTAGTTATGATTTGTAAATTACATTACAACAGGATATAAGCCTATAGTCATTTATGTTGCTAGTAGTGGTAGTTTAGGCACTAAAGTAATAAATGTGTGATTTATTTCTATAGTGAACTTCCCTGTTAGAAAAACATGTGAGATGGCTTGTGGTGGCTCCTCCTTAAGTTCATCCTAATGATTATTAGGATTTTGGGTGATACAATATTTCCAAAATTAATAGATTTTGGAGATATTCTCAGTATTTAGTTACTCGTTTTGTGCATGAAGGAAATGGAAAGAGAAATTAAAGAGATAGGGATTTGGAGATATTTTCCATATATATTTGATTGCCATATTTTATAAAAGGAGAAACAAAAGGAATCAAATAGGAAAATAATTGATTGATGGATGAAATATTATCAACCAATTACATGGCAAAGCAATTAATGAGAATATTATTATTCCATGAATTGATTTATTTATATAAATCAATTGCTTCATCCCTAAGTAACTTTTCTCTATATATAAAGAGAGACATAGAGAAGGTTAAGATAAGATGTAAGAGAACAATCTCTTGTTTATTTTTCTTCATTTCTTTTTCTCTTCTGTAAAAAACTCTGTAACCTCTTCAAATGGTAATAAAGCTCTTCCCCATTAAAGTGGACGTACACTATCTCGCGATAGTGGAACCACTATAAATCTGTGTGTTCTCTCTTGTCTCTATATTTTTTTCTATGATCTATAATTACCTATTTGTTCTATCACGCCAAATTGCAAGATCCTATTTTTCCGCTGAGAGGGTTCGATTTCCCCCCTCTACAACTGGTATCAGAGCTAGATTCGCAAAGAAGGTGTTTTGGTAGAATGGCAGGAGGAGATGAAAATAGTACAAATAGTACTTTAGCGCCAGTAGTTGCTCCATACGTCAGAGGCTCCTGTGTGACTTCAGGATCACAGTTGACGATAGAGAAGTGGAATGGTGAAGGAGATTTTGAAAAATGGCAATGGATGATGAAAGCAGTTTTGAGGAGAAATCGCGTTCATCGGGTAGTATTTGATACAGAGACATTGCCTGCTGATATTTCATCAGTGGAATTAGAAGAGATGGAAGAATGGGCTTTTACTACTCTCCAGCTTGCTATGGGAAAGAATGTAATTTCTGAAATCAGTCAGGAAACCACAGCCAAAGGCATTTGGAAGAAGTTGGAGGACCTCTACATGAAGAAATCCCTAACTAACCGTCTAATCCTATTGAAGACTTTTTTCACTTATAAAATGAAGGAAGGTTCTTCAATTAAAACACACCTAAGTGTGTTTGATGACTTGTTGATGAAGATGAAGTCTGTTGAGTTGAAAGTTGATGAAGAACAGAAAGCAATGATTCTGTTGTGTTCGCTTCCAGAACGGTACACTGGTTTCGCTAACAGCCTTATCTATGGTAGAGATACATTGACATTAGATGATGTGAAGACAGGTTTGCTCAGTGAGGAGTTGAGAGATCAGATGAAAGAGTTTGGTGTTGGTGATAGTAGTGGAGGAAGTAATAGTAGTTCAGGTTTATTTGTTGAGAGAGGTAGAGCAGAGAAGAAAGTGAAGAATTATAGAGGGCGTTCCAATTCTAGGAAGCCTCATTGGCGGAGTAAGTCAAAAGATGAAAGGTGTCATCATTGTAAGAAATCAGGCCATTGGAAAAGAGACTGCCCAGATTTGGAGAAGAAGACTGAAGGTTCTTCATCTATTGCGATGGAGAAAGATGATAGCGATTTATTGACAGCGGTTGTATCAGATGTTGCAGACTACTGGGTATTAGATTATGGAGCATCATTTCACATGACTCCTAATAAGGATTATTTTTCTTCCTTTGATGCTAAAGAAGGAAGTTCCATCCTTATGGGGAACGATGCTACATGTAAATGTATGGGAGTTGGTTCAGTTCGCATTCGCATGTATGATGGGATTGTTCACACACTTTCAGATGTTCGCTATGTTCCTGGTCTTTGGAAGTCATTGATATCATTAGGCCAATTGGCATCATTGGGATGCAAGATAACCATTGTCAAAGATGGTTTGAGAGTTTCTAGAGAAGCACTTGTATTGATGAAGGGTGTTATGGTAAGAAATCTGTATTTGCTGATGGGTACCGCTGTTCATGGAGAATTATGTGTTGGAGTTGATAGTTCTAAAAGTTTGGATGCTACCAAACTTTGGCATTTGAGACTAGGTCATACTTCGGAGAAGAACTTAGAGTTGCTTCGTAAGAAGAAAAAGATCAAGGGAGAAATCTTCAACAAGTTGAACTTTTGCAAGGAGTGTGTATTGGCAAAGCAAACCAGAATTTCTTTTGGTGACGGTATGCATACTTCTAAGAAGGTACTTGATTATGTGCATTCAGATGTTTGGGGGCCATACCCTACTGCTTCCATTGGTGGAGCTTATTATTTTGTTTCATTCATTGATGACTACTTGCGCAAGGTTTGGGTGTATGTAATGAAAGCTAAGTCGGAAGTATTTCAGAATTTTAAGGTTTGGTTAGCTCTTGTTGAAAACCAAACATGAAAGAAATTGAAGATTCTTAGATCCGATAATGGTGGCGAATATGTCTCCAAAGAGTTCCTCGACTACTGCAGACAACGCGGTATTAGAAGACATTTTACTACACCTAGTGATCCGCAATCCAATGGGGTTGCTGAGAGGATGAATAGGACTCTACTTGAGAATGCCCGTTGCTTGATAGTGACTGCGGGTATGTCTAAGGGTTTTTGGGCTGAAGCTGTTTCGACTGCAGCACATATTATTAATCGGATTCCGTGCTCAGCCATTGGTGGGAATATTCCAGAGGAGTTATGGAGAGGTAAAAGCACTTTATTAAGTTATTTTCGTATATTTGGATGTCCAGTTTATGTTCACAATACAGGACAAGATAAGTTGTAGCCTAGGGCCTCCAAGTGTGTTTTTCTTGGTTATACAGATGGAATAAAAGGATACAGAATTTGGAATCCAGTTACGAAGAAAGTTATACACTCCAGACATGTGACTTTTGATGAGTCAGCAATGTTTAAACCTTTGGAAGGTTTATCAGACGGTTCAGATTCAGTTGATGAGAAGGCCGAAAAGACCGAGATTCCCAATTTTCAAACCCAAAGTACAGCTATTACTATTGGCAATAGTGATAGAACAGTTGATGATACATCACATGATAATCCACAGATTTCCTCTAGTAGTGATGGAGATGGTCATGAAGCTAGAGAGGATTCAGCTCAAGGTGGAGCTCAAGATGGATGTGACGACCGCCCATGACCCCTGCACCGAACCTAGAGATAGTGCGCTGTAAAGTGTGCCAGGCGACCATGGACGATTGTCAGGTTAATTTAAAACAGCAGAATCTATCGTATTACTCACAGCGCATGGACAAAATACAATAGAATATATATATAGTGAAGCTTCACAGAACATAATCTCATCAATAAAACTTCATAATAGTTGAATACAAACATCTGAATAGCCAATACATCAAGCCTCACTACATAACACTCAGAGAATATATAAACAGCGGAACACCCAGTACATATAGTAAGAAGATAATATGCAAGCCTCCAGCTCGTCTTCGATATCAGCATCGTGGAAAGCAAGAACAGCACCTGTCACCTGCTACCTAGTCTGCCCGTCCCAAAATGGACGAACAGCCCAAGGCAATAAGAGTTAAAACATAAAGCCTTGAGTCAGACAACAGTCTTAGTGAGCGGTAAATTAACTAACAACATACCAAAAGAGCATAAAGGAAAAGGAATAGGAATACAACCCTCTCACTCCACCTCTTTCTACAGTGATAGCCCCCAGACACACACTAAGCAGAAGCAAACATAGCAAAGCATACAATTTAAAATAAATCAATTATCACTCGAGTCAAGGGCGATGTTTTCCAAGAGTAAATCCCCAAGGCCTAAACCAAGATCAAAAAAGCACCCAGAAAACACTGCTCTTGAGACCGAATGACGATACAACCAAACATCCATGACTTTGGCTATCACTGTTATCATTGCTTCGATATCATCGTTAATTGAATGACCGGCTCTTTATTTCATCTGTCCGTCAAGGGCTAATGGAAACCCCAGTTCTAGACATAACTCCGCACGTCATCGTGACCCGTACCTAGGACTATCGAATCTGCCCAGAGTACTTGACTACCAATCAGTAGCCTTCAGGGACTATCGAATCTACCCAACGTACTCTTGCTTTGAGCATGCTAGAACCTTCAACAACGATGATATCTCAGCCTTCTAGTCATCCTCCTCGACGACTATTTCCATACTAGCTCAAGCGCCTCTCGAGCAAACCATTATCCTCAAACTCGAACCATATCACCGAGTTATCAATTCTACTTGGAATGATCCCGTCTGGATTAGACCAAGGCTATCTCATATCATACTTCACCTCATCATCATCATAGCAAAGCTTCCTCTCAACATCATCATCCATTCTATCCATATGAGCTTCATCATCCGCTACATATGCCACAAGCAGCTTTTCCAATTCAAGAGCCTTTCCCTTAGCTTTTGAATCATCTTCAGTCTAAATCAAATCATCAATCATCTAATTCATAACAATCAATCAAGTCAAACATTAATCCAAGTAAACAAGCATTCAAATATGATCTAAATAGACAATTATAACAATAATGGCAATTTCGTAAATAAAGAGTCAAAAGTCTAACATGCATGAAAACATGAGCAATGTCTCTATAATCTTGATGAATGAACTTGCATAGGTTAACATGTAGTAAAATGGTTGTCAAATCATCATGAACAATGGATCTATATGGATCTATACTTAGGATTAAGAAAATGCATGAAAATCACTACTTTAACACAAAATCAAGCCAACGATCCGATATACTCCTTTGGATCCGTGTGAGAGATAATCACCACTCACCAAATCACCTAAACACCTTAAAAGCAACACGCTTCAGATCTGGACAACGAAGGATCTAACTCGATCTATCACAAATCCGCTTCAAACGATGAAATCTCTCTTCGATGGATGAAGATCTTCAATCTAAGCTCTTGGATCTTCAATTTGATCTTCAACTTGGATGGATGGAAGCACAAGATTAAAGTGGAGAAAAGAAGTGAAGAAGTGTGGAAGTCGAGCTCTCAAAATGGCAGCACTTCGTCGCTTCAAAATCCGGATCCCAAAAATGAAGAAGAACTCTCCTATTTATAGGTTGAAATCCACCTTAGGTCGTCCGCTTCTCTTAGGTCGTCCACGACCTAAAAACCCCTCGACCTAAAACCCACGACCTAACAAACCCTTCGACTTACGACTTAACAGTTCCTCCGACCTACGACTTAAGCCAAAACACACGCGTGCGCGAACCAGGACTAACCGAGATACGACCTAGCAACCTCGCGACTTAACACACGCGCATCCACGCGACCTACGACCTAACCCAGATTACTTCTACGACCTAACACACCTACGACCTAACACACACACGACCTAACTAACTTAGGTCGTCTACGACCTAACTCAACACAGAAACTTACGACTTAACTCCTTAAGTCGTCTACGACCTAACTACTCTAACTCGCTAACCACTAGGTCGCTCACCACTAGGTCGCTGTCGCTAACTTCTTAGGTCGCAAACTTCCTATTGCTTCATTCCTTAGGTCGCTAACTCCTATAGGTCGCTAACTCTTATAGGTCGCTAACTCCTATAGGTCGCTCCAACCGACCTAACCTATCCCACGACCTAAGCCACCACACGACCTATCTTCTAAACGACCTAACTATCACACGACCTAACTCCTTAGGTCGTTCTAATCCTTAGGTCGCTCCACATCACTAAGCCGCCTACCCCCTTAACTCGCCAACTTCCCTAGGTCGTTCCAAACCCTCATACGACCTAAGACTTAGACTATGGACGACTTATCAACAATGCGACCAAATGTCAACTGTTTTACGATGTTTCGATCCGTAAAAATACGGGTCGTTACATTCTTCCCCCTTAGGAATTTCACCACCGAAATTCCAATCAAACAGAGCAATCAAAGTCTATTCTGCATGCCTACCATCCATAGCAATCAACAAACCATGCATCCAATTCTAGCTTAGCATGCAGAATTCTAAAACTAGAACAAGTTACAATGTCGTTAGATGATACGACACCTTAGGTCCATACCTTGAAGAGTTCAGGATGGGCTGCTTTCATCCTCTCTTCCACCTCCCATGTACAGTCGTTATCATCATCACTCCATTGTATCTTGAGCAACTTAACTACCTTCCTCCTAAGTTGTTTCGTGTCGGTTTCCACAACACGAAGCGGCTTACGAGGTCTCTTATCGACTGGATCAACTTCGAAATCTTCACAGCTATCAGCAGAAACCACTGTATTCGAGTCGTGCACATACTTCCGTAGATACGATACATGAAAAACATTGTGCACACCCGACATCTTTTCTGGTAACTCCAATCTATAGGCGAGCTTTCCAATTCGCTCGATGATCGGGAATGGTCCAACAAATCTCGGAGTCAATTTTCCTTTCTTCCCGAATCGAATAACATTCTTCAGTGGAGAAATCTTCACAAAAACCATATCACCTACGTCGAATTCCAAATCCTTACGACGCTTATCGGCATAACTTTTCTGTCGGTCTTGGGCTGCCTTCATTCGTTGCCGAATGGTCTCTATGCAATCCGAAGTCTGTCGAATCATCTCTGGCCCAAGCATCAGTTTTTCTCCTGTTTCTAACCAACATGTCGGAGAGTTACACGGTCTTCCATACAATGCCTCATACGGTGCCATATCAATGCTTGACTGGTAACTGTTGTTATACGAAAATTCCACCAAATGAAGGTGATTTTCCCATGATCCTCCGAAATCCAAAACACAAGCTCTGAGGAGATCTTCCAAAACTTGGTTGACTCTCTCGGTCTGACCATCTGTTTGAGGGTGATAAACTGTACTCAAACACAACTCGGTTCCCAAAACTTCCTGAAAGCTCTTCCAAAATCCACTAGTGAACAATGGATCTCGATCGCTCACTATACTCTTCGGAATACCATGGAATCGAACTATCCACTTAACATATAACTCAGCCAACTTTGATGCAGTCCTAGTCGATCGAACAGGAATGAATCTTGCACTCTTAGTCAGACGATCTACAATGACCCAAATCCCTTCATTTCCCGTTCTTGTTCTAGGTAGTCCATCAATAAAATCCATCGATATTTGCTCTCACTTCCATGTAGGAACTTCTAATGGCTGAAGCAATCCACTTGGCTTCTTCTGTTCGGCATTTACCAACTGGCAGTTCATGCACTTGGAAATAAAATTTCCAACATCCTTCTTCATACCATCCCAGTAATAGGTTCTCTTCATATCCCGATACATCTTATTTTCACCTGGATGAATTGTCAGCTTTGAGTGATGACTTTCCTTCAGAACTTCACTTCTCAATTCATCTATATCGGGAACAACTAGTCGTCCTTGCTTCCGAAGCCAACCCTCTTGATCGACCTCAAATCCTTTTATCCTTTTCTGGTTCCAATCCAGATTCCAAATCACGGATAATCTTGACAAGCTTATCGTCTTGCTTTTGGCTCTCGCCAATCCTTTCCACAAGAGTCGGTCTTATCGATAAGTTTGCCAACATCTCAGGTTTCAATTCACATCTAGGCCTGAAGTCAAATCCAGCTAAATACTCGAGATTCTTCCATTCTGAAAACATGGCTCCCAATCCTGCATGTTTTCGACTTAACGCATCTGCCACTGCATTACCTTTTCCCGGAGTATAAGCTATACCAAAATCATACGATGCCAAAAACTCTAGCCATCGTTGCTGCCGAAGATTCAAATCCTTTTGGGAGAAAAGATACTTCAATGACTTATGATCTGTAAACAACTCGAATCGAACTCCCAATAGATAGTGTCTCCACATCTTCAGAGCAAATACAATCGCCGCCAACTCCAAATCATGAGTCGGATAATTCCTTTCATACGGCTTCAGTTGTCGACTTGCATATGCAACAACTTTATCCCTCTGCATCAGCACTGCTCCAAGTCCAGTACCACATGCGTCGGTGTAAACCACCATCTCATCATTCCTACTTGGAATATTCAAAACAGGAGCACTTGTCAATCGCTCTTTCAGGATTCCGAAAGCTTGCTCACACTTAGCATCCCATCTGAACACTTGGTTCTTTTTCGTCAATCCTGTTAACGGTGCAGCTACCTTGGAGAAGTCTTTGATAAACCGTCGATAATATCCTGCTAATCCCAGAAAACTTCTCACATTAGATGCATTCTTAGGTCTAACCCAATCCTGGATTGCTGCCACCTTAGCGGGATCAACCGCTATTCCATTTCCAGAGATAACATGGCCTAAGAACCTCACTTCACTCTTCCAGAAGTGACACTTCGAGAACTTAGCCTTCAGCTGATGTTTCCGCAAGATTTCCAAAACAATACGCAAGTGCGTCTTGTGCTCTTCTTCAGTTCTGGAATAAATCAAAATATCATCCACAAACACTAGTACGAACTTGCTCAACTGATCTCTGAACACTCTATTCATAAGATCCACAAAATATGCTGGCGCATTAGTCAATTCAAACGGCATTACCAGCCACTCAAAGAAACCGGATGGTGTCCTAAAAGCAGTCTTCGGCACACTATCCTTAGCCACTCTCAACTGGTGAAATCCCGTTGCCAAATCCATCTGAGAAAACACCTTAGCTTCGTGAAGCTGATCAAACAAGTCATCTATTCTCGGCAATGGATACTTGTTCTTCTTAGTCACCTTATTCAGCTCACGATAATCCACACACAACCTCAACGACCCACCCGCTTTGGTTGCGAACACAACTGGTGCACCCCATTCGGATACACTACGCCGAATGAATCCTTTCTGCAAAAGATCATCAACCTGCACCTTCAGCTCTTGCTGTTCCCTAGGCGCCATCCGCCTAAGAGGCATCACAACAGGTCTGGCTCCTTCAACTAGATCTATACGAAACTCGATCTCTCTATGCGGCGGTAACCCTTTGACCTCGTCAAAGACATCCTCAAATCCATTGGCGATTGACAACGATGACAGTTCATCCCGTGGAACAACCAACGAATACATGAAGCTCATGAAGACGCCTTCTTCATGCTTACATCGTATCACAATCTTTCGCCCCTCCACATTCTCGACTGTCACCTCCAACCTCTCACAATCAACCTTTGCCGCATACTTCCTAAGCCAGTCCATACCTAAAATAATTCCGAACCCCGCAAAGTTCAGAACAAAACAATCACAAACAAAAGAGCAATCATGACTTGATACAATCAGACCACGACATAACATACACAAACAAGACGAATCCCCAACTGGATTAATCACAACCAATGGCCTATCAACAATATCCGATTCTAAACCCAACCGGCCTACAAGTTCACTACAAACAAAAGAATGCGACGCCCCAGTATCAAATAGAACTCTAACTGGAACACCACATAGGAAAAGAGTACCTTGAACCACTACACACTTTCCTTTCTCTTCAGCGGTAGGAGCTTTCGAAGAAGACGGAACAGCTCCCAAAGCATAAGCTTGCACAATCTGCTTGTCCCTCCTCGGTTCTGGACAATTCCTCTTAACATGTCCCAGCTTGTCATAGTTGTGGCACTTCACCGGCACCTTCGGATTCTTGCAATCCCTGGAGAAATGACCCTTCTGTTGACAATTGAAGCAGGTCACTTCGCCCTTCGGCTTCTTCTGGTCATCCTTACCCTTTTGTTGCTGCTGCTTCCTCTTCTTGTTTCCACCCAGCTGTGGTCTAGACTCCTCCTTGGTAACACCAACAACAGATCTCTCTTTAGGAAACAGATTCTCATGCCTGAGAGCTTTCTCTACAAGCTTCTCAAATGGATCGTCCAAATGATCCACCAACTGCCTCCCAAGATAACTATCCAAGCCTGTCATAAACTTCTCATTCTTCTGATACGAGGACTCAATATACGACCGGGCATACTTGGACAAAGCTTCAAACTCAGAAACATACTCAAGAACTGATCTTCCATCTTGCTTGAGCTCCACAAACTTCTTGAACAGAACAGACTTCTGAGCTGTAGAAATGAACTTAGCTTCAAATCTGACTTGGAATTGCTCCCAAGTAATTTCTTCCTTCGGAGTATCAATGGTGATAGAGTTCCACCAATCAGAAGCTCTCCCTTGAAGCTACCTTGATGCTAACTTCCTCTTAGTCGCATCCTCAATTCCCAAATCACCAAAGATCCTTCTACAAGCATCTATCCACCTCTGGACTTCAATGGTTGATTCTGTCCCCAAGAAAACCTTCCCTCCAAGAGCAGTGTAGTCCTTACACAGCTTAGCAAAATCCACCGGTCTTGGAGTTTGAACTTGAACTCCAACATCCACCGATGGCCCCGGAGCTGGCATCCTTCTCATGATCGAAGTCATCATAGCTTCGAACATAGCAGCATAATCAACAGCCCCCTCAGTAGCACGGCCTTCCCTAGCAGCTGGTCTCCCTCTTCGACTCATCCTTAATATCTATAAAAAGGAATGGTCAGCACATCATGAGAAACAACTGCATAAAGGACTCAAACTCTTCTAAGCTACTATATTATATATAGTAATCAACCATCAAAATACAATTACGTCTCTCATACGTAGTTACGTCAGCGAGCGTTGGGTAAAATCGATTAACCAAAGCTCCGATACCAAATGTGACGACCGCCCATGACCCCTGCACCGAACCTAGAGATAGTGCGCTGTAAAGTGTGCCAAGCGACCATGGACGATTGTCAGGTTAATTTAAAACAGCATAATCTATCGTATTACTCACAGCGCATAGAAAAAATACAATAGAATATATATATAGTGAAGCTTCACAGAACATAATCTCATCAATAAAACTTCATAATAGTTGAATACAAACATCTAAATAGCCAATACATCAAGCCTCACTACATAACACTCAGAGAATATACAAACAGCGGAACACCCAGTACATATAGTAAGAAGATAATATGCAAGCCTCCAGCTCGTCTTCGATATCAGCATCGTGGAAAGCAAGAACAGCACCTGTCACCTGCTACCTAGTCTGCCCGTCCCAAAATGGACGAACAGCCCAAGGCAATAAGAGTTAAAATATAAAGCCTTTAGTCAGACAACAGTCTTAGTGAGCGGTAAATTAACTAACAACATACCAAAGAGCATAAAGGAAAAGGAATAGGAATACAACCCTCCCACTCCACCTCTTTCTACAGTGATAGCCCCCAGACACACACTAAGCAGAAGCAAACATAGCAAAGCATACAATTTAAAATAAAGCAATTATCACTCGAGTCAAGGGCGATGTTTTCCAAGCACAAACCTCCAAGGCCTAAACCAAGATCAGATAAGCACCCAGAAAACACTGCTCTTGAGACCGAATGACGATACAACCAAACATCCATGACTCTGGCTATCACTGTTATCATTGCTTCGATATCATCGTTAATTGAATGACCGGCTCTTTATTTCATCCGTCCGTCAAGGGCTAATGGAAACCCCGGTTCTAGACATAACTCCGCACGTCATCGTGACCCGTGCCTAGGACTATCGAATCTGCCCAAAGTACTTGACTATCAATCAGTAGCCTTCAGGGACTATCGAATCTGCCCAACGTAGTCTTGCTTTGAGCATGCTAGAACCTTTAACAACGATGATATCTCAGCCTTCTAGTCATCCTCCTCGACGACTATTTCCATACTAGCTCAAGCGCCTCTCGAGCAAACCATTATCCTCAAACTCGAACCATATCACCGAGTTATCAATTCTACTTGAAATGATCCCGTCTGGATTAGACCGAGGCTATCTCATATCATACTTCGCCTCATCATCATCATAGCAAAGCTTCCTCTCAACATCATCATCCATTCTATCCATATGAGCTTCACCATCCGCTACATATGCCGCAAGCAGCTTTTCCAATTCAAGAGCCTTTCCCTTAGCTTTTGAATCATCTTCAGTCTAAATCAAATCATCAATCATCTAATTCATAACAATCAATCAAGTCAAACATTAATCCAAGTAAACAAGCATTCAAATATGATCTAAATAGACAATTATAACAATAATGGCAATTTCGTAAATAAAGAGTCAAAAGTCTAACATGCATGAAAACATGAGCAATGTCTCTATAATCTTGATGAATGAACTTGCATAGGTTAACATGTAGTAAAATGGTTGTCAAATCATCATGAACAATGGATCTATATGGATCTATACTTAGGATTAAGAAAATGCATGAAAATCACTACTTTAGCACAAAATCAAGCCAATGATCCGATATACTCCTTTGGATCCGTGTGAGAGATAATCACCACTCACCAAATCTCCTAAACACCTTAAAAGCAACACGCTTCAGATCTGGACAGCGAAGGATCTAACTCGATCTATCACAAATCTGCTTCAAACGATGAAATCTCTCTTCGATGGATGAAGATCTTCAATCTAAGCTCTTGGATCTTCAATTTGATCTTCAACTTGGATGGATGGAAGCACAAGATTAAAGTGGAGAAAAGAAGTGAAGAAGTGTGGAAGTCGAGCTCTCAAAATGGCAGCACTTCGTCGCTTCAAAATCCGGATCCCAAAAATGAAGAAGAACTCTCCTATTTATAGGTTGAAATCCACCTTAGGTCGTCCGCTTCTCTTAGGTCGTCCACGACCTAAAAACCCCTCGACCTAAAACCCACGACCTAACAAACCCTTCGACTTACGACTTAACAGTTCCTCCGACCTACGACTTAAGCCATAACACACGCGCGCGCAAACCAAGACTCAACGAGATACGACCTAACAACCTCGCGACTTAACACACGCGCATCCACGCGACCTACGACCTAACCCAGATTACTTCTACGACCTAACACACCTGCGACCTAACACACACGCGACCTAACTAACTTAGGTCGTCTACGACCTAACTCAACACAGAAACTTACGACTTAACTCCTTAAGTCGTCTACGACCTAACTACTCTAACTCGTTAACCACTAGGTCGCTCACCACTAGGTCGCTGCCGCTAACTTCTTAGGTCGCAAACTTCCTGCTGCTTCATTCCTTAGGTCGCTAACTCCTATAGGTCGCTAACTCTTATAGGTCGCTAACTCCTATAGGTCGCTCCAACCGACCTAACCTATCCCACGACCTAAGCCACCACACGACCTATCTTCTAAACGACCTAACTATCACACGACCTAACTCCTTAGGTCGTTCTAATCCTTAGGTCGCTCCACATCACTAAGCCGCCTACCCCCTTAACTCGCCAACTTCCTTAGGTCGTTCCAAACCCTCATACGACCTAAGACTTAGACTATGGACGACTTATCAACAATGCGATCAAATGTCAACTGTTTTACGATGTTTCGATCCGTAAAAATACGGGTCGTTACAATGGAGCTCAAGGTGGAGCTGAAGGAGAGTCAGGCGACATAGTCATTCGGGCTAGTCAGAGACCAAAAAGAGCTCCAATTAGATATGGAGATTGGGATTATGCAAATTTGAGCCTTGATGATCAGTTTGAGTATGCTTTACATGTTGTTCATGATGAACCATTAAGCCTTGAAGAAGCCATGAAGTCGGATAATAATTCGAAGTGGAATTGCGCTATGGAAGAGGAGATACAGTCTTTGTAGAGGAAAAAGACTTGGGATTTGGTACCACTACCTCAAGGAAGCCGAGCCATAGGTTGCAAGTGGGTGTTCAAGCTGAAAGACGATGGTAGATACAAGGCAAGATAGGTAGCCAAAGGGTTTTAAAAAAAAGGGGTTGGAGTATGATGAAATATTTGCTCCAGTTGTTAGACAAACTTCGATTCGAATCCTACTTGCGATAGTTGCTGCTCACGATTTGGAGTTAGAACAACTTGATGTGAAGACTGCTTTCTTGCATGGTGATTTGGAAGAAACCATTTACATGAAGCAGCCGGAAGGATTTATTATAGATGAAAAACCAGATTGGGTATGCAGGTTGAAGAAATCTCTTTATGGTCTAAAACAGTCGCCTAGACAATGGTACAAAAGGTTTGATTCTTTTATGCTTTCACATGGTTTTAATCGTAGTACTAAAGATGCATGTGTTTATTTCAAGCATTTAAAGAATAGTAATTGCATGTATTTGCTTTTGTATGTGGATGATATGTTGATTGCTTCTAAGGATAAAGCTGAAGTTGATGAGTTGAAGTTGAAATTAAAAGCGGAATTCGAAATGAAAGACCTTGGAGAAGCAAAGAAATTTTTTGAGATGGAAATCCAAAGAGATAGAAATCTTGGACTTTTGAGACTTACTCAAAAGGAATATATTAAAAAGGTGCTTGCTCGGTTTAGCATGGATGGAGCAAAGGCTATCAGTACACCCATGCCTTTGCATATACAGCTTTCTAACAAAGGCTCTCCGATCTCAGAAAAGGACAAGGCCTACATGAAAAAGGTGCCTTATGCGAGTGCGGTAGGTAGCTTGATGTATGCTATGGTGTGCACTAGACCTGACATTGCTCAGGCTGTTGGATTGGTTAGTAGATATATAGCAAATCCGAGAAAATCGCATTGGGAGGCAGTGAAGTATATTTTTAGATATCTTAGAGGAATATCATATTATGGTCTTGTCTTTGGCGGCAGAAATAAAGATTTCAACTTGATTGGATTTTGTGATTCAGACTATGCCGGAGATAGAGATAGAAGGAAATCAACCTCAGGATATGTGTTCACTCTTGGAGGAACGGCTATTAGTTGGAGAGCGAGGTTGCAGACTATAGTTGCTTTGTCTACTACAGAGGCAGAGTTGCTAGCTGCAGTTGAGGCAGCTAAGGAGGCACTTTATTTGAAGAAGTTGTTGTGTGATTTGGGCTTTGTACAAGATAATTGTTTGGTGAATTGTGATAGTCAGAGTGCAATTCATTTAGCTGAAAATCTGGCTTTCAGCTCTAGGACAAAGCATATAGAGGTAAGAGAGTCTTTCCTTATCTCCATGAATGAAGAGAAGTTAGTTCGCCTTCAGAAGGTTCATACAAATGACAATGAAGCAGATATGTTTATGAAGGCCTTACCTGCTACTAAGTTCGAGCATTGCTCGAACTTGATTCACTTGATGAAGTGCTAGGTGCCACATGGTGGCACTGTGGGGAAGAGAGCAACTTGGTTGAAGTTAAGAGAAGATGTGGCATTCTTCTTGTATGAAGAGATATGACTTATTTTCTTTTGATTGCACAACGTCTGCCTTATTTATTTTTTTTGATTGTTTCCAACACTTTGTTGATGGGCGGTGGCCTTGCCGGAGTTCATTAACAAAATGCAATGAAGGGTGGCTTTTGCAGGAACTCATTGGGAAGCATTCATTTTGGAGTATCTTGGTTTGAAAGAGATATTGTATTAAGGTGGAGATTATTAGGATTTTTGGTGATACAATATTTTCAAAATTAATAGATTTTGGAGATATTCTCAGTATTTAGTTACCCGTTTTGTGCATGAAGGAAATGGAAAGAGAAATTAAAGAGATAGGGATTTGGAGATATTTGCCATATATATTTGATTTCCATATTTTATAAAAGGAGAAACAAAAAGAATCAAATAGGAAAATAATTGATTGATGGATGAAATATTATCAACCAATTACATGGCAAAGCAATTAATGGGAATATTATTATTCCATGAATTAATTTATTTATATAAATCAATTGCTTCATCCCTAAGTAACTTTTCTCTATATATAAAGAGAGGCATAGAGAAGGTTAAGATAAGATGTAAGAGAACAATCTCTTGTTTATTTTTCTTCATTTCTTTTTCTCTTCTGTAAAAAACTCTGTAACCTCTTCAAATAGTAATAAAGCTATTCCCCATTAAAGTGGACGTACACTATCTCGCGATAGTGGAACCACTATAAATCTGTGTGTTCTCTCTTGTCTCTATATTTTTTTCTGTGATATATAATTACATGTTTGTTCTATCACGCCAAATTGCAAATCCTATTTTTCCGCTGAGAGGGTTCGATTTCCCCCCTCTACAACTAATGATTTTGTAGAAACTTCCACAACCATCAGGTCCTAGGCTACTATTGTCACCTGTCTGAAATGTAGCATCCCTCGCTTCTTGCATATATATTGGTTTATTTAGTTTTATTTTGGCATTTTAAGATAAAATCTTTTTACAGATTGTGGGTTGGAAATTTTCGTTTACTAATTTGTGATGAAAACAAATTTATGTAGTGGCCCACTGCTTCATTTGCTAATCTGTTTTCTTCGCTTGTGGTCCTTGCTCACTAGTGAATCTGTTTATTTGAGTCTTGCTTTTTTTTCTTGACGTCATTGCGTGAAAAAACCCTGAACGATGGTTCCCTTGTGTAAGCCAATTTATTTTGGTATTTTGGATTATTTTTTTCAGTAGCTTCAGAATGTAAGATTACCTGTAGTTACAATATGCTGGTTTCATATTCTCTTGGATCAACCTTGATCATGAGGGTTGTTCAATAGCTGTAAATATAATGTGTTGTTTCTTTTCTTGATATTTTCACACTACCTCTTAGTACTTAACTTATAGTTCCAGCTCTTAAGGCTTTCTTTGATGCTTTTAAATTTGGTGATAAAACTGAACATGAGGTTACCATTACCTGTTGTATTGATACTTCTTTAAATTGCTTCATGTTAACCTACCTGAAATTTCCATGAATTATTGTATTTAAACGCTTATGTTTGTTTTTTAGTCCACCCAGAGAAAAGGTTGATGAGGATAGGTGAGTGATCACTTGTTGAATGATTTAGTGCAGTAACCGTGACTTGAATGAAATTAGTGATGAATTCAAAATTTCCTAAAGTTCTATCTATTCTACTGTGCACACTAAGTTTAAACCACCCCTCCCAGTAAAGAAATTGCCATCAGTTTCTATTTCTTTTAGTTCAGTTGTAATAAACATGACTAAAAATTGTTTTCTACAGCTAAGTGATTAGTGTGTGAAATTCTTTCATCATTGCTCAAACCACTGTTAAAATATCCTGCAACTAACCAAGGAATGGTGATGTTGTGTGATTCATCCCTTAAATTGTTCTGTAGACTTAGTCTCTCTAGTTCAGTATTTTTTACATAAATAAAAATGAATACTAGCCTTATATCACTTCTTAAGTAAACATGTTATATGCTGGTCTGACTTAAAAAGTATATAGTGCTGCCATGTAGTATTGTCCCACAATAAAGTATTTTACGTCTCGTATCCAGTTTATTGCCATGTGTAAGAGACTTATTTTTATTAAATAGAATGTCGAAAGTTTTGATGTTGTTTCAATTTTTTGTGCTCTACTAATCCTAAAAAGGAAAGATTATAGCATGCAAGATGTTGTAGAACATCCTGCTTCCTAATGAGAGATTTTAACCCTCTCATATTCCACATAAGGAACATTATTAGTTCTAGGAATAGAGCTACTTGAAGTAGTAGTGCTTAACTTGCCTTTGTTGATTTTCTTTGAACATGTTCTGAGTTGGGAAGTGAATTTGTCCCACTATGGATTGTCTATGACATCAGTGCCGCTTGATGCTTTGAATTCAAACCCCTTTTCCTCATTTCTCAATTTAGGAGTGAGACTTTGTTTATTGGTTGCTCTTTCATTTTGTGTTACAGTGGCATGATTGGACTAAGTGTTGTTATCTAGCTGAGGGAGTGTTGGACTTGTCTGGGATTGCATTGTTTTAGGATTATGAGGTGTTGTGGTAAACTACTGCGGGTTTGAATGATCATTTGTCAGCTCTAGCTCTATCGTTTCAGGCTCATGTGCTATTGAGGAATTTCAGTGTGACCTTACTTCGCTTATTGTTGGAATTCTGCTTTCTTGGTTGGCGTATTATGGTTCATAGGATAGTTTGAAGCTTGTTCTGTTTTGCATTTTTATTTGTGAACTAGATTGAATATCATTGCGTTGTACTTATAAACTGGGACTGTGGACACTTTTGTTTGTATAATTTTTTACATTTTTGTGTTGGTATTCCCTGAGAATTGTTATGTGGTTTCTGTATTTGTATCTTTATTGCATTTTCATGAACTTTGCCTTGATTCACTTCTTGTATATTATTTAGAGCGCCAGCGTTGGTTGAGTTTTGAGATGTAGATGAACCATCATTGAATTGTTGCGAGTCCACGTCCATATTTGGCCTGCTAACTTCACTGGAATTTGATTTAGGAAACCATTGTTTTTCAAAGTTGCGGTATTTGAGTAGGTAGCTAAAGCATTTGCAGTTTTGGCAAAGGCAAGGCTTCCACTCATACTCGACTCTTTGAGATGAAACTTTGTTTCTCATTATGATTAATACTTCTGATGGGAAATTGAATTCATTGTTTATTTTGATTAGTAGCCTTGCAAAGGTAATTTTGATTATACCTTATGTGTAGTGGTCCGTCTTAATTGGAATGTCCAACACCGAAGCTATTCTACTAATGCCTTTTCTGACCAGTAGTCCAACATCCTGGGAACTTAACCCACACTTGAATAATGTGTAGATACTCCATACCGAGGTTAAGTTCATGAAGTCACATTTTCATCATCATAAGTTTACGATAGTAAGAATATGTTCACCTTCCAAAACTTTGTCACAATCTGATTTATTATCAAATTGGTAGTAGGGTTTAGAGCCTACAACATAAATAATATTCGAGTTCTCCCGGTATCTTTTCGCCGAATCAATAGCTGAATTTGTCATTTTCGCCGGTATCTTTCTATGTTCTGGCTGAAGGCGTCGTGAACAAGATATGTGGCGACACTGGCCGCTATCTCGGAACTTCAGTTTTCCCATTTCTGAATAGTTCGTGCCTAGATTTGGAGGCCATAGCCGGTGCCGTTTGGTTTGTAGTATTGGTTGGGATATGATTTATGTTACTAGCAATTCACCTAGACCTTCGAGATTGCACGGTTGTACAACTTTTGTCAATTGGGGAAGAGATCCGATCTGGTAGGGATTTATCTGGTTGAGTAGGGAGGTTTGGAGCTGGTAGCGGCTAGGGTAGGTTTCTAGAGGTTTCCACCACTAAGAGGAAACTAGGTATAAATAAGAATTTTTTTTCAATAGTTGTAACACCGCATGTTTTAGAGTAGGCCAAATCAGTGAATGTTATAGTAAACAAGTTAATTAAATGGTTAACTTAATTTTGAAATATGAAAATAAATTAATCAACCGATAATTTAAATAAAATAGTGAACGATGTTTAGATATTTAATTAAACTAAGTATTGAGAATCTAATTACTAGGCATGCGTGAAAATAAAATATGATTTTATTAAAATAAAATTTTAGTCATTTTATTTTGTTTTGATAAGGGAATGAAGTGAATTCAAGTGAAATATGGAACATATGAATTAATAGAATAAGTAAGGGGTTTTAGCCTAAAGCCCATAACATTAACCTATTGAAGAAATCTCTTCTCTTCATTCCATTATGCTAAACAAAGCAAAATAAACCATAAATACAATTTTGGCCACCATTTTCTAGTTAAGGAAGAAGGAGATCAAATCAAATCAATTCCAAGCTTCATTTTTTGGCAAGGCAAACCGATTTTTATGGTGGTCCTTCCGCTTATATATACACACATGTGTACACACACGCGCGTATATATTTATAAATATATAAACAAAACAGAAGGCTGAAATGTCTTAGCAGCTACAGCTCACATATAATCTAGTCACATGTCATAGTACATATCACCAAGACACAAATTGACTCATAAAATAACTCACAAAAACACTAAGGAAAGGAGACCAGGACGCATCTAAGCTTCAAGAATGTTTTGGAATAACATCATCAATGTTGTACTCGATACTATCATTTAGCTCATCAGAATCATTATAATTTAGAGCATAAGAAGTTGCCAGAGGAGTCAGAGAAGGAGGCGACAAAGGAGGATGAGGCGGAGCTAAGGATGAAAGTGGCGACGGAGGCTCAGTTGGCACCTACAGAGTGGGAGTAGGAATGTAGGAAAAGGAACCTATATCAACGAAATTTTGTGGCCATCATACTTAACTGGATTAGCTCCACACTTATGCAACTCTGAATGGGGAAGGATCGATGGCGGTTTAACTCTCCATTCTTTGGATGGTGGCTTTTTAAAAGGTATCCTAGAGGCGAACTCGGCCAGCTCTGGATACAGAGCATGAGAACAAAAGGAAGCGAGATAGACAAAAGAGTGGCAAACATTGCAATGGGGGCTTTCCAAAGGAAGCACACATCAATCGGTCTAAGCGAATGCTCAAACAAGAAAATAGATAAAGAGGCGGGAAGCTCTCTGTCTAGCATAATCGCTACCAAAGCTCTCGTGTATGCTAGTTTATCTCTTTGCTCCATAGACTTATCAAAACATACAAATTTGCCAATATGACTAATTAACCAATCCAACCCTTCAAGGGTATGATAAAGAGATGGTAAGTCTGAGAGACGAACACAAACTCTAATAGATCTAACATGCTTATGGACCGAGTCAATAGACGAAGTCATGGTTATAATATAAAAAAATTCTTGATAATAAAAGGATCATATTAAGTATTCTATCTTGATCATCGAGACAAGAGAATTTAAAAGGAACAAATATTTGTCATATATAACTTTATTTTTCCTTTTATCTTCCATACACTAAGGAGATATCTTTTAATAATATGATATGATAAGTTTTTATCCAAAAAGAAACCCAGAAGATAATTCTTTCAACATGTCTTTCTGGGCTCAACTACCTTACTCGAGGGAACTAGAATATTATCAACACAACCAATGAGATAGTTTTTAAAGGAATATCTTTCGATGTTTCTCAGTTTGCGATTGAACTGTGAAGACCTAGCAATTGGTAGAGGGAAACTAACATCAGCCACAAGAGAAGAAGAGATACTTGCATATGCTTTAGCAACATACACATGCTTTGATTGAGAAACATCAACAACATTAGGCATAGAAAGAGAAACTGGCATAGGGGACTGGGTAGGAATAGCACTAATGGGTTCGAATAAATCAGTAATTCCGAAGAGAGTCGTAGGCCTACAATTGTTGAAAATACCCTTAAGCTCATCTGGAATGGCAAAAACATAGGGGGAATGTCAGAATTAGGAGATCTAGGCAGCAAGGCTTTCTTTGGATTACATTTTAAACATGGGAATTTAGCATCATCATGTATCAGGATTACAGGCTTCTAACGAATCTTGATAGACCTCGTCACTTACAGATTATGAGGTTGGTGGCTGTGATAAATCCAAGCTTCATTTTCAAAGAATAGAGAAGGTTTTATTTGCTATTCTTCATCTAGGTAAGAAATATTATAACCATTACCATTCTAATCCCTTTTGGGTTTCATAGAATGTGTTTTATTTGTTGTTTACATTAGGTATAATAAAATTTTCATGATGATATAATGAATCTATATGAAATATGTTGAAAATGCCTAAAATAATGATCAAATTAAAAGTGTAACCTAACCTAATCACCTTCAAACAATTTGAAATTTGGATATATTGTTTATGGTATAACTTCTGGGATGGGATTTTACTATCATTATTTTCCCATGAGCGCATTAATTATTATGAATTTTCTAAGGTGAAAATATGTGATTTTTAACTGAAAAATAATGTTTCTAAATAGTAAATACTAATATTTTGGTACGAAAGTTTTACTCAAGTTAGATAATTTTATTCAAGATTTTTGTGAATTTTTGAATTTTTTTCATAATTTTCTTAATTAGTATGAATTAATTAGTGAGATAATGAATTATGTTAAATAATAAACTAATTAATTTAATGATAAAGTAATGAAATCAAATTGTCGCATATAATAACCTATATGGCATAAGTTAGGTAATGGCAAATATCTTTATTACAAATTTAAAGAACATATCAACAAGTCATTACTTTACTATGTAATAAATCACTTTTAACTTATTAACAAAATTGTCATTATATCCTTATCACTAATGTCCTTATCACCAATTCATAAAATGTGTCTATCTCCAAAAATATGTCGTCATCATCAAAATGTAACTAGCTCCATAAATGTGTCATCATCACCAAAATGCGACTATCTCCATAAATATGTCCTCATCACTAGAATGTGGCTATCTCCGGAATGTCTTCATCACCAAAATGTAACTATCTCTATCATAGCCAGAATGTGACTATCACCAAAATTGTGTCCTTACCACCAAAACGAAATGAACATTTCTATTAAAGACAAATACTTAGTAAAATTTTGATGCTAAGAGCATAAATTGATAAGAATACATTTAAAACGATTGTCCTAATCAAAATGTCGATAAGAATGCTAGTCCGCTTTGAATTTCGTTAAGAATAATCTCTCTATTAGAACTTAAAAGTGGCCATAGGGCCAAGCTGAAGTAAAAAGCAATTTTCCCAAAAGCAAACATTATAGGGGATAGGAGCATGTTCCTTTCACGAGCTATAGTTCGAATTTGAAGCAACCATGATGCCAATCTGAGGTAGCTCCTTACTTGACCCAAAGTAAACATTTTGAATAACAAGAACACATTCCTATTGATTAACGTTGAGCTCCAAGGCTAACTCCATAGTAATCCCTAAATCGGCTCAAAGTGTACGGAGTCTTAGATTAAAGTGACCATGGATAATGATATAACCTATTTTTTCCCTATCACGTATTCATATAACAATCAAATATTGATGTATACTAGTTATTATACACCTATCATAGTGTAGTTAGTAAACCTAATGTGGCCATAATCGATAAGGTAAAGATTGTCAAGTTCCCCAACGTCGATAAGGTCTAACCCAAATTAATCAATAGCCTTTCCCGAAGCAATCATTGGTTTACCCCAAAGCAAACTCTTAGGACAATAAAACACGTTTTTATCGCACATCCTAGGCTAACTCCAAACTTTCCCGGTGTCAGCTTGAAGAAATAGGTTGGGATTAAAGTAAACATAAGAAATTCTTGAATCAAAATTTTGGATGATATTAACGATGGAATTTTAGTCTATATGATATAATTAAAGTAAAAATTATTTTTAAAGTAAAAGTGATAAAATAAATGATTGAGTATGTGAAGGTAATTAAAAATTAGTAAATTAATTTCTAAAAATATGAAACTGGCATATTAGTAAAGTCTGAGCTAGTAAATTGGCGATAATTAATTAATTAAGTTTAATTTATTTTAAATGAACAAATGATCTTTTTGTTCTTTGTGAGGTCAGAAAGATGTATTAATTACTTATTATGATTAACTGGTATGTGATCACGATGAATTTTGGAGCAATTTTTCATCACTATCCCTAGAGTTCCAAAGGTTTAACAGCAATAGTTAAAGTAAAAGAAAGTAGTTCGAATAAAGGTTGGGTGCCTAGGTCGAAAGTAATAGAGAATTAAAGTGCTGGAAAGTAAAAGACAAGAAGTAGTTCAGGAGCCGGTTCCCTATGTCCACTGTTGAGAAGTTCTTTATCACTTAGTCAAATAGCCAAAATGGCTTTACATGTCTAGGATGGTTGTATTCACCATTAATGAGCCTTAACTAAAAGCTTGAGTCTAAAATTTAAAAAGAGTTTACAAATGATCAGTCAATTCGCTATTAGATAGATCTTTGATCTCGTACACTGGAATGCACCAACATACCTCAGGGCTAACTTCCCTGACTTTCCAAATCGTACCACACCCTTTATCGATGATACCTTGATAAAAACCTTATCTCCAACGGAGAATTCTAAGTCTTTACGCCTCTTGTCTGCGTAACTCTTCTGTTTGGACTGAGCTTCCTTCATCCTTCCTTAGATCAACTCAATCTTTTCTGACGCCTCCCTAACCAAATCTAGACCTAAGACTAATCTATCTCCAGTCTCCAACCAACATGCTGGTTATTTGCATGGCCTTCCATACAAAGCTTCAAAAGGCGCCATTCCTATACTAGTCTGGTAACTATTATTATAGGAAAACTCAACCAAATGTAGGTGATCTTCCCAAGATCCACCAAAGTCTAATACAAAAGCTCTCAATAAATCCTTGAGTACCTTGTTGACTCTCTCCGTTTGCCCGTCTGTCTGAGGGTGATATGCAGTACTCATATTAAGCTTGGTACCCAACACTTCCTGTAGACTCTTCCAAAATTCACTAGTGAACAAAGCATCTCTTTCACTAACTATACTACTAGGAACTCCATGTAGTCTAACTATGTTCTTCATGAAAAACTTAGCTAAAATAGGTGCCGTCCTGGTTGACTTTACTAGAATGAAATGAGCACTCTTGGTCAACCTGTCCACTATAACCCATATACTTTCGTTACCTCTCTTTGTCCTTGGCAACCCTTCTACAAAATCCATGGATATCGAATCCCATTTCCAAACTGGAATCTCTAAAGGATGAAGCAACCCACTCAGCTTCTGATGTTCAGCTTTCACTTATTGACGTTTGCACACTGCCTAACCCACAAGCCAACATCCTTCTTCATACCTTCCCAATAGAAGCTCCTCTTCATATCCTGATACATCTTGGCCCCTCAAGGATGAATCGTAAACATAGATCGATGACATTCTCTAAGAACTTCTTTCCTCAAGCCCTCCACATTTGAAACACACGATCATCCCTTCTTTCTCAACTACCCTATTTGGTCAAGACTAAATCGCTTTAGATCATCGATCTCTGTTTCAACTTCAAGTCTCCTAATCCTCTCAGCTAATACTGGATCCTCCCTCTGTTTAGAAGCTATCCTCTTGATCAACACTGGCCGAACTTCTAAACAGGACAACATGGCAGTATTCTGACTAGAACTAGCAGTCGATCTTAACTGCAAACCACTACTGGTCAAAGCTTCTAGATCCTTCCATTCTGCCAACCACTACAAGAAAGTTTGTTATTAATAACGCCATTAGATAACGCATTATTTTAAAGCGTTATTAGTTGGATCATTTTTTTACTTTTGTTGTTTCTTATTCTATATTGCGTAACGCTCGACAACAAAATAAAACACCCCTCTCCCTGATATTTTTTTCCCTCCATACCAAGCATGATTACCATTTTCAATTTTATTCTAACCCTAAATCCAAATCCAGGAAGAAATCCATAACCCTATATCGAAACCGTAAACATTCACTATCTTCGACATCTCTCAAAAACGCTTTGAATTCTACGATGAGCTAATTCGAAGAAGTCGGGGTGCTGTGCATATAATTTTATTTGAGGAGTGCGTCTGGAACCCAAAATCGATTTGAGGTGCGCATAATCCGATTTTGTTCTTATGTGTTTTTTTACGGTTTCGTCTGATTTTTTAATTGTTTAGTAATTACAATTAAATTATTTTCGATTGTTTTGTCCAGTGATTGTAGTAATTATAATCAAAAAATTCGATTTGGTTTGTTAAAATTTTTAATTGAAGGGTTTATTTCTCATGTCGGTAAACAATCTCACAAATATAGTCTTCTAATGCAGACCAATGGAGATGACACAAAGCATACTCATATCATAAGAATCTAAAGGCGGCAGTGATTATTACTCAATGTAGGTGGAGAGGACGGGTTGCTAGGAAGGAACTTCAGAAGCTTAAAATGGTCAGTGACTCAATATCTTAGCAAATCTCATACACTAAGTATGAATTTTTACACACGGTGAAGTATTTTCTACTTTGGTACCCATGCATTGATATGCTCTTTTGTGCCAACCCTCATAATTAGTATTGTTTGATGTTAAAATTAAATCTTTTAATAGACCACAAGGCATATAGATGGTTATTTGCAGAAGTCCAGTACATGAATGCAAGTATTGTCTTAATTAATTAGCCTTGCATTATATCATTTCCAATCGAATATAATAATGATTTGCATACATTTTTGCAATGCGTAGGAAGCGAGGGAAACTGGTGCACACAAGGAAGCAGAGGATAAGCTTGAAAATACAGTGGAAGAGCTTACATGGCACTTACAGTTAGAGAAAAGATTAAGGGTACATTTTTAGCTTTCATACTTGATAGCACTTTCAGTATCTATGTAGTCAAGCAGTAGTGTAACATGGCAGTCGTGATAGTATGAATTTTGCTGTTTGAATTCAGATGCTGCTTCTATATCATAATTATATTGTTTACCTTATGCAGACCAATTTGGAAGAAGCGAAGGAGCAAGAAATAACTAAATTGCAAAATCAATTGCAAGTAACTCAAAGTAAGGCAGATGAGCCAACTGCAGCAAATGCACAGCTTATCAAAGAATGGGATGTCGCAAAGAAGGCTATTGAAGAAGCTCCTCCTGTCATCCAGGAGACTCAAGTCCTTGTTCAAGATACTGAAAAGATTGATGCCCTTGCTGCCAAAGTGGAGGATCTGAAGGTATTTATTTACCTGGATATTAATTAAATGTCATTCATATATTTGGTCATACTTTGCTGTATATCCTTTCAAAATTTTGTTTAAATTACTTGCTCTCCTTGGTTACTCTATAGGCCTCCCTCCAGTCAGAGAAGGAGAGGGCTGATGAATTGGAAAGTAAATACATAGACACACAAAGAGTGCGATGAAAAAGAAAACAAACTAGAAAACAAAAGGGAAAGTATGCCAACTCCAAGAATCCTAGAGCAGGTTTGTATATTTTTGTTTTGTTATGGGTGAATGAATTTCACTGATAAAACACTAGATTGTAGCCGACTCTTAATTCTTTAGCTGTAGTTTCTTTCTGTCTATAGTTTTAACTAGTTAAAATATCTACCACTTTCTATGGCTTGGTTAATGCTTAGTTTGCTATGTTAGTGGCAATTACATTTTTCCATTATCAGGCTTAAAGAGAAGCTAACAAATTTAGAGTGGAAATTAAGTCCTCTGTCAGCATGCTGTATCCATGGCGCCTAACAAATTTATGTCAGCGCGGTCCAAGTCTATGCAGGTGTATAGTTAAATCATAGAAAAAATATGCCTATAACAATTTACATCTATTTTTCTAATTTATAATTTTCTTTTGTTTGCAGGGAAATTCATCAGACGCTGGCCATCTTATTAGTGGGGAGACAGAAACAGCTTATGTAAGTTGAGTATTTTTATTTTGTATTGATAGAAAACTACGTGAAACATATAATCATAACCAACCACACTTGTTATGAAAATCTCAGGAGTCAAATGTTGCCACGTCTCCTTTGAGGGAATCTTCTGAAGTTGAAGATAAACCTCAGAGAGCACTCAATGAGAAGCAACAAGTTAGTACAAAATTTTCTTCAGTGGTTTTCCAATTAGTTTGTACTTTATATTTTACAATATCCATGTCATTTTTATATTAACTTTGTTGTAATGTCCATCATTAGGAAAATCAAGATCTTTTAATAGGGTGCATAGCGCTTCACCTTGGTTTTTCTTTCTCAATGCATCAGTTTTTTTACTTTCAATATGATCATCATTCACTGTGGTAATTTTTCTTGTGATGCTTCTGTTATACTTGGTTGGTACTCTAGGGTTTGATGCTGCATTAGATTTCAAATCCTTTATAACAAGTTTTGAGATTGCATTGCTTTTTACATTAGCTTTATTTACAATATTTTTACCTATTTCTTTTATATCATGAATGAATGCACTTCACAAGTTTCTGGCTTGATATGATCTTATTCCTCACATTGTCAAACACTTTCGTTCTTTCTAGTTTTCTTGAAAATTTCATATTCAAAATAAAAGTATTATTAGATTGTGGATTTTTCACTAGCACCTTATTTGGAAAATTGCTGAAAGAATATAAACTCCTTTCCCGCTCTTTCTAAATTTATGCTTCTTTTTCTAGTTTTTCTTGGTTCATTCAGCTAAGTTCAAATTTATGTGCTTTTCTAGTTTTCCAAATTTATATGCATTAGAATATAACTTCTTTTTCTTCTAAATTTATGTGCTTTTCTAGTTTTTCTTGGTTCATTCAACTAAGTTCAAATTTATACCATAGTGCTAGCTACAGTATTAACACGCGAAGGTGCGCATATTATAAAAACAATTTGAAATCTTGTACAAATAAAAACTTCAGTCCTCTATTTAGAAAATACTGGACATGGATGATTTGATTGGTTGGAACTTGGAATAATACTGGAATTATCACTTGTATAAAGCTACTTTAACTTCAATCATCATGAAAAGGACACTATCTCATCCTCCTTAAAATTATCACTTGTCCAAGTTTGGATTGTTAAATTTGTACAACCTGCGCAGTGCTGTGCTACATTTTTTACACTGCTATTTGAATTCAGTTTGTGCTTCTCATTGCCTTTGTACTCCTGTTATGTCTCTCTCTCAATGCTTCCATTGTTATAATTTCTTTTGCATGTGCGAGAAAGAATCGAGAGAATATTTCTTCTAATGGGGTATGCGATATTAAACAATTTTTCTCAGCCTAAAAGTACATTTTTAAGATCGTAGTCCTGATCGCAATTTGCTTAATGCAGTTTTGTGGAGATGCTTACAAACCATTTTGTTGAGAGCAGGTACAGATGATTTCCATCATGTAAATCAAAGTTATGTTTATGCCAAAGTGCTTGAGCATTGTAAAGCTGTTTATGGGTAGTTGTAGGAATAAGTTCACTAGCTAGCAAATGAGCCTTAGCTCCCAGAGCAGGTGATACCTCGTCATTAAGGGGGGTCCTTGGTCTGAAACTTTGAATCTTGTGAGTGGTAGGCACAGGTCATTATTCAAATTTGTAATTCCTTTTTGAGCTTATACAAGAAATAGTGGCCCACAAATTAAGTAATACATTTTAGGAAAATTTGTAGGATCTTTAGTGTTGAGGGATTGAGTTTGCCGGATATGTGACCAAAATGAGAATAGACTGACCATCTTTAAATAATTTTCCTATTCATATCATATGCTGTAAAGTTGTCTGCAGCTAAAATACAAGCAATGGAATAAATTGGATGTCTATTGTTGGTATTGACCAAGTATGTAGTTAACAATAGGCGGATATATCTAAGTACCGTAATATATGTAGCCTTCAGTTCTACTTCCATTTCCTAGTGAGACGTTCTTTTCTATGCAAAGGACCAGTGTTATTTTTCAATACATAACTAATTTCTTAAGATGCTACTTCATTAGTTAATGCAAATCATAGCTATTATCATAAGTTATTATCAATAATAATTTCATGAATATCAACACTTCGGTTATTATCATAAACAAAACATAATTTACATTTTTTCTTCCTTATTGTTATTTATTATTGAACAATGCCTTTATTACAAATGATTATGACATGTATTGAAATGAAGTTGTGTGTTTTTCTTCTTTGCTTTTTTCAGTTTAATTAGATAATATCCGTCGTATAGAATGAATGCACCACCTTTGTTCGATGACGATGAACGACCGTATGAAGAATGCGTGGATCATGTGCAACAACCTTCAATGTCGCCCATGAATGTTTCACCATCAAACGGGATCGGCAACAGACATCTACTACCAATGAAGGTGACTCTATATTTCACATAGATGTTTATTTTATATGATGGATTGTTTGCTTTAGCTATTACTTCTTCTTTTTCTTTGCTCAAGTGATACTGCTAGTATTTATCCAGTTTATGTACTTGAAAAGATTATCTAATTTTTGAGAATTTATGTTATTAATGGTTGACATTTACATAGATCTGAATGCATTATCTTTAGCTAAGTGAAACTAACCATATGGAGAATTTGTTTACCATGTGCAACAACTATCTCATCCTCCTTTTATTAGTAATTTAAAATTTTACAATGTTGATTCACGATATGTAAAAATTGCTTCACGGTTACTAATGTACAAAACAATGAATTCATGTGATCAAAACTATCCCTTTCATTTTCATCAACACGGGGCATGCTTTGCTTGTACACGTTTAGACTATGAGTATTCACATATATATATCGACTGGCAGGATAACTATGTTAGAATCATGAAACACTCAGTTAATTCAGAACTTTATCTTTGCTTTGATTGGTTCAACTATTGATTCTTTTCAACACTTCGAAGCTATTCTTGTCAAGGTACTAAATCTTTTGATATATATTAATGTTGAAATCCTTTACATCATTCTTTTGTATGTGCATGCTCGCACACATGTTCAGCTTGCAATTCAAGTTACTGATTGATTCTCAATTGCATAAAGCTCTATACTTATGCAGTTATATAAAGTAGAGCTTCTTACAACTTTATGCAGTTAAATCCTTTACCACCAGTTACTGATTGATTCTCCGTGCTAAAAGTAGAACGCCTGTATAAAGTAGAGTTGTTATTCCAAGTAATCAACTCCTGTGTTTTTTATGGTTGCAGCTGCAAGAGAAATGCAGACGTCGTTGAAGAGAGAGGTGCCACTTCAGGAACTGCCATCCCTGGTGTAGCTCCTCTGAAAGGGTACTTACTACCGCTGCTCTATATATGTTAATGTTATCAAATTCTGTTCTGAACTGTAAAAGATAATGAATGTTTATAAATGGTTTGCAGGCAGTTTGAAGAGGGAGGATACAAAGGAGGAGAAATTGGAGGATGTATGTATGGATCCAACTGCAGCTGTAATCCATGCACTTGCTAGTGGGTGTCCCAGTCTCTGCTTAGTCCTAGTTTTACTAGTTAGCGTGCTGCATTAAATAAACAAGGTCTTGTGTGTTTAGACCTTCTTGATAATTGTGTACTTGCATTTCAGTTTCTTTGTTATCTACTAGTTTCTTGTCTTTTGTGTGCTTATCGTCTGAAAGGTACTTGTGTTTTGCTCTCAAAATTTTTTATACATAAAGAGTAGTGTTACACTCAATTAAGCGCACGCTCTTAAGAAAATTAATAGCAACAATTTTGGTGATTTTCACTTGAAAGAAAAATAAGAAAATGAACCGCTTTGGTAGGGTAGAAACAGCATAATTTTCAGACTTGCCAAAGACTCAACGAAAGAGGTAAGGATTTGAATTCGTACTCTAACGAAAGTGGTATGCAGTTTAATTCATTGATCAATTAAAACTCTAACGTTCAAATCGATGGAACCATTGTCATCCAATCAAAATATAATGAGAAATTTCTGAAAATCATATCTACTCCAACCATAGAACCATAGGCCCGAACCCCAATAGCTCAGCTCAATACTATAACATGTTGATTTAATAGCGTGAAATGACCGCTATTGAATAAATATTTTATAGCGGCAAAATGGTGTTATAAAGATTTCCAATTCCATTGAGATTTAGCTGTATTATAGCGGCTATAATGAGCTATTGAATAAATATTTTATAGCGGCAAAATGGTGTTATAAAGATTTCCAGTTCCGTTGAGATTTAGCTGCATTATAGCGGCTATAAGGAGCTATTGAATTAACGTACCATAGCGGCAAATTTGCGTTATAAAACTAAGCTCAACCATAGCGGCATATTTTGTTTTATAAATATTCAACAGTTTTTTATAACATGTCGATATACAACGCTTATCAAACCACTATGGTTGTGATTAATAGCGGCTATATGCCGCTATAAAAGACACTTTTTGTTGTAGTGAACATAACTAACACCACATTTTAATGTCTTCTGCTAAGAGCATCCGCTACCTTATTACCTTTCCCTGGTGTATACTCTATTCTAAAACCATATGCGGCTAAAATCTCCAGCTACCTCTACTGTCTCATATTCAACTTCTTCCGAGAGAATAAATACTTTAAAGAATTACGATTAGTATAAAGCTCAAACCTCTCCCTTAAGAGATAATGCCTCCAAATCTTCAATGCAAAGATCACCGCAGCCAACTCCAAATCATGAGTAGGATACCTCACTTCATGCGGTCTAAGCTGTCTGGATGTGTAGGCAATAACTTTACCCTTCTGCATCAACACTGCTCACATTCCAAATGCATCAGTATACACCACCAATCCTTGGTTTCCATCTAGAACTACTAACACTGGTGCATTGGTCAACAAATGCTTTAACTTAAGGAATGCTTCCCCACATTTGTTGGACCAGACAAACTTCACCTCCTTCCTGGTTAACTTAGTCAAAGGTGCTGCTATCCACGAGAAATCCTTGACGAATCTTCGGTAGTAGCGAGCAAGTCCAAGAAAACTTCTAATCTCAGTCACCGTCTCTGGTCTCTTCTAATTATTAACAGCTTCGATCTTATCTGGATCGACTGACAAGCCTTTCTATGAAACCACGTGACCAAGAAACTTAACCGCATTCTTCCAAAAATGACACTTGGTAAACTTCGCCTTTAGCTGATTCTGCCTCAGCATCTCAAGTACCACTCTAAGATGAACTTCATGCTCTCTCTCATCCTTAGAGTATACTAAAATGTCATATATAAACACTAGCACAAACCTATCCAAGTACTCTTGGAAGATTCGGTTCATCAAATCCATGAAGAAAGTAGGTGCATTCGTCAATCCAAATAACATCATTAACCACTCATACGAACCATACCTAGTTCGAAATGTTGTCAAAGGAATATTGTCCTACGCCACTCTTAACTAATGGAAACCTGTCGCTAAATCCAACTGGGAAAACACTCTGGCTCCACTCAACTGATCAAACAGATCTTCTATTTTTGGCAATTGATACTTATTCTTGATCGTCCTTTCGTTCAACTTATGATAGTCGATGCACATCCTTAACGACCCATCTGGTTTCTTCACGAACATTGCGGCTGCTCCCCAACGCGAACTGCTTGGCCTAATAAAATTCCTTCCCTCAAGATCCACTAGCTGCACCTTCAATTCCTTCATCTCAGTTGGTGTCATCCTGCTAGGTGGTCTACTCACAGGTTCAGCTCCGGGCACAAGATCTATAGGGAACACAACTGCTCGTTTCGGTGGTAGTCCCGTGACTGGCTCAAAGACATCCGCAAACTCTCTTACTACATGAACTTGACTTAACTCATCTCCTATCTCCATAGCACTAAGCAAAGTAATAACACTCCGGTCAGAATTCTCCACTAAAAATATTACTCGTTAATGACTATCAGGGTGTCTCAGTGATATCTCCCTGTCCTGGCAAAATATTCTAGTCTCATACCTACCCAACTAATCCATACCCAAAATGATTTCGAAATCTACGAAATCAAAATCATACATACTACATGCAAACTTATGACCTAATAAATCAAGTTCTAACTGGTCACATCTCAACCCTAGGGTTGTATACCCTCCTATTGGATTCACAACCCTTAAGGAAGTAATAAGGTAGGTGGGTTCTAAGCATAATCTATCAACTAAACTTTGAGATATAAATGAATGTGATGCACCGGTATCAAAAAGTACCCTAACTGGAATACTCTGAATCAAAAGCGTACCTTCCATCACAGTCTTCCCTTTATAAGCTGTAGTAGGCATAGCCGGTCCAATAGCAAAAATCTTTCATTTGTCTACCCTAACTGGTTCTGGACACTGATTCTTGTAATGCCCAACTTGATCACAGTTGAAGCACTTCACGTTCTTCTTATTTGCAGCCTTCTTCCCATTACCTGACCGACACTCATTCACCTAATGACCCTTCTTGTCACACTTATAGCAAACTAACTCTGCCTTTGCCTTCTTGGTAGTATTTCCCTTCTGGGCTCCCTTCTTCTTATAGAACTTTCTCTTCTTCCCCTGAGAACCCTGAATTTCCACTGGCTTCCCTCTAGCACAACTAACAAGCATCTCCTCATGGAGAATGGTGTAACACCCCATATTTTTAGTAACATTATTTAGGATATTTAATTAGATAAATAAAATAAAATAATGTAAGATGATTAATGGATTAAGATTTGTGATTAAATAAGGGGTAGTCGTTCCACGTTAAATAAGTGAACTAAAGAATAGAGAGAGAATAAAAAGATTAGGAAATATGCAAGGGCAAAATAGGAACAAGGCATATCCTTATACCCTAAACCCTTAACCCTTCAACATTCACGTTCACCTCATTTTTCACAATTCAAAAATACAAGCTAAGGCTGGCCACCGTTAGGAAGAGCAAAGAAGAAGAAGAATTGAAGAGGAAGAATCAAATCACTTAATCAAGAACAAATCTCACATCCTTAATCAAAAAGCTGAGGTGAATAATGACTACATCTCATATTTTTGATTGATTTCGGTTTTAGATAAATTCTGAAAGTATTTGCAATTGTTTTGCCATGTTTTGAATGATAAATGGATATGTATATACTTGTTGATGGTTTAGGCTATTTTATATATGCATTTTATGATGAGAATTGATTTAGAAAACCTATTAAATGACATCCAATTGCCTTGTGAATTTAGATTTAGATCAAAAATAATAATTTAGAAATGGGTTTCAATTTTTATAATTTTATAAATTAATGTGAAATTTATATGAATTTTCTAGTGAAGAAAATGTTATTTTGGGTTAAAAATTAATTACGTCCAAATTATATTGGCTTATGGTCCGAGATTTATATATGTTGGAAAACATGTTTAAAATGATTTTCTGGAATTTTTGTAGAATTTTCCTAAGTGTTTTAATGGATATATAAAATTATTTAAGGCATGAGACTTAAATGTTTTATATATTTATAAAAAGGAGAAGGGGTATTTTGTAAATAATTCAAATTTTTATTTTTGAAAATCGGTAGTACTTTTAGAAAAGAAAAATGGGCAACCAATCATAATTTGACAAATAAGGCAGGTTAGGTACAAATAAATAGTTTAAAAAGTCAAATATACTTGCTTTTTCCTATTTCAATGCTTTCGGCACCAGGTTCCGACTCCTTACCTCCGCCTCTGACACCATCAAAACCAATGCACATGGTATCAAATATCTAGTACGTAGTGAATTAGATAAAGGCTTAAGGCATTGGGTCAAAACAAGGGGTTCCAAAGGGGTTGAAGCGCTACTTTGCTTTTAAATGAAAATGTGCCTGCTTTGCTTTTGACTAAACAGCTATCGACTTGGTCTGCTTTCGACTGGGTTAATGACTTTAACAAGAATGGTTTTAAAAAGGTTGCGCCTTTGGTTTTAAATGGCTGCTTTCGAATAGGTCGAAGCCCCTAACTACCGCTCTTTACCTTTCGACCCAGAATGGTTTCGAAAGGGTTATTTTGTTTTTAAAACCAAGCCGCTTCTCTAATGTTTTCGAAGGGAAGGTTTCGACACCCTCACTTCTTTACTTAGGATGCTTTCCAAAGAGATGCTTTCGACTTAAATGTTTTGATGACCCTTTTGCTCTATAAAAAGTATAACCCAAATGGTTTCGAAAGAGATGGTTTTAATGATTTCGAAAGGTGTTTACACATGTTATAAATTGAACCCAAATGCTTTCGAAAGGCTTGATGTTTTAACGTGTTCGAAAGGTTTTAAGGAAGGGTTTTCCAATGGTTTCGAAATGTCTAAAAGGAAAGGTTTTCCAATGTTTTCGAAAGGCAATGTTTAAGTGTTTTAAAGAGGATGTCTATGGTTTTAAAGCTTTCGAAGGAGATTTTTTTCAATGCTTTCGAAAGGATAAATATAAATGGTTTGAAAGGTATGATTTCGAAAGATATGTTTTGGCCTTCGGTCTAAGGTTTTACTTTTATTGAAAGAGATACTTTCAAAGGTTTTGAAAGGGGTACTTTCAATGGTTTCGAAAGGGTTTTTAAAGGTTTTAAACAAAGGTTTCGAATGAGTTGCTTTTAGCAAAAGCCTAAGTGTTTTAAGTTAAAGAGGGTTTTAACTTATTTTGGAAGGATGGGAAAATCCTTAATAATTTCATCAACATTATTTTGGGTAAAGTATATATATAAGATGGCAAATAGCTTAGAGTAAAGCAAAGAGTATATTTTCCTTGTATATGTATGATTTAAAGTTTTAAATCATTTTTAAAGGTTTTCAAGGAAAAATTTAAAGGGTATTTAACCCTAAGAAAATGGCTCGATTAGAAGACCAGATGGGACTTGTGTAGGGTCGTGCCCTATACTCATTAGCTATTAGCCCCTAGCTAATTTAGTCCAAAATTCCAGTTTGTAGGGCTTTGTCAGAAATGAGACTAAAATTATGTTACACGCAGAAAGGAATCTAAAAAGGATAGATAGGTTATTGGTAAGCCCGCAAAACCACTAGGATCAGATAGACCTGGCGAAGTAAGTAAGGACAGACCGTCCAGAAGGGGAGTATCTAACTGTTGTTAGATTTTTTATGTTTTCTGGTAGGCCTGAGTCAGCCAAGGGTTAGTAGTTAGCCAATCAAAACTACAGTATATGGACAGATAGTCCATATAATAATTGAAATGTACATATACATGATATTGCTTTACAGATTTAACCAGTTTTGATTGTAGGATTATAATTTTCAAAATATATATTTTAAAAAGGGATATTGGTAAGGAGAAAACCCGTTCCGCTAAGCGGCGTGGTCTCACTTAATATCAGATAACCGAGTTGTATAGTATTATTCACACTAGGCTTTATGTCTGACTCGAAGTTTATTTTCCTTAAACTCTCGGGTGCTCAAAATTGATATGAGTAGGCTGAGGGTTGAGGTTTATAGGTTTTAGTAGGTTGACGAATAAAGCTTCCAGAGACGAGCAAGTGGTTGACGGATAGCTAATTAGCAGTTGTTGATATATTTTGGATTGATTCCACTGTATTGTATATATAGTACTCTAATCAACCAAGGGGGCATCGCCATATGTCGCTCTTGGCGTAATATTGTAATAACTATATTTTATTTAAACCTGAGAAAGCGATGGGATTATATAATTTGAATGTGAAACATGCTTCTTGAAATGTAATCAGAAAAATATGTTTTTTTGAATCTACGATTTTGTTCCATATTCATTTTCTTCTGATATTATGAATACCACTAACATAGCCGTATTTAGTCGCCAGAAGTTAATACTATGGATGACTGCAGCATCTGTAACGCTTAGCTTTGAGCCTCTAGATAGGGGATGTTACAACTTGGTATCAGAGCATAGGTTTATGAAAAACCTTAACTAAAAAGATGATTTTTGAAAACATAATCCTAAGGAATTAGAGATAAGATCGGGGTATGGGATAACGCTATAGTAACGTACTTGTTTTTACCATATACAAGTATGCACTTTATCTCTAATCTCCTATCACTATTAGGTTATTTTTCTGTATCTCACGATGGTTCGAATGCAGATATGGATTCTCGAAGAGATAATGTTGGCGAGGAAGCACCACTGCAGATGGAAATGCCAGACCTAATACTAGAAGGAATCCAGGTCAGGCATGATCTGGAAATACTGGTGCTGAAGCCCCGCAAGTTGATATGGGAGCCATGTATCAGTTTTTCATGAATATGATGCAAGCGGGGGTTGCTACTGGAGTAGTTGGGGGAGGAGCCTAGGAATCTCCAATAGTCTACAATTATACTGCTTTGAGTAGGGACTATGCTAGGTTGGGAGGAAAACCATTTGTTGGGACTGAAGACGCCATAGAAGTGGGGAACTGGTTGTTGCACTATGAGAGGATTTTCATAGATTTAGGGCTCAGTGATGAGCAGAAAAGAAGGCTCGCTTCGAGGCAGCTTCAAGGAGCAGATTTATACCGGTGGAATAGTGTGACAGCTAGAGTGGATGAAGGAACCATGACATGGGCTGAGTTTAAGAGGAGGTTCGAGGAGAGATTCATGTCTGTGATTGCAAAGTCTACCTTGCTCAGGAAGTTTGCTGAGTTAGAGCAGGGAGGGATGAATGTGTTAGAGTATGCTACAAGGTTTGAGGAGTTGGCAAGATATGGTCTGCCACTATGGATACCATGATTAAGAAAAACAAGAAGTTCATTATAGGGTTGAAACCTGAATTGGCCAAGGCTGCATTACCTCATATCAGGGATCCTTGTGATGTTGTAGTAAAGATGGCTCTAAGACATGAGGAAATTATTGCTTTAGTGGTGAAGAATAAGGCGAAGGAGGTCCAGGTAGGGCAGAGTCGGAAAAGGAAGTTCTTTCCTAAGAAGGGAGCCCAGAAGGGTAGAGCCGTAAAAAAGGGAAAGTCAGAAATTGTCTATTTTAAGTGCGAAAAGAAAGGGCATTATGCGAATGAATGTCGTTCTGGAGAGGCAAAGAAAGTGACTGGGAAGAAGAATGTCAAATGCTTCAACTGCGATCAGATGGGTCATTACAAAAGCAAATGCAATGAGCCTGCTAAGGATGGAAAGGGAAAAGTATATGCATTGGAGCCAGCTGCCTCGAGACCCATGGCAGAGGAAAAAGGAAAATAAGTGTTGGGAGGTACGCTTATGATTCTTGGTACGGCAGTTAGTGTTCTATTTGATACTAGTGCATCACATTCTTTTATATCTCGTTGTTTGGTAGATAAGCTTAACCTAGAACCCTCGTACCTAGTTACTTCCTTAAGGTTTGCAAATCCGATAGGAGGGTATGCAACACTTGGGATGAAATGTGACCACCTAAAGTTTGACTTGTTAGGTCATACTTTTGTTTGCATTTTGCATGTGTTTGATTTCGTGGGATTCGAAATTATTTTGGGTATGGATTGATTAAGTAAATACGATGCTAGGATATTTTGCCATGATGGGCAAATATCGCTTAGACACCCAGATTGTAGGGAGCGGATTGTATATATCGTACAAAACCCTAACTGTGAGGTAAGTGCTTTATTGGGTGTTGTGGAAATAGAAGACGAGATGAACCGAGTTTTTGTAGTTAGAGAATTCGCAGATATTTTTGAACCCGTAGTAGGATTGCCACCGAAACTGGTCAATGAGTTTCGAATAGATTTGGTGCATGGAGCAGAACCTGTTAGTAGATCGCCAAGCAGCATGACACCTACCGAAATAAGAGAGCTCAAGGTGCAGTTGGTGGATTTGGAAGGCAAGAATTTCATCAGACCTAGTAGTTCACCTTAGGGAGCAGCCGCAGTGTTTGCTAAGAAGCCGGACGGATCATTAAGGTTATGCATTGATTATCGTAAGTTGAATGAGAAAATGATAATGAATCGATATCCATTGCCTATGATTGACGATTTGTTCGATCAGTTGAGTGGTGCCAAGATATTTTTGCCGTTGGATTAAGCGACAAGTTTCCATCAACTTAGGGTGGCAGAGGATAGTATTCCTTTGACGACGTTTAGAACCAGATATGGATCATACGAATGGTTAGTGATGCCATTCGGACTGACTAATGCACCAACTTTCTTTGTAGATTTGATGAACTGGAATTTCCGAGAGCACTTGGATAGGTTTACGTTGGTTTTCATAGATGATATTTTGGTGTACTCTAAGGATGAAAGAGAGCATGAAGTTCATCTTAAAGTAGTGCTTGAAACGCTGAGGCAGCATCACCTAAAGGCAAAATTATTGAAATGTCATTTCTGGAAGAAAGAGGTGAAGTTTCTTGGCCATGTAGTTTCATAGAATGGGTTATCAGTGGATCCATCTAAGATCGAGGCCGTGAATAGTTGGAAGAAACCAGAAACGGTGACTGAGATAAGAAGTTTTCTGGGATCGGCTGGTTACAATCGGAGGTTTATTAAGAATTTTTCGCGGATAGCGGCACCAATAACCCAGCTGACTCGAAAAGATGTGAATTTCGTTTGGACCGATAAGTGTGAGGAGGCATTCCAGAAGCTGAAACACATATTGACTAATGCACCTATGTTGGTTGTTCCAGAAGGGAATTAGGATTTGGGGGTGTACATAGATGCATGTGGGACTGGGTTAGGAGCTGTGTTAATGTAGAGGGGTAGAGTAATTGCCTATACTTCTCGACAGCTTAGATCGCACGAAGTCAGATACCCAACCCATGATTTGGAGTTAGCTGCAGTAATTTTTGCGTTGAAGGTGTGGAGACATTATCTTTTGGGAGAAAGATTTGAATTATATACGGATCATAAGTCGTTGAAGTATTTGTTCTCTCAAAAGGAGCTGAACATGAGACAACAGAGGTGATTAGAGTTATTAGCTGCTTATGATTTCGGTATTGAGTACACACCGGGGAATGGAAACAAGGTTGCAGATGCACTTAGCAGAAAACATCAGAATGTGGTGTTAGCGATGATAGTGAGTGGAAAGATTTGGAAACATTAGCAACTTGCAGGGTGCAGTGGAGAACTAAGAGTAGTTCAAGTATATAAACAGTTTTGTTATCATGTTTGGAAGTTCGACAAGTTATGATAGAGAAGGTTGCTTCTAAACAGCTAGAGGATCTCTAGTGTTGGCTGAACGGATCAGAAAGCTGAGAGATGGAACAGAGAGCGATGACTTAAAGGATTTTAGCCTTGACCAGAATGGGTGGTTGAGAAAGAAAGGAAGATTGTGTGTTCCGAATGTGGGAGACATTAGGAAGGAAGTTTTGGAGGAATGTCATCATTTGAAGTTCACTATTCATCCGAGAGGAACTAAGATGTATCAGAACATGAAGAGAAGTTTCTTCTGGGAAGGTATGAAGAGGGATGTAGGCTTATGGGTGAAGCAGTGTCTAAACTGCCAACGGATAAAAGCCAAACATCAGAAGCCAAGTGGGTTGCTTCAGCCTTTGGATATTCCAATGTGGAAGTGGGATTCTATTTCTATGGATTTCATTAACGGGTTGCCAAGGTCTAATAGAGGAAATGAAAGCATATGCGTTATTATGGACAAGTTGACCAAGAGTGCCCATTTCATTCCAATTAAGTCAACCAGAACGACACCTGTGTTAGCGAAATTGTTTATGAAGAATGTAGTTAGACTGCACGGAATTCCTAGTAGTATAGTGCGTGATAGAGATTCTTTATTCACTAGTGAGTTCTGGAAGAGTCTACGGGATACCTTAGGTACCAAACTCAAGATGAGTACCGCTTACCATCCACAAACTAATGAGCAAACGGAGAGAGTTAACAAAGTCTTAGAAGATTTGTTACGGGCTTGTGTGCTAGACTTTAGGGGATCATGGGACGACCATCTACATCTAGTTGAATTTTTGTATAACAACAGTTATCATGCTAATATAGTGATGGCACCATTTGAAGCTTTGTATGGAAGGCCATGCAAATCTCCAGTTTGTTGCTTAGAGACCGGGGATAGGTTGGTTCTTGGTCTGGACTTGGTAAGAGAAGCTGTAGAAAAGATTGAGTTAATTCGAGCTAGAATGAAGGAAGCTCAATCTAGGCAGAAGAGTTATGCGGATAAAAGAAGGAAAGGCTTGGAGTTTTCTGTCGAAGAGCATGTTTTCATTAAGGTGTCGCCGATGAAGAGTGTGATTTGGTTTGGAAAATTAGGAAGTTGGCACCAAGGTTCGTTAGACCATTTCTTATTATTGAAGGGATCGGGAAACTCGCATATAGAGTAGAGTTACTGAGCAGTTTGGCAGGAGTCCATGATGTTTTTCATGTTTCTCATCTAAGGAAGTGTATTCGAGATCCGAATACTACTGTATCACCGACTGCGTTAGATGACTTAGTTGTAGAGCCGAATTTGACCATAATTAAAAAGCCAGTTCACATAGTCGCAAGAGATGAGAAGAGACTCAGGAACAAGACGGTCTGATTAGTTAAAGTCTAGTGGAGCGACGATGATAGAGACTGTACTTGGGAGAATGAGAACCGGATGAGAGATACTTATCCTGATTTGTTGACGGTATGTTTTACCTTTGATTGTTTGATGTGTACCTTATTGTAATTTCAAGGACGAAATTCTTTAAGGAGGGGAGTCTGTAACACCCCATATTTTTAGTAACATTATTTAGGATATTTAATTAGTTAAATAAAATAAAATAATGTAAGATGATTAATGGATTGAGATTTGTGATTAAATAAGGGGTGGTCGTGCCACGTTAAATAAGTGAACTAAAGAATAGAGAGAGAATAAAAAGGTTAGGAAATATGCAAGGGAAAAATAGGAACAAGGCATATCCTTATACCCTAAATCCTTAACCCCTCAACATTCATGTTCACCTCATTTTTCACAATTCAAAAATACAAGCTATGGCCGGCCACCATTAGGAAGAGCAAAGAAGAAAAAGAATTAAAGAGGAAGAATCAAATTACTTAATCAAGAACAAATCTCACATCCTTGATCAAAAAGCTAAGGTGAATAATGACTACATCTCATATTTTTGATTGATTTCGGTTTTAGATAAATTCTGAAAGTATTTGCAATTGTTTTGCCATGTTTTGAATGATAAATGGATATGTATATACTTGTTGATGGTTTAGGCTATTTTATATATGCATTTTATGATGAGAATTGATTTAGAAAACCTATTAAATGCATCCAATTGCCTTGTGAATTTAGATTTAGATCAAAAATAATAATTTAGAAATGGGTTTCAATTTTTATAATTTTATAAATTAATGTGAAATTTATATGAATTTTCTAGTGAAGAAAATGTTATTTTGGGTTAAAAATTAATTACGTCCAAATTATATTGGCTTAGGGTCCGAGATTTATATATGTTGGAAAACATGTTTAAAATGATTTTCTGGAATTTTTGTAGAATTTTCCTAAGTGTTTTAATGGATATATAAAATTATTTTAGGCATGGGACTTAAATGTTTTATATATTTATAAAAAGGAGAAGGGGAATTTTGTAAATAATTCAAATTTTTTTTTTTGAAAATCGGCAGTACTTTTAGAAAAGAAAAATGGGCAACCAATCATATTTTGACAAACAAGGCAGGTTAGGTACAAAGAAATAGTTTAAAAAGTCAAATCTACATGCTTTTTCCTGTTTCAATGCTTTCGGCACCAGGTTTCGACTCCTTACCTCTGCCTCTAACACTATCAAAACCAATGCACATGGTATCAGATATCTAGTACGTAGTGACTTGGATAAAGGCATAAGGCATTGGGTCGAAACAAGGGGTTCCAAAGGGGTTGAAGCGCTACTTTGCTTTTAAATGAAAATGCGCCTGCTTTGCTTTCGACTAAATAGCTATCGACTTGGTCTGCTTTCGACTGGGTTAATGACTTTAACAAGAATGGTTTTAAAAAGGTTGCGCCTTTGATTTTAAATGACTGCTTTCGAATAGGTCGAAGCCCCTGACTACCTCTCTTTACCTTTCGACCCAGAATGGTTTCGAAAGGGTTATTTTGTTTTTAAAACCAAGCCGCTTCTCTAATGTTTTCGAAGGGAAGGTTTCGACACCATCACTTCTTTACTTAGGATGCTTTCCAAAGAGATGCTTTCGACTTAAATGTTTTGATGACCCTTTTGCTCTATAAAAAGTATAACCCAAATGGTTTCAAAAGAGATGGTTTTAATGATTTCGAAAGGTGTTTACACATGTTATAAATTGAACCCAAATGCTTTCGAAAGGCTAGATGTTTTAATGCGTTCGAAAGGTTTTAAGGAAGGGTTTTCCAATGGTTTCGAAAGGTCTAAAAGGAAAGGTTTTCCAGTGTTTTCGAAAGACAATGTTTAAGTGTTTTAAAGAGGATGTCTAAGGTTTTAAAGCTTTCGAAGGAGATGTTTTTCAATGCTTTCGAAAGGATAAATATAAATGGTTTCAAAAGGTATGATTTCGAAAGATATGTTTTGGCCTTCGGCCTAAGGTTTTACTTTTATTGAAAGAGATACTTTCAAAGGTTTCGAAAGAGGTACTTTCAGTGGTTTCGAAAGGGTTGTTTAAAGGTGTTAAACAAAGGTTTCGAATGAGTTGCTTTTAGCAAAAGCCTAAGCATTTTAAGTTAAAGAGGGTTTTAACTTATTTTGGAAGGATGGGAAAATCCTTAATAATTTCATCGACATTATTTTGGGTAAAGTATATATATATATATAACACGGTAAATAGTTTAGAGTAAAGCAAAGAGTACATTTCCCTTGTATATGTATGATTTGAAGGTTTAAATCATTTTTAAAAGGTTTTCAAGGAATAATTTAAAGGGTAGTTAACCCTTAGAAAATGACTCAGATTAGAAGACCAGATGGGATTTGTGTAGGGTCGTGCCGTATACACATTAGTTATTAGCCCCTAGCTAATTTAGTCCAAAATTCCAGTGTGTAGGGCTTTGTCAGAAGTGAGACTAAAATTATGTTACACACAGAAAGGAATCTAAAAAGGAAAGACATGTTATTGGTAAGCCCGCAAAACCATTAGGGTCAAATAGACCTGGAGAAGTAATTAAGGACAGATCGTCTAGAAGGGGAGTGTCTAATAGATTTTAGATTTTTTTATGTTTTCTAGTAGGCCCGAGTCAGCCAAGGGTTAGTAGTTAGCCAATCAAAACTGCAGTGTATAGACAGATAGTCCATATGATAATTGAAATGTACATATACATGATATTTCTTTACAAATTTAACCAGTTTTGGCTGCAGGATTATAATTTGCAAAATATATGTTTTAAAAAGGGATATTAGTAAGGGGAAAACCCGTTCCGCTAAGCGGCGTGGTCTCACTTAATATCAGATAACCGAGATGTATAGTATTATTCACACCAGGCTTTATGTCTGACTCGAAGTTTATTTTCCTTAAACTCTCGGGTGCTCAAAATTGATTTGAGTAGGCGAGGGTTGAGGTTTACAGGTTTTAGTAGGTTGACGAATAAAGCTTCCGGAGACGAGCAGGTGGCTGACGGATAGCTAATTAGCAGTTGCTGATATATTTTGGATTGATTCTGCTGTATTGTATATATAGTACTCTAGTCAACCAAGGGGGCATCGTCATATGTCACTCTTAACGTAATATTGTAATAACTATATTTTATCTGAACCTGGGAAAGCGATGGGATTATGTAATTTGAATGTGAAACATGCATCTTGAAATGTAATCAGAAAAATATGTTTTTTTTGAATCTGTGATTTTGTTTCATATTCATTTGCTTCTGATATTATGAATACCACTAACATAGCCGTATTCAGTCGCCAGAAGTTAATACTATGGATGACTGCAGCATCTATAATGCTTAGCTTTGGGCCTCTAGATAGGGGATGTTACAAATGGCCATCTCCATAACTAAATTACTAGGATCACGGAGATGTGGCAGGGTCGCTCTGGCAATTTCGGTCCTTGGTCCCAAAATGAACTTCTCGTTCCTTCTGATGACTGTGTTTATAGTATTATGTCCATAAACGGGACAACTCCTCAAACTTAGTGGCATACTCAACAACCGACATCTCTCCCTGCTCCAGATCCATAAACTTCCTCATCAGCTCTGACTTGGTGAATTCAGACACAAACTTCTGCTCAAATCTCCTTCTAAAATCTTCCCAAGTCAACTGCTTCTCCGAAACTCCGACAGTAACATTATTCCACCAATGAGGCGCTGACCCTTGTAACTACCTAGAGGCCAACCGTATCTTTTGTCCGTCATCTAAACCCAAATCAGCAAATATACGCTCACAATGTAACAGCAAATTCTCTATCTCAATAGCATTCTCCGTCCCCATGAATGGCTTCCTACCTAAACTAGTGTAATCCTTGCTCAGCTTAGCATAATTATTTCTAATTGGAGCTACAGGATTAGCTCCTCCTACATTTCCAGCAACTCCGGCTTGCATCATATTGACGAAGAACTGATACATCACCCCCATATCTAATGGTGGATTTTCAGCACCCACATTGGCCTCAACATTTTGGTTATTAGCATTAGCCGGTCGACCCAGGTTCCTTCTAGTAGTGGGTCGAGCATTTCCATTAGTTGTGGTGCTTCCTCCACCGAGATGTCCTCTTCCATTTCCTGCTTCCATATCTCCTTTCTCGTAAATCTGCATATGAACCTTAGTAAGATACAGAAGAACAGTCTAAGAGAGCGGGGAATATGTACTTATATATATATATAACTATATATCAAATACAAGTATGTTACTATAGCGTTAACCCAAACCCCAATCTTGTTATCTGATTCATTGGATTATTATTTTTTTAAAATCTTTCAGGTTTAAATTTCTTTTAAAGTTTCATAAACCTATACTCTGATACCAACCTATAACACCCCCCTACTTGGAGGCCCAAAACTAACGGCTACGGATGCTGCAGCCATCCATAGTTATTAATCCTTGGCAACCAAATACGGCAATGTTAGATACATTGATACATAGAAACACGAGAATATGAAAAAAATCATAAAACGACAAATAAAGTCCACAATCCATTTCAAAATATTTCAAATTCATTACATAATCCCAGTGCGCAGACCATGTTCAGACAAAATATACTTATTACAAAATATGCCAAGAACGACATATGAAGATGCCCCTTTGGATGATCATAGTATATAATATGGCAATAAAACAAGTTTGCCTTTACAACCAAACACAACGGAAATAAAAGAACTCTAAGTAGCTAGCATGGCTCCTGCACGTCACCTGAAGCTTTATTCGTCTAAAAGAACACCTGAAAACCCTAAACCTCAAACTACTCAAAATCAATTGAGTACCTGAGAGTTTAAGCGGAAAACAAAAACTTCGAGTCAGACATAAAGCCTGGTATGAATAATAATCTACCATCTCAAATCATTTAGATATCTAGTGAGACCACGCTGCTTAGCGGAACGGGTTTTACCCTCACCGGTATCTTAAAAACTTTATAAAACCATATACTATGCTCCTACACCCACAATGGTTAACACAATTCAGAATAATATGATGATATGCAAATAAGTAAGTAAATTCTGGATTACCCATCTCCATTCATTCTGACTATCTGTCTCAATTATAGTTTCTAGGGTTCTATTAACCTATTAGTTTTCATGGGTTTACTAATAAACTATTAATTGTTTACGGACTTCCTGTCCGATTTTGTACTTTTCATGGGATCACTAAGAACCTATTGGTAACTCCAATATCTTTTCTCTTATCCTAGTTTTCATGGGCTGAATAGGAACCTATTGACTAACTGTCAATATCTTAATCTGGATATAGTTTTCATGGGCTAACTATAAACCTATTGGCCCCTACCAATATCAAATCATAGTTTTCATGGGTTGACAATGAACCTATTGGCCCATGCCAATATCTTTTCCTTTACACGGTTTTCATGGGCTTACTGTGAACCTATTGGCCCCTGCTAATATCTTCAATTAAGGTTTTAACAATTCTTAAGTTATCTTCACTACTGGGTCAACCTAGCTGGTTATTCTACCCTTCCCCAAAGTACCGTTATGGGTTAATTACAATGAGAATAAATATATGAAGAAGCAATCATAACAACAAAATAATACCAACACCCGTGGTCTAATATCCTTGAAATCATTTTATATAAAACTGGGTTAATCCCTTCAACCTGTTATTCAAGGAAAACTTCTTCAAATAACTTCATTTCAAAGCTCTTTATTTATGCCATGGTTTTTCCTTTAAAATGAGATTGGGTTATTTGTTTTGAAAACCTTAAAACATCTCTTTCGAAACCTCTGGATAACCTCCTTCGAAAGCAAAGAAAAATCCTTTTCAAAACACTATGAATATACCTTTTGAAGTCTTTGTAAAATATCTCTTTCGAAACCAAATATACATTTCGATGGTATCAAGACATTACTCAAAATCTTTAAAAACATAGCTTCAAAACAAGTGAAAGTACCCCTTTTGAAAGTATTGGGTTTTACTTTTAGAAACATCTTTTGGGTCAAAGTGAATATAGGCGAAAGTATCTCCTTCGAAACCATTGATAAAATTGTTCTGGGGAAAATTTTCATGGTTTCGGAACCTTCTATTCGAAAGCTCAAAACCTTTGAGTAAAACTTAGAAGGATAGTATCAAAACCCCCTTTCGACACCATTGCCTTCGAAACCCATGACCCCTTTCGAAAGAATTTAGGAAATGGCTTAACATAAGTTTAAAACAAAAACATCCTTCAAAAGCATTGATGACTTCAATGCCCTCAAAAGGTAAAAGAAAAGCAGCTGGGTTTCGACTGGGTCGGAACCACTACTTTTGAAAGCATTCTTTTATAAATAAAGTAACTCCTTCGTTAAAACATAAAGTGGCAACCTCCTTTGAAAGCTATTTAGAAAAACCCCTTTCAAAAACATATGCTTCAACTATGTCGAAAACTTTAAGTAAAACAAAGCAGGCACTTAACATTTGAAAACAAAACTAAGGTTTCGACCCCATCGGAAGAATTGCTTTCGACACCATGGCTTCCGCCTTTCCTCCAATCCACTACATACCATCTAAGTGATACCTTGTGTATTGGTTTCGACTATGTGGGTTTCGGCTAGGTTGGCTTCGACCGAGTCGGAGCGGAAGCAAAGGAGTCGAAAGGCGTTACTAAAGGAGGCTGAACCGATTTTTCTTAATAAAGGCTGAAATTATGTTGTTTTTAATAATTGCTATATAACTACCTTCCTATTTGTAATCCTTTGATTGGTTGCCTTAAAACTTTCCAAATACTTTACAAACTAACTGCCGCATTTATCAGATCTAAATCAAGGGAAAAGTAACGTTTAAGCCCTTCCATTAAGCAAAACCAATATTGCAAATAGGTCCTTCTTTTAAAATAATTTATTTTCCATAGAAAATCTATTAGGAAAAATCCCCAAAAATCACAGAAATTCACTTTCATCATGTTATCAAACATATTAAAATTTTAGACCCAATTTCTTCCTGAAATAATCGAAATAAATTTTAAACCCAAATATATCATATTTTCCTTCAGAAATTCATAATAAATTTTCCATAGCTTGGAAAATTATAAAAATTGAAACTCATCTCTAAAATCATGTTTTACCTAACTTAAAATTTTTCCATGGCGTTCTAAAATCAATAAAAATCAGTTTTGCCCTAAAACCGTTCAAATTCATATGTAAATGAATTGGTTTAAATCAAACATATAATAATTCCAACATATCGTCATCCAAAACATCATAAAAACAAATTTAATCTTAAATCCGAAAACATATGATTATAAAAAAAAATAGAGATGGAATGAATTATTATTCACCTTTAATATGATAAGATCTTTGAGATTTGATTTAATATTAATCCCCTTGCTTTAATTCCTTAGCTTGATTTAATCTTCCCCTTTTTTCTTCCTTGTAATGGCCGGCTTTCTTAGGTTTACGTTTGTTTTTGAGAAATAAAATGAACGTGAGAAAATGAAAGGATATGTGAATAGATGGGTTATAGAAATGAAGGCGGTTATTCCCTAATAGGCCTTTACGTAAATTAATAACATATTAATCCATTTATGCCCATTTATAACTATTAAGCACAGCCTTAAATTTTATTTTCAAATCTCAATCCCCTTATCATTTTAATTCTTACATTATTCTATTTAATTTATCTAATTAAATCCCATGAATAATGTTATCAAAAATTAGGGATGTTACAGTTATAAATACATTTTTTCCTAGAAATAAAATAAATAATTTTATATCATATCTTGTTTAATTAGAGAAATAAATGTATATATCCAGCTCCATGTGCGACTTCTAATAATTATAGAGCTGTTTATTGATAAAACGATTTTCGGTCATTTTATCGATATTTATTTCCAAAGCATATATTTTTTTGTAAATACTTATTCAAAATAATATTACCATTATTATTTATTATTCAAGACATCATAATCTATGTTAAAATAGCTTATATTTGAATATTTTAAAAAATAAATATAACTTATTAAATAATAAATTTACGGGTCGTTATAGACTCCTCTCCTTAAAAGAATTTCGTCCCTGAAATTACAACGCAAAACCTAAAGGTGTTTGCCCAAAATATTTATATTTAAACTTACACTCATACAATGTATATAGATCATCCGTATTTAATATCTGATTTGATCAACTATACAAATACACAGCTTCACTTCCGAACTAGTATTGATCCTCCGATCCTCTAGTGCAAACATCGATTAGGCTTTCCGATCAGAGGTATAGTTTTCCTTACATAGCTCTTAACTATGATTGAAAACTCAAGTATCCAACCATAAACTTGTAGGATCTAGATTAACCCTAGAGGGGGGGTGAATAGGGTTATAGCAAATTTTCTTGAATTAAACACAAAAACAAACTGTAGAGAAATAAATATGCTGAAAGTAAATCACACACAAAATTTACCCAGCTTCGGCAACCCCTGCCTACTGCTGCATTCCCAGATTTCTATTAGAATTAAACAGTCTCTCGCTTACAAACACTCTAACAGACTCGCAAACCCTGCTACCGCCTATAGAGTTTTGCAAACTCGCAATCCCTGCTCACTGAACTAATCCTAACTAGACAATCTGACACAACCTAAACCCTAGGTGGTGATTTACCCAAATTTGATTTGAAAAGTACAGAAAATAAAAACAAGAATAACGTGAAAACCCTAATTTAAAATAGAGCCTTATATAATTAATTAAACAAATAAACCAGGCCCAAAAATAAAACTAAAGTAAAACTAAAGCCATGATTAAATTATTAAGGCCGGCCCCCTTTTTTCTTTAGCCCGTTTCTTTGCTTGTGATAATGGTGGCTCTGCTCGATCTCGTTCCTCTGTGAGAAATTAGGGCTTTGTCGTGGAGATTGAAATTGCCTCTTTCAATAGTTCGATCGAATGATGATTTCGTCCCTTGCTTTGTCGATCGACGTCTCTTCGTAGCTTGGCTTCGTCTGCTCCTTGATTGTTGATCGAATTCGACTCTTAACTTCGGTATGTAATTTTTTGCCTTTTGTTCTCTGGATTTATTCCTTGAATTCGATACTTTTTGCCGATGATGATTGTTGGCTTATATAGGGTTCGAACCCCCTGATTTTTGTTCGTTCATATTTGTTTGAATTTGTCTTCGGCCCATTTGATTATTTTTGAACGATGGTGATTTATCTGACTTTTTCAATTCATATATTTTCGTTGCTTGATAATCACGGTGTTGATTTTATAGCGTTCGATTTTTCCTTGGTCCATATTCGAATTATTTCTGTCCATATATGTATTCGAATTCTTTACTTAAATATGGAAATAAAATCTTTTCCGTATATTGCCAGGATTTGTTTGCCATATCTTCTGATTTGTTTTGATTTCCGTCGAAAAAATCTTTCCATATATATATTTCCTGGTAGCTTGATTCACATGGTTTCGATTCTTTGCTTGGTCAATGTACTTGGCCACCACGGCATTGATTTCGAATTCTCTGGTATTTAAATTTATGTTGACTTCGACTTTGACTTGCTTATGACTTTGTGCTCGACTCTGTCCACCTGTGATCATCCCTGACTTCTGCTTTGACATGAATTTGCTGTTCGATATTTTGCCTTGTCACCATGCATGTGTTGTTACATACGTATATAATTTTTCCATTTCCATGTTCTTTGAAGTGTTTCTGCACTTCTGGTTTTTCTGGTGGACCTTCACACCTGTAGTCATCATGTTCATTTGTTTATATTTGCACCTTGATTCTTCTGTATCATATTTTACTTTGGCCATGCCTTGTTCATCGTGAAATTCCTGATGGTATTTTTCGACATGTAGCTTTGTGGGATCTGGTTGCATTCTGATGTTGAGTCTGATACTTGGTAGTCGCTGTGCATTGTTGCTTATGCACATTTGCATTGAGTTCCTGTAGTCTTCACTATTCACCTCTGGCCTTCGTTACATTGAACTAGTCTCTGACCTGATCATGTCTTACACATTCGAGTTCTTTGAGTTGTGTATTCATGTGCTTACTTTAGTGTTTCTGTTGATGCCAGACCCTTGATCATATTGTCTTTAGTTGTATATTGTGCACTGTTTCATTGGTTCACTGTTGTTTAATTATGTTGTCAGGCCTGCTTCTGGTTTCATTGTTGTATTGGTTTGGACTTGTTGTGTTCATATCACTGGGCATGTCTGCACACTCTTGAGTCTTCATTTGATAGTTGCTTGTAGTACTTCACTATTGCCTTTCTGGTCTTGATGTTTATAAATCACTATTCTTTAAGTGCAACAATTGTCTCTCTTTGTTTGGAGTTCAGTAGCTCATGTGGTCTTCACTTTTGTATAGTCTGCACTTACACTTTTGTAAGTTGCTTGTACTTGAATCTTGGGAATTTGGTTGTTGTGCATTGACTTGAGTTGTTGCATTTAGTAGTTGGTACTTCCTCTTGAGCATTGGAGTTGTAGCATATCTCTGGTTGCATTCCCCATTGAACTGGTGCAGTGCTCTGATCTGACTTCGAGTCAGTTTTGTTGCTACTGTCTGAACTGAGTCTGAACTGGTCTGGAGTGGTTGTACACTTGAGTACATTCTTGGTCGAAACTGGTCATTCATGTTGTAGTTTGCAATGTCCAGTTTGTAGCTTTGAGTACTTTATCTTGTTTATGCTGTTCTTGTTTTTATGATATTGTTGGCACTTCATACTGTGTATCCAGTTGATCATATATGTTAACTTGAGTTTCATTTCTTGTTGCCTCCTCACTTGAATCTGTTTCACTAATGTTGCTCACTTCACTGTGTTGTAGCATTGTGTACATGTGTTTGCATTTGCTTGTAGTTGTTTCTGGCCATTCTTTATGCTACCATTCATGTGTGTTCTCTGTGCATGGCTTGAAGTCTGGTGCTTCATCATTGACTCAGTTTTGTCTCGACCTATTGTTTCGTATTTGCACCTGTTTTGAATCCGATTTGGATTTGACCTTGTGCTGAAAGATGTGACATCATTTTATTGCACTTGAGTTGAATCCTGTATATGGGTTTGACCTGTGCTCACTTGTCCCTGTAAATTGATCAAGTGTGTATCGGTGTGCACGACCTTGTGGCATGTACAGTGATACACTGTGCATGTCACATTGTTCATGTGTGATGAATTCAAATATAAATGATGACGAACAACCCAAATAACTGAGGCAAATATTATTTTCAAAATTCATATTTTGTTTTATACTGCAAAAACATTTTATTTTCAATTTTACTGCGTCAATGTATATTTCTGCAGATTGCTCAGATGCTGGATTCACATTGGAATGTAGTTGAAGATAAATACGAGTGTGAGTGATACGTAGTGAGGAACTGATGTAACTATGAAATTGTGATGTAATTGTGTTGTTATAGTTATAGTGAGAGTTTGAATTCCAATTTTGTGTTATTTATTTTATTCAGCAAATATTTATTTTATCTGTGAAAAATAAAATAGTACAATATCAAATACATTTAAATGAATGTATATATGTTTATTATCATCAAACAAAAATCATATACACGCATATTTAACAATCCCCCCTTTTGATGATTACAAACATATATTTAAGATTTTGACTATTTTAAATGTATTTGATTATTCAATTTGCTCCCCCTATTTAAATGCTCTGTTTCTACACAATACTCCCCCTACATATATGCATGAGAATAAAAGATTCAAATGAGCTTTGATACAATTAGAAAATTTTTGACCTTTATTTTCAAAATCTTAACTTTTCTCTCCCCCTTTTGTTATCAGCAAAAGAATAATAGTAATAGAAAAATAGAGATACAGTGATAGACATTAATACAATATTAAAGCTCAATCGAGTGTAATTATTAATTTCAATAAGAAAATCAAACAAAAAATCATAAATACTTTAATTGACGCATATTCCACTTTAGAATGATAGGATGATATCATCAATTAAAACCATATAGTTGTGTCTATTTGTGGTATATTTATTTCAGGAAATTTGAATATCTACTAACCATGCAAAACCGTTATGACTTTTAAATGAGATTAGTAGTATTCTAAATTTTTATTTTTATTTTAAAAATGAATTCAAGTATCTTCTAACCACGCATAACCGTGAGGACTTTTAAATGGGATTAGAATCAACTTGTCTATTTAATCAATTAATTTTGATATGCGTTCCATACATGCATAACCGTGAGGACTTTTAAATGGGATTAATCAATTAATTTTGATATGCGTTCCATACATGCATAACCGTGAGGACTTTTAAATGAGCATGGAAACACATAATCAAAAATCTAAGTAATTCACCCATGCATAACCGTGAGGACTTTTAAATGAGAGCGAATATTTTGGATATTATTATTTATTGTTAGAAATATAATAAAATTGAAGCACAAATGATTTCCCGTTTAAACTACCACATATTGACATACTATATTGACTTTTGATGAGTAATGGTCGATAGAAAAATGATAGAAATAGAAATGATCATGGAATATTTATCAACAAAAAGTTTTCATAACTCTTGTTTAAATTTCTAAAGAAATTTTCTAATTATACTTTCTCAAGTCATAATATATGATTAATATCAAAACTCATCTTATTTTCAATCACTATCTATCTTTTTAGATAATTATTAGGGGGTCAGATCAGTTAACATAGTTATTCAAAATCAATTTCAAAAATAGTTATAAAATCAAATTTTCTTAAATAACTAATCTGATACAAGGTCAACAGAAATTATTTTCTAGAAGGGGTTTTTAAGAAAAATTTCTGCTAAAATAGAAATTATTTCAAGTGAAAAATATGCAGATATTTTCTTTGAAAACTGATGCAGCAAATGAATGTCTCGAAATATAATCACGTTCCACTAGTAATTTTTCTATCAACTACATTACCAGTGTGATCTGCATCTGACTTTAAATTTCACTCAATATTCACTCGTTGGATGTCATAGACCAGATTGTGAAAATTCAACAAACTATCTCAGAATTATTTTCAACAATTTTTAAACGAAATTTTCTTGGCTTTGAATTGAAGTCGTGTTAACCATCAAACAAATATCATAGTGTCAGATTTAGAAACCGTAGGATCAACAGTCATTAAACCATCATCATTATTTCAAAACTATTTCTTGAAGTTTCACCAATTTCATAAAGTTTCAACAATTTTAACAATTTCTTAAAAACCTTTTTATAGCATGAGTAATCAGTAATCAATCAACATCATAATTTGACCAAACAGATTAAGTTCAATGGAAAAAAAATGGTTGGTCAACTTTTAAGCACAAATCAAAGTCATAGATAAGAGCAAGTCATGTAAGATCATATCAAGTAAGTTAGAAACTGTCAACCATCATAATTACTTCGAGTAATTCTATTTAAAGATGATTGGTTAAAAAAATCAGAATTAACATCATCAATCATTTCACATAACTGGCTGATTTAATTCAGATTATGGTGCAGATTTTCACATTTTATCTATTGTTTGAAAATAAATACAATTACCTGTTTTACCTATACGATAATCTTTCGTTGTTTTCCCATTGTGAATCTGTCACCTTTATACTAGGCTAAGGAATGTCGATTTGTCGCTCATTGTGTGTCTGGAACAGCCAGAATCCAGATAACACTAATGTTGTTCCTTAGCCTGCCACCACACCTACACGGTAAAGATTTTTGTGACCTATTTGTTTTTATAGGTCCATGGTTGTTAGTGGCAGAATAATTTGATGAATATGTTTGAGTAGACCCAAAACTATTAATATATATTCCTTTTGGCACCCAAACTTGTTTTGTCCTTTCATTTTTGTTCCAATAGACATGAAATTTGTTTATAGAATTCTTAGGAACCCAAACTTGTATAAATTTTGTGTTCTTGTTCCTATGACTGTAATTTTCAACACGATGTCCAATTATTTCACATCTAGCAAAGACACTCTTACCTTTTGCATTATCATCAACTTGTGTTTTCCCAAAACCTAGTCCTTTTCTGTTGTTAGCAAAAAGTTGATTTCCCAATAACATGTTGAATGATTTTTCTCCTCTTGAAAAGTTATTCAGAGTTTTATCAAGATTTTGGACTTTGGTTTTTAGTGTTGTGTTTTCAGTCACAAGTGAGGTGCATCTATTTATAAAATCCTTTTTCATAGTGTCAATGGTTTCCTTAAGACTCAAGTTTTCTTTTTCAAGATTCTCAAAGCTATTCTTAAGTTTTGATAATTCTGAATCTAAAATTTTGCATTTTTTACAGTCTAGGTTTTGAATATTTTGAGCATCAATTGTTTTAGCAAAATCACAACACATCAAAACAAGTTCTTTATAAGAATAGTTACTTACCTCACAAGATTCCTCTGAGCTTGCTTCTGAATCTGATTTTGCCATAAGACATAAATTAGCCTCCTCTGAGCTATTATTCGAAGCTTCCTCTCCTTCTTCATCATCCCAAGTCGCTGCAAAGGCCTTCTTCTTCTTTCCTTTGTTGTTTTTGAGAAGTGGGCATTTTTGTTTGAAGTGACCAGGCTTATTGCAGTTATAACAAGTCAATTCATTATCGGAATTGTCAGAATCTTTTGACCTATTACCATTTGTTTTCTTCTTGCGTGGCCCGAATCTTGACCATTTTCTGAGATTATTGACAGCTATTGCAAGCTCTTCAATTGGATCTTCTCCTTCTTCATCGCTCTCTTCTTTGCTCTTTAAGGCAATCGTCTTCTTCATTGATTCGGAGTTGTTGCGTTCCTCCTTTGTTTTTAGCTCAAGCTCATATGTCATCAAGTTGCCGATCAACTCCTCCATGCTTAGTTTACTCTGATCTTTTGATTCTTGTATTGCCATGACTTTTGCCTCAAAGTTCATTGGTAAGACTCGTAGCACCTTCCTCACAAGCTCTACCTCAGTGAATACCTTCCCAAGCGCTCTAGCATTGTACACCAAAGTTGAAAAGCGTCCAAACATGTCTTTTATGCTCTCGCCTTTGTCCATCACAAAGTTCTCGTATTCATTGCTGAATAGGGCTAGACGAGACTTCTTGACTTGAGAAGTTCCTTCATGTGTCACCTCCAAGGTATGCCAAATTTCCTGCGCAATTTTACAATGAGAAATTCTATTAAATTCATTCTTATCAAGAGCACAGATCAAAGCATTCATGGCTTTAGCATTTGTAGTTTTTAATTTCTTATCGTTAGCGTCCCACCTATCCTTAGGTTTAGGAATCTCAGTATCACCAACAGTTACAGTGGGGGATTTATAGCCAGTTTCAATAATGTCCCAAACATCATAATCAACAGAACTAAGATAAATACCCATCCTAACTTTCCAATAAGCATAATCATTCCCATTAAACATGGGTGGCCTAGCAATAGATTGCCCCTCAGAAAAAGCATTATTTGGTGGATTCATGACTCTAGAGTTAAAGAAAAAATACCAGGCTCTGATACCACTTGTAGGATCTAGATTAACCCTAGAGGGGGGGTGAATAGGGTTATAGCAAATTTTCTTGAATTAAACACAAAAAAAACTGCAGAGAAATAAATATGCTGAAAGTAAATCACACACAAAATTTACCCAGCTTCGGCAACCCCTGCCTACTGCTGCATTCCCAGATTTCTATTAGAATTAAACAGTCTCCCGCTTACAAACACTCTAATAGACTCGCAAACCCTGCTACCGCCTATAGAGTTTTGCAAAATCGCAATCCCTACTCACTGAACTAATCCTAACTAGACAATCTGACACAACCTAAACCCTAGGTGGTGATTTACCAAAATTTTATTAAAAAAGTACAGAAAATAAAAACAAGAATAACTTGAAAACCCTAATTTAAAATAGAGCCTTATATAATTAATTAAACAAATAAACCAGGCCCAAAAATAAAACTAAAGCCCTGATTAAATTATTAAGGCCGGCCCCCTTTTTTCTTTAGCCCGTTTCTTTGCTTGTGATAATGGTGGCTCTGCTCGATCTCGTTCCTTTGTGAGAAATTAGGGCTTTGTCGTGGAGATTGAAATTGCCTCTTTCAATAGTTCGATCGAATGATGATTTCGTCCCTTGCTTTGTCGATCGACGTCTCTTCGTAGCTTGGCTTCGGCTGCTCCTTGATTGTTGATCGAATTCGACTCTTAACTTCGGTATGTAATTTTTTGCCTTTTGTTCTCTGGATTGATTCCTTGAATTCGATACTTTTTGCCGATGATGATTGTTGGCTTATATAGGGTTCGAACCCCCTGATTTTCGTTCGTTCATATTTGTTTGAATTTGTCTTCGGCCCATTTGATTATTTTTGAACGATGGTGATTTATCTGACTTTTTCAATTCATATATTTTCGTTGCTTGATAATCACGGTGTCGATTTTGTAGCGTTTGATTTTTCCTTGGTCCATATTCAAATTATTTCTGTCCATATATGTATTCGAATTCTTTACTTAAATATGGAAATAAAATCTTTTCCGTATATTGCTAGGATTTGTTTGCCATATCTTCTGATTTGTTTTGATTTCCGTAGAAAAAATCTTTCCATATATATATTTCCTGGTAGCTTGATTCACATGGTTTCGATTCTTTGCTTGGTCAATGTACTTGGCCACCACGACATTGATTTCGAATTCTATGGTATTTAAATTTATGTTGACTTCGACTTTGACTTGCTTATGACTTTGTGCTCGACTCTGTCCAGCTATGATCATCCCTGACTTCTGCTTTGACATGAATTTGCTGTTCGATATTTTGCCTTGTCACCGACTCACCATGCATGTGTTGTTACATACGTATATAATTTTTCCATTTCCATGTTCTTTGAAGTGTTTCTGCACTTCTGGTTTTTCTGGTGGACCTTCACACCTGTAGTCATCATGTTCATTTGTTTATATTTGCACCTTGATTCTTCTGTATCATATTTTACTTTGGCCATGCCTTGTTCATCGTGAAATTCCTGATGGTATTTTTCGACATGTAGCTTTGTGGGATCTGGTTGCATTCTGATGTTGAGTCTGATACTTTGTAGTCGCTGTGCATTGTTGCTTATGCACATTTGCATTGAGTTCCTGTAGTCTTCACTATTCACCTCTGGCCTTCGTTACATTGAACTAGTCTCTGACCTGATCATGTCTTACACATTCGAGTTCTTTGAGTTGTGTATTCATGTGCTTACTTTAGTGTTTCTGTTGATGCCAGACCCTTGATCATATTGTCTTTAGTTGTATATTGTGCACTGTTTCATTGGTTCACTGTTGTTTAATTATGTTGTCAGGCCTGCTTCTGGTTTCATTGTTGTATTGGTTTGGACTTGTTGTGTTCATATCACTGGGCATGTCTGCACACTCTTGAGTCTTCATTTGATAGTTGCTTGTAGTACTTCACTATTGCCTTTTTGGTCTTGATGTTTATAAATCACTATTCTTTAAGTGCAGCAATTGTCTCTCTTTGTTTGGAGTTCAGTAGCTCATGTGGTCTTCACTTTTGTATAGTCTTCACTTACACTTTTGTAAGTTGCTTGTACTTGAATCTTGAGAATTTGGTTGTTGTGCATTGACTTGAGTTGTTGCATTTAGTAGTTGGTACTTCCTCTTGAGCATTGGAGTTGTAGCATATCTCTGGTTGCATTCCCCATTGAACTGGTGCAGTGCTCTGATCTGACTTCGAGTCAGTTTTGTTGCTACTGTCTGAACTGAGTCTGAACTGGTCTGGAGTGGTTGTACACTTGAGTACATTCTTGGTCGAAACTGGTCATTCATGTTGTAGTTTGCATTGTCCAGTTTGTAGCTTTGAGTACTTTATCTTGTTTATGCTGTTCTTGTTTTTATGATATTGTTGGCACTTCATACTGTGTATCCAGTTGATCATATATGTTAACTTGAGTTTCATTTCTTGTTGCCTCCTCACTTGAATCTGTTTCACTGATGTTGCTCACTTCACTGTGTTGTAGCATTGTGTACATGTGTTTGTATTTGCTTGTAGTTGTTTCTGGCCATTCTTTGTGCTACCATTCATGTGTGTTCTCTGTGCATGGCTTGAAGTCTGGTGCTTCATCATTGACTCAGTTTTGTCTCGACCTATTGTTTCGTATTTGCACCTGTGTTGAATCCAATTTGGATTGACCTTGTGCTGAAAGATGTGACATCATTTTATTGCACTTGAGTTGAATCCTGTATATGGGTTTGACCTATGCTCACTTGTCCCTGTAAATTGATCAGGTGTATATCGGTGTGCACGGCCTTGTGGCATGTACAGTGATATACTGTGCATGTCACATTGTTCGTGTGTGATGAATTCAAATATAAATGATGACGAACAACCCAAATAACTGAGGCAAATATTATTTTCAAAATTCATATTTTGTTTTATACTGCAAAAACATTTTATTTTCAATTTTACTGCATCAATGTATATTTCTGCAGATTGCTCAGATGCTGGATTCACATTGGAATGAATTTGAAGATAAATACGAGTGTGAGTGATACGTAGTGAGGAACTGATGTAACTATGAAATTGTGATGTAATTGTGTTGTTATAGTTATAGTGAGAGTTTGAATTCCAATTCTGTGTTATTTATTTTATTCAGCAAATATTTATTTTATCTGTGAAAAATAAAATAGTACAATATCAAATACATTTAAATGAATGTATATATGTTTATTATCATCAAACAAAAATCATATACACGCATATTTAACAAAACTCTCATCAATGTTCGTCGTCAAGAATCGAGTGATAAATCCTTTTTTTGGTAAAGTGAAAAAACCTCAAAGTTCTGTACTCGAACCTTAGATCAAAATCATGCGACGAAATAATTTAGTACCTCATACGTATTTATTAACCTTCCTAAAAAATTTATGAAAACATTTCATAAAACTTTTATTTCAAACATTTTTATAAAGATGCTTCTTTATATATATAATTACCTTTAAAAAAAATTATTCACCAAAAATTTATATCTTCTTTCCAAAGAAACTATTTCAATTTTAACACTTAGAAAATACCTCTATATACTTAAATCCGTAAAATCTCTGAGGAAAGCTTCATATTTTTCAAAACACACTTTATTGGGTCTAAATGAATGTTGCGTAAAACATTGTTACAAAAACCCAAAAACACTAGTATAGGGATCTGATTAATTATACTTAATATTTATTTTCGATGTCGAACTGAAATTATTTATTAGTTAACAATAAAGCCGATCAAGTTGGGGTATCATTACCTCTTAGACCTTGAATGGGCGACATTCTTTAAAAATAGATATAAATTAGGGAACGTTTGCCATACATCCTTAATAACTTTCATAATTCACCAAACATCCCTTAGATACAAAACATAAAAATTTCATCCCTATTTTTAAAGACAGCCTTTTCTTTTCCCAAACTACCCTCAAAAATCATCGTAAAACCCTGAACCCACGCTTTTTTTACCGTAACCTTTGATACAATTGAAATCACAGTTTCTTCAACAAAATCCGAAAACTCTATAAAATCGAACAACTGAACAACCAAAATCAAGTCGAAAATCCCACACGAGGCAAAATGGGAAGATCGAAGGTGATGTATCTCAATTTCATAAGTAGTCGATTTATATTCCACTGTTTTAAATCAATAGATCTTAGGGTTTTTGCAAGCATTTTAGAGATTTTCGAGTTAGCCATGCATGTAATCGAGCTTTTTTACGGTAATACAAAGAAAATTGAGAATGCAGATGATATACTAAAAAACATTCTGTAATTACTGCAATTTTTGAAAAATATTGTTCAAAAAACTATTTCCTCTCTTCAAATTTTAAGCAGATTCATATTTGTATTAAAGGTGCAATTATTTCAAATATTCGCAGATAATTCAGCAAATTTTAAACGTTTTTGATTTTTTTGAAAATTTACAAAATTTGCAAATAATTGCAGATATTTCTGCAACTATACCATATAGTTGCAGAAATGTCTGCAACTATGTGCAATAGTTGAAGAAATTTATGCAACTATTGCATATAGTTGCAGAAATGCAACTATTTGCAAATAGTTGCAGAAATGTCTACAACTATTGCGTATAGTTGCAGATATATCTGCAACTATGTGCATTAGTCGCAGATATTTCTGCAACTATTGCTAATAGTTGCAGTAATATCTGCAACTATTGCACATAGTTGCAAACATTTCTGCAACTATTGCATATAGTTGCATTTCTGCAACTTTATGCAATAGTTGCAGAAATGTCTGCAACTATGTGCAATAGATGCTGAAATTTATGCAACTATTCTGTATAGTTGCAGAAATATCTGCAACTATTGCACATAGTTGCAAACATTTCTGCAACTATGTGCAATAGTTGCTGAAATTTATGCAACTATTCAGTATAGTTGCAGAAATATCTGCAACTATTGCACATAGTTGCAGAAATATCTTAATACTATATATCATCAAATTGAGCCTTAATTCAGTTACATATTCATTATAACTGCAAGTATTTAACATTACCTATCATATTATTAGATTGTGCATAGTTATTTCATAATATTTAATTTACATTTACAGAAGAACACAAAAGAAGATATAAAAGAAGGAAAAAAAGTTATGTTGGAAACATCTATTGTTCCTGTTGAATAACAACCAGGATCAAATATTCTACTGGTAAAAAGAAAAACAATAAGTGAAGGGAAAATCAAATCAACAGAAGATAATTACAGAAATAATTTGAGGTCTTTCATCGATGTTCTTCGCAAGATTAAGAATGAAAAATTGCTGACAATATCACATACAAAATATCTCCAGAATCTACCTTTCTACAAGTTCATTCATATAATCTATATTGGAATTATACCTGCAAAAGAAAACACAAAAAACTCAACAACAATAGACATAATCATCAAAGCATACAAAAAGAATTTGAACTGTTTCCAATTTGGAGATATGTTACTAACATTTACAGAGGATGATATAAGCCAATTGCTATCAATTCCTACAGAGGGTCAGCAAATCAAAACTTCTGGCCATATGAAAAAAGAGGGTAAAAGCAATGCTCAGTTTACATCATTCATCAGCAGGCACTTTGAAGGAGAAACAAGTGTCAACAAAAAAAACATAGAAAGGGAATTGTTTGCAACAATAAAAGGATCATCAAAAGAAGAACAAGCAGATACTGCAAAGCTTTTGCAATTGCATTTGGTTGCAACATTTTTAATATCAAATCCAAACTCAAGTATATCATGGAATATGATTCCATATTGTGTTTGTGAAGATAAAATGCAGCAGATATCATGGCCAAAAACGATTCACAAGCATTTGATAAATCAAATTGAAAAATATATTGATACCCCAAGGAAAATAAATGCATGCGTTACATTATTACTGGTATTAAATTTTTAATTAATTAGATAAATATCCTATTAATTAATAATTTATTCTAATACTAATTGTCTTTTTTGCAGTGGCGGATCTGTGAGAAAACACAAATTTTGAAATCTGCTAAATTCGAATACAACAACTCGTATCCCTTGGCTGGCAAATGGGATATATCAAAACTCAAGCCAATAATGTTATTGACCATAGAGTACAACTCAGTAAGTATAACTGCAATTTAATTTATAGAATTATTAAGCTTTAGTAAAAAAATAGCCAGTACTTTATTTGTTTGCAAACTTATCTGCAACATTTAACAATGGTTGCAGATATATCTGCATTTATTAGCAGCAGTTGAGCTTTTTTTGGCTGCAATTATTCACTACATATGATGACTTATCTGCAATTTTTATAAACAATTGCATATTTATCTACACTTAAAACAACAAAACTGAACATAGTTATACAATTATTTACAATAATTAAAGATATATCTACTATTTTGTATAATACTTGCAGATTTTTCTGCCATTATTAAAAATATTTATGGACATACATACCAATCATAATTAAAATTATATTCATTTTTCCAATTATTCACAGTTCTTACATAATTACATACAAATATTCTTAAGCTTCAATTTTGATTGAATTATTTATTCCAGGATTTTCAAGGAGAGGAACTAAAATTGTTGAAAGATGCAGTTGAAAAAGATGAAGAATATGAAGCATTCTACAAGAAAAGAGAAGAAAAATATAAAGAAATAATAAGAAAACTTGAATTGGACAACAGGAAACTTCAAGCTGAAAATACGCTGCTAAAAAAGCAATTGAGACAAAATGTGGAAACATCATCATCCACAGAATCTGAGAATGTAGAGCTACAACTAATAGAAAGATCTGGTAGCAAACTAAATTCCTCAGATGAAAGTGAAAGTGAAGAAAACAAAGAAAGTGAGGATAATGAAACAGAAGAGAATACGTCATCTGGTAATACTTTCAGTAATATTTTGTTTTCCAACAAGAATGTAAAAATTTAAAATATTTGATGATATATCTGCAAGTATTCTTACTAAATGAAAAAAGCATTTTTAAAGAATAAATGCAGATATCATTGCAATAAGTATTAAAAACTGTAGCACATTCTTCATTTTTTACATAACACATTGTAACATAACACAAAATCTATAACTATGTAAAAAATATTAAAGAGTTGAATTGCAAACATATATTTCAACTTAAAGGACAGAAGAAAATGAAAATTTAATTGATATTCAAACTGAAGACAAAACTGTTGAAGATGAATCTCAGCTAATGGAGAAAGATGAAGAAAAAGAAGAACAAAAAGAAAAAGATGTTGATAATGGGGAAAAAATAAATTTTGAAGCAAAACAGAAAGACCGAGAAGATGGTGAAGAAACAAAAATAGTTGAGGAAGATAAAGCAATTGAACAAGATCCTTCATTTGGTAATGCTTTGAATAACTATAGTTTTTCAACCAGACTGTAAAAATTTAACATATTTGTTGATATATCCGCAAATATTCTTCCTATTATATATTAATAATATGAAGAATAATTGCTGATATTAATGCAACAACTGCTGTAGAGTGCAGCATATTCTTCACTTTTTCACAATTATTCACAAAATTTTTATTAACCAACAACCAATAATTGTATTTCAAAAACCAATAATGAAATATTAACCATCATTCAAATTAATTTCAGGTGAAAGCATTCAAAATTATACACAGTTACAAGGCAAACAAACTGAAGAAATATCTACTTCAGCAGAAACAAAAACTGAAGAAATCAAAGAAAAAACATTGGAAATTGAAAATCCAAAAAAAGGGTTAAATTAGCTGAAGAAGTGAATTTTCAAAATGAAAAGAAAGCAAAAAAGGAAAAACAGCAAGTACAAACCCTACCAATAATAATTGAAGAATATGAATCTGAACCTAGATCAAAAGAATTATCTACCAGTACAAAAATAAATGTCAGAAGGAGGTCAAATGTACGAAGTCTATCTGAAGAAAAAATCAAGCTGCTTGAGGACTTCTTTAATAACTCTGACCTCAGGTAAAACTGTATAATTCTTTTAGTAGCCAAGTATACCAATAACTGCTTAACTAAAAGTAATTATTTAAATTTCCTGGTTAGATATCAGCAAATATTTGAAAAATACAAACATTTACTAATATTGATCATTATATCACAGCAAAAGTGCATACTTAAATGGAGACGATGACATAATTATAACTGGAACAGCACTTGGTGAACTAATTATAGGAAGATTTCTTGATGGCCAGGTACAACTTTACTCAAAAGTACATTTATTTACAAATTTATCTGCAACATTTAATTAGACTTGCTGTTTTATCTGCAAAAACCCATTTATCTGCAATAACTCCATTTATCTGCATATTTATCAGCAATACTTCTTTAAACTTATTGTTTTGTCAGTAAAATTCCATTTATCCAAAACAATATCATTTATCTCCAGATTTTTCAGCAACATTTAATCAAACCTGTTGTTTTTATGCAAAATTTCAAGAACTTATTATTTTTTCTACTAATCATATTATATTATTCTGTAAACAAATATACTATCACTATTTCCTTATAATAATATTTGTAGATCATTGACTGGTATTCACATGAATTGCGTAAAGTTCATCCAGAAAACTTGTACTTCAAAGTTTACGCTACTGTAAGTTTTATAATCTTCTACTGAAGAATTTGTTTAAATGTTCATCAATTCAATTGTCTAATATATTATCCTATAGACATTTCTACTGAGCAATTCAAAGAATGTAACACAAGCCCTAATCGATAATGTAGTTGCTAAACATTTTGCAAACTGCAATAAAATGTTCTTCCCTATCCACCAAAAATCACATTTTACACTGTTGGAATTTAATAAACAAGGTAGAATATGGATTCACTACGATTCCATAAAACCACGGCATGAAGCAGATCATCAGAAAGCGGCAAGAAAGATGGTATGTAAATTAAAAAATGAATAAATCAGAGAAAAATAAACTATTTAACAAAATCTTTGTTTTTTTGTACAGAGAGTTTATGTCACTGCCTTACTAAAGAAATTGGAAAAAGCAGAGCATGAACCATCAAAGCAAATCACTTTTGCTAACAGCCCCCAACAACGTTCTGATACGTAAGTACACAACAAAAAAAATGTACAACTATTTCCATATCATAGAACATTTCTTCTAATAATTATATAATATTTGTCAATCATTGCAGAGTTGATTATGGCATGTTTGTAATGAACATTATGAAACAAAGAAGTGAAGACAAAGAAATCAACAATGAAGACCCTGAATTCTCATATGAAGCTATGGATTTACAAAGAGCTGAAATAGCACATCAAATTCTTTCTTGCAAACCTTATAGTTGGAGCTTAGAAGAAAGCTTGACATAAAAGTTTTTACTTTCTGAAGCAAATCAAAATAATTGATGTATCAAACTGTAATGTTTTATGTAAGAATACTGAAATGTATGTACATATTTGCTAAACTTATGTAGTTGAAAGACAATATTACTGTGTTACCACAATATTAGAGTATATTACAAAAAAATATATATATAAATTTCTAACAATTGTATTCAGCAATAAAAGCACATATCTGCAGTTATCTTGACAAATGTATAGGTAATTAAATACTTGCTCTTAAAAATTGCAGAAAAATCAGCAATAAAAACATATATCAGCAGATATCTCTGTAATAATTTATTTTTTCCAAATTCTTACTCATAATAATTTCACAAATGTCAGCAAATGAAGAACATATCTGCAGATATCTCTAAAAATATTTAGCTATTGGAAATTCTTTCAACAAATAGTTGCAGAAATTTCAGCAATAAAACCATATATCTACAGATATGTCCACAAATTTGTAGATATTCGAATTTCTTGAACCAGATAATTTCAGAAATGTCAGCATAACAAATAGATAATTGCCGATACCTCCATATTTATAAACAAAAATTGCGCATACTTATGGATACATCTTATTTATTTCGATCCAAACAATTATACAAATATCATCTTCATATAAAAAGCATTATTCACAAAAGGGGTATAAAAAGAAAACAATTATTCAGAAAAACTGCAGAAATATGTGCAATTAACAGTAATAATTGCAGAAAATACTGCAACAATGATTACTCGAAAGCGAACCATGTTTAATACATTACAGACAGTAAACATCCAACCTAAGGATAGAGAAAATACCATTAAAATGAATA